>CAJGYO010000006.1:68846979-69446979 GCA_904845875.1 Miscanthus lutarioriparius | reverse complement strand
AGGTAGCACACTCCAAGTGATGAAGTAAATAAAGATCATAGCATGATGATGATGATACCATGATGATGATCAAGTGCTTAGACTTGGAAAGAAGAAAGAGAAAAAAAACAAAAAGCTCAAGGCAAAGGTATAAATCATAGGAGCTATTTTGTTTTGGTGATCAAGACACTTAGAGAGTGTGATCACATTTAGGATTGATAGCCGTACTATTAAGAGGGGTGAAACTCGTATCGAAGTGCGGTTATCAAAGTGCCACTAGATGCTCTAACTCATTGCATATGCATTAGGATCTAGTGGAGTGCTAACACCTTTAAAAATGTTTGTGATAATATGCTAACACTTATGCACAAGGTGATACACTTGGTGGTGTTGGCACATTTACAAAGGAGATGGTGTTTGCAGTGTTGAGATGGGTTTGGGTCCCTCTCGGCGGGATTCGGCGCTTTCGGGAAAATGAAATGCCTATTTTCTATTGCGCCGGATGCAAATTCTTGGTGGTTGGCACATTTGAGCAAGGGTGAAGAAGTTAGAGTTGAAATGGAGTTGGTCGAAATGATGCTGGCGTTGGTCTACTGACCGGACGCTGGGTCACTCAGCGACCGGACGCTGAAAGGCTGCGTCCGGTCGTGCTGTCAGACGGCACAGTGGCTAATGTTGAGCACCGGACGCTGGTCTGTGTCCGGTCAAGGTGGACCGGACGTGTCCGGTCGAAGAAATATGCCTCGGGGAGCTTACTGGAAACGACCGGACGCTGGGGCTTCAGCGTCCGGTCAGTTTTGCCGGAGCGTCCGGTCAGCTTCGTAGCCGCTAAAATCTGACGAACAGCGTTTGAAGCTAGTGACGCGTGGCGTCCATCGGGCGACCGGACGCTGAGGGCCAGCGTCCGGTCAGTATGACCGGAGCGTCCGGTCAGAGCGCGTTTTGCCCAGTGAAGGGGTATAACAGCTCTATTTGATTGGGGCTCTATTTATAGCCCCATGGCCGGCTCAAGGGAAAACTCTTGCATATTTTCATTGACATAGCAACCTTGTGAGCTTAGCTAAAGCCCTCCCACTCATCTCCATCATTGATCCATCATCATTGTGAGATTGGGAGAGAATCCAAGTGCATTGCTTGAGTGATTGCATCTAGAGGCACTTGGTATTCGTGTTGCGCTACGAATTTCGCTTGTTTCTCTTGGTGGTTGCCACCACCTAGACGGTTGGAGCAGCGGTGAAGGATCGGCACGAGTTGGTGATTGTTCGTGGCCGCCTTCGGTGATTGTGAGGGGAGTTGTACCTTCTCCGGCGGAGTGCCGAAAGGTAACTCTAGTAAATTGCTCGTGTCATTGAGTTACCTCACTTGTGGGTCGGTTCTTGCGGTGTCCTATCGTGTGGACGAGGTTTGTGAAACACCTCTTAGCCGCCGAACCACCAAGTGTTGGTCGACACAACGGGGATTAGCGTGTTGGCAAGCACGTGAACCTCGGGAGAAAAATCGGTTGTCTATTGGTTGCTCCTAATAAGTGAGTGCTCTAGTACAAGTGCTAATCTAGTGGACAGGTAAATGATGATAAGCTTGATGCTAAGTTTAAATTGGTTACTATAATCGTAAGCTCTTTTCTGCAACTATGTTCAGCTAGCCCACCTGAAAAGCCTTGCATGATCCTTGGTGTCTTTTATTTCTAGTTTTGACGGGTAAGTCTAGCTGAGTACCTTCTCGTACTCAGGGTTTATCTCCCACCTGTTGCAGATGACCAGTTCTACTTTGGTTGCTGCAAGTACTGCCTTCTCCCAGCTGGGGATGAAGACTAGACCGTTGGGCGCGGTCTCTACTAGTTCTCGTACCTGATAATGCTTTTGTGGGACATGACTCAGATCTGGCAATGTATTTGAAACTATGAAGTTATGTACTAAACTATATTGCTTCCACGCATTTGAACTCGGTTTGTAATATTTTATTTGAACTCTGATGGATGTAATCCGAATGCTACTTATGAAATGTTGTAACGGATAATGTGTTGTGTTGAATCACTACGGTCTTGGTTTGTATGTCGAGAGTTGGTTGAAATCCTTCGTGATTTCCGGACTACCGGGATTATGGGAGCTTAAGTAGAGGAATTTGATCGCTTCGGTGATTGTTTTTGTACTTACGTTCTTATAATTTGGTCGGTTCTGTTACACTGTCGGGATTGTGTTTTGTACTTGGTGGTTCCGATGGGTGTGCGCGAGCGCACCCACCGGGTGTAGCCCCCGAGGCCCTGGAGGAGTGGGTTTACTCCTCCAGGGGTTTTTTTCTCCGTTGAGCAAGGAGTTTTATCGTGTTTGCCGGGCCCATGAATGGGAGTTCGGGTCGCTAGGACTTGACCTAGTTGCAGGAAGAACCCCCGAGCCTCCGCACGGAGCGAGTGGGCGATCAGTGGTTTCCTTATCTTTTTTGATGGCCCTCACGCATCTTATTCGCTCGGAAGGAGGGATTTGTTTGCCGAGCCCCCTCGAGTGCGAGCCTACGTCGCTGGGTCTTGGCAAGGTTGCAGGGAGAGCCCCCGAGCCTCCGCACGAAGTGAGAGGGCGGTCAGGAGTTCCCCTGGCTTTTTATGCGACCCTCGCGCATCCTATTTGTTCGGATAGAGGGGTTTGTTTGCCGAGCCCCCTCGAGTGCGAGCCTGGGTCGCAGGGTCTCAGCAAGGTTTGCAGGGAGAGCCCCCGAGCCTCCGCATAGAGCGAGAGGGCGGTCAGGAGGACCCCTGGCTTTTTATGCGACCCTCGCGCATCCTTTTCGATCGGAAAGAGGGGTGGAATATGCCAGGCTACCCTTGGTGGGCGCGAGCGGTGACACTTCTAGAAAGCTGCTATCGGGTAAATCCGAGTGGAGGCCCGTGCCCCATTCGGTAGGGGTCGGCTAGCGGTCCAGAGACGCACTCCAAAGGTACCAGAGGGCTTCTCCAGTGGGTCCCAGGGCCGTTCGATTGGCCCCTGGGGCTCGATGCCTCCCTACAGTGGGATCCTACTCAGAGACCTCCCTGCCGGTCTCGGACATGATTTACGTCATGGCAGAGGACGATGAGAAGGCCGAGGAGGAGGTGATGAAGCTTGGTGGAGGCGGCTGAGGCCCCCGGCACGGCGCTGGCCCGGCTGTTAGAAGAGGAGGTGGCTCCTCCTACGCCGTCCGTCGACGCTGGCGACCCCGTATTTTGACCTGGGCCAAAGGGATCATGTAATAGATTAGGACGTACATCATTGTACCATAATGTTTGTGGCCATCGAGGCCTTTTCAGTACTTATGTATATATGTTTTTTAATCGTTTTCTATTATGTTTCCCAGCCCTTGCCCTCTGCTCTGTTTCTGAACACATCACTTGCAAAAAACTTCCTCGGAGCCCAAGCTGCCCCTCTGGCGAAAGGTGGTGAGGGAGTTGTCGTAGCCCAGAGGCGTAGGCAGTCTCGCAGCTTGGCCGACCTTTTGGCCTCGAGGCATACTTTCGGTCCTTAGGTTTTTTACAATTGATTTGTCAGAGTACGCAAGAGAGTTTGGTGTAGGAATTTTTCGAAAAGACGACTAAAAACGGTGTCCCCCTGTCTCATTTTTAGACAAGTCCTTTGCAAAAACTTCCTTGGAGCCTAAGTTGCCCCTCGGGCGAAAGGTGGTGAGGGAGTTGCCGTAGCCCAGAGGCATAGGCAGTCTCACGGCTCGGCCGGCCTTTTGGCATCGAGGCGAACTTTCGGTCCTTAGGTTTTTGCAATCGATTTGTCAGAGTTCATGACAGAGTTTGGGATTTGGGGGGGGAGGTTCCCCCTAGCTCCTGAGGGAGGCTCAGTTCTGCAGAGGCAGAGTCGAGTCTCCCCCTAGCGTTATCGTAACGCTGAACCCGTACCGATGGGCTCGGGGGGTTCCTCGAAAATTTAGAACAATTCAAGAACGCTTCTTTATTGTATTTCGAGGAAAATTGTATGACGCTTGGGAATTTAAGGGTAGAAGCGACGTATCTGTTCTATGTTCCAAGTGTTGGTGAGGATTTCGCCCTTCTCGTAGGCTAGCTTGTAGGTCCCGGGCTTTAGTACTTGGGCGGGCCACCAACTTCCAAGTCGTCGACGAGGTCACTGGCCTTCTTAGACTTGTCCTCGATGTTGTCCACGCCGGCCTCAACGGTTCGCCCGATGTGCTCGCCAAAGACCTGGGTGGTGCACCGCTGGTACGTGGCCCCTACGTTTCTAAGACCAAATGGCATAGTCACATAGCAGTACAAGTCGAATGGGTGATGAAAGAACTCGGCTCCTCAGGAGGTGGCGGGGCAGAGCTTGATGACGGGCGTCATTGCGCGCCACGCGGTCTTTCCCCTGCCTGTGCTTAAGCTATCTGAGTCCCCGACCGGGGACTCTGTACTGCTAACAACCGGGCATGGGATACAGGCGGAGCGCGGATCGTCGCCCTGAACTTGCACAGTGTCGGGGTGGTCCCGCCCGTGTTGCGCCTAGCGAGCGCGACGAGAGCGGCGGCCGGGGCGCCGCCCGCGCCTGGGCTGCTGGTGCGTGATGTTGCCGTCGGTTGACGGGGCTCTAGGTGGGAGGAGTACCATGTCGTACTCGTATCCTAGAGACATGAACTCTAGGCTCCCGAACCAGATCATCGTGCCGAGATGTAGTGGACGTATGGGGTCTGCCATCCGAGGCTTGTTGGGATGATTAAGCTTACACACAGTATTCCCCTACCTGGCGTGCCAACTGTCGGTGTTTCGGACCGGGGGGTCCTCAACCAACTAGTAAATATGAACTGCGTGCCCCTAATCCTGGATGGTGATGCAAAGAGACACAAGGTTTATACTGGTTCACCCGGCGGGTGTAGCCCCCGAGGCCCTGGAGGAGTGGATTTACTCCTCCAGGTGCTTTTTTCCTGTTGAGTGAGGAGCTTATTGCGTTTGTCGGGCCCCTGAGTGCGAGTTCGGGTCGCTGGGTCCTCGGCAAGTTTGTAGAAAGAGCCCCCGAGCCTCCGCACGAAGCGAGAGGGCGATCAGTGGTTTCCCTATCTTTTTTGACGGCCCTCACACATCTTTTTCGCTCGGAAGGAGAGGTTTGTTTGCCGAGCCCCCTCGAGTGCGAGCCTAGGTCGCTGGGTGTTGGCAAGGTTACAGGGAGAGCCCCCGAGCCTCCGCACGGAGCGAGAGGGCGGTCAGGAGTTCCCCTGACTTTTTGTGCAACCCTCGCGTATCCTTTTCGTTCGGAAGGAGGGGTGGAATATGCCAGGCTACTCTCGGTGGGCGCGAGCGGTGACACTTCCGATGAGCTGTTATCGGGTAAGTCCGAGTGGAGGCCCATGCCCCATTCGGTAGGGGTCGGCTAGCGGTCCAGAGATGCACTCCAAAGGTACCAGAGGGCTTCTCTAGTGGGTCGCAGGGCTGTTCGATTGGCCCCGGGGGCTCGATGCCTCCCTACGGTGGGATCCTACTCGGAGACCTCCCTGCCGGTCTCGGACACGATTTACGTCGTGGTAGAGGACGATGAGAAGGCTGAGGAGGAGGTGATGAAGCTTGGTGGAGGCGGCTGAGGCTCTTGGCACGGCGCTGTCCCGGCTGTTCGAAGAGGAGGTGGCTCCTCCTACGCCGTCCATCGACGCTAGCGACCCCATATTCTGACCTGGGCCAAAGGGGTCATGTAATAGATTAGGACATACATCATTGTACCATAATGTCTGTGGACGTCGAGGTCTTTTCAGTACTTGTGTATATATGCTTTTTAATCGTTTTCTATTATGTTTCCCAGCCCTTGCTCTCTGCTCCGTTTCTGAACATATCACTTGCAAAAAACTTCTTCGGAGCCCAAGCTGCCCCTCTGGCGAAAGGTGGTGAGGGAGTTGTCGTAGCCTAGAGGCGTAGGCAGTCTCGTGGCTCGGCCGGCCTTTTGGACTCGAGGCATACTTTCGGTCCTTAGGTTTTTTACAATTGATTTGTTAGAGTACGCGAGAGAGTTTGGCGTAGGAATTTTTTGAAAAGACGACTAAAAAACGGTGTCTCCCTATCTCGTTATTAGACAAGTCCTTTGCAAAAACTTCCTAGGAGCCTAAGCTGCCCCTCGGGCGAAAGGTGGTGAGGGAATTGCCGTAGCCCAGAGGCGTAGGCTGTCTCGCGGCTCGGCTGGCCTTTTGGCCTCGAGGCGAACTTTCGGTCCTTAGGTTTTTGCAATCGATTTGTCAGAGTTCGTGACAGAGTTTGGGATTTGGGGGGGAGGTTTCCCCCTAGCTCCCGAGGGAGGCTCGGTTCTGCAGAGGCAGAGTCGAGTCTCCCCCTAGCGTTATCGTAACGCCGAACCCATACCGATGGGCTCGGGGGGTTCCTCGAAAATTTAGAACAATTAAAGAACGCTTCTTTATTGTATTTCGAGGAAAATTGTATGACGCTTGGGAATTTAAGGGTAGAAGCGACGTATCTGTTCTATGTTTCAAGTGTTGGTGAGGATTTCGCCCTTCTCGTAGGCTAGCTTGTAGGTCCCGGGCTTTAGTACTTGGGCGGGCCACCAACTTCCAAGTCATCGACGAGGTCACTGGCCTTCCTAGACTTGTCCTCGATGTTGTCCACACCGGCCTCGATGGTTCGCCCGATGTGCTCGCCAAAGACCTGGGTGGTGTACCGCTGGTATGTGGCCCCTGTGTTTCTGAGACCGAATGGCATAGTCACGTAGCAGTACATATCGAATGGGGTGATGAAAGAATTCAGCTCCTCAGGACGTGGTGGGGCAGAGCTTGATGACGGGGCGTCGCTGCGAGCCACCGGCGTCTTTCCCTTGCCCAGGCTTAAGCTATATAGGTCCCCAGCTAGGGACTCTGTGCCAACAGCCGGGCATGGGATACAGGCGGAGCGCGGATCATCGCCCTGAACTTGCGTGGTGTCGGGGTGGTCCCGCCCGTGTTGCGCCTGGCGAGCGCGACGAGAGCGGCGGCCCAGGCGCCGCCCGCGCCTGGGCTGCTGGTGTGTGATGTTGCCGTCGGTTGACGGGGCTCTAGGTAGGAGGAGTACCATGTCGTACTCGTATCCTAGAGACATGAACTATAGGCTTCCGAACCAGATCATCGTGCCGAGATGTAGTGGTCGTATGGGGTCTGTCATCCGGGGCTTGTTGGGATGATTAAGCTTACACACAGTATTCCCCTACCTGGCGCACCAACTGTCGGTGTTTCGGACCGGGGGGTCCTCAACCAACTAGTGAATGTGAACTACGTGCCCTAATCCCGGATGGTGATGCAAAGAGACACAAGGTTTATACTGGTTCAGGCAATTGGTGCCCTACGTCCAGTCTAAGAGATCGATCTTGTATTCCTTGCACCGAAGTGCTTATAGTAGGGGGTTACAAGCTGGGTGAGAGAGGGAGCTAGTCCTAGGTCTCGGCGTGGAGCGGTGCGGGCTACTTGAGACGTTGCTCTCAGGCAGCGGGAGAGTGTGCGTGAATTGAATGAGTGCGTTTGCGCGTGAGGGCCGGCGTGGTCTCGCTCCCTAGAAACGGCCCTGACTGCTTCCTTTTATAGCTGCAAGGAGGGAGCCAGGAGTACATGAGAGAGCTACACGTGGAGCCTTAGTGAGGAAGGAAGATCTAGTACTGTGGCCTATTCCTGTAGCAGCATAGTGTCAGGAATGGCAATTGGTACTTGATCACTGGTGCGTCACGCCGGCCATGCCCGAGGCTGTTGAAGTCGTAGGAGTCCTCGTTGACGTTTAGTCAGCATGGCCTCCACTGTAGGTGACATGCCGTGCCTTGTGGATTTTTGACTTGGTGGAGTGCCGAGGCCTGGCAGGTGTTTGTGGCTGACCGCGCCGAGGCCTGATTTGCTGAGGCCCGGGAGGTGACCTGAGTATGATGCGGGGGCCTCAGTGGTCAGCGTCGTACCTGGTTTAGGTGGAAAAGTGCATGGCGTGTGTCCGCAAGGCACGGTAATCCCTGCACCATCAGTAGGGATGGTAAAAAGGAGATTTAACCGCTGTCCTATCGCCCCTGTTGCTGTACCCTGCCAGTCGTGGCTGACGTAGTAGGTGTGACCAGGCGCACTTTAAGCGGATGGGACGGCTCGCTAGAGGGATGGTTGAGGCGGAGGCAACGAGGATGCGGGACGAGCCCAGCCTCGGCCGAGGCGGAGAAGGAATAGTACGTCGGAGGCCCTACGGGGGGTCTCGGACGAGGCGGAGGCGATCAATTGGTCTTTCATGCTGATTTCGAGACTACAGGGACTCGGACTTGACCCTCCATGTCGCTTTGTCCTTGGCGCAGGAGTTAGGTAACACAGGACAGTACGGGTGTCAGCAGGGGGCACAGTGATGAGCACAGCGGCAGGTATCCCCTGCTGTGCCCGGTCCCCTGTCCCGTCGGTCACTCTGCCTGTACTGCGCCAACGTGCGGCTAACGTTGCCGGAGTAGTTGGGCGCATTAACTGGACGTGACGTTTTGTCAGGAGAGTCGGTCGGGACGGAGGTGACGAGGTTGTTGTCGAGCCCAGCCTCGGGCGAATCGGAGAATTGGTATCTCGTCCGAGGCCTTGCGGGGCGGGGCCTCGGCGAGGGGGCCTCGGCGAGAGGGCCTCGACGGGGCGGAGAGTTTTGGCCTTTCGTCTGAGGCCTCGACGGAAGCCTCGGGCGAATCGGAGAATCTGCCGAGACCTCGTGGTTGTCCTTTGGCTTTGATTTTTGCAAGGCTTAAGCAATATTTTCAGTTCTTGTTTAGGGTACCCCTTCTTGTGGTATCCGACAAGCAGTGGCCAAGCCTAAACTGAAATAATTTGGTAAAAAAAAACTACATCATGATTTATGGAGACCATATGGTACCCAATTAAGCCAAGCACTATTTGGATTGACAAAAAGTGGTATTATTATGCTTCAGCTATTCTAAAGAAAGAAAAAGAGGCTTGACTATGTGACAGGAGGCTTGACTATCTAAAAAAAGCACTACTTGCACTCATCGCTATTGGATGGGGGGTTGTTCCGATCCCTTTGAGCAAAATCTTACTGACATGACATCTGTGCATACTTTGCTCTTCTACGCCCTTATTTAGTTCTCTAAAAGTATACTATATAAAAAGAAGATTTTTTGTCACATCAAACTTACGGTACATGCATGTAATACTAAATGTAGACGAAATCAAAAACTAATTGCACAGTTTGCTTTAACTTTGCGAGACGAATCTTTTGAGCCTAATTAATCAATATTTGGACAATAATTCACAAATACAAACGAAATGCTACAATGAAGAATCGTACACTATGCAAAGTTTGCATGTGCCACTTTGCCGAACTAAACGCGCCCTACATCTTTTTTACAGAGATTAGCATGCATGGCCCCTGCTCTTCTACACTGGAGAAACCAACAATGAAGTGCATCAGCGTGTGGTAAATTAATTAAGTCAAAGATGCCATTTTTCGTTCGGGGACACAGAGGAAGCTCCAATGTTATTAATTACGGGGGAACCTAAGTTTTACTATGGTCGAAAAAAACATAGACCATTTATTAGGGAAGATCGGACGTTGAAAAAATATGAGATATCTAGCTAAAAGTGCAAGGTACCAAATAGGTGGTGATAGAACCAAATTAGGTGGGGCCAATACCAAAATATGTGGAGCAAGATCTATTTTTTATTTTTGTATTTTATTTTCAAGTAAGGGTAAATCAGTCATCAATTCGGCAAGGGCGATGAACTCGTCCAGAGGAAGGCACGGATCCTTGGCGATCTAAGAGAGATAACCATCCACCAGCTTTGTGACAGCCACCAGCTTCGAAGAAGTTATCACGCTGTCAGCAGCTACAACCATGCTGTCATCATCTTCCTGCAGCTTTGCCTCACTTCCATTCATTTTGTGCTGCAGCATGAACTCGATCCAGCTGCGCGCCGTGTCAACATTATACATCACGTCGTCGCCGGATTCAGCAGGCATTAGAAGGTGCGAGACCGAAGCTCGATCCAGCTGTGCGCCGATCCTCTTAATCAACTCGCCGCGGTAGGCCTCACCGGACTCCAGCAGTCGGCACCTCCAGGTCACAGAGGTCCTCCACCCACCAGTCTCTCGGCAGTGGGGTGAAAACGGTACGGATATTTTCCGACCGTATTCGAAACCGAATCTGTTGAGAGAAGTTCAAATCTGTCTGTATCCGGGTCCGGATATTCAACATCCGATACCATATCCGTATCCGAATAATCAAATCACATATTTATGATGTCGATATCCAATCGTATTCTATCCGTCATGGTTGACAATATCCGTATTCGAATTCAAATCCGGACAGAAATATAAAAACAAATGTAATATTAGTAATATCCGTTTGTATCCGATCCGTTTTCTTCCATACTCGGCAGTCGGCATCGCCTGCTGCTTCCTGACGCCGTTGCAGCTGTGTGCGTCGCCACCGTCCTTCGACGAGAGCTTCCTCCGGTTGTAGGAGCAGGACCAGTCGACCTCTTACGGCTCCATGGACGCCCTGGTGGCGATGGCGTCGACGCAGTATGTCTGTAGGAGCGGGACCAGTCGACCAGTCGACCGTTTATTTGCTGCTGGGACGTTGCCAACGACAAAATAATAGTAGACTACACAAGCCTATGGATTGGATATCTTGTGTTGGCACGTCACATGCATGTATGTCTGTTAGTATGCTTGCCAACTGACAACTGTACGTTGGCAGCTACTGCCCGTGCCATCGTCCTATTTGGCCGTTCCAATCCGACTCTGACCAAAACACATGGGATATCATACAGCAATGCAATCAATCACTGAGGCTAACAACTGCTTAATTTCCAAGGATGAGTCGCTAATGCCGGAAGTCCTTGTTGGCTAGCAAATCGCTCTCCCTCCATTCGTTATCAAGGTCAACACACGGAACTGGAGCAGGTGATGTGACCAGTAGAGAGTGTGTGACTGTGTGAGCTCGCAACTGCAGGACAGCGATGCAAGTGCAGTGTTTAGCTGAGCCCAATTATGCAATGCAATGCAAGAGGTTTGGGGTTCGTGGCCGTGTCACCTCGCGCGCCGAGATTTGCGACAAGGTTTCGTTTTGTTTGTGCAACCAACAACCGTACGGCGGCGCACGCGGCCGTTCTGGACGCCGTGCCACCAAACCAGAGGACGGGGAGTGGCTTTCCGCGCACGTCCGACCCGGCGACGGCGACGCCGCAACAACCGATGCTCCGCCGGACGGTGGTGACCGGTGGAGCCCGGACGAGGCGCAACATGCCCAGGACATGCCTCCGGTCCTTGCCCATCCCTTCCGATCGCCAAACGTAAGAAAAGGCACGAGTCCTATGATTCAACGCTCCACAGCCAACGACGCTGTGATTTCGGCCATGACTAGCGGTACGCTGCCTGTACGCAGCAAAACTCCTTTTTCTTGTTTCCGAATGTGCCTTTGTTAACGACCTCATGGTCAAAGCGTCTGCCAGTAATCACAGCTATGTTTATGTTTATTTAGGGTCATGCTAGCGCCTAGACGTCCGGTCCTAGGTCTGCGTCCGGACGCCCGCACGCCCGCCCGCTCGGATTCCGCACTGCTCGAACGACAAGCCCTACCCATGCCTCCCGCCCCCACGTGGGCCCATGCAGCCCGAACATCACCAACATCGAGAAGAGGAGGAGACACCGAGGTGAGGCAGCAGAAGGCGAGGAGAGATGCAACACCCGATTTACTTTTGAAACATCCCAATAAAACATTTGCAACATACGTTCGAAACAGTTGAAACACTTACAAACATACGTCTAAAACACTTGTAAAAACACCCGAAAAACGCTTGAAAAAGCCATTGCAAAATATATGCAACATCCAGGTGAAACACATGCAATATCCAGATAAACACTTGCAACCCGCGTTTGAAAAAAAACATATGAAACAGTGGGAATAGAAGCTTGCAACATATGTGCACAACCATTGCAACATATGCAACATCTCGATCTACTTTTGCAACATACCTATGAAACATGTGAAACATTTAAAACATACACTTGCACCATGTGTATTTCACCTTTCTTCTTTCGGACGACGCAGAGCAGGGCGGGGAAAGGCCATTTCCGACTAGCCGGTGGCCGAGGATGGTAGCACGGCATGGCAGCGACTAGCTGCGCCTGCACCTGGTCTGGCCACTCCGGATCTCTTATGTGCGAACTGAGGACGAGCGTAGCAGTGGCGCGAACGTCGAAGTGGCCATGACCTTCTGGTGGGGACTGGCGGCGGCGGTAGCACCTCGGCACCACCTCGACGCGGCGGTGGACAGGGCACGGTGCTGAGCTGTGGGGCACGGGGCACGACGCATAAGGGCGGGAGCGGGGCACCTCCATGCGTGGGATGGGGCGCAGCGAGGTGGAGCGTGCGCGGCGGGGGCTGGAGTGCGGCATGCCGGTAGACGCGGAGCGGGATAGGGGCGCTGCGCGACGTGCGGTGGCGAGGAGGCACGGTAAAGCCACAACACGAAGTGAAGCATGTGGGGATTGGGAATTTCTTTTTATTTTAGAGAAGGTGGGGATTTCTGGGAGCATGGCCGTGACATGTTGGACCCGCGCTGCGCAGGTCTAGGAACGGGCGTTAGGATGGTCACACCCGGACGGATGCAATATTAGCGTTATGTTTATTTATTTATGGAGTAAGTTATTAAGAAGCAATTTAAACCAATCCTCAATCAGACCATGTCTGTTAACAAACTCCAACTTATGCACAGTTGTCATCTCTAAGGCTTCGTTTCCTATAGCAGGCTAACACAAGAATATTCACATGGATGGACCGAATTAGTTGTAATTGCCAGCCCATCCACGAGATTTGGAAGGATATCTGACGCATGCAAACAGGCCCAAAATGGAGTTTCGTAAATCGAACCACTGTGTCCAGTAAAATCATAGTAGAAGGGGTACACTGGACAGAGACCTCCAGCCAATATACGCACTGCGTTGCTGTGGCAATTTCTACTGCAAAAACAAAACGTCGTACCAAAAAATTATTTCATCAATCAAAGCTCCACATACAGCCCTTCAATTTCCTCCTGAGGCACAGGCACCAGACAAGCTTAATTGTGCACGTCCACTAAAACAACATACCACTTCTTTTAACTTCCTAACCCTCATCAGGATCATAGCAGATTCTTCCGGGCAAGTAATACACCCACTGCCGTGCACACGACAACGGAGATCAGCCCATCTCGAGATCTCAAGCGTTCCTTCCATGTTAAGGGCTCAGAGACTTTCCTCAAGACTTCCCGGAACTGTTGTCTGGTGTCATCCAGCGATCCAGAGTTGTCGATCACTATGTCGGCTTCCGACTTCTTCAAGTCCAGCGCAAGTTGTGCGTTGATCCTGTTCTGCGCTTGCTCTTCAGAGCACCCGTCTCTTGACATCAGCCTCTGAATCTGGGTTTCTGGGTTAACCCAGACCACAATTACTGGATTTGTCCATCGATCCATCTTGGTCTCAAACAGCAGCGGGATGTCCAGGATGATAACCTTGCATCCTTTCATCCATAGTTTCACTATCTCCCACACTATTCCCCAAGAAATATGTGGCGCCAGAAGACTTATAAAACCAAAAAGTTAAAAACAGAACAACTCCTATTAGCAATGGCAAATACTGACAAAAAAACGAGGGAACAAATGGTTCAGCTAGCTGAAAAATTAACAGAATAAGAATACCAAAAATTGCCAGTAAGAAGAAATTGTGTCATCAAGCGATAGTCATGACAAACTATATTAAAAGGGCAACAGAGAAGCAGGTAGACCAGTGTCATAGTTAATTACTTAATTATAACATCTTTATTGTACTTATTTTTATTCTCTTCAGCATTGTAGCATAGCTAATGTTTGGTCTTTACTTTTATTTTCTCCAGCCTTGTAGCATAGCTAATGTTTTGTCTTTTCATGTTTAATGGTAACAATAAATAAATCAAATAAAGTTCAACAACACTAATACTTACACAAAGAATGATAGTTGGACAGTTGACTCATGTGATATTGCATAATACAACAAAATTGACACGTATTACTGCATTCATAAAAACAGAGAGTGAAAGGCGATGAAATATTTCAAATCAGTGAAAGGTGTACCGGTTTAGAAGTTGACGTTTTGATGGGTCAGAAAATACAATTTGCCCTAAGTGAGCTCTGTTAATTTCTCCACTTTCCAACAAAATATCATTCCCGAAGGCTTTTACAATCTTCTTCCAACCTGCAGTGCCTTTCTGCACTACATCCTATAAATGCATGGTTTTTATAATCAGTACAATGTTTGTAAAGCAAACACAGTTGTAACAAGCTTACAGCATTCTATAAAAATTTCAGAACTTTGAAAATATAATTATCAATCATGCTTTCCAGTGCAAGTAATGTATCTAAGCCATTCATTTAGTAACTATTGTTGTAGTTTTGTGTACACTGGCTGTCAGGTTGTGTGTAAAAGGGCAGAGCCTCGCTCCAGGCACTGTGGCAGCAACGATTTTCTGTTCCGGTCATTATTGAAGGTACTAACTAATATTAGAAAATAGAAGAGAGCGTCTACAAGATCATACAACCTGCCATTCTCATAAAAGTGTGTTGCACATGTTGTCAATTCCTATTGCAGTGTTACGTTTGATTGTTTGGTATAGGATCCAGTTGTAAATGGTAAGGAAAGGGAAAAGAGAGGAGTGACAAAAACATGAGGAAACAAGTACAATAGCAATCTGAAATTTTATAGTGTCTATAAGTTAAAGGCTTCATAAAAAATCATCGCGATGTCACAACTGTGTGATATGATCTTACCAGATCCTTTTCTTTTCTTTTGGAAGTGTAAACTAAAATAGTGCTTCTGTTTGAAGTAATAAATGAGGAGCCTAAGCTCTAAGTTACATGCGTGAAACACAGCTACAGCAGACAAAAGACAATGCTAACAGCTAAATATTGGAGTCATATGTGCTTAATGTTTATAACCTACTAAAGACCTTTGATTTTGGCCAAAAGCGCTGTTTGTGTAGCCTATAGAGAGATAATTTAGAAAGAATTAGACATAATGTTTGTACGAAAGCACTATGAGAGGCAAGAAAGGCACAAAGTTCATACTTTTTCTTTAGAGTACATATCTAAAAACTGCACTCCACACAAAGGCATCTTTTGAACTACAAGTTCCGATATTGGTAATGTACCAAATCTAACAACATTATGCCCAGGCAAGCAACAGAGCAGCACACAATTTGAGTTCTAGAAGCAATAATTAGTAGTCTGCGCGGATAGCATCAGATAGCTCCAAGGTTTGGGCCGCCTGCTTAGCTTACCCGAGCAACGATGTCGGCGTCGACGACGGGGACGCCGGCGTCCTTGAAGAGGTTAGAGACAGTGCTCTTCCCGGACGCGATCCCGCCCGTTAGGCCGACCAGTCTCATCTCCTCGGCTTCCCCTTCTCGCTGTAAACGAAGATAGAGAACACGCTCAGTCGTCGATCTCGTACTTTCACAGAGTTGAGCACTAGGACGAGAGGAGATCCAAATTGAGGGCGAATAATTTTTACCCGGAGGTGTCGGAGTCGAAGGCGCTCCGGCGGCGTTGGAATCGGCGGCAGCGATGGGGTGGAGGAGGAAGGGAGCGAGGTGCGGCGGCGCTGTTTGGTGTGGCTTTGTTCACGGTCTCCTTGGCAGGCTTTTCTCCGGCTCAATCTTTGTAGCGTCATTTTTGCAAATTTTTTTCTCGCTCGGGGCAATTTGCAAAAACGGGACTCAAAGCATCGGTCGTTTGCAGATTTGACACTGGAACTATACATTCATAGATACAGATGGACCCACTTGTCATCCACCCGAGTGTCATCGTAATCAAGGAGTTAATCTTTCGAGCGTTATTTTTGCAATTTTTTCGCTCAGGCTAGGGCGAAGACGATACAGATATTTTCCGAACCTATTTATACCAAATCCGTTTAAAAAAGTCTAGAGCTGTCCATATTTGAGTTCGGATATTCAACATCCAATATCGTATTCGTATCCGAATACTCAAATCACATATTCATGATGTCATCCATCATAGTTGACACTATCCGTATTCGAATCTGAATCCGGACAGAAATACGAAAACAAATGTAATATCAGTGATATCCATTCGTATCCGATCCATTTTCATCCATAGCTACGGCTCACTCCTAGGACACTACGAAACGTAAGGAGCATTAAGTGTCACATCGGACACTACTTTAGAGTATTAAATATAGATTAATTATAAAACTAACAACCGCATAGATGGAAACTAATTTACGAAATGAGTCTATTAAGCTTACACTTGTCTCGCAAATTAGTCTCTATCTGTGCAATTAGTTTTATAATTAGCTTATGTTTAGTTCTCTTAATTAGCATGCAAATATCCGATGCGATAAAAACTAAACTTTAGTCCCCGGATCCAAATACCCCTCAAGTCGGAGCCGTTTTTTAGAAGCCATCGAAGAAACCCTTTAAAAGAAGCCATGCCAAACACTCCCAGTTATTAGGGTTTTTTCTGATATAAGACTAAAAAATACCTCACATCTTACATATTTAAGGAAAATAAAAGCTAGTACAAAAGATAAACAAAAAACACAAAACAATTTTTAAAAATAAGAGTACATCAAAGACCAAAGTAGCCGTCTTCTTTCTTCGAACGTTCGGTGTATGCTGAAAATTGAAGACCGCATCAAAAAGACAGGAAAGAAAAAGGACAACGCAAACACCCTCACCAAAAGGCTTTTAAGACCGCAAAAGTCACTCGCCGCTAACAACGAGATCTAGTATCTACTAAAAGAACATTGGCTGGAGGAGAATCCTCCAAAAAAAAACGCAGGTGTACAATCCTTTATCATCAAACAGAGCGTTGAAGATGTCGGAACTCACTGTAGAACAAACCAAAAGAAAAGATCGAGATCGACACATCAAAAGCCAACTAACTGCTTCCTCTGATAAGCACACCAAATAACAAGTTCTAAAGAAGATCAATAGATCCGATAGACCAAAATCTCATTGTCCCTTTGTCAATGCAAGATCAAATGTCGTTGAGGTAGAGGTAGAGGCCAGAGAGATCATATTCCAAAATACCATCGTTGCCACCACCTCGTTGATTACACCATAAATCAAACCCTAAACCAACAAGGATCTTAAAACCCAACCTAAACCTATAAAGGACAAAGGGATCGGATCCCCGCTCCTCTGTCCATCGACGAGATCGCCAGTTGGGAGAGAAGAAGAGGACCGAGGCAGTGTCCTAGGAGAGAGCGGTGGTGTGGTGGTTGGGAGAGAAGTGGCGGCATGAGGCGTGGAGCGGATAATGGTTCTTGTTTTTCAGTTATTAGTTGGTTTGATGAAAAACTAGCGTTCAGCTATTCAGGTCGACCGATGAGGTCAACAAGATAGACAACAGGGCAAGCGCCGGTGGGCTAAATGGCTGATCCAATTAATATCCATCTTAGTCCACGTGTGTTAGATTTAAAATTAGTTAATTTTTCATCTCAATCTATTCTAATACCACGTTCTATCTCAAATTTATCATCGTTTTAGCTTTTCTGGGTACATAGCTTTTACTATGCACCTAGATATATAATTATTCTAGATACGTAATAAAATTGTGCATCTAAAGAAATAAAAACCACCTATCAAGCCCTTTGGAACAAAGGAATAGTTCTCAACAATTCCTTTGAAATTCATATAGATTGGGTCATCTAAAGGAATTTTGGAGGAAAGTAAACATGAGCTCCAACCTCATTGTTTTATTTCCTATGATTTTCCTACAATGCTTTCAAAGGCATCTTCACATACTTTCCTCTATTCTGAAACCCTAGGCATTTGATTCCTATGTGTTTTCCTATTTATGCTTTTGTAAATCCTTTATTCCAAAGGGGGTCTAAATTGGAATGGAGGGAGGGAGTACACATAAATTGAGATGAATACAAGTATACTGAACGAGATGTGGGAGTTCCAGCAACTTCATATTAAAAAACACAAATTCAATGTGAGATATGTCGATCGTGCACTATGGTGATCGCGTGACCACACGGCCCATGAACTACTAAGGGTGACTTCGCCCACTTGACTTTATGCCAGCGTCATGGGTGGATGAGAATTGGATCACACACATATAAACTCTTATACTCCATAGATTCCAAATTATAAGTCGTTTTCACTTTTTTGGTAAATAGAATTTTCTATATATGTAGAGGGACGGATTCACCCTTTTCTGTTATTTTAAAGCCATTTCAAAACCCTTTTCAAAAGCAATTTAAATCAGTTTGAACTTAAATCAAAACCACACAGTACAAAGATACAAATTCACTGGCATGTGTGCAACAACACGTGCCTGGATTTTAATTTAATAAAAATATTTTTCCTATGTTTGAATGCACAAATAAAAGTATAATTAAATCAATTTAATCTATTTTAAAGGAATACAAATTTTAGGGTGTTACATGGACAAAATACTTTACAATTCTCATACATTCCAACACCCAATCAGTCCATCTTTTTTTGAAACCCAACTTTTGGAATGCTTTTTCCACGTAGTTTTAGTTGACACGATCATACACTTTGGCCGGATTGAGTTTATAGGCGCAGAAGACTCCACATTTGTCATTGCACTGTTGGATAACATGGAGGCATTCAAAAGCTATTGTATACGTTGTCTGTAATCATCTGGCCTGGAATAAAAGCACTTTGAGTTGGGGAGTTAATGTCTTGCAGAAGATGTCGTAATCTATTGACCAAACATTTTGAGATCACCTTGTAGATGACATTGCATAGGTCTATACTCCTTGAGTTTCTTGGCATCTTTGTTTTTTGGAATTAGCACAATAACTGTGTCATTTATTCCTTCTAGCATTTTACTAAAGGCAAAAATGATTTACTCCTATGATCACATCATCTTTATCAGATCCCAATTTCTTTGGAAAAATCTAGCTGGAAAACCATTTGGTCTAGGTGCTTTTAGAGGACCTATTTGAAATAAGGCATGACTGATTTCCTCATTTTAGAAATCCTTGTACAGAGAAATATTCATGTCATCGTTTACTCTCGCCTGCAGGTTATCAATGATTAAATCAGGTTCCACTAAGTCATCTATTGTATAGAGTTTAGTGAAAAAAATAACCATTTGTGACTTTGCTGATATGTACTTCATCCTGGATGCTTAAGATTATGTTTTTCTTTGCTCTCTAGGAGGGTTTTGGCATTCATAGAGAATTCTTGTATGGATGCTTGTGTATGCATCTTGTGAACACCTGATCAGAGTAAAAAAATTCAATTGTCTCATATCGATGTGTTGGTAATCTCGTTCCTCGTCTCGGCCGGTTCTTTATTCTTATGCCTAGCTTGTAGTTAGATCGATTTCTTGTTCATAAGTTTAGACTTGATTTGATCTATCGAAAACTGTGCTACGACATGGTGCTATTGATCCAAGAAGTTTGATTGGTTAAACGTTATTAAATTTTGCTTAATCACGAAATTAGAGTTTAATCTATTCTCGTCCTCTTGATCAGTGTGCTTGTTATTTTTATATCAAGTTCTATATCCCCAATTGATGTGATTCCAGTTGCATTGATTAGAGAATTACATCTATTTTAATCTGCAAAATTCAGATCAATTGGAGCTAGTGGAGACACAAAATTATGTTCAGACGGGTTTTGTATTTAGGGGAAGCCTTAAAATTTATATTTAGCTTCAACAATCATTCACCTCTTTGATTGCCTAAGTATGAATCAATCTTACATATTTTGGTTGGAACATAACAAATATTCATACAATACAACAAAGCAGTTATGGGCACTAAGGGTCTGTTTGGTTTAGCAATGAGCTATGAAAAAGCTGATGTAAACTATATGTTATAGAAAAGCTATAAGCTGTTTGGATGAAACAAGAATAAAATCTACCCACTCTCTCCATCTTCCTTGAAACAGCTGTGAAACAACTTTCTATTTCCACTTATTTCAAAAAACAAAAGGCCAAAAGCCAAAAGCAGGGTCCAATGTACTTCAAAAACTATACTACATGAAAGTAGATTCAGGTTTCTCCTGTTTGGTTGGCTTTCTGTTTTTTTGACAACAGAAGCACTTTTTAGAAGCTCAACCAAACAGCCTAAGATAACTGATGGTATTAAGTGGTGATACAATCTCTGTACATGATGATGAAACCATAGACATAGCTTAGATAGTACTCCCTCTGTTCTAAATTGCAAGTTGTTATACTTTTCCAGATATATAGGTTTTATTATGTATCTAGATTGTATATCTAGGTGCATAAAAAACTATATACCTAGAAAAATCAGAACGACTTACAATTTAGAATGGAGTGTGTATTTTACAATACTACGCCCAATTCACATGAACAAAGTAAAATAAGAATCAACGACGTCACATGAATTCAACTAGGGACTGTATGCACTTTTATCAGGCAGGATTTGAGTCACTGTGCAGAACGAACCGCAAAGCATCACATAATGACTCAACGCCATTCCAGTACTCCAGATACCAAACCACTCTACCAAGGAAAGACACGATCCAGTCAGCCTCACTCTAGTCCTAACCAGACACCGCATATTGCAACCAGCATTGGTAGACCAATATAGGTGGCCTGGTCCTGAACTATACCTAATTCGACCCAAGGGAGGCCAGACTACCAGTAATACCCCTACCATACAATTCTCTCATTTTTTGGCACCCGGCAAATACTTGAGGATTGTATAACCAGCAGAGTCAGAAATGTGAGCCTTGAAAACTGGTGAACGGGAGCGTCCAATCACTTGGGCATGGCAAACACTGTCCATCATAGTGAAAAAGAAAACCCCGAAATGTCAACATTTCAGCATTTATACAAATAAGTGGAAACATTTCACGCATAAAGCAAACTATACTTTAGTTCTGCATGCATTTTTTGTTGAGGCAACATATAGACAAAGGCAACTAAATATTACAAGGTTTTTGAAGGAAACAAAAAAAAAACTACCTCATACCTGTTGCTAAGTTGTCATGATATAATGATCAAGTGCAAAAAAAAAATTATAAGGATGGTGGTTAAAATTGAAAAAAAAAATATGATCGTGATGTACACAACCAGTGGGAAATGAGAAAATTGTTCATCAAGTTTGCGCACTCCTACTCCAAGCTTGAAACTAGACTATATACAATCCCAAAATTTGCATAACAAAAATGTCAGCTCTCTTCTCTTAAGTAAATTAAGCTATTTTCATTTTATTTGAAGACAAGACAACCATAAGAAAAATGAGAGGATTGAGAACTCACCAAATGTAATACATATCATTAAAAGCTTTGTGTGTTCTTCCCAGCAATTCAATCCTCACTACACCACCAATGCAAAGGACAGGGCGTGGGAGTTTGACGGATTGTAACACATTTTCCTATCACACCAAAATAAGACAGAAATCAACAAGGTCGCCATATTATCTAGTGAACATGTTGTTCATTATATCATAAAACAGGATTACTAGTATATCATTGCTCATAAATAGGTCCCACTGGAAAGAAGAAAAGTTACAAGCATGGACCTAGGTCCTTAACTGCTCTACATGGACAAGTGAAACTCGATACAGCAGGAAAATAAGGAATTCTATGAGATGGTCCCTTCAATTCCACCTCATGAGGCCCCATCCCAGATCTTTCCAACAGTGAAAGCTTTACTGACCTCAAGTAACCAAATATTTCTTCCCTTCAGAACCAGTCTTCTCGCAGCTGACTTCTTTAACTAGTGTTCCATCTGAGCAGGTTCTTGATGAACCCCATCAGCATGAGATGAAGACTTGCTTCCCAGTTCAGTGGATGACCACAACGGGCATGATGCCACTGGCATTGCCCACACCTACCCAATGGACCATGCCCACTGGCCATAATCATTGGTATCGCCACTAGACATTACTGTGCAAACGTGTGTTGGTGTTGATTGCTTGCCATCTTTTATGGAATCATGAGTTAAGTCGATGGATGGCTTGGTCACTGCTGCATAGTATTCTAAATCTGGAGCACTGCAGGAATTGTGTGACTTGATGCGAAGCAGAGAGAAGGTAAATGGAGGAGAAGGGATGGGTGGAAGTGGAACACTTGTCAACATTTAGGAAAGGACCTTGGTTAAAACCTTTGATGACCCTGTCCCATATAATTCTGTTCCCCAAGACTAGGCAACGCTGCACCAACTTCTTATGGACTTGATTGCCCTTTTTACATACTGCACCAATGCCATTTAGACTTACTTGTTCAACCATTGGAAGATAAAAATAAACACTACATTTTTGGTAGAAAAAAAAAGATTTAAGAATTTTGTAATGAATCTAAACTAAAAGTTAAGATCATGGGACATCATCGTGTTTCAGTTATAGGAATATTCTCTCCAACAAGAAAAGGTTGCTCAAATTATCAAAAGTGTTACTTCAGCTATGTATATCTTCCTTAGGAATCAGTGATCATGACAGACACAATAATGTAGCTATGCAGAGCAGTATGCTGCTGCCTTAAACAAGGCTGATCAATGACAGATAAGCCAGTAGGCGGTGGCTGAGTAGGAAAGCCGTGGACTCACCTGTCGCATAGGGAAGTCCGGTGATGTGTACGTCCACACATAATTTTCATCAGCTATTACAGTCTGGTTGTCAACCTCAGCCATGCCACGAGAAGGCTTGGAACGGCCAATTCGAACTCGCACCATCTTTGAAGAGAAAATAGGCTGGCCGTCATAAAAAAACACTGGCACAACAGAAAAGAAAATAACAATTGAATTCACAGAACTAATGACCCTGAAAGGTAAAGCTAAAATTTAGGCATGTAACATCATGACAACAAAAAATCAGATACATTTCCTAGTACAGTAGTACCTTTGTACGGGTGTATCCTGATCTCATCGACAATGCACAGATTAGAGCGCAGCCGGTAGGTCAAGCTCTCAGGCACGTCAGGGTCGTACTGGCCCCCGCTCGACCAGTAGGATGGACGGTGACCCACCACCTCCCGTGGATCGAGCGTGTTCTCCATCCTCTCGGCCGGGAAATGGTCGGTGCTAGAGGCACCGATGCAGTCCAGGATGCAGTCCACGAAGGGCTTGGACTTGGAGGAGATGAGGGCGCCGCCGAGGTTGGAGTATATCCTGTGATCCTTCTCGGCGTCATGGCTGGACTCAGAGGCGGGCGCCGCGAGCGCTGGGACCGGCGGCGATTCGCTCACCTCAACCGCGCGGGTGAAGCTGGCGACCTCCAGGCATATCCTCAGGCAGAGGCTCTTGCAGAATTCATTGGCGATAACTGCATAGAGTAGCGGAATTCAATCCAAGCGGAGAACTCAGCAGCTGCACAGAGGTAACCACAGGAAAAACAACTGAGGGATCGGAATCGCCGCATACCGAATTGACGCCAGGAGCGGGAGACGGCGGCGGCGCGGGCGAGATCGGTGGGGTCGTCGAGGCGGTGGAAGACGCAGGCAGGTGTATCGGGGCCTAGCTAGTTGAGGAAGTCCCAGCCACCGCTCCCCGCCACCTCCATGGGACGCGACTGCCGTTTCCTTGGTTCCTCCTCCGCCTCCTTGTTCCTCATTTGGTTATGCTTGCTTGGCTGCCGAATGGGAAAATGGAGGATTTTTTTTAAAAAAAAAGATGACTACGTAGAGCTCACTTAGAATTTTCTTCTTCTTTTTTTCAAAACGGAAAAAAGTCTACCCTGAGGTTTACACTTAACCCCAAAGTATAAAATCAGGTATTGAACACATTAAAGTTAGTAAAACCAATCAATTTACCCCTTGAGTGGTTTTGCCAGGCGGTTTTGTTTGTGTTGAAGTGATTTTGCTTGCGTGGCAATCCAGGCTAGATGTGTTGGACATCGCTGGCGCTTAGGCCCGCTCGTCAGCACCGGAAGGAGTAGGGGCGGCGGTGGCCCACTTACCTCTCATGGCGGCAGCCTGGACGACAAGCCTGCCATGCCGCCTGCGTCGTCGGCATGCCGCCTTCTTTGCTGTCTTGCGTCTTTGTGTCGTCGCCGTGATGCGCCCATCATGTGTCGCCGAAGCGATGCTGCATTTGCATCTTCTTATTGCCGCCTACTCGCCTCGTGTCGTGTTTGTGTCTTCGTGTGCCTATATCTCTCGCTCACTCTCCCTGCCTCTGTTTGTCGCTTCCATGGAGAGCAGCAGCCACCGGTGGCCAAAATTCGCGAGCTCTACCGCACCATCCCCAAATTAGTCACAACCGTAGCTTCACCTTGAGCCTCTCTACATCCTAGGCCTAGCCTTGCTGAGTTTCATCCAAGGTAAAGGTTGTTGCGGGCGTTTTTCGCATTGCCGTCACCATGCACGAGCCAAAAACAGAGCTCCCTTCGCCTGTCAAATTCGGCCAGCTTGAAGCCTCTAGTTCAATTCCTTTCACCAGTGGGTAGCTATAAAAGTTGCCTAGCTAACGAATCCACAGCGAGAGCCGGCCACGCCACGCCGTGTTGTCAACGAATTTTGGAAATTCGTCGCCCTCACTACTTCCGCGGCCACGGGACAACGTCATGTAAAGTTTTACTTTGAGTAATGTAAAGTTTTCTATAATCTTGTTGTAACTTTTTAGTTGTGTTGTAGTTAGTTCGTGAGGCCGTCGGAGTTGATCCAGGGCTTGTTGGTCCTAGCAGCCTATTGCGCGCCAATGGACCTAACCCTGAGCACGTGGACCAACCACGACACCACGCCGAGCGTGTCGAAGCTTGTCGGTGTTTTTGGACCACCGACGAGTAAATTTGTATTTGTGCGTCTGGCTCGGATGGTGTGCTCGGAGGACACAAGGGTTTATATTGGTTCGGGCGAAACGTCCCTACGTCCAGTTCGCTGCTGCTTGTGTTACCGGCACTTGGTTTGCAGTAGGGGTTACAAACAGGCGAGAGAGGGAAAGAATCCCAAGTCTCTGGTGGAAGGAGTGAACGGGTGCTGAGAGCTCGATTGCTGCTCAGTTGTGTGCTCGTGTCATGCTCTTGTGTTCCGATTCGTTCGTTGTTCGGTCCCCCGGTAGGGGCGCCCTGCTTTCCCTTTTATAGGCGAAGGAAAAGCGTTGGTTACATTGGAGGAAAAGGAGAAGAACGAAAGAGAGAAGAAGACTTCTAGAATCACCGGGTCCTTCTTCTCCTTCATGTGGGTCCCGCTGATCCTATAGATGTCAACAGGGATGGTTCCACGTCGTGGCCCTGTTCGTCACTAGCGCCGTGCGCAGGCGTCATCTGCCGGTCATGGCGTTCCATTCCTCCCCGACGGACATCGTGGTGAACTGACGCGCCTGTCAGCGTTCGTACGAGGGTTAGGCAGAACAACACCGGCACGTCCGACACTGTTCTTGATGTGAATCCTCAGGAATGGCCCGTCAAGGCCACGGGTTACTTCGAGACGTGCCAGTCTATTCCCTGGTGTCAGAGTTTTGATCCGGGCCCATACGCTTGGACCTAGAGTGGTTGGCAGTGGTATGGGTCCTCGTCAAACGAGACAAAAACCGCGTCCTTAGGGTCGGGCGAGACGGAGCCCGCACCTAAGGGGTCAGGTGAGACGGAGCCCGCGGCCTTGGACGATACGAAAACCGTGGCCTTAGGGTCGGGTGAGACAGAGTCCGTGGCCTTGGGCGAGACCCCGTGGCCTTGAGGTCGGGCGACACAGAGCCTGCGGCCTTGGGGTCATAGGCGAGGCCAGAGCCCGTGGCCTTGAGGTCAGGCGAGGCGGAGTAAGGCCGTAGAGCGAGACCTCCATGACCCGAGGGAGGCGAGACAGAGCCCGTGGCCTTGGGGTCTGGCGAGACCGAGCCCACACCCCGGGCGCCTTGAGCCCCGGGTCAAGGGGCGGGCGAGACCTGACCTTAAGGTAGGGTGAGATGGAGCCCGTGGCCTTGGGGTCGGGCGAGACCTTTTAATACATCTTGCTCCATCCGGGAAAGTCAGCGTGGGCACTAACCTCCTTGCTTTGGGTATCCCTAATATCGATACCTGACAAGGCTATCGGGCGAGACCACACCCACCGCCATGGTTGGTAGTTCATAATGCCGCCAAAGCTTACGTCGTCCATGTCGCCCATACCTTCAGAGTTTGAGCTCTGTAGGTGCTCTGATGGAGCTCACGCCGCCCATGACTCCGCAGCTCGTGTCGCCTGCGTGAGACGCCGCCAGAGCTCACGGCCTGGAGTCGCACCACTCACGGCCGCCGAGGCGAGCTAGCAGATGCGCCACCCTCCTGCTGAAGTCACAGTCTTGTTGGCGGCCGTGGCGGCCCCTCCCCGTGAGGCCCCTCCCATACTGCTAGGCTGGCGATTTCCCGCCTCATCGAGCATGCTTTGCCGCCGCATAGCGATAGCGACCTCACCTTTCAGACGTCCGACGTGGATTGCCAAACCACCAAAACCACCTTTCAATACTACTCAGAGGGTTATTTGTCCAGTTTTATGAAGTTTAATATGTGTAATACTTGATTTTGTAGTTCAGAGGATTATGTAGACCACCCTTGATATGTCAGGGGTGATGTAGACTTTTTCCTTTTGAAAAGGAGCCTACTTAGATTTTCTTTTTTTATCACCAACAAGCATACTGCGTATCAAAATATTTATCAAATCTCGCTTTTACAGTTCACACTTTGATGAGCAATATTTATTTAGTTAAGTAAAATGAAAATTGTACCGGTGGTTTTGTTATAAAAACACTTTAGAAGGATAATATATTTCAAGATTTGCTCCTTTGATAGTCGCTGTGAGATTTTGCGTTTGCATCCGTCACCTGCCTCTGCATGCGTCGCGCCCGCCTGCACTCACTCCACCCCCATCTTCCCCAACTCCGGCGAGCTAATAAAAGAAGGGGTTTGGGGGGGGCAGCCAGCCAGGCGGTGGGGACGGTGGGAGGACGGTTTAGGGGCCCTGGTGACGGTGGAGGCGTACGGACTAGGGCAGGGCGAGGGAGCTCCGGTGAGAGGGGGGAGAAGGCAGCCACCGCGGGCGCGCTAGGGTTTCGCCGTGGCGCGAAGCATTGGCGAAACCTAGCGCGCACGGTAGGGCGGTGGGCAGCGACGGGGGCGAGGATGAGGAGGAGAGCGCGACCACTGGCGAGAAAGAAGAGGACTAGGCGAGGCGGGTGCGAGGACTAGGCGCGAGGAAGAAGAGGGTCAGGAGGAGAGGTTGATGACGACTGCTGCACCATTGGATTAGGATCCAACGGCTCTCACCGTCGCCTGATGGATATGCAACTGGTCAGTCGACTGTGCCTGAGACACACCCTATATTTCTGGTTATTTCTATAAACCTTCGAATAATTAAGAAACAAAAATCAAACATTAAAATGTAAACTCAAAATTAGCAAGTGTTTGTGAAATGAAGGTACGTATATAATCTTATATAGATTAGGCGTTAGCATACTTATTATGTTCTCATGATATAAAATATTTATCTAATATAATATATATTTTTACGTATATAATTAGTCATAGTATTGCCTACCAAGGACCGTGTCAATGTTCAAATGGATTCACATCATCAATACAAGGGAAATACATAGTACACATTTTAGATAAACCATATACGGTATTCTCTCCACTAGATTTCTTATCTATTCTTTCCTACAAACAGTTATAGGAGATCTATGAAAAGCAACTTTCCTCTCTCATAGGCGCAGGGCAAGTGGTGGGGCTGACATTGAGTGGCGCGGTAGGCAGCGGCTGGCCAATGGTGTGGCACACGTGAAATGTTCTATTGATGGCTAGAGAGGTGAGTAGCCTTTTTTTTACTAAACATAAGAACTAAACAAACTTGTTAGAAACAAATGAGACTCTAATAAGCACTACTTCTAACCATGTCTTGCAAGCCTAGGGTGATCAAAACCTACAGAAATCTAGTATCAAGTGACCAACTATAATATGTTACTAGAATTCTAAAGGCTAACTTGGTTTGCTTCCAAAAATGACAAGTGCTACTAGTTCTACTCTATAAATTGAACAAGGTAAGCAAAACAAGAGGCACCCAATACCATAAAGAGAAGACATAAGATACTTTTGACAAAACATAAGCACTAAGCAAACTTGTTATAGAAACAAATGAGACTCTAATAAGCACTACTTCTAACTATGTCTTGCAAGCCTAGGGTGATCAAAACCTATAGAAATCTAGTATCAAGTGACCAACTATACTATGTTACTAGAATTCTAAAGGCTACCTTGGTTTTCTTCCTAAAATGACAAGTCCTACTTATTCTACTCTATAAATTAAACAAGGTAAGCAAAACAAGAGAGGCAACCGATACCACAAAGAGAAGACATAAGTTGTTTTGGTCTTACCTAATTTTAAATCTTAAAATGATTTGAATATAATGAATCCAAGTACTAACTTAAAATAGAGGTATTTTGATTATTTAATAAAGCTATGTTTTATGGACATAAAGAATTTACTTAGATAGAATAAATTGCTAAAAGGGTCATAATGGTCATTTAGATGGAGGGCTTGGTGGAAAAGCCGTCTATTGAGTTAGGGCATGGATCGGATGATCAATAGAAATGACAGTAGGGTTGTTTCGGGTTCAATAGGTGTGTGTGTGTGTGTGCAGAGGCAATTTTCCCTCATGTTTTTCGGGTTCAACTTATTGCCTTCGGTTTTAGGTTTCGGGCTCCACCCATGGATGCCCGATGGAGACCGAAATATATTATTTTGAATAAAAACTCATGTCTTTTTATTAATAAATTGTTTTTGTAAGCTATTAAGTTTTTTCTAAGTTGACTCATGAAATTCTATGTTGTTTGATGCCTTTTGTTTATACATATGAATATGTAATCTATGTCATGCATTTGTTGACAGAAATTCATTATTACTTTTATTGTATTTGCGATAAAGTGGTGGGTTTAGGTTTTGAGTTTGGAGATTCAACCAAAACTCCACCCAATCGAATCGCCTGTTAAAAGCTCTAGTTTGGTTTTGGAATTGATGAAACCCTAAGTGCTAACCTAGTTTATCAAGTGGTAGGTTACCACATGAATCATAACATGATTCGATTAGTTTTAGGTTTTGAGTTTGGCTTTTGGATTCAAGTCCAACAAACTCCACCGGAATCTAGGAGTTATTTTGTTTTGGTGATCAAGACACTTAGAGAGAGTGTGATCACCATTAAGAGGGGTGCCATCCGATCGGAATGGATATGCATGCAGTGTCGTCATTGAAGAGGATCGGATCCTCCTGAATATGACGCTAACACATGTGGGGTGATACACTTTAGTTGGCACATTTGATCAAGGGTGCCCTCATGTGTCCGCCGTAGAAGCGGATACCGACGATGCTAATGTGGCGTTTGGCAAATGAATCTTCAAGCATGAGTTCAATGCCAATGGTTCCCTACTATGCTATAAAGCGCGTGAAAGCCCTAGTTTGATTTTGGCTAATTGATGAAACCCTAGGTACTAACCTATGGCTCTAAGTGAATTTGAGATAGGTTAGTACACACCAAGTGATGGAGCAAAGATGAAGTTCATGGTGATGTTGGTGGACATGTGATGATGGTGATCAAGCTCTAAACTTGGAAAAGAAGAAAGAGAAAAACAAAATGGCTCAAGACAAAGGTATATTTGATAGGAGCATTTTGTTTTGCTACTCAAGACACCAAGTGGGTGTGAGTGTGTTTAGGATAGATAGCCATACTATTAAGAAGAGCAAAATTCTATTGTGAAATGCGGTTATCAAAGTGCCACTAGATGTTCTAACTCATTGCATATGCATTTTGATTCTAGTGAGTGCTAACACCCTTGAAAATGCTTTGTGTAAAATGAGAGCTTGTTTGCTTGGTTGGTGTGTCACATTGGTGATACACTTGGTGGTTAGCTACTTGTGGATACTATCAATTAGAATTGTGGTGGAGGCTTATATTTTAAGTAAAAGGAGGCCTCATAATTTTCTAACCATTTTGATTAAGTGGTGACATGGCTATTCACCCTCCTCTAGCCATTAGGCTTTTGGTCATCCGATATGGATATGCATGCAGAGTGTCGTAGAAGAGGACGCATCCTCCTATATGACAACACTTGGGGCTTAGTTCCTCGCCCCTCATGTGCTAATGTGGCGTTTGCAAATGGATCTTCAAGCATGAGTTCAATGCCAATGGTTCCCTTCTACGCTATAAAGCGCGTGAAAGCCATAGTTTGGTTATTGTTCCTACGTAACCTATGGCTCTAAGTGAATTTGAGGTGTACACACCAAGTGATGGAGCAAAGATGAAGTTCATGGTGAGCTGGATGATGATGGTGAAGGGCCAAACTCTAGGAGCATTTTGTTTTGAGTCTAGGATCAGCCCCTAATCAAAGTTAGCAAAGTGCGATCATTGCATATGCATTTTGAAAAAGCCTTGAAAATGCTCTGGAACATTGGTGATACACTCTGGTTTTGGGAGGAAGAGGGACTACGTTAGTGAGACCACGAGTGAAGAGCAAGACTGAGACACAGGGGTTATTGTTCCCACGTCCGGTCGTGGTGACTTCTTTGTGCTTTTGTGAAGGGCCAAACTCTAAAGGGAGTCCGGTGCGAACCTCTCTTGATTGTTGGCGCGTGGCTGCTAGCCATTGACATGTGTGGTGGATCGAGGGTGCGTCGAGGATCACGGGTGCGTGGGTGCAACCTTGACCACGCGCGTGCTTGTTGGAAAATCTACGTATAAGATTGAATCGGGGACGTGCGATCGAGGACCGGACGCGGGTGCAAAGACCCTATCATTGAGCCACGTCCGGTCGACTCTATTTCATCTTGAGCCTAACGACTCTATTTCGTTTGGGGGCTATAAATACTTGTTGGCCGGCTTGGGCTCACTCTCTTGGCCATTTCTATTGAGAATACAACCTTGTGAGCCTAGCCATTCCTCTCTAACTCATCTTGCTTGATTGATTCATTATTTGGTGAGATTGAAGAGCATCCAAGTGCATTGCTTGAGTGATTGCATTTAGAGGCACTTGATGATTGTGTTTCGCTGTGGATTTCTCTTGTTACTCTTGGTGTTTGCCGACACCTATACAACATGGAGCAACGAGGATCGTTGAGTGGAGGGTGGTGCTTGTCTCCGGCTCCTATCGGTGGATTGTGAGGGGTTCTGTGACCTTTCCGGTGGAGATCACCAAAAGGCAACTCTAGTAGATTGCTCGTGGCTTGTGGATCCCCATCTTGTGTTGGTTGTGCGGCACCCGGTTGCGGGTTATATGTGTGATGACTATTAGCGCATGAAGCTTCGGGTGGGTGAATCACCACAACGGGGACTAGCTTGTCGGCAAGCAAGTGAACCTCGACGAAAAAATTATTGTGTCAATTAGTATTCAATGTGATTGATTTTTTCACTTGCCCGGTTCGGTATAACCCCTCTATCACTCACTTGTATTTACATTCTTATATACTTGTGTAGTGGTAGTTGTAGTTGCTAGAGTAGCTCTCTTGTTTAGCTAGTTGTTTAGCTTGCTAGTTAGTGGTTTAGTTTCAAGTTAGCTCAACTAGTGTAGAGAGTAGCAACTTAGCCATTGGGTGATACATAGAGATCATAGCATACTAGACTTGTGGATAGGTGGCTTGCAACACTTGTAATGCTAGCGTAAAACTCGCATTACGCCATTTAGTGATCTAACCATTTGTCTTAGTATTGTTGTAGAAAAATTTTATAGGCTATTCACCCCCTCTAGCCATTTAAGACCTTTCAACACGTCGCGTGCTTCGTGGTTTCACATAGTGCCTAGGTGTAACTTTGATGCGACCTTCATCAAGCCGTCAAGCCCACCACAGTGGGCACGGTCCTCTCATTGGCTCTGTCTCACAGCTGGCCACTCCATCAGCTTGATGTTAACAACATTCCTTCATGGTACTCTATCTAAGCATGTCTAGTGCTCCCAGCTAGCAGGTTTTGAGGATTCCACTCATCTTGAGTTCGTGTGCCGCCTCAACACCGCTCACTCTATGGTCTTAAATAGATGTCAACATGCTTAGTATAGTTGGTTTGCTACATTTCTACTTTAACTAAGTTTTGTTGAGGCCACGTGAGATAGCTCTTTTTTCATATACCACCGAAAGCGACGACATTGTCTATCTCGTCCTCTACATTGACATTCCTACGATACACCACTCAAGCCCTATTGATAGAGTTCTCTATGAAGGACCTTGGTGAACTTCACCAATTTTTGGAGATACAAGTTTAGTGTTCTCCTGGAGGCCTCTTCTTGTCTGAGTTAGTACATGCTCGGCATCCTTGCCTAAGTGTAAGCCCTGTCTCACACTTCTTGCCACCAAGTCGAAAACCTCCACTAGAGCCGACACTCCTGTCTAGGATCCGAGGGACTTCCACAGTGTTGCTACTGCTCCTTAGTATTTAACCTCACTTGGTGTGCCTTTACATGCATGGCTTGTGAGAACTTCACCTCGCTTCATAATCTCAGCGAGACTCGTGTGTATGCTAACGTCTTAACTAAGGGATTGCCTTTTATAATGTTCACAGAGTTCAAATTTAGTCTCACGTTCATGGTGCCCATGATTAGAATGGAGGAGCCGTGTTAGACAGGTTGTTAGTAGGATGTTTGGTTTATCTGATGTATTGGCCTAAACCCATTGCACCTAAGAGCATCTCCACTGGATTGAGAAACTCAATCTTCTTTCTCAGTAACAAGTGATATAGGGGATTTGGTAGGGAAAAAAAACTAGCTCCAGCAAATTTATCTCAATCCCCTTTTGAATCTCCTTTTTCTATATTTTTTCTCAATCCCTTGAAACCTCCTCTCAGTCCCTCTAAGAAAGAAGGTCAGATTTTTCGCAATCCTCTTTCTTCCATCGTTTACGAGCACCGTTGGATTCTCGGCATCCACGGCCAACATGCCTCCGCTGGTAGAGGCCGGATGCTGCCGCGCCGAGGCGCCGGCCGCACGGGCGAGGCCCCGCCGCCGGGCTGGGGTGCTGCACGAGGCCACGCTGCCGTGCCATGCCATGCCGCTGTCTCACCAGAGAGAGAGAGAGAGAGAGAGAGAGGAGAGTGAAGCAGCTGCTGAGCATGGGTGAGTGACGGCACTCCACGCGACCAGAGCGAGGATAGGAGGGAGAGGGAAAGAGAAGGGAGAAGAAAGGAAACTCCTGATTGACAAGTGGGTCCATTTAATAAAAGGGATTGGATTTAGCTCACAAATGTGTTTTCTCAATCTTTTTAGCAAATTTTAAGGGAAAGAAAAAAAATGGATACAGTGGAGATGCTCTAAAGACGGGCCCGCCTACTCAGGCTCCGACGCCCCCTATGGTCGCCTTATTTTCATACCTTTTGCAATCAATCCGACTACACACGGCTTACAAAGAGAGATTATACGAGTCCTAGTTTATTTTTGTGACAAGAGAAACTTTCAGCTTTGACTAAGTTTATATAAAAATATAGTTACATCTTTGATACAAAAAAATAGATACATTGTCAAGACATTACTGTGGTCATTTGATCAAACTAATATGGTATTTATATGCTGGTGTATTTTTCTATCAACTTGGTTCGAATTATAGAAGTTTTGGAGAACTAAAACGACGTACATCTTAGATTGAGGGAGTACTAACCTCATCTGTCACAAGAAGCCATGCTGCCAAATGGGCCTGAAAATGAAAGCAAGCTGGCCACACGGACAAGATTATACTATTATTAGTATGTAACTGAGCTACAAGTAATTACACACACCACTTCACCATCTACCAGAACCCACACGCAGACGCAAGGTACATACATTCTAAAAAACAAACCGCCTAAACCAAAGAATCGGTCAGTTGCTCATGAAGGCAGGAAGGGTATAGCCGTATAACTAAGCATGCATTCATCCTCACATAATGATGCTGCAAGAATCCGGCATCCGCCAATAGTAACCACATTAGGATCCATTCCTATGTTATACAACCTTTTTTACACTCCCAAAATTTTTGCAGATCATGTCGATGATAGTGTGGCCAACCCAATATGGCCATCTTCTTCGGCACTTGATCCATGGTGAGCAGTAGAGCTCCTATTTCGTGCTGCAATTCAAAGAAAGCAATGTGTGTTGTCAAAAAAAAGAAGAAGAAGCAATGTGCGTGTTAATGCCAGGATATTGTAAAATTCCAAATCAGCTCTGATTACCAGCATAAGATCCATTTCAAGTAATCGAACTACATGGAACAATAAACAAGCAATTCACAAAATTATCAGAGTGCAAACGAAAGCTCCTAGTCATCATACTACGGCCACCCCATGTTATACGTCCTAGAATGACTACAAAGTAACCTTAAAGCTTTAACAACATTATGCAAAGGTAAAGTACAACGTAAAACATGTATCTCACGTAGTCTCAATGCCCAAACCAACAGCTAGAAGGGAACTGATTTTAGTTTGACACAAAAATAACATCTTTTATGGTGAGCAACAGATAAAAATCCATAGAGATTACGAAATATAAATCCACTGCATGGAATAATGCAACCGTGTGCATTTAACTTTTTTATTCTCATGTTCCTGATGGTACAATACAGAATAATGAAACTTGAAGGAAAAAACTGAGGCAGTTTGCTCACTTGTAACATTGGTAATCACATTAGTTGTCTTCTGAGCAGCAAGGGCTCTTAGTTTGTTCCCTGTAGCCAGCAGAAGTAAGCTTCGCATATGTTGCTTTTGCTCTTTTGGACTAGCAGTTTTACTTAAAGAGTCATCAAATGCTAGTAAATCTTCCTGCTTAATGTGTGGGAGGGAAAGAAGAACCTACAAACAAAGCACTTCCAATTTAGTCCCAGTGCATATAACTGGCCCAGTAAAAGAATTATTTCCAGGACTCGCATCCTACTACCAAAAAAGGCAACCAGTGGAGGTTATCCTTGTCAACTACCCATTGACTCATTGGTAACGATATTTCACTTAACGAAGCAAGAAAGTATGTCTAGGCATTTGTTCACTTCACTATACTTGAGTCCCTTCAAATTTCATTCATTATCAGCATGTACAAATTTGTAATTTCATTGTTTCTTAGTAATGAAATTCAGGCATCCCGTTGTGGAAAAAATAAACATGTACAAATCCTTAGCCAAAAACAATATCAGCCTGCCACAGCAAGGCCTACTGAAAGTAGTGAGTAGCTACATTATGGCCTTTTTATATGTCAAAATTATACTATTAAAATTATTTCTAAAATAACTCAAGGAAACTAGCAATGGTGTCAATAATTATGACGGTGAAATAACAGTATTTCAATGACAGATTATAAAACTATCCAAATTTATCAAAATATTGGTGCAGACAAAATGTGGATCACTCACAAGCCTAAAGTCTTCATTGCAACAAGTATTACAAATAATGTGGCCATGAACCATACACAAACACAAGTCGAACTTGTTCATTTTTGCAAATTGGGATTTGGAGCAATAAACCCCAGCTAGCAGCCTAGAGTCTGACACATCACCACATCACGGACCAAAGTTAAATATTAGTATCTAAGTTCCCAAGAAAGTATTAGGCACTCATTTTGTAACATGGTAACATGTGAATAAAAAGGAATACTCCTATGTTACCACTTAGTCAACGATATGGAAATCTAAAACAGTATGTAATATTCAAAATTTAAATGTTATATGAAAAAAAAGAAACTGTACAGAAAAATAACAAGTCTATAAAAAAGTTAACATGATACACATTATTCAATGTATGTATCCATGTCCATAGAAAATAATACTGCACTAACATGTGGCGTAGATATTTCTAATTTTAATCTGCAAGGAATTAATTATACGCTCAAAATTGACATGTAACCCATTTTCCTGAATAGCATAAAAAACTTTCGATGCCTAAAAACCATAGCATAACTAATGGCGGATCAGAGCAGCCATTATTTTATATCAGCTCAATTATGTATCCTACAAAAAATTACCTGCCTAGGTGCAGGATCTCTATCAGACAGATAGACATATATCTCCCGACAAAGTCCAACAAGTTCAGCACTCATGACTGAATTTGATTCAACAGATAAACCGTGTATTATAGAGGAAAATAAATCCTTTGCAACAAACTGCCTCAACTCAGCCTGGTTTGAAGCAACGGCTAGGTGGATCAATGCACCACAAAAGGGGATAACTTTAGTCACAGCTTCGCTATCTGTCCAAGTGAACACTTCAACTGATATCCTCAATGCAGGAAGAGCTGTGCCAACATGAAGAATAAGAAATCTGCAAAGGAAAAAAACAGTCTATTTATTATTTGATGAGTTCCTCCATCTTTTAATATCTTTTTTGCCCAATGCTTAAGACTTAATGTGAACAAACTTCGAAAAATGCAATCAACGCTATAGCTGAGACCATCAAAATTGGACATACAAAAACAATAGCACTAGATTTGTCCTCAAAAGTCTTGCAATATAATAATATCATACTACCTCTGTCTGTTGTGGTATGTTTCATGTTTTAATCTTGAAGAATGTATTAAAATATTTGATGTTTTAAGATTCCATGGACTAAGGCCACAATTTGCATATTTCTTCCCAGTACCTTATTTTACTAGTTACATCTATGATATGCAGATACAGGTACAGCAAAGGAAGCAAGATAAAATAGTGGGTCAGACTAATAAATTTATATCAGATATTAATTCTTGTGAAAGGAGCTATAAAACGTCAACCAAGTTAGAACAGAAATTCTTGAAATACAAGGTTCTCCTAAGAATGGTCAAAGCTCAGAGAATGTGAAAGGTCAATAACATCCAGTTAAAAGGAATAGAAATGTATTACTAAATCATGCAAGGTGCTCGAAATATTTGAATTACCCAGTTAGAGAACTTGAAGCAAAGGACTCCAGATTCTTCAGAACAGAATCCATCCGGTTGGAAGGTCCAAGTTGTTCCAAGGATGGAAGTCCATTATTTAAGCCTGGTGATGATAAGGCCCAAAGCACAGAACATACTTCGCGAGTCAAGTCACGTAGCAACTTTTCTTCCATTACCTCTACCTTCAGTTCTGACCCAGGAAGATTACCAATGCTGTCAGGAACCTTAGCCCGACCCTCATGAAGAAGACTGGACCATGAATAATTAAGAGCTTGCTGACAGTGGACAAATAATGGCTGCAAAAGGTTCACTAGCCACACATGCCATAGATCGGCAGGGCAATATTTAACAAATGGAATAATAACAAGGTGGATAAGTTGGCCCAGATGCCGAAACTCCATAATTTGCACATTCTCCATAAGAGCAAGGGTGACAGAAGAACCCTCTATGCATCGAAAGAATGCTTCCCCAAGAGTAGCTGCTAATCCTAAAACATTGTACCTGCAGTATGACATTTTTTGCATGTATGAAAAAAGATTAGAACAAAGAGCAGAATTCATCTCTTAATATTTATGAGCTGTGATATATAATTTTTTTTATGGTCGAATGAAGTGCAATTTTTTCAAATAATCTAATCGACCCTAGTCACCATGGCACCAATCAGCCAACTAATCTCGACTCATTGTGACTAATCGCGACTAATCGTAGTGCATAACTGATCGCAATGGCACTGATAATCATGACTAATCGTGATTAATCAGACGACTTGATAACCTTGTTGAAGTGTCAATCAAGTGTTCATTTATTATTGAATATGCAGGGAGTATAAGAATATCCCAAGTTGACCAAGGGTCCAGACACTTACATGGCATAAGCATAAAAAATAAATAGCTTAAAAAGGGTATGTTTGGTTTGAGCAACAAATAACCTCACCAAAACTTGGTCATGACCAAAACCAGAAAGAAGGTTGTTTGGATTATGACACATCATGTACCAATTATTTGATAAAACTGGTACTACAGAATTTGGTTTTACAAAAAAATCTGCTTCTAATGACTTTCAATCAGTTATACTAATATTATTTACGCTTTTGTGGACAACACTCCAGGCCCGGATGGGTTCACAGGGTTACTCTACCCAATTATCAAGGAAGATACCATGTGTTTAACACACCTTGGGGGATCGATGGTCAAAGCCTGTATCTCCCCCAATCAGGCCTACATGGTACTGCTAAAGGAGGCTAACAGTGTGTTTGGTTTGCCGTATGAACTCATCTGGCATCAGGTGAGTCCGGCAGGAACAGAATGGGTCCATCCGGCACTTTTTTGTGGAGCGACTTGATCCCTCACGATAGCTTGCGATTATGTCTGAGTGGAAGCAGTCGATGACAGATGGTGTCGTTCCATACTGCGAACCAAACACCTTGTTGCTAGGTTCGGTTGTAGGATCGGATCATTCCCGACCATCTCACGCTGCAAACCAAACATGCTGTAAGTTGATCAGCGATTCCGCCTGATAAGCATGGTTCATAGTTTCTTCAAGCTTTTCACCAAAGTGCTTGCTAGGAGGTTGGTGCCAATGCTGGATCAGAATGTGAAACCAAACAAAGTGCATTCATCATGGGTCGACTGTTGCATGATAATTTCGGTTCGGTTCAGCTTGCAGCCAAATTCTTAGAAGGCCACAAGTGCTCTCTTGAAGATTGACATTGCTGAAGCCTTTGACACTGTTGGTGGGCCATTCCTCCTGGACATCCTAACGCATTTAGGGTTCCCAATAAGATGGTGTGATTGGTTAAAAGCCTCTTACTATAAACCACTAGCAAGAAAGTGCTGCTCAATTGTCTGCCGGGCAGACACATTTGTCACAGCCGTGGTTTGTTAACCAGTTTGGCATTTTTTTTTCAGGCCGGACCCGAACCCAGCCTGCCCCGGTGTATGATCAGATCTACTTCCACTTAACCTGTGCGTTGTTGAAATACATGCTAAGGCATGTTCTTGAAAAAAATATTACTTCAGTTTTGGCTTAACCAAAGATAGTATGGTGTGAGCATAGACCTTCCGTTGTGATACTCAACCAAAACTGTGCAGTAGGAGTAGATACATGGGAGTGAACTCGAAAAAGAATTCAACAATTTTGATGAAGGTTTTTGCCCAGAAAACTAGTAGCCACAAAAGGCTAGATCATTACCAACCATGCATGCTCACTAGCAGTGCCCACAGTTTTGGATCAGATCGTTTGAAAAGTAGGTGAAACTGCCACTGCTTATTTTTTCTTCACCATGCACTATATTCCTTCAGAAATTTCATCTAGATGGTTTAGTGAAAACCGTATTGTTCAGCCTTATTAACATGGCAATGTATTGCATAGTTGGGGCACCAACAATATTTCGCAGTACTACTGAGGCTACCAACCAGTAACAATAAAATCCCACTCTCTAATATTGCTAGACAAACAATAGGACGAAAGTTTTTGTTTCAAAAAAATAGGACGAAAGTTTGCATCTGTTGAATCCATTTTCAGCATTAATATTTTCCGGTGCCAATAGCAGATTGAAAATTATATGACGATAAAAGCATCTATTAAGTAGCTAAAGTTCTTAGTTCATAAATCATAATACTTACCCGCTGTCTCGGATCCCACGCAACCAGTTTTTTATATTGTTTTCTTTAGATTCTCCATCTCTCTGAACATCCAGCAATCCATCAGCAGGAGCAACCTGGCCTTTGGTAAGTTTCCCTGTCTCTCCTAGAAGGCTAGCCTGCTCCGCAACAGTCATGTTTTTTGCTGCTTTGATTTCCCGTGTCTGAGACTGGGCAAATGGCTCAGACCAAAGAGCATGTATGCATCGCAGCAGCTGAAAATGAGATTAAAAAGGAAGTTAAAATGCTAGTTATTTATCAGCTTAGCCACTGCACAACTACAGAGAGATTATAGTTAATATCTCAATTGACAATCAAAGCCAAACATACCCTTAAGAGAGGGGGCACAATCCATGCTAGATGTGAAGACATCGGATGCAGATAACCAGGTACTGTTGTGGTGGGTGCTTGTGGAGTTGCTGAAGACTTTTTGGTTCCACTTCTCTTGAGTGCCTTTTCAAAGAATGTAACCGTGTGATAAATTGACCACATGAATTGGCTATCGGCAAACATGTTTGTCAAACCAGAAGGGTCAGACAAGTATGCAGTTTGCCATTCCACTTGAGTCCACATTTTATTAAGAGGTTCAAGTAACCAGGCAAGAACTTCTTGTTGCTGTTGAATCCTATGGAAACAAAAAAATACAAATTGTGACAAGCAACACTAAAACTATTTTTAGGCTGCAGGCATAAATACACAGAGGTTTAGCAGCCAAATACCCAGCAGAGGACGCCATCACAAGAAACGCTTCACATAAATGATTATGTTCACCACGTAGTAAGCGGCCCTCTCCTTGAAGGTAAGCCATGGTATCAGCAATGTTCTGTGTCATTGGAAAAGCATTTGAAACAATCAAAAGAGGGCATAAACAATGGTGAAAGCAACATAAAAGCATGGATGAATGGAAGCCCTAGAAAAACAGTTGCGTTCTGATTTAATCAAATCCTCTTCTACTCAAGAATGCAAGTCTGCCACCAACCAGTGACCAGGTTTAGGACATGCATGTCCCAAAGATTTCAATGTAACATGACATGTACCAATCATTAGTTTACATATATCATAGAACTGTAACGGTCATTTGTAGTTCAAAAGGGCTGGGTAATTGGATAAGACTAAAAGATTTCAGTGTAACATGACCTGCATGTATTTACAATCCTTACAAGGCCACAAAGCAAATACAAGGGTAGCAAACTCTGGCAAGGTTCCCCAGAGGATACCAAATAACAAGACCCAGACTAATAGAATATCGAAAAAAATCATCACTTTTAAATTCCTAGTTTGGGTCCCTATTTTTTATTCTTTTTGGGACAAAGCTAGAATCTGAACTCTGTTTAAATACATCCTTCATGTCAGAAATCATAAAAATTTAAACCTGAGAATGTACATAAAAATCTGAACAATTAAGAAGTCTTTATTTAGGCTTGGTTTGGTTTTGCAATGGCTTTTCAGAGCCATGACATCAAACCTTAATAGAATAAAGGTTTCTCTAGCAGCAAATATATATTCCATTATGCAGCCCAGCACAGAGATGCTACTGATATAAACTTCATAGTGAAGCAAAAACTCAGCTCAATAATAATGCTGCTAGGCGCAACTCAGTAAGGGATGTCATACTCTCGAGTAATGCTGAGATAGTATGTCTTCAAGAGACTAAGATTGAGCATATGAATCAACGAGTGTTTCTATCTGTCTTTGGCTCCTCATATGATAAATTTGTTGCTTTACCGGCTAATGGAACTAGGGGCGGGATTCTGATTGCCTGGAAGAGCAATACCTGCCAAGCCATCGCTACTCGAGTGGATACATTTTCAGTATCTGTTTGGTTCTCGGAACAGGAGGGCCGTAACTGGTGGTTCACAGGAGTGTACGGCCCTCAAGAAGATGAGGAGAAGGTATTATTTTTACAGGAGCTCAGAAACATCAGAGGTCTATGCAATGGTCCTTGGTTGCTTGCAGGTGATTTCAATTTAATCTACCAGGCAGCAGATAAGAATAATGCCAATCTGGACAGAGCCATGATGGGTAGATTTCGCCGCTTTTTGGATGACTCTGAGGTCAAAGAATTACCGCTATTGGGCAGAAAATACACATGGTCCAATGAAAGGATGTCACCCACCCTGGTAAGGCTGGATCGAGCATTCTGCTGTTCGGATTGGGAGGATATTTTTCCTGGCTCTATATTGCAAAGTGCTGCTTCTGGAGTGTCGGATCATTGCCCCCTAATTCTAGGTTTAAAGATTAAAATAACCGGCAAGCGACGCTTCCATTTTGAAAGTTTCTGGACCAAGGTTCCAGGTTTTTTGGAGGCGGTGCAGCAGAATTGGGAGGCTCCTGTGCAAACAAACTGTGCAGTGGAGCGCCTCTTTCTCAAGCTACAACGCCTTAGCAGAGGTCTTCAAAAGTGGGGTCAAAGGAAGGTTGGGAACATTAAGTTGCAGATAGAAATGGCCAAGGAGATTATTCATCCGCTTGAGATTGCAAGGGACTCCCGTGAGCTATCTGCTAGTGAGGAATGGTTGCGCAAGAAGCTCAAGCTCCATTGCCTTGGTTTGGCCTCCCTTGAACGAACCATCGCCCGTCTACGTTCAAGGATCCTTTACCTTCGGGAAGGTGATGCAAACACATCGTTTTTCCACTAGCAAGCTCACTTCAGAAAGAAGAAGAATTTTATTGCAAAGTTGCAAGTAGAGGACCGGCTGGTTACCTCCCAAGAAGACAAACAGGAAGCAGTCCTAAATTTTTATGACAAGTTGCTTGGTACGGCGGAAGAGCGGAATTTCTCAATTAATCTTGATGAGATTGGCGTACAGCCTACGGACCTATCCTCCCTGGAGGACCCGTTCACAGAAGAGGAAGTATGGGCAACCATCAGCGATTTGCCCCTTGATAAAGCACCGGGACCAGATGGTTTTACAGGTTGTTTCTATAAGTCTTGCTGGAATATTATCAAAAGTGACTTGCTGGCTGCTTTCCATTCTATACATCGAGGGCATGTGTTCAAATTTAGACTACTTAACTCTGCTTTCATCACCCTGTTGCCCAAAAAGATGGACGCTCTGCATGTCAAGGATTATCGGCCTATAAGTTTGATTCACAGTTTTGCCAAATTAGTAACAAAAGTTTTGGCCAACCGGCTTGCTCCACTGCTGCCTTCTATGGTTTCAAAAAATCAGAGCGCATTTGTCAGGGGAAGAAATATTCATGATAACTTCCTGTTTGTCCAACAAATGGTGAAATCTTTGCACAAGAAGAAAGAGGCCCATATTCTACTAAAGTTGGATATTTCCAAGGCATTCGATTCAGTTTCATGGTCCTTTCTCTTGGAGGTAATGAGACAGTTGGGTTTTGGGCAAAAATGGCGGGACATGATCAGTTTAATTCTGTCAACTTCGTCCACTCGAGTGTTGGTGAACAGGGAGCCTGGGGATTCTATTCTTCATAGTCGAGGCCTACGGCAGGGTGATCCACTCTCCCCCATGCTCTTCATTCTAGTCATGGATGTGCTTGACTCTCTAGTGGAGTACGCGGCGAGAGAGGATTTGCTTCAGCCACTTGTTGTCCAACATGCTCGGCATAGGGTATCCTATTTTGCTGATGATGCTGTCATTTTCCTTAGGCCGGGGAGAACTGATCTGCTGGTGATCATAAACATCCTGGACCTGTTTGGTCATGCGTCTGGACTCCATACCAATCTAGTGAAAAGCTCCATCTCTCCCATTCATTGCTCCGAGAATGAATTAAGTATCACTACTGAACTTCTATCTTGTTCAGTTAAGGAATTCCCTTGCACTTACCTTGGGCTGCCTCTGTCCATCAACAAACCCACCAAGGAAGTGCTATTGCCCTTGATTGACAAAGTGGCTAATCACTTGCCTGGTTGGAAGGCATCCCTAATGAACAGAGCAGGTCGGTTGGTAATGGTCAAGGCGGTTCTATCGGCCACTCCCATCTATTCCATGATGGCTCTCGATCTGCCAAAGTGGGTGTTAAAAGCCATTGACAAGAGGAGAAGGGGATTTCTTTGGAAGGGTCAGGAACAAGCCAATGGGGGCAATTGTTTGGTGTCCTGGGAAAGAGTACAGCGGCCTCTAGAGTATGGAGGATTGGGGATTCCTAATCTAGAAACCCTTGGCTGGGCACTATGGGTTAGATGGTTGTGGGCTCAAAAAATGGATCTTTCTCGGCCTTGGGCTGGATTCCAAATTCAGGTTCCTCATAATGCCGAGGCATTGTTCAAGATGGCAGTCGACCATATTGTGGGAAATGGTGCTTCCACCCTCTTTTGGAAAGACAGGTGGATTGATGGACAAACTATAGAGGAAGTGGCTCCCAACCTGTTCAAGGCCATCCCTAAAAGGATAACTAGAAGACGGATAGTTGCACAAGCTCTTGTCAATCGAAGTTGGGTTACAGACATCAAGGGTACTCGCTCAGTTCAGGTTATATTGGAATATCTTCGGATTTGGGATCATGTTGAGGGAGTTGTCTTGCAGCAAGAAGTTCCAGATCAAATAATATGGAAACTCTCACAGAATGGAGTATATAGCAGCAAGTCGGCCTATGCTGCATTTTTTGTAGGAACTATTAAATTTGCTCCCTGGAGGAGGATATGGAAGAGTTGGGCGCCTCTCCGTTGCAAATTCTTCATTTGGCTAGCCATCAACAATAGATGTTGGACTGCGGACCGCCTTGCCAAAAGAGGATTGCCTCATCATGAAGTCTACCCTCTTTGTGATCAGGAGGAGGAAAACATTCAGCATATATTGGTTGGCTGTGTTTTTACAAGACAGATTTGGTCCCTGATCCTCCAACCTCTTCATCTGTCAGACCTGACTCCCTCAGTTTCTGAGACTCGTTTTTCCTTATGGTGGAAGAGGGCTCTGAGCGCAGTCCCGAAGGGGATAAGGAAAGGACTTAACTCACTAATTATTTTGGTTTCCTGGGAAGTATGGAAGCACAGAAATTCTTGTGTTTTTGAGAATGCTAGACCCAACATCTCCTTGCTGCTCCAGACAGTGTCTGATGAGATCAACATTTGGGGGATGGCTGGAGCATTTAAGCTCCAGGAACTCCTGGTGAGGTCGCAGGCCCCAACAGCATAGGTCTGGGGGTATTTGGTCGAGGTCGTGTTTGTGTCTGTGGCGCGTATATAGGCCTCTTTTTGTAGAAGTGTGGGGGTGTGTTCTTGGCTGGGGTTTTAGTCCTTAACCGGACTTTTGTACTATCTTTTCTCTCTTAATGAAATGACACGCAGCTCTCGTGCGTTGTTCGAGAAAAAAAATAATAATATCAAATGGAGCCTAAAGCCATCAATGAAAGCACCGTAGAGACCATTAAGTCTCCATCTTCCCTCTTGTAAATAGAAGGATAAACAGAGAAATGAATTTAATAGACACAACTGCAGTTAGAAACTTGAATATAGTACTGTAAGTGGTCTCTGCCATGATAATAAAAGGATGTGTCATTAAGCAACTCCATGTAGAATATAAGACAACAAGTGGTAAAGTGGCAATCAACTATGAGCTGAGCCTGACCTTCATGTGAGGCAGAAGAGCTTTATCAGCAGCTCTCGATATACGAATGAATGATGAGCAGATCTGCAACCTTGCTAGGCGAGAATTGTTTGATGGATCCTGCAGATACAGCCATACATTAAATGGCAGAAATGAGAACTGTAAACACTGTATGGCTCTCTTTTTCTATTAATACAATGATACGCAGCTCTCCTGCATGTTCGAGAAAAAAAAAAAAAGAACTGTAAACACAAAACTAGAAAAATGGCATGATAACCAAATAATTCAAATTAACTAAATAGAATAAAAATAAACAGCATGAAATGATTGCACGTGGAAACATTTGTCCAGCTCAAAGTAGCATCAGTTTTTCATTTCTAGAACATCACTCATAGAATTGAATTATATGATGGCTATCAATCTCCAGCCTCAATGGTTCACACTCCGCAGCATCATAGTACTATGGTATTTACTTAAGTAAAATGTAAATGTACCTGAAATGTGATTGGGAGAGACGTCAACAGTTCAAAAAGCTTATTAACAACACTGGCAACTGCATCTGGATAATATTTCAAGAAAGGGCCCAAAGCATCCAAATAATGACCATGAATAACTGCAAGGTTAGGTTCTGTCCACTTTAACGAAAGAAGCTGTTGAAGTAAGCCTGGTTGACAAGCAGAAGGAAATTTAGCACCGACCAAACTGTAAGGCCAAAATAAAGTAAGTTAGGTTCGGTGAAACCTTCAAAAATCTTGTGCAGTTGGGATTTCGTCTCCAAATCAGTTTTTCCACAATCAAATGAGCCATCAAAAATAGCACTGACAACTGCTTCAAGCCCCAGTTGAGCCCCTTCCATTGCGTCAAGATCCTGGAACCAAATTTCATTTTGCAGAGGTAGATAAACATCTGAATTAGAAGGTAACCCTTCATTGACCAAATGAAAATGGAAAGAGAAACCATTAATTTAGGTTTATGCGGTAAGAACTCTGTTTCAAAAAGAGATCATAGGCAGCATCTAGGCAATAGGCAAGCAGCACTGCCTTTCCTAGCACCTAGGCGTTTTCCCATCAAGAGTGGCTTAGGGCTTGATCTCTGTATGAATTTTGGACACATTGGAGATGATGGAAGGTGACTTATGGTCATAGAACTCATGATGGGTGCATGATAATGCCAAATTGTTTCTTTTAATGTGCCAAAATTCTGTATTTAACATTGTGCTGTAACTCTACTGATTGAAAAGTACAATTGCCAAGAAATTCTTATGCAATGCCTAGGCGCTAAGCAGAGCTTGACCACCTGCCTAGTGCCTAGAACTTTTTGAAACATTGGGTAAACATATGCAGCTAATCCAACCTGGGGGGATTTAGTTGCTTGATTAGCATCTCCAAAGACAACATTTATTCTCTGAACAATACTTGCTGCAGCAATCACAGATCTTTGAGAAGCAATGACTTTAATGAGATCCAACTGCAAGAAGATGCATAAGACACAGTTAACTGAGTTGTGGACAATAAGAGGCCAGACAATATCCATCATTGGTCCAAAAAAAGGTACTGTAAATAGCCTTCTATAACTTATGCATACATATATATAGCTGGGATCCTCCCAAGTATTTACAATACGAAAAGTTCCACTAGTATGGCAAACCTTAGCAATCAAATTGGATACTTGAAGAAAGGAGAAGCATGTTGTATCTATCAAGGTAAAGAATCACTAATTGAAGGACATAGAAATGTACTATGAATAACTAGCCATCCTCCTAATTTTGAGTAGATTCGCATCATGTAACAAAACTTCAAGAATCAAGACCAATGAAGACAAGAGATGACAAGAAATTATATTGATGGACAAGGGAAACCACAAATGATCTTTTAAGATTAACAAGGACAAAAGGCAAATCCTATTTTTAGAAGTCAGGAGAAAAGAAAACATACCAATTTGGTGCGGTAGTTGCAGAAGTCACTTTTCCCCTCAAGCTCTTCGCTCCATAGTTCTAACAACCCAGAAGTTGCACTTCCACTGTTCTTGAGCATTCTCTTGAAAGAAACATCCAAAATTGTACTGTATATTTCGTCAGTGACAAATACTGATACCCCTTTCTTCTCCTTTTCTGTTGATAAGTCACCAGTAGATGCAGAATTACCAGCAGCAGAATTATCACCAGAAACACGTGCAACAGACTTAGCTTTTGATGGTTCTCTCAATACCACCTAGACAAAGTTTGTGTCAACTTCTCTAAAGTTACAAAATAATATGAGATGCATTTCAGCTATGCAAAGAGAGATAAGGAGTATACCAGCCAAAATAATAAAGACTGGAAATGAAGCGCGATTTTGTAATGTTGGTAATACTCCAGCATCTGCAAGGAAACGAAATTTGTTTGAAGAATAGCAAAAAGTAAGAGACCAAGTGGTAACGCGTGGAAATCATGTCAGTGAAATTTTAAGACTTGATTGAATTTCATTAAGCATATTCAAAATAGCCATGTGGTGATGTTATGTTACACAGGTAAACAGGCATTGCCCACATGTAATACATATAGGACATCATCGCATTAGTAACCATTACCCTTACCTGCCAGCCAGGAACCAAATATTCTAGGATAGCCAGACTTTCAGATGTGCCAATATAACTTATAAACAGCCAAAAAGTTTCATTTGATTTTGAATTTAAAGAGTTAATCATAAGAAAGTTACACAACCATGATCAAGGCAGCAGGTCCTGGTGGCAAGATTAACATGCATGTGTCACAGAGTGGGTTGAATCCCACATTAGCTACACTTATTTTGCTTTTCCATTTAAATTTATGAAAAAAATAGGTATGGCAGTTGTCGAATTCAATCCTAACACCACATAGAAAAACTTAGGATCTTGCAAGTTGCAAGTACAGCAGTACCACTTTCTTGTCAAACTCAGTTTTTTAGGCATCTTTATTCTCAAGTTTTAAGTGAGAAATTCATATTTCAACAACTAAATAGACAGCCTTTCCCAAAATTTCAACAACCCCAGATATATTTCTTTTGATACCCTAGATGCCAAATAGCCCTAGAACAAATTAGAAGGGATCAAGAGAAGATGCTGCACGGCAGTAAAAATAACCTTTACTCTTTAAAAAGTATGAGAAGTGTATTTGGAAATGCTCACTTGTTGTAAGAACTGGAAAGTCCTGGCTCCATCGGCTAGTATGCATTGCATGTTTGAAGATCCTAAAGCAACCATTGTCTCACAAACACACGATGCAAACTCATATTCGCTCTCATCAATAGAGCTGGGCTGCATGCCAGATCTGGTCAAAAATTGTTGTGAAATGTTCATCAACACCTGGAAAATGTTGCACATTGCAGCATCATACTCAGCAACTGCCACATCCACAGGTCTTTTTCTGAGACAGGTGGCACCACAAAAGCAAGAACATATCAGGAGGGAAAAACCAGTGAAATTAACTTTTAGTGTACATAAAGTCTCTCCATACCTCTGGCATATCACTTTAAAAAACTCGCAAGCATGGAGGCGAAAATCGCTGTAAGAAAGCAAGGACCCAAATCTGCAAAATGAACAGAACTATGAGGCAAGTGAGAATCCCATTAAAAAACTAGGGATATCAAATGCTCCAGTAAACATACCCATGAATTAAACCATATTTGGCTAGATCTGTCACAGGGGCCCATTCAGCATATGCATTGACAGCATTCAGAACTGCCGTCACTGTCCCTGCATGTTGTTTCGCCAAATCCATTTGCTGCTTTGCATGCTCGCTTAAAGCAGCAACAAAATGTTTCTCAAGTAGCTACAAAACAAGACATTACATGATACTTGTGGTTAGTATGCTTCAGAGTATCATGAACCAAGGCAACCCAACAGAACCATTGGCACCTATTGGACAAGGTGAAGGTGTAAAGGCAAACTTACAGAATACAATAGAGGTAGAATTTGTGACAGTGACTCAGTAAGGCCGCGTAACAGAGATCTCCGCCTATCACCTATTGTGACAAAAAGAAGTTTACAGAAGAGAACACATAACCTAACACAAGAGGAAAAGGTTTTCCATTCTTCTAATTTGATGTTAACAGAAGAGAACACATAACATAACCTAATAACAGAAGAGAAAAGGTTTTTCGTTCTTCTAATTTGATGTTAACAGAAGAGAACACATAACATAACCTAATAACAGAAGAGAAAAGGTTTTCCATTCTTCTAATTTGATGGTTTAAACTTGGAATCAGAGAATGAATCTAGTTTCAAGTCCTGAACACAGATAATAAATTAAAAAGTAACTTACCCTCCAAATCTTCATTATGAACAGTGATATCCTCTGGAAGCCACCTTAGAATCATGGCAACTAACTCAGCCTAACACAAGAAGGTTCCAAAATGCAATTCAACCTATCAGATGGTAGAACAGATCTAAACCTGAAAGGCTGATGGGAAACATTACCTCAATAGGGCCACTGTTAGAGACAGAAACAATAGATGGGAATAAAGTATTCCACAAATCAACTCCCTCCCTTCGAACTACCTACAAAGAGGAGATACTTGCTAAGGTAGAGTACTTGAAGTTGTAACTGCCTACAGCTAACGAATTTCACAAAGTAAAAATGAAAAGAACAAAGGTATAGTGGTAAACCTCTGCTACTAAAGCAGCTGTTTGACTCTTCAAGGCCCACACCTCATGAGGGCCAACAACATCCGATATCAAATTAATTGTCAAATTAGCAAATTCATTCCGCTCTGCAGCACTGAGCTCCTCCCACCTCAATCTTACCAGGTGCTGCAAAAATAAGTAAGAAATCATCAATTGATCCAGGAGAGAGAGTAATGGAAACCACTAAGATATAGTTCTGCTTCTATAAAAAGCTGTACAGCACAATCATGATTATAAATTCTAGTATAGCTAATGGATAAGTTCCACCATGGCGATTAGCCGATTAGGCCCAAGATGTTGCCTGGCGGAGAATATTGACCAGCTAAAACAGCTGCGCATCCAGGAGCTAAGCATAGCAGAGATGTGCATGTTGTGATAGATTTGTGGTCATAATAAGAAGGATCAAGTTTGAATCAACAATATAGGTAATCACCTGATAGGGTAGGGGTGGCAACAATTAAGGTAAAGCTTGTACAACATCAGTTGAGATGGTTCGGACATATCCTACGGAGGCCTACAGAGGCACCAGAGGATAGAGAAATCCTAAGGTGTGAGTGTGACTAGTGTGAAAAGAGGCAGGGGTTGATCAAACCTGACACAGGACATAAGAGGAGGGAGTAGAGACTTAGAGAAGGGTAGGAAACTACCCAAAGAACAAGCATTGGTTAGGCACACATGGAAAACAACAATCCGAATACCAATAACATCGGCTAGACGGTCAGTCCCCATTTACTATTTCCATTACTATTACTGATACCTCTTATTTTTCTTTTTTACCCTATTCAATTATTTATTTTCTTTCTTTTCCTCATGTTGAGTTTCATCTCTATCCTACCCCAACTTATCTGGGAATAAGAGGCTTTGTTGTTGTTACTGTTGCTTTTGGTTTGCTCAGATGGACCTCTGTTATTTTTCTATCATGCTCCGGCACTGATCTGATCATTCTAAAATGCCTCTGATAATTTTTGTTGGCTCCACATGTTGGAATATAAGTGAATTGCCCACCTCTCCCCATCAGCTTAAGCTTTTGGGTTGAACTGGTTGGTGCATGCAACTCAATATGGTATCAAAACTAAAGGTCTTGAGTTCAAATCCTGGTTAGCGCAATTAAAATAAAATAATTGCTGCTCGCTCCTATTCCATGTCTGAGGCCTAAGGGAGCCTCCACGTGAGGGGAAGTGTTGGAATATAATGAATTGCCCACCTCTCCCCATCAGCTTAAGCTTTTGGGTTGAACTGGTCGGTGCATGCAACTCAATACCACATTTATTCATCAGCTTGTTAAATTAATGCTAGGTGGATGCAGTGAATGAGGCAAGAAAATAAACTGGTGCCTATTTTCTGTTGTAAAAAACCCAGTTAATAAGAATTACGCTGAATCCAGGGAATCAACTCCATCTGTGCACCAGTTGTAATCCAAGCGGTAAGATAAGAGGTGAACCTGTGGTGATTTACAACAAGTACAGTAAAAGAATACAAGTACACTGCATTTACTATGGATATTTTGTCTTGGCCATTTATATGCTCTTATCTCTTGTGCTTGTGCTGGACACAGGCAAACAATAATGACCTACAGGAGTACAATACAATGGTAACTACAGATAAAGAAAATATGTTTTCTCTGAAAAACTACAATGTTCAATGAAAAATGACAACAAAGATCATAGTAATCAATGTAATGAACACCAAGATCGTGGTGATCAACAAGACCATAATCATCACAGAATGGCTTTACCACTATGATTCAACCATAGGAAAGGCAATTGCTAGCAAGGTAAGTAAAAAGTTGTAGTTGCCAAATAACTTATAACAAAGCAGCCAGACCAAATCAAAGAACAGTGCCATGCTCAATTTGATCTAACACCAACTATACTAATCACTTGCAAAGAAATATATGGGTCAGTGTTTAGACAAGTTCAATAGGGATAGAAAATGAAACGCTATTGCCTCCATTAAGGAAAAAGTGCATGTTAAGATGTCCACATTTACTAAAAGCAAGTAAGCAACAGGTTTCCACATATTTGTTATTGCTCATGTAGCTTTGTGAAATTTGAGTGTTGACCTCAAAGTGCACCTGAAGTCCTAACCAAATACCGCAAGAACAACTGGGGAGTGTACAGATTTTATGCTACTTATTGCTAAAGCAATCCATACAATCCCAATCAAAAGAATCACAAAGACAGAGACAGGATTCAAGCTTTACCTGCAACATCTTGAACCCGTGCAAGCGGATCTCTGACGTCTGGTCCTTCCGAACCAAGAGAAACGATGTGCTTGCCAAGGCTCGGACGTCTCCACTCTTAACCTGTAGTTAGTGAGCCTTGTTAGCACACTGTCTGCATTGCATTTAGGAGAAACAGGGCATCACAGGATTTCTAGAATAGCAGCAGGAATGTGCAGTCAGAGTAAGGAATAGAAACTTCAGTAGTTGGAGCGGTGTTAGCCATTAGACGCTAGCTCAAGCGATGAACAGAACAGTGGTAGCAATCACACAAACTTAAGAACTCTATGGACCGATGATAGACACAAAAATAACTAAGTAAAACCAAATGCCCAGTAGTGTAACAACCACTTCAACATTTGCTATCGACCCGCAAAGCCCGTGAAACAGCAGTTCATGGATTAGGCAAAAATCCAGCCACAACAAGCGCCATGTACCAAGCAAGCGCTCCGCACCACGCTGCAACACCGGTGGCGAGAGCAAAACAAAAGCAGAGTCGGGAGAGCGAAGCCCAAAGGGAAAGAGGAGGGTGACGGGCCCCCGGAGTAGCACGGACCGATTCGAGGTACGCGAAGGCGGCGGCGCGGGCGTCGGGGGAGGAGCGCCAGTCCATCACGGCGGAGATCGCGGCCGCCGCCGAAGCAGCGGCGGGTTCGGCCGCCATCTTCGGGAAGTACTGTTCCCGACGGTTGTCAAGGACTATGAGGAGGATGGTGTTGCTAGGGCTCGGGGTGGGGCAATGGCTTGCTGTGGCAGAGCGGGCGGAGCGGCTAGGGTTTGAGCGGCGTCGCCGGGGGCGGAGATGGGCTCCTCCGCTGGATTGCGTGGGTTTAAGGCGGAGGGGAGTCAGGACTCAGGAGTGGGTGGGTGAAGAACGTGAGACGGGAAGGGGGGACTCGAGTCGAGGATCGAGGGGAGTAGGGGCACGGCGGGAAGAAAAAGGTGGTCGGTCGGAGGCGATTTAGCTTGCTATATATTTCCGTGCCATCAAAAGAGGTCTCTCGGTCACATCAATTTTAACTATTTGTATCGGAGGCATTAAATGTTTATTCACAGTTTAGTTAGAAATCACGAGATATATATTTCCGTGTCTATTCGGGTTGTAATTTTTTATAATCTAAACATGGCCCAAAAGAAACATGCCCGTGCGTCAAAGCATCTCCCCTCAAGTCCTCGAACCATAAAATTTGTAAAACTGCACTCTTACCAAATAATAAGAAAGAGAGATCCGAGTACCTCAGCTTAACAGCAGTTTCCATAGATAACAACAATCTTAGTTACCGGAGATTAGTAAGGCATCCATCAATGAATTGAACTTCGACCGCAGTCACACATGCCAAAGTACGTAGTGTTCTTTCACAAAATATGTTAATCTATACGAATTTATATTTGCTGAGAATTGTGATCTTAATTCTATAATAACGAGACAATGCAACAAACAAGTAGCTCAAAATAAGAGAGATCCGACTAAGCTTCTATCTAACTAACAACCATCTTATTATTAGGCATCCATCAATGAATTGAACTAAACCAACTTCAACATGGGATGTTCTTTCAAAAATTTTCATTTGAGACTGTGCTTAATATGATTATTAAATTTTCATTTTCGCAATCCTAAGACCAATTGCTAGTGTGTATATGTCAAAGTGAACTTTTTTACAACAAACAAGTTTAACATGATTATAACTCCAATTATTACATTACAGAATTACTAAACCAACTTCAAGGATTCAATTTTTCATTTGATACTGCTTAATATGATTATTAAATTTTCATTTTCGCAATCCTAAGACCAATTGCTAATGTGTATTGTCAGTGTTTTTTTACCACTGATTGTGACTTATAATCGATGCAAACGATCAAGCGAAGCGGTAAAACATCGATCAAGCTTATAAGTCAAGGGGATGGAGTGGGGATGGTTAAGCATTCAGCTCCGAATAAAGACGCTCCTCCTGCAGCGCCCATTCAGCTCATTCATCACCCGGATTCCAACGCGTGTCCATCCTTGACCCTCCCGAAAGCCGAAAAGCCTAAGAGTTCCCTTACCGCCGCCGGCCGCTGCCATGGACGTTGGCGCGAAGGAGGAGAGGGATCAGGTGTGGTGGGGCCACCGCGCGTGGTCCCTCCTCTCCGCTGTCCGCGCACGGGCGCCGCTAGTGCAGTGCATCACCAACCTCGTCTCCATGGACATCGCCGCCAACGTGCTCCTCGCCGCGGGCGCCTCGCCGGCCATGGTCCACTCCCTCCGCGAGGTGCCCGACTTCACCCCGCGCTGCGACGCCGTGTACGTCAACGTCGGCACGCTCTCGGAGGACTGGCTCCCCTCCATGCGCGCCGCCGCCTCCGCTGGCCGCCCGTGGGTGCTCGACCCCGTCGCCGCCGCCGCCTCCGGGTTCCGGATGGAAGCCTGCCTCGAGCTCCTCTCGCTCTGCCCAGCAGTCGTCAGGGGGAACGCCTCTGAGATTCTCGCGCTCGCCTCCCGCTCAGCCGCCGCCTCTTCCAATTTCAAGGTACTTCTCTACCTTCTCCCGGCATTGTTCTGTTCTTTCTTCAGTAATTCCAATGCAATCAAGGATAAGAGAAAGACTAACGAGATTATATGGATTTATTATGGATCGCACTGCCTAGCTGCACTATGAAAAACAGTGATTTAACTGAATTGAGGTAAATAAAATGGAAATCTTGCGTCCTCACAAACCGCAACTTTTAAAGTTCAAATCTGTATATGATTCACATGCTCCTAACTCAAATCCAAGCAAGTAATAAAATCTAAGGCCTTGTTTGAATGTGCATGTATTCGTCTCAATCCACGTGTAATTGAAGTGAATTGGAGTGAAATTAAACTAAATTCCATTCCATTCCATCCCAGGTGAATACACGTGGATCCAAACAAGGGTTAACTAAACTAGATGGAGGAACTGTTTGATTGGTTTATAAGTGTCACAGCCTAGGAGTATTAGGACTAAAATACCCATTAGTTAATTGAAAAAACGCAAAACAAGAAATTATACTATAATGTTATCACCATGTTCTGAAAATTTAAAATGTAAATCATTGCATAAACCTTTTCTCCTCTGCTACATTTCTATTGTGTGATTATTTCCATTCTCCTTTACTCTTCACAGTTCTCCATGGCCTATGACAAGCATGTGTACTTGTTAGTCTCCTGAGTGTTATGGCTAGTTTCAGTACGATTTTATGTTGATCCATGCCAAATTATACCCTTTTAGGACTCCAGGAATATCTAGGCCCCTTCTCTCCGTACTATGCATATTAGAAACACAAATACACCAGTAATAGTACGTATTCCATTCCCATCTTGCTGCCACTAGAATCAACTTCTGATCAAATTGCAGGGTGTGGACAGTTCACATGGCTCTATGGATGCTATTGAAGCTGCAAAAGCATTGGCACTGTCAAGCAGCGCTGTCGCCGCAGTATCCGGAGCTGTTGATTTCATCACTGATGGGAAGCAGGTTGTCAGCGTGAGCAACGGTGTGCCCATGATGCAGAAGATCACCGCAACAGGGTGCGCTGTGACTGCTCTTATTGCTGCATTTGTCGCCATGGAACCTTCGGATGCCATAGTTGCCGCAGCATGTGCTCTTGCCATCTTTGGTCTGGCGGGTGAGATTGGGATGGAGTCAGCCAAGGGGCCTGCCTCTCTTAGGATGCACCTCATCGATGCTCTCTACTGCCTCGATGAAGAAACGGTCACCTCTCGAGTTAGGATTTCCTTGCGACCATGATCCGTGGACGCGTGCGATGGCTACTGTTTTCAGGTAAATACGGAGTTAAGGAATAATGTAAAGGCTGAGTTCACTTTTCTGAAATGTCTTGATAACCATGATACGAGGCAGATCAGTGATTGCCCATCCATGAAAATCATAGACACTCTCCTATGACCTTCACGACTGTACGAAATACCTATGTTTGATGCCTCAATTTTGTGCCTGAATTGTCAGCTGCACAGATTTAGTACAATATACAGAAAAATGAGGAACTTGTTCTTGATCAGTTCAGGCTGAAGACATGGAGGCACGATGGAGTAATAATACACATCACTGGATGTGTGTTCTACCTGTCGATGTAGCACGATGGTGTCATGGAAACATGGAGGCACGTTGAGATGATAATAATGGTACCATAGAAACATAGGCACATTGTGATGATAAATCTTTGGTCTGGCATTGAGATTGGGATGGAGTCAGCGATAAGTCTACCGGTCTCTTAGGTGCACCTCATTGATGTGAGAGAAAAATCGATGAAGAAATGGTGACCTCTCGAGTTAGGATTTCCTTGCGACCAATCCGTGGACGCGTGCGATGCTAAAGAGAGGCTAAATCAAGAAGATACATGTGAAACACCTGACACCACGATGGTTGAGAGGGCTTCGGTCAAGAAAACACATGTGATACACTTAAACCAAACTTTGAGATGTCTGAGTTGGTCTAAGGTGCCCATTAAAAATCATTTGGTTCTCCTATGAGCTTTCCACGACTGTACGAAATACCAGGTTTGAATATTTAGTGCCTAATAAGGAGTATTAAATATAGATTAATTACAAAATCAATTACATAGATGAAGGCTAATCAGGCTGAAGATGATTTTTAAGCCTAATTAATCTATCATTAGCATATGCTTAGTGTAGCACCACGTTGTCAAATCGATGGACTAATTAGGCTTAAAAAAGATTCGTCTGAGATGAAATTAATGGCAAATAGAAACATTTACAATTAGTTTCGTAATTAATTTATATTGAATACATATATGAAACATTCATGATGGTAGAGGGCTTTAGTCAAGAAAACACATGTGATCCACAAGGGCGTGGGTTCAGATCCCACTCTCAACATGTTTTCTTTTTCTTTTTTTATCCGAAAGGACTTGGGTTTACATCCCACTCTCAACATGTTTTTTTTTCTTTTTTCACTGGCCTCCTATCTTCCTGTACCATATTCTTTAAAATTTAGTTCTGCTGGCCACCATATTCTTTAAATTTACTTTTTGTTATTTCTTCATGTATTTATCATCCTTTTTTTTTTTTCACTGGCCTCCTATTTTCCTGTACCATATTATTTAAAATTTAGTTCTGCTGGCCACCATCTTCCTTCACCATATTCTTTAAATTTACTTTTTGTTATTTCTTCATGTATTTATCATCCTGGCCTTTTCCTTGTGCAATTTGTCATGGTATCCGTTACTATGATGCATGTAGATGCAGATTTCCTTATGCATTTTGCCATGATATCAATTCCGGTTTGGACCCTTGAGTTCAAACATATATTTCCTTGGTCCTAAGAATGCAATTATAACTTTTCAATAGATCAAACAGTTTTAAGTTGATTAATAGATCTACTAAAATACTGACATTTATAATAACGAATATTACTTAGATTAAATATAAAATATAAAATATATATTCTATATTCTTATAGAATATCTATTTGGAGTGGTAAATGCTAGTAATATTTTCTACAAACTTAATCAATTAAAATATGGAATTGTATTCTTTTTAGATGGAGGTAGTATTATCTAGCTATACTTGTATCTTTAAATTTTATTGCTGATGCCCTCCCATTTTCTTGTACCATATTCTTTAAATTTCTTTAAATTTACCTTTTTGTTGTTTCTTTGTGTATTTATCATTCTGGCCTCCCAATTTCGTTAGATTTCCTCATGCAAGTGCCATGATATCCGTTTAGCATGACGCATGCATATGCGGATCCTTATGCAATTTGCCATGATATCAATTCCAATTTTGACCCTTGAGCTCAAACATGAATTAATCTAACATATACCCCCTCCATCCTTATAAGAATATACAGCACTCACTTTTCAATAAGTCAAATAATTTTAAGATTGATTAACATGTATGATTCAAATAAGTATCATTAGCTATACTTCAATAAATGCGAACCCATCGTCGCCGGACCATGGACCAATGTATGCAAATTGATTTTCGATCGCTCCCAGTAGCGATGGACTGAGAAATTGAGAATCAAATGAATCCTGATAAAGGTGAAGGAAGAAAACATCGCAACATACCTCATCACCAGATCATGTTGTTTGAGTAGGACTCGCATATAACCTGTTAGTTACTTGTTAATTACTAGTATGTACTGATTCTGAGGGCTAGATGGAAATTAACTGAACGTAACTGTCCATCTAATTATACCTGTCTCCAATATATATAATGCCATCCAATGCGCAAGCAAGCGTAGTCTGTCTATCTTTAATTAATCCCCAGCGACAGCTATTAGTAGCTTAATTACATTATGGTTTTGTCTTCTAGATCTCCCTGCCTGTCTTCTCTATCCTAGCTAGTAGTAGGACGAGCTCTTGTGGATGGTGAGGATGTTGAGCATGAGGAGGACGAGGTTGGCGAAGGCGCCGATGAGGGAGACGATGACGGCGGCCATGGCGCGCTCGCAGAATCGGCCGTAGACGTTGCAGACCTTGGCCCAGCGCACGTGCGAGTTGCCGCGCTCGCCCAGGATGCCGAACTCCGCGGCGGCGCCCACGGCCGAGTAGAGCAGCGCCAGCGCCAGCAGGTCCCCCACCATCACGGGCACCATGGCGGCTCGGCTCCGGCACGCCGCCAGCGCCGCCGCCGAGAACAGGCACACCATAGCGTTCGCCACCACGAAGTACCTGCATGCGTATACACATGCATGGAAGGATGGAAGCACATGCATGTTCAGTAATTAATCAGTGTATGATGGAAGTGAAATATACTAATTTTGAGGAAATGAAATTCGGTGGCGGCCCTGTGTTTATTTAAGCTTGGATGTTTCAGAGAGCGATGAGCTATTTTGCAGGAACAAATGCAGACATTGACACGTCTTATTGTGCGTACACAGTGCAACACATGACCATTAGAGCAAGGCTAATAATACAGCTGGTTGTAAGGATTTTATAGCATACCTCTTAGCCACCCATATAGTAGGGAGCTCTTCAGCATTAATACATAGCCCACTTGTCTCTCTACAGAGTTTTTCGGTTCTTATGTCTAAACCGGCTGTTAACTTATAGCCCATTTCTTCTCTCCTCTCCTCTTTTCTGCACTTCAACATTCAGCCTGCCTACGGCCTGTTATTATACTTGTTCTTAGACAGTGAGGGGAAGTACTGTACTCCCAATTATAAATGGTGGGGTTTGAGCTTGTGACTGAAAACGAGAGGGAGTGAGTGCGTGTCTGGGTGGTGATGGACCAGTTGCCCTGAATGCTAGCCGAATAATGCGTTCGTTGTATCGTAGATGTGTGCATCGTTTTCATTCAGACCGGCAGCCTGTTCACTTGCTCGTAAACGATCGTAAATTTTCAACCGGGAACCATGTTTTTTCTCACACTAAATCAGCCAGCAGTAAATAATCCACGATACGATACGGCCTCCCGAACATGCTTATTCCTATATGTTTGCTACTACTACAGTATTATTGGTTAGTGCCTACTACACTGCATATATATTTTACATACACACGATGACCCTTTCATAGTCCTAGCTAGCGCTACGATGGACAGCTTGTGTGAATAAGTGAATATGGATGAACCACCTTTGCCGCTTTGCGTGCTCATCTCAGATTTCACCGGGGCCTACCGCGCGGGTAATCAAATCTAGCGTGGAACGAACTGACGCCTTGTTTAGTTCCACCCTAATTTTTAAAAAGTTGCTACAGTACTTGTCACATCGAATGTTTGCGGCCCGTGTATGGAGCATTAAATGTAGACGAAAAGAAAAACTAATTGCACAGTTTGGTGGGAAATTGCGAGACGAACGTTTTGAGCCTAATTAGTCAATGTTTAAACACTATTTGTCAAATAAAAACAAATATGCTACAGTAGCCTAAAAAATTAAATTTCGCGAACTAAACAAGGGCTGAATATAATGCGGGTACACATGAAAAGCAGCATCGATCAGCCATGGATGGGATCGGTGGATGGATACGGGCGGTGCAGCAGCTGGGCACGCAACTGATGATCGAGACGAGTTTGGCATCAACAGATAGTAATGGAAAACACATGGAATGGACAGGCGAGACAACTAAACTCTCGCATCTCTGATTTGCATTAATGCAATTTTTTTTGAAAAAGGCAATCCAGCATTACATTTGGCTCCGGAAGCGTCGACGGCGGATGGATCATCATTGGATCGGAATCGGATAGCCTTGCCTTGCAATGGCTGGTCCAGCATGCGACCCATCATATGCTACGGAATTACCTGGACTTTGCCAGGCCAGTGGCGACGACGACGTCATCATTCGGTCAGGCTGGATGAGTAGCAAGCAGATGGTCGATCCGATTCCAATCCCCCAAGCCAAATCTCTATCCGGATCGATCGGCCGCTCCGCCTTTTTTTAAAGGGCCAACCGGCGGCCGCTCGGACCTCATCAGGAATTTCTTTGTCAGCGGGGTTCAAAATTTCGGCGAAATTTCGGCTGAATTTCACTAAATTCGGTAATTTCGGTGGTGGCCAAAAGAAAACTCCGAAATTTTTTAATACACTAATACATGTGCTATATAACTCTAATCTTATATTTTTCTATTGTTTATATTGCATATTCTTCTATTTAATAGATATATAGTCATAAATCATACTAATATTTGTTTAGATCCAAATTTTTTTAGAAAAAGCATACTTCATGTGCTAATCTCTAAAAAAAATTCGGTGAAATTTCGGCCGAATTTCGCGAAATTCGGTAATTTCGGTGGTGGCTGAAATTTTGGCGACACCGAAATTAAAAACCTTGTTTGTCAGAATCACACTAGTATAGAAATAATTTTTAAAGACGTCTTTCTTTTGTAATAGAAGCGGCCTTCGCGGGAGGCAATGTAGCTATATAACCGTTACTAGAAATCAATTTTTAGAGGTGCTTCCATTAAGAAATCCGTCTCTAAAAATATATCTATTTTAGGAGCGGTTCCGTTAAGAGAACCGCCTCTGAAAATACTATTTTCAAAGACGGTTGCTCATGTCAACCGTCTCTGAAAATGAGTGATTCAGAGAACCGCCTCTGAAAATCAGTTGACTAAGTCAATTGTCCTAAAAAATAGCGGTTGCACAAATAAATTCATATCTTTCTTAAATGAAGTCAGATGAAGACAAACTTTATATTAAAATTGTAGAGCTCGACGAGATCTAAAATTTTGTAGTTGATAAAATTTTTGTTTGAGATTATTTAGGGTTTCAAATATATAAATTAAGTCTTAGATTTTGAATTTTAAATTTTTTAATTTTTCAAATGACCTTGGATGGAGAAATGTTCTATACGAAGTTGTAGTGCTCCATGAGATATAAAACTTTATAGTTGAAAGTTTTCTCATTTAAGATTGTTTATGCGTTAAAATATTGATTATAAAATTCGTGCATATTAGTACATATTAGTACAAATAAATAGCATCGTAGAACTAGACTGTGTGATCCTCAACCTTCGGGCTACATTAGAAATATTTTTTTCTTATTTTTATTAGACTATAAATGATTTTTTAAAAAAATTGAAAATTATTTTTAGGGACCGTTGACTTAAGTCAACCGCTTCTGAAAATCGATTTTTAAAACCACCTCTGAAGATCACTTATTTTTACGATCGCGGGCATAGTAGTGGTTTTAAAACGGTCTCTGAAGATCATTTTTTGCCGTTTCTAAAAATGTTTTCTGGTGTCAAGAGCCATATATGAATGGGATGATGGTGGGTAGTGTTATGTTAGCCGTCCATATCGACCACGATCACGACGCATGAGGCATGACGATCCAAGATGGCAACGGGTACCCGAAACCCAAGTACCCGACGGGTTTTACCCGATAAGGAGGCGGGTATGGAAGACATTTTGCACCCGCGGGTACGTTATTGGACGAATTCTTGTATCCATCGGGTATGTGGGTACGGGTGTGGGTGTATACTACCCATACCCGCATACCCGCGGGTAAAAAAAAAACCCGCATAAATAATATCCAACCTCTGCAGTTTTAGCCCATATAAGCATATAGCTCATATTTAGCCCATATAAGCATATGAGTATATATATTCCAAAACTCCCTCAAACCCTAATCCTCATCCTCACTCCACTCCACCAGCCCATATTTCTGTTTTGCTGCTCTATTGTTGATTTGTTTTACTGGAAGCTATTATATTTTGGTGTGTGAACTCGGATATATTGTCGGATAAGAATTACCCGTCGGGTGCGGGTATGGAATGAATTTTCTACCCGTCTACGGGTACGGATAAACCGACGGGTAAGATTTTAATCTGGCGGGTGCGGATACGGATGGGCAGTACCCATTAGGTATGTACCCGTTGCCATCTTGAATGACGATCGATCAGCTCATAGCTTCGTCGTCGTCTCCTGCTTTCGCACAATAATGGTACGGACAGGCCACGTGGTGTGCCCAACGCGCCACGCATCCCCGACCTTCGCCAGGTCGTGTGCTATGCATATGACCTCGATCGCTCACCATCTAGCCGCGTATATAGGTGGAGAGTATGTGTTGTCATTTTCTATGCCACCCCCATGCATCCTATCCTAAAGATTGGCTGATGCCCCAATTTACTACTAGTACAAGCTCGTAGTGCCACTACGATATGTACTCTCGTACTACTGCAATATTAAGCTAAGTTCAGTGTCATGCTGTTGCACGTATTACATCGTATACACGTCCCTAACTATACGATAAATCATGAACTATCCAACATACTAGCTACTGTTTGTAATGTTTACAGTTCGGTTACGTAAAGTGGATCAAGATTTTTTTTAAAAAAACTAAAATTCACACCAGCTCTACCACAATTAATATTGTTTCAGAATTCCATTTGGTTGCGACGTCCTTGTCTGTAGTATCAAAGGGGTGTAGGTTTCTTTTTAGGTAGGAGAAAGAGAAGGCCTGCTTTGTTTTGCCCGTACGACGTGGAACCAAAAGGAGAGCGCGACGACAATGGAGGTTGCTGCCGATCGCCCTCGCGAAAGCATTTTGTCTGTTTGTTTCTCTCTATCAGTCCACCCTCCACCCTCCACCCTATAAAGATTTGAGAGATCTTGGCCGGTGGGAATATATAATGACATATATATCCAGTCATCCAGATATATATGCACGTATACGCGCGCATACTAGAAGCAGGGGCAACACGTATGGAACACCATCATAAACGGTGAAAGTCCATCCATACCTATATGCTGCTGAGTGTTGAGCATGCAACATGTACGTGGAACGATACACATCTCTATCCATCTCTCATCTCATCTCTGTGGACGTCTATAACAACTAGTACACCTAGAGACTATAAATAAATACATATAAATACAGCAAACAACAAGCGTATAGAGACTAGTAGACTGCAGCGTGGCAGCATGTGTGACATGTGTACATGCGGGGCAGACAATTTGTTTCGTGATCGAATTTGTAGCGCACGGTACGTAGTAGTTTTCTTGCCTTTTGTTTCTTTTCTCCGGTGGCAAGATAGCACTACGACGACGACAAGAAGACGAGCAAGAGCAAGCGGCGGTGGAGAGAGAGAGAGAGCTAGAGAGAGTAGAGTGAGAGGCCGGCTTACACGAAGGCGGAGGAGTAGGACCAATTGGCGGTGAGGGGCACCTCCAGCGGCGGCAGCGTGTCGGAGATGGTGATCCGGATGGTGCTCGTCTGCCGGTCCACGCCCATCACCACGGCGGACACCAGAGTCGACGCCAGCACGAACACGCGCAGCGCCACGCTGCACCCGTCCACCGGCGCCTGCGCCGCCCTGCCACCGCCGGCCGCCGCTGCGCCCGAGCCCATGTAGTAGCCGTAGCCGGGCCGGCGGCTGCTGCCGTTGACGGAGCCCATGCCCACGCCCACGCCCACGCCCACGCCGTTGAACCCGGGCTTCACCCGCGACGTCTCCATGAGTTGAGAGCGGCGCGCGCGGCGGGCGGTTCTTGGGTGAAAAGGGTAGGCAGGCGGAGCGGGGCGTGCCTGTGCGCGCGCGGCAGAGAGCTAGCGTGGGATGTATGTATGCTTGTCTGCACTGTACTGGAGGATGGATGGACTACTTACTGGTTGAGGAAGGTGCCGTTGCGTACGGTTGGTTGTCGTACCGTACGTGGGCAGGGGTTTATGGCGGAAAGGGCTGGGATTCGATCGGCACGATGGCGGCGGTTAGTTACCACTCACTACCGTGGCGACTTTCAGAGAATGAGATCGTGAGATGCTTCATGATATATGACCGGGTTATTGCTTCTTCTTCTCCATCCTCCTTCGTAGAGAATAGATCTTCGATCCTCAGCTAAAATGGACTCTAGTCCGGTATTTTTTTACGTCCGGGACTAGAGAGACCTTTAGTCTCAGTTGGTGGATCCAACCGGGACTAAAGGTCCCTGCCCAACGGCTACTGCGTCAGACAGAGGTGGCAGGGACCTTTAGTCGGGACTAAAGATAGACTTTTACTCCCGGTTGGTGGCTCCAACCAGGAGTAAAGGTCTACTCCCGGGCCGTGGCTGCACCGGGAGTTGGAAAGTTACCTTTAGTCCCGGTTGGATCCACCAACCGGGACTAAAGGTCCCCCTTTATATCCCGGCCGTCTCTTTCTTCCTCCCTGAGCCCGAGCTCAGCACATTTTGAAGCTCACTGCACTAGCGTTTTGTTTCCTCCCTCCATTGTTCCTCCATCCATTTTTCGATTTCTCCGTCGATTCTTCAGTTGTAAATGTTATCAATCTCATACTCTCATTTTTACTATTGGCTTATCTCATATTGTCCACTATATATATATTGTTTTTATGGTGTTTTTTTTTATTTGTAAACAATTTGAGCTCAAAATAACTTATAGTTTGCATATTTGGATGAAGAAAGGTGAAAGTAGGTATTTAAAATTAGTATTCACTTTTTATTTCTAGAATGCATAACACACTTCATTGTTTAGAGATATAGATAATTTTATAGTTTTTTAAATTTATTTGTTTATAAAATGAGAAATTTATAGTGTATTAAAAAATGAGTATAGAGAGTAGATGACAACTGCTTCCGGGTTCTCGGCCTCTTATGGGTTTCCAAAGCGACTTAGGCCGGGCCTTCCTCTCATTACATGCGGCAAGTGTCGTGATGAGACGAAGATTGTGATGGAGTACCGAGTGAAGAAGGAATGTCCCAACAAGGATCGTATCTTCTACAAGTGTCTGGATTGCAATGTGAGTTATTTTATCGTATTTTATGATTATGGTTAGTTTATACCTATTTTCATGATGGTTGTGATTAAAGTTCTAATTTTTTGTTTTAATTTCAGTAGGATGGCAGTGGACGATGTTCAGGCTTCTACTGGGAGGAAGAGTTGTTGAACTCGTGCAAAAATATCTTACACAACAGGCAGATACGGTGGCTAATGAGGCAGTGATCCAGCCGAAGAAGCCCAAAAATGTTGTACAATCGGGAGATCTGTTTGTTTTAGTTGAGATTGGTCGCGAAATCCTTGTGCTCCTGAAATGTATTTTAGTTTTAGTTCTTTTAGTGGTAGTTGGGATTGTCTATATTGTAGCGATGCTTTCATAAATTTGTACCTTTTGTGGTGGCACGCATGTTGTATAAATAATTAATTATGATCTAGGTTTTAATATGATATTTATGTCATGTAATGCAGATGAGCCGGCATTGGATGTACAATGCTGATCGTCGCTCCCAAGAGTTCATTGACGGCGTGCATTCTTTGTTACGTGCGGCCGAGGCAAACAAACGCGACGGTTTCATGTGCTGTCCATGTGCCATATGTAAGAATACGGTGGAATATCCTTGCTCAAGGACTCTTCATTCATACTTGTTCAAGTCGGGTTTCATGCCAAACTATATTTGTTGGACGAAGCACGGAGAAACCGACGTTGTAATGGAAGAAGGTGAAGAAGAACAATGGACCAACAATGATATTATTCCCGATGGTGCGTGCTTCAATGATACTGCAATAGGAGAAGCTGAAGAAGAGGTAGCCGCAGAAGATGAGCCTGCTGATGATCTTTGTCAGGTCATTCATGACGCACAAAGAGAATGTAAAAGTGAAAAGGAGAAGATCAAGTTCGAGCAGATGCTAGAAGATCATAAGAAATTGCTGTCCCAACTTGTAATGCAGGGCAGAAAAAGTTGAGAACCACACTAGAATTGCTGCAATGGAAGGCAAAGAATGGTGTATCTAATAAGAGATTTGGAGAGTTACTAAAAATCCAAAAGAAGATGCTTCCGAAGGACAATGAATTATCCGCCACTACCTACGAAGCAAAACAAGTCAGTCCTATGGGGCTAGAAATCGAGAAGATACATGCATGTCCTAATGACTGCATCCTCTACCATGGCAAAGAGTACGAGAAATTAGATGCATGCCTGGTATGCCATGCATCGCGGTATAAGATTAGGCGAGATGACCCTGGTGATGTTGAGGGCGAACGTCCATGGAAGAAAATCCCTGCCAAGGTTATGTGGTATGCTCCTATAATACCACGCTTGAAATGTCTGTTCAGAAACAAAGAACATGCAAAATTGTTGCGATGGCACAAAGAAGACTGTAAGGTAGACAATATGTTGAGACACCCTGCTGATGGGTCCCAGTGGAGAGCAATCGACAAAGAATTCTCGGAGTTTGCAAATAACGCAAGAAACTTAAGGTTTGCTTTAAGTACAGATGGTATCAACCTTTTGGAGAGCAGAACAGTAGTCATAGCACTTGGCCTGTTACTCTAAGTATCTACAACCTTCCTCCTTGGTTATGCATGAAGCGGAAGTTCATTATGATGCCTGTGCTCATTCAAGGCCCGAAGCAACCTGGCAATGACATCGATGTGTACCTGAGACCACTTATTGACGAACTTCTCATTTTGTGGAATAAAGAAGGTGTACATGTGTGGGATGAGTACAAACATGAACACTTTGATCTACGAGCATTGTTGTTCATAACAATCAATGATTGGCCTGCTCTAAGTAATCTTTCAGGATAGTCAAACAAGGGATATAATACATGCACACACTGCTTCGGTGATATTAGAGGTGTATTCTTGAAAAATGTCAAAAGGTCGTGTACCTTGGCCATCGTCGATTTCTTCCTGCAAATCACCCCGTAAGAAAGAAAGGCAAGCATTTTAAAGGGAAGGCAGACCACCTGACCAAGCCTCGCAACCGAACCGTGAGGATGTACTCGATATGGTCAATGATGTGAAAGTCGTCTTTGGAAAAGGACATAGCAGCCAACCTGTTTCGAACGACGCTAACGGTCACGTACCCATGTGGAAGAAAAAGTCCATATTTTGGGAGCTACCCAATTGGCAAGTCCTAGAGGTCCGCAGCTCGATCGACGTGATGCACCTGATGAAGAATCTTTGTGTGAACCTGCTAGGCTTCATGGGTGTGTATGGAAAGTCTAAGGACACATTTGAAGCACGACAGGACCTGCGTTGTTTGAGAGAAAGAGACAACCTGCATCCAGAGAAGACAGATGATGGACGTCATTACTTACGTCCTGCCAGCTACACTCTAAGCAAAGAGGAGAAGGAAATCATGTTTGAATGCTTAAACAACATCAAGGTACCATCTGGATTCTCCTCGAATATAAAGGGTATTATAAATGTGCCAGAGAAGAAATTCTGTAACTTAAAGTTCCATGACTGCCACGTTCTCATGACACAATTACTTCTAGTTGCATTAAGAGGAATTCTAACTCCAAATATACGTCTAGCCACCGTGAAACTATGTGCATTCCTCAATGCAATTTCTTAGAAGACAATTGATCCAACTGATCTAGCTAAACTACAAAATGATGTGGTTCAATGTCTCGTCAGCTTTGAGTTGGTGTTCCCTCCCTCTTTCTTTGATATCATGACACACGTCCTAGTTCACCTAGTCAAGGAGATTTTCATTCTCGGTCCTGTGTTCCTACACAACATGTTCCCCTTAGAGAGATTCATGGAAGTCCTGAAGAAATATGTTCACAACCGTGCTCGCCCAGAAGGAAGCATCGCCAAAGGCTATGGAACAGAAGAGGTCATTGAGTTCTGTGTTGACTTTATTCCCGACCTTGACTCGATTGGTATTCCTGAATCGAGACATGAGGGGAGACTAAGTGGAAAGGGGACACTAGGGAGGAAAACATATATTTGTACGGAGGATGATTATTTCAATAAAGCGCACTACACAGTTCTACAGAACTCCTCTATGGTAGATCTGTATATTGAGACACACAAGGATCTCTTACGATCCGAGTTTCCAGGGAAGACTGAAGCTTGGATTACGCGTAAGCACATGAAAACTTTCGGCAATTGGTTGCGAAAAAAATGTCAAGGTGATGAGAGCATCCATGAGCAACTGTATTTATTGGCTATGCAACCATCATGGCATATCGTCACATACAAAGGGTACGAGATAAATGGAAACATATTTTACACAGTAGCCCAAGATAAAAGGAGTACCAACCAAAACAGTGGTGTCCGCATAGATGCCACAGACCCGAATGGGAATAAGCAGACATATTATGGCCGCATAGATGAAATATGAGAACTAGAATATGCACCTACTTTGAAGATTCCATTGTTCAAGTGCCAATGGGTCAAGGTGACCGGAGGCGGGGTAACAGTAGACAACGAGTATGGAATAACAACAGTAGACCTTAGTAATATTGGGTACAAAGACAAACCATTCGTCCTTGCCAAGGATGTGAATCAGGTGTTCTATGTCAATGATATGTCTACCAAACCAAAAAGAGGAAAAAACGATAATGACTCAACCAAAGAGCCAAAGCGCCACATAGTTCTTTCAGGGAAAAGAGTCATCGTGGGAATTGAGGACAAGTCGGACATGTCAGAAGATTATGAAAAGGATGACCGAATTCCGCCCTTCAAAGTGAACAAAGACCCTAATATCTCGGTAAATGATGAGGACACTTCATGGTTACGATGCGATCATAACCAAAGGACATACGTAAAGAAGAAGTTCACTGCTGTGCCCACTTGATGATATAGTGATTTAATATAGTGTGTGTTTGAGATATTATGTAATAATTATGAATTCAGATGTTTATTATGTCGTGTTTCAAATTAAATCAATGTTTGATTTGGTGGAATTTGTCTCTCAAAAAGTTAAATTAGGATATTGAGTGATGAAAAATTAAAATATTAACGTTAAAATGATGTGAAAACAAATTTCCTGTCCAAAACCAATAGTTTTAATAATTTTAATTAAACACTACATTTTTGCATTAACGAAATAATAAATATTAGTTACTTTATGTTTTATAATTATAACAAAAAATAAAAAAAGTTAGGTTATAGATTTTTCCTAGGTGCAATAAAGAAAAAGAAAATCCATATTTTTAACAAAATAATTTTATGCCTTTTATTTAATTTACTATGTATTTAACAAGACTATTGCATTTCTATTAAAAAAATTTGCTCAAAACATGCGGGAAACAAAACTGCAGCCCACCTTTCCCACCCGGGAGTAAAGGTGGGCTGCAGTTTCGTGGCCCGTCCAAAAAAACCTTTGCTCCTGGTGCGTGTTACCTTTACTCCCGGTTGGTAATATGCACCGGGAGTAAATGAACCTTTACTCCCGGTGGGGGGCTGGCACCGGGAGTAAAGGGGTGTGGCATATATATGCCAGTGCCCAAACCCCTCGTTGCCCCCATCTTCTTCCTTGCGTTGTCGATCTGCGCCGCCGACGCGCGCCAACGCCGATTCCTCTCCCCCGCTGCGCCGACGCCACCCGGCCCGCCACACCGAGGACGCCGCCACCACCACACCCGACGCCGGTCGTCGCCACCGCCTCGTGCGCGTCCGCGGTCCTCGCGCGCTGCGTTTGCCGCGCCGCTGCCGCCCGCGACCTCGTCGACTCGGCCCCAACATCGCCGCCGACCTCGGTCCCCACGGCGCCCTCCACCTATACGCCGACCGCACCGACCACCGCCCTCGTCGTCAGCCCTCCACCACGCGTGCCCGCGCGCCACCCTCTACCGCGCGCCGATGACCTCGCGGCGCCAGCTAGCTGCTGCCCGCCCTGGCCCGACGCGCGGGACACACCCTCCAGCGCGTTGACCGTAGCCCCGGTCGGGCCGCTCCGCGCCGATGACGCCCTCCACCGCACCGACACCGCCCCGGCCCGGCCCGCCTCACGTCGTCGTCGTAGCAAGCACGCGGCCGCTTCCACCGCCGCCGCCGCCTTAGTTCACGCTTAAGCACACCGCCCGCCCGGTCGCCTCACGTCATCGTCGCGTCGGCCAGAGACCGCAGCAGTGTGCCCCAGACGCCGGCCGCCACCGTGCCAACATGGCCTAGCCCGCTCTGCTGCGCCGACCACCGCCCCGGCCTACTCTGCGCCGACGTCGAGACCACGCCGCTCGTCTTGCCGTACGTCCTTGTCCTCGATCGCGATCCATATGTTTTCATCATTTGTATTCATATGCATGTATATATACGTCGCGGAGCACCGCCGCCCTCGTTCGCCCATGCGTTTCTATGTATACGGCGGAGCACTGCCGCCCTCATTCGCCCTAGGGTTTAGGGTTTATACGGCGGAGCACCGCCGCCCTCGTTCGCCCTAGGGTTTACGGTTTATACGGCGGAGCACGGCCACCCTCGTTCACCCATGTGTACAAACATATATACGGCAGAGCGGAGCACCGCCACTCTCATCACATCGCCCTCTCTCGCGGCCTAGTCGATCAACATTTGTATTATCGTTATCGTTAACGCTAAACAATCACACTAGGGCGAATTGCGTCGGGGACTAGGGCGAACCGCGTTGTTGATGTCAATGACGTGGTTCGCCCTAGTCACCGATGCAATTCGCCCTCAGCCGTTTATGTATAGCCCTAATTTGCCCTAGTATCGACACAGTTCGCCCTAGTGTGGCGAATTGCGTCCGTGACCGAGGGGCAAGATTTAATAATGCATATTGTTCGTAGATTTTACGCATGTAAGCAAAGATTTGACGTACTATATATTGGTTTTGTTTTTTGAAGCTAGATGGCCGACCCGAGAAACATGGATGAGGAGGAGTTGATGATGAATTTGATCAACACTGGCACTCAAGTTGCCGACGATGATGGTGCTAAAAATAACGTGCAAGAGGATGCAGATGACGGGAGTCAGTACTTAGCTCTTGAACAAAATGAGCAACAAGATATTGGCCAAGTATATATTTTTTATTATTAGCTATATATATTATCATGTCTTATGTGTGCTCATGACATTAAAAATAATGTTTATGTTTTGTAGCCCTCTGGATCGACATCAACAACTATAACGAAGAGTAAAAATGTTTGAGGTCCCAAAAAGCCATTTGAGGGCCGCTTCATCATCTCGGAGTTCAATGTGGATACAGGCGAACCGAGGGGGGGGGGCAAATAAAATGAAATTCGTGCACCACTATGGTTACCTTGTAAGGGACCGGCTCCCGATCAGTACCCACGAATGGAAGAAGACCAATGCTCCTCATATCAGTTTTGTCTCCGATCGTGACAAGACGTTAATTTGGAATGATGTCTTAGAACATTTCACGCTCCAAACAGATGGTTATGATGATATAATAGATGATGATGAATTGAAGGAGCAAGTTAGGGATTGGGCAATGAAGAAGATGGCCACCCAGTTTCAGACTTGGAAGAAACACCTATACACGACGTATGTCAAGAAGAACATAGCACCAGATTTCACTGTCCCAGGCCCGATCTCAAAGTAGAGGCCCTATTGGGATGAGTTTGTACAGTACAAGACGTCGGAAGAGGGTGTGAGTCAGGTGATAAAGAACCAACGTAATGCCCAATAGAAGACATACCACCATAACTTGGGATCAGGTGGCTACCCGACTACCATTAAGAAGTGGAACAAAATGGAAACATACCTTCTTGCCAAGGGTATCACACCAGAATCACTCGAGTGGGAAGAGCGTGCAAAGAATTGGTTTTTCGCTCATGGGGGAACACTGGACCAGGAGATAGGGAAGTGCGTTTATGGCGCAAGACTGCAAGAAGCAGCAGAAAGATTGTTTTATGCTCAGAGAGCTACTGCTAGTGGTGCGTTGAGGCCCAACAGAGAGAAGGATGAACTGACATACGCCATCGGGACTATTAAACACGGTAGCCAAACTAGAGGCAAAGGAAGTGTCTCGTGGGAGCATGGATTCCCTCAGGACAGACCTTCCTACAGAAGCCGCCAGAGAAAGAAGGAAGAAGAGGCATAGCGGCTCCAGAGGTTGGAGGAAGCGGTGCGTGAAGCACAGGAGCGGGAAAAAAACCTTGAAGCGAGAATGCAGGAGGAAATCAGAAGGCAAGTGCAAATAGCAGTGAGTGCAAGCAAGCAGGCATCAGAGCCAGAAATCAACATTAGCCCCCCTGCTTAGTTGAAAAGAAGCTGCGTTTCCACGGAGATACCAAATCAAGGGGACACAGGACTGCGCTTCCCTGTGGATGACGTCACTGAACCTTGTACATCGTGTGAGCTACACATTCCGAAGGGGAATTCCACAATCAAGGTGGCTATCGGTCTTGTTAATCCTATCGACCAAACCAAGACACCAAGAATTCATGGGAATATAATCCAAGAAGGATATGCTACCATCTCGGTAGATAAAGCTGAAAAAGGTTTTAGTGATTTGCCTCTTGACATTCCTAGAGGTGATGGCGAGAAGACTCTAGGAGAAGCAGAGAAGACATTCATTCTATGGCGCAAGCGCTACATCATCATTCCCGGGATGTCGCCTCCACCACCTCCTGAACTACCTCATCATAGGCGCGGATGAAAACACTACATCATTAATTTATATTGGCTTAAATAATTAACAATCTGCTCATAATAATATGTCATTCCTTTTTTTGTAGCAGATCCTCTCCCAACCTAAGTCCAATTGTTCAATCGTTAGATCATCATAGTGTTATGTACGATGACAATGTGTTGGAAGGCAAGGCTGCATCCACACCATCTCCAAGGAGGTCTCCAACGCCGCAGTCGCCACCTCCAAGGAGGTCTCCAACGCCGCTGCCACCACCTCCAAGGAGGTCTCCAACGCCTCCCCCGTCCCCGCCTACCAAGAAGCCAAGTACTAGCTAGAGGTCAGCCCCGCAAACGAAGAACCAGCCCCCACCGGCAAAGAAAGCCACCGTGAAACCAAGGGCTATTCCCAAAATAATATCTGAAGAGAAGGAAGAAGTAACTGATGCATATAAAAAAGATATGTCCAGATTCTATGACAAACTTAAAAAGGATCAAGAAGCAAGGAGAAACCCGGAGAAACCGTACTTCTTCGTAGCTCCAGATATTATAAGAAAAAATGTGGCTTCTTACCAGCAACAACAGCGGGAATCTTGTAAGCCGTCCAAAGCAACGTTAACGGACTATGACCGCACTTCACCAAGTCAATTGAGGCGGCACAGAAAAAGAAACGGGCAGGGAAAGGAGTTGCACAACTCGGACAACAATCGCACCAATCAGTCCCCCCGCTAGTTGTTAGTAATGAATATGGTTCAAATTTAGGATTAATACATCAGACAAACATACCTCCGGATGTCGATTTGGATCACCTTGGTGAATTTATTGAAGAGACTGGTCTCGACCTTTACCAGATGTTTGGTGATGGAAACATTGAGAGTGCGGCGGAGGTTGATATTTGGAAGAAAAAAATTGTACTAGGCCAGAGTCTATACAACCCTCAAGCCGTTGATCTGGGGACGTAAATGTACCTGCTAAACAAGTGGTACATGCAGGCGTCTACCGATGGAGACTTCTGCGTTGGTGTTAGAATTAGAGACGAACATTGGTTCCATGGCGATGATGTTATGTATGTTGACTTTGTAGAATTTCATCAACTATGCCACCTGACCTCTCTGGACAAAGTTATTATTAACTGCTATTGACTGTAAGTAATAATTCTTTCGATCTATTATTAAACTCATCATATGTGTGTATATGCATATAAATTATCCTAACAAGTACTATATATATGCAGATTTACAATGACAGAGCGCAGAAAGAAAGGCTGCAATGAAATTGATTTTGTTGATCCACATATAGTATTCAAAGACCTAGTTACTCCAAAGCTTAATTAGAAGTCTGAGTCAGAGAGTAAACTCATGAACTTCTTAGTGAACCAACGCCACAAGAAGGATATACTCTTTCCCTACAACTTCAAGTGAGTGTTAATAATGTCGATCATCCTTAATGGCTCATATGTTGATTCTAGTTAATTAATGAGTGTTATACGTTATATCCTATAAACATATGCATCAATCACTGGATATTGATGGACATCGATCTGGTGAAAAGTCACTTGATAATCTATGACTCGATGAGAAAACCACAACAAGACTACCAAGATATGATAGATATTATCCAGAGGTAATTTCGGTATCTCTAGCAACTATATATACACACAAACATGATGATTAACTATATCTAATGACGTGGCAAATTTTTATTGGGCAGTGTTTGGAAAACCTTTATTGAGAAGTAACACATGGGAAAATGCAAAGTGCCACTAAATGTAATCCCTTTGAAAGTAAGTCCCCTAAATCGCATCATCTTTATTAATTAAACATATAGCTTTCACCGGATCACCAGAATGGATGGCAAATCTTTTTCTCGTAAAGTGGTGTCTGAGGCAGGAACATGGGAACAACTACTGTGGTTACTATGTTTACAAGTTTATCAAGGAGGTCTCCCAAAGAACTTCTAAAGAGAGACTCAAAGTACGTTAAAAATACACTATATATTCATTTAATTATTATTTTTAATTGTTACTATGTCTTTATATATATATATGTATGTATGTATATATATTAATTTATTTTCCTTTAATTCAAACCTGTAGGCTCGATGGTTGGAGGAAAATGTCATACGGCAAGACCAGTTCAAAGCAATTCAAGAGTCTATAGCCGGATTTTTTAATGACCAGGTCATCGATTCAAAGGGCGAGTTCTACTTCGACCCAACACTACCATGGAAGCCAAGCTAGAGGATGAGAGGAAACTTGTTATATCATAATAACTGTAATGCAATCTTTTGTAATATATGCACATGAAATAATATAATGTAAAATACACATATGCATGCATGCATGTAAATATAAATATATAGTTCTATGCTTGAATTGTGTCATTTAATACATTCATTGTGCTTGAACCGAAATATACTATACGCACGTATAAATGTATTATTAGCAGCGTACAATACGACTTCGAAAACCTATTTTGAAAAAAAAAAAAAAAAAAAAAAAAAAAAAAGAAAAAAAATAACCTTTAGTCCCGGTTGGTATTAACAACCGGGACTAAAGGGTGCCGGCCTTGTGGCATGTCAGGAGGCACCTTTAGTCCCGGTTAGTGTTATCCACCGGGACTAAAGGTTCCCCTTTAGTCCCGGTTTCTGACCCAATGCTTGCTTCCAGATGGAGAAGCAGAACTAGAAGGGGTTCTTCACCGAAAGTAAATGCCGTCTCTGTACTAGTGTTCGCTTGAGACTTGATGAGATGATGCAAAACAGCTTATGGATCGACGGGTCGTATATATCTCTATCCTGTGTCACTTTAGAGAGGACACAAATCCAATGCGTGCTACGGGTGAAAGCTTAATAATTATTTTATTTTATTTCCTTCTGAAATATTTAAACTTCGTTATATATTTTTCATGGACTTAATAGATCACTCGCTGCAAGTTTCGTTCTGATCTTACAAACTTCTTTTTCTGATTGGCCATGAATTCACGAAATCATAAAGCAAGAGCTTCTAAATTTCTGGTTATTTAATATCTCGATCTGTATAAACATGAATCTCATTAGATGACAGCCCATCCATTAGAGAGACCTCAAATCCAGTCGCAATCGTCCGCTTCACTTCTGCTACGACCGAGAGCGAACATTAGAAATAAAGATATTTATATGGTTAGAGCTATTTAGAGGTAGAAACAAATTCTAAGATAAAGATAGAGTCCTAGAGATAGAATAGAATTAGGCCTAGCATATAACTAATATAATATATGAATTATTAGAGAGAGGCTAGCTAATTCATGCGGCGTCCTAGAGAAATTTGTAGATTGATCCCTCCTGGGCGGCACGAGCAGTACGACGCTAGTCTATGGCTCTTGATATCATGTGTGGAAATAAAATATTGGGTACGAAGAACCGTAATTAATATCTATTATTAATTGCATTGACCCTCATAGGGTATTTATAGGTACATATACGAGAGATTTGGAGTACAAAAATACAAGTTGTAGTAGGTTTAATCCTATATACTATCTTTATTTTTATTATCTCTAGAGTTTGTTGACCTCCAAATATTTCTAATTATACATATCTCTGTTAAATAATCTGAGCTGATCTTTGTGCTATATGGGCTGTGCTGGTCAATTGGTTTATGGGCTTGTTGGTCAAAATCTCATACAGCCTATGGAAATGGGCTTGGCCCTTGAAAATGTGAGTGGATTGTGAATGGATTATATATAAATAATATAGGCCAAAATAATATATACATCGTTGTGCTTAATAGTGGGCTCGATTCATAGTAATTAGGTGTACAATTACATTTGGCCCACTAATAGCTTACTCACTATATGGGTGTAACTAGGTCTCAAGGTATTTAGTGAGAAAAATCAATCGTTATAAATTTATGACACAATAAAGATCATCATAAAAAATTATAACAAAAAAAAAACATATTTACGTCATAAAGTATATATGGTATGTCTGATACCTGCTATGTCGTTCAGCCTCCCCTGCATTTTTTTTCCTAGATCTGTCTCTAAACTAATCAGATGCAATACAACGCAACAACTTATTCGCTACAAGGAATAAATGAATGTACTTGAATTTCTAGTCCGCTCGGTGACCATCAGAAGATCAGTTCATCATCATCACAGCTTAAACAGCGGCGGCCGCCGAGCCCAATCCAACAAACCCGCGGCTTGGAGACATCACCGCCATGTTCAGCTGCTGGCCGAACCACTCTGTCGCCGTGCAAACGCCGGGCGCGGCCACTTCTTTGGGCGTCAAGAAGAAACGATCCTTGCCGTTGTCCCTAGCTCCCTCAACGACGCCATTATTAACCGCCGGCAGAAATGTTCCCACGATCCTCGCCGCAGGGCTCACGACGTCCGTCTCCCACGCGGCGCTCTGTGCGTTTGTGTTCCTGGCATCCCTGACCTTGAGCTCAAGCACCTGCGTGACATCGAGGCGGTGGATATCGCTCCACCCGCGGAGGCCGTGGAGCCGGTGGATCTTGTCCAGCTGGCGGCGCGCCAGCACGCACGTGTTGGTCTTGATCTCGTCGACGGCCGCAGCGAGGAGCCGTGCTCGCAGCTCGTCGTCGCCGTCCAGAGCACCCGCGGCCTCGATCCGGAAGTATCCGTCCATCTCCGGCACGCCGATGGCCCTCCGGATGCCTCTGGAGTAGTCGGCGTCTTCGTGCCGAAACAAGGCCCGCACCTCACGGACGAGCCCCTGCTCCATCATGCAGTCCACGCGGTCTGCTATGTAGCGGTCCAGCACGACCAGGTCGCTGTCCACCCAGAGGAAGCAGCACTCGTAGCGCCTGCGAAAGCCACCAGCTGCAGCAGGTTCCCCGCCGCCGTCCAGCAGCGCCTCGAGGTACCTGTTGGAGCCCCCAGCGATGATCGGGACGCGGCGCCTCTCGAGGATGGACTCGACGGCGCGCGTGGCGTCCCTGCAGAAGTCGGCGGTGGTGTAGTCGGCGTCGGGGCTCACCCCACCGATAAGGTGGTGTGGCACGCCCCGGCGCTCCGCGGCGGTGGCCTTGTTGGTGACCACGTCGAGGCCGTCGTGCACCTGGATCTTGTCGGAGTTGATCACCTCTCCGCCGAAGCGCAGTGCGAGATCCACGGCCAGCTTGGACTTGCCGGTGGCCGTGGCGCCCATGACCACCACCACCTTGGCCTTGCTGCTGCCTCCGCTCGCCGTGGCACCGTCGTTAACACCCGCCATCATACGTGTGTACGTGTACGACTACTGTCTTTCACAGTGTTAACACACAAGCTTGTAGTTGTAGTGTAGGACTGTAGGCGAATGAATACCGTGCATGGGCCTCCGTTTTTATAGTGTGCTTGCATTGCATTGGTTCCAAGTGCACGAAGTGAGGTCGTCACTACTGTCGTCACTGGTGTTTCTTCATCAGTTCATATATGTCGTCTCTTCTTGGACAGTTCGCCAGTTGGCGACAGCGAAACCATACCACACGTCTTGTGCCAGACCTGACTTGGGGGTTCAATTGAATTACTTTTCAAGCCTTTTGGCCGGTGCAGCGTTTAATTGTCCTGTGATATATCCTGTCTCCAGACTTGCAGACGACGGTCGAATTTTGGATGGCACTGCTCGTTGCATTGCATGGAAGGAAACCTTTTTGCTGTCACCGAGTGAACACACGCACCCACTCGGAGAGAGGATGCAAATTTGTTGCAGTGTTCGCACGCATGTTTGTCAAACTCCGGTTTTTGTGGCTGTACTAGCTACTACAATTAATAATGGCTTACTGGTATGTCTTCCGGGCCCACCTAATAGGACACTGCATGCAATTTGAATAACGGTTTCTTTCTTTCAGAAACCAGAATGCAGGGTCGTCGAAAAAAAAGAAGCATGCTGTGGGTTGGCTACTGATGCAGTTATATGGATAATAATCGACTTCATTTCCATTCTATCACCAGCTTGTAGTATTTTCCTATGCATATATGGCGCCAGTATCAGTGTGACTCCATAATATTAGTGTTTGACAGAGACCGATGTATGGTTGTTATTTGTCTGTCCTCTCTGCACACACTGGCCACACAGTCGATCGAGTTTGGAAGGCGCTGCTCGTTTCAGGGGAACTTGCTTGGTTCACACTTGTCACCGAGTGAACACTGTGAATTCGTTGCAGTCTGTGGATCCAGAACGACTCTGGAACGCATCTTCAAATTCAGTTTTCATATATATCCGTGAATATAAGACGGCAAATTATCTAACGCGTTAATTTTGACAAGTCTACTCTGTTTCGAAAATCGCGACAAGTCTACCTTTTTGCCGTCCTTCTCGTGGGTCATGGCCATGGCCACGTTGTTGTAGTATTTTTTTTTCCGAAAACGTGCATAGCACGTGTTTCATTAAGAAAACGTTAGTAGTTTTACACGTTCAACATCACAACACGGTGAGGTGCCATGAGCGATGGGTTGAACATGAACACAAGGCACCGCTAGGCAGTGGAGCGCAAGCTGTTGTAACTAACTAAGAAACTAAACGTGCGACCGAAGAGCTTGCAACATTGAGCGAACCCTTACTCAAGACGTCTGCGTCGCCGCCCACCTCCCGCGAGCACCAGCCATGGGGAAGAGCTCCCGCATTGCCGCTGCGCTTGGACGATGACAACAACTCTTGGAACGTCTCGTGGAACCAAGTGACGATGGTCGCGTCAGGCGTCACCGGCGCTGACCGTGGGGCGCTCGCCGAAGGCTGCCATTTGTTGAGCATAACTTGCTTGGCCTGTTTTTCTGGATTCGGGTCGTGGTAGACGGACTTGGCAGCAAGTCTATCACTGCGGCGTGGCACCAGGTTCTGACCCGCACACGCGAGACACGAAGGCGCGGCGGCGACTGGATCAGCGGCTTCTTGAGCGGTAGCTTTAGACCGGCAATGAAGTCCTCGACAGAGGTGGGTTGGACTAAAGGCGAGGCTGCAACAAAAGTATGAGGGGGCCCGTCCTGTGTACCAGCGTTGACGGGCCATCGGCGGCGGACTGAGCGGGCGGCCCTTCATGCTCGTCGTTGGAGGCCCTGGCGGAGAGCTGCTGATGCTGTGCTTGCTCGTCAGCCACCAACCCCGAAGCCCAGGACGCCCGTGGAGGGCTACTTTGCAGCGCCATGTCCGGCTCCAAGACCGGAAGCGGGTGCTCCGAGGCCGTGAACTTTGGCTGGGCTCGAACAGTGGCATCCAAGTAAGAGTCACAAAGCATCGGATCCATCCATGAGAGTGGTGGTTAAGGCCGTGACATAATTTGAATTTTAAACTCTTGGGAGGCCTTGGGCGACTGGTAGGGGGAAGATGACACCGGACGTGACGAGGGCCGGTGACATTGCGCTCGCTTTAGCAGTAGGCACTGCTTGCGTGGCCTAGATGACGAAGTACCGATACTCGGTTGAGCCGGGCAGAGAATTCATCCGACAATGACAGGTGGCGCTTGCTGGAAAGTTGGGTTCCACCCAGGCTCAAGCTGCGGCTCCGACGTGCCATCGACGTCCTGGCCGTCGCCGCCGCTGTCGTTATCTTCGTCATGACGACTAAGACGGGGTCGGCGCGGGTGCGAAGCAGTGCGACCATGGTTGCCTTTAGCAGCATGATGCCGAAGACCGCGCCTTGGAGGCTCCCGCACCTGATCTGAGGAAAGCCGCCGGGGCAGATGACCGTGCTTGTAGTTCCTCGCTCGGTGCTCTGTGCTGAGGCAGAAAAGGCAGCAGGATGGGAAGGTGCAACGGGCGGTGTTGGTATATTTTAACGCACACAGAATAATCCGCAAGCGCATGGATACCGATGTAGCACTTCATCGGAAAGTATTCCAGAATATCGAACTCAAGAAAACGTGTGTGAGATTAACTAAGTCTAACTTAACCCAGAATAACTACAAAACTTAAGATAACAAGAGTATAAAAGAGATCGCTAAGGTCTTATAGTTCTAACTTCAGTAAGCTATGTCTTATATTGTTCAATTCTATGATATTACTAAGGAAAACACAGGAAAAATATATTTCCTATAGTAAAAAGGTTCTGCTCGGCCTACAAATGGGAAGTGGACTACAAAGGATTCAACGAGGCTATAAGAGTCACTCTCGTGAGCTACCACCGATCCGGAAAGTAGGGTACATCTATGAGTAACCGAGTCTAAGCACCATACTTACACTACGAATACTACTTTAACCCAGGAGCGACTATGATTAAAGTACTCAAAAAGTGTCACAAACCTCAAGAACAATATGAACAATGATACTTACTTGAATTAGAAGTTGATTATCAGAGAAATCTCAGAAGCAAGCTCAAGAAGAATCTGATTTCGCCAGTGTACAAGCCGTTGAAAGCTCTAGTTTGGTTTTGGTGAATTGATGAGACCCTAAGTGTTAACCCTTTTACTCTAAGTGACCATGAGATAGGGTAGCACATTCCAAGTGGTGGAGTAAGTGATGATGATCATGTTGGTGGTGATGGCCATGGTGATCAAAGTGCTTGGGCTTGGAAAAGAAGAAAGAGAAAAACAAAAGCTCAAGGCAAAGGTAAAATTTGAGAGGAGTTTTTGTATTTTGGTGATCGACACACTTAGTGAGTTTGATCACATTTAAGATAGATAGCCGTACTATTAAGAGTGGTGAAACTCGTATCAAAATACGGTTATTAAAGTGCCACTAGATGTTCTAACTCATTTGCATTTAGATTCTAGTGAGTGCTAACACCCTTTAAAATGTTTGTGAAATTCATTTTTCAAAATTATATTGTGCTTGCACAGGAGGATGGTGTCAATCTGTTATCTGTCATAAAAGGAGCGAACATGTATCGCCGTGGAAGGCAAAGGGATTTTGTAACCGATTATCTCCCTCCTACTTTAAGTGAATTCAAGCAAACATTTGATGTGGATCACAAGTATGTGTCAAAATTCTGAAAGTTGCATTCTACTTTCATCTCTCTCTCTCTCTCTCTCTCTCTCTCTCTCTCTGGCAAAGTAAGCGAAAAAATGAATCTTCTGCAGACTGTTTCACCTTGCACTGAGCCCAGTCATGATGTCTACCCTGAAGAATGGAAAAATTGTTCGCGGGCTTGCTGGTGTTCCTGATAAAGGTCCTGTCTTGTTTGTGGGCTATCATGCGCTCATGGGTATTGAGTTGAGTCCTCTGTATGAAGAGTTCCTGAGGGAGAAGAAGACAATTGTTCGTGGTATGGCTCATCCATTTTTGTTTGGAAAAAAATTTGAGTCATCGCGCCAGGAGATATCTCGGATCGATACTGTTTCTATGTATGGTGGATTACCGGTCACCCCTATCAATATGTACAGGTTATTCGAGAGGAATGAATTTGTTCTGCTTTATCCTGGCAGTGTTCGGGAAGCTCTGCATAGGAAGGTTTGCTTAATTTGGCCATTTAACCCTCTAGTAGCCTTGACTGAATCATTGTAGCGTTATTATCGTAAAGATTTCCAATTGCGATGTGTTAAAGGCTAACTTAAAATGAGCTAGTTCGTCACACTAAGGAGAAGAATAAATGCTACTTGATCCCCAAAGTTTTTACCACCTTTTGCTTCTTCATACTGTAACTATCTACTGAATTTTGCAGGGTGAAAAATACAAGCTGTTTTGGCCAGACCAACCAGAATTTGTAAGAATGGCTGCGCGCTTTGGTGTTACTATCATACCCTTTGGGTGTGTAGGAGAAGACGACGTTCTAGAGGTAGTTATTTGTTAACCCATTTGTTGAAGTATAAGTGAATTCTTTGTCACCATTAGCTAGAAACGAAAGCATGGCTTTCCTAGTACTTTTGCAGGACCTTGTTTTGCTTCAGTATTCAATTGTGTTAAAGAAAATGCACGACGGCTACAGGCTTTATGTCACGTTAGAACACGTGTAACTAATAAGTTTCTGTGCCGCATGGTGATTGAACTAGTCACTTACTCTGTACACTCGTTCTGCAGTTGGTTCTGGATTACAACGATCAGAAGAACATTCCCGGACTTCGGGAGTGGATAGAGTCAATCAACAAAGAAGCAGAGAGAGTGAGGTAACATTTCAAGATATTTTCTCCTCAACAAAGACAGATAAATGATAGTAGATCTTAAACTCTTGTTCATTCATGGCATATTGGTATGCATTATTCATTTCAGGGACAGTGTAAAAGGGGAGGATGGAAATCAAGACATGTACTTGCCAGCTCTTCTCCCAAAAGTACCTGGTAGATTGTACTACCTATTCGGGCAACCGATTGAAATGAAAGGGATGAACAACCTTTTCAGAGATAGAAAGAGGGCAAACGAGGTGTATTTACGTATCAAATCAGAAGTGGAGGAGATAATGTCATATCTCAAGAGGAAGAGGGATGAAGACCCTTACAGGAGTATAGGGCAGCGTGCGCTGTACCAGGCAACATGGGGCGCCTCTGCTCAAGTCCCAACTTTTGAGCCATGAAGATTTGGTGCAGAAATGTTAGTGTGATTGGATATTTAGAAGTTCACACAAACGATGACAGGAGAAAAGCGACTACCTTTTTTTTGTGAGTAGGGATGGGCATCTGCGAGCAGACTGCAATTCTTTGACAAGATGTAATGCATTATGAGGAAATCTCCCTCATGCTGTACAGAAATAGATACATATCGTATACAGAAAACATTGTATATTTTTAGGAGAATATAAAATGATAGTTTTAAATAAAAACACACTAAGCACAATATCTTACAGTAGATAAAAAGAATTGTAGCAATTAATAAGAAAAGAAATGACAGATAAAATTTGGATTTGTGATATCACGTGACGTGGGCCCTGTTTGAAAAACGCTTCTCTTAGAAGCTACTCCCTCCGTCCCGTATTATCTGTCGCTGGGATCCATGTGCGAAGACCAAGGCAAACCTACAAAAACAGTACAGATGACAGTGACCTCTGTTCTTTGTCTCTCTGTTTCAGCAGAAAAACAATAAACAACGCGAGCTCCTGGACGAACGAGTGGATGAAAACAGTGGGAGGTGGGATGCCTGACCGGGTGACAGGAAGGTTGCAGGCTAGACGTAGGTGTGAGGCCCATCTACAGTCTCCTAGACGACAGTTAATTCGGGACATACTACTGTCGCTAGAACGACAGATAATACGGGACGAAGGGAGTAAACAAATAAAGCAAAAGAGTGGTTAAAATAAGCTAGCCTGATCCAATTTTTGTGTTTTACTATAATGAGTGCTGTGGGGAGAAATATGGCAAACAAAACCTATGAAAATATGTTGTTTGGCTTTTAATCCACCATAACTTAGGATAAAGTTTCAACTAAATGCGCATGAAAGTGACATGCAAAGGGACAAAAACTATGGATATTGATCATCGTAGCGTAGCTAGATAGAGAATACAAAATATCTAATATAAATATTGCGTTAGAATTTAGAAATGAACAAAGATATATCGCAAACATAAATAAATTTGATTGGCTATATGTACTATTGATATGTGTAAATACTGGATGGCATTGAGTCAAACAAAAAACATACAAGATAGATATCAAGGAACTGAGAAGGATCGGGAGGTGACGGGGTTCAGAACTTTTCGCTATTCATTCATGCCGCTTCTTCTTGTTCTCATCCCTACATCCAGAATTCCTCTAAAACCCACCAATTGATCTTTCAGATGTACTAAACACAAACTTCTCATACCATGTCTATTAGGATTCTAACCCATGCCGGAGCATGTGTGTTTTTTTTAGGGAAATGGCGGAGCATGTGTTGATGAACTAGAGTTAGCGAGACGGTAGTCCGACCACATCACGTGGTTGATTTCCACATGACCAGGTCACACAAATTTCAAGTATGTGTAAGTCTACAACACTCTAAACTCACACCATTTGTGCCTCACTCCGTTTCAGCTATTTCCGTTGCACACGCACCTTGTGAACCTTGACACTTACCTAACGCATGACTCCATTCTTCCCCGGGCCTCCCCAAAAACAATATGCCAAGAACTCCCGAAAAAGCTTTCTAGCTCACACCAATGGCGACTCTGTCTCCTCGTCTACACACCAAGGCCGCTGCCCCTCTCTGTCGACCACGGCAACGTTGGCATGGTTCCCTTGAGAGGACCACCAGCAACTACCCGGTGAAGAAGCATGCTGGGAGATTGCAGGCGAGCTACAGGGGCCTTGAGGCACTGTATGACGATGGGTACCAGACGGTGAAGAACCTAGATTACTACTACGAATCACTTGGCGAGCTGGTGGAGCATGACAGTGGGTCGGTGCGCTGGTTTTGCCCCGTCGACGCCGGCTCACCGATCGAGGATGCTCCTCTGATGCTATATTTGCCCGGTAAATTAAATATGCCTTCAATTAATGTTGTGCTGTCAATGGTTTAGAATGAATCTATGTATAGTGCGTAATGCATCAAACGTGTTGGCGTGAGAGCCTTTCAGGCGTAGATGGAATGGGGATGGGACTCTTCATGCATCACAAGGCACTTGGAAGGTCGTCATCAGAAATAGAGAGAACTTTAGTTTGTTTCAATTGCGAATAATTTCACTTGGTTATGATTTTGACCACGGAATAATGTTGGATCCGTACTATTCCCATGTTCAGGATTTTTGAACTAAGATGCATGCACGTTCCTCTTCATGATCGCACGCCATTTGAAGGTACACATATGTTTGTGAATTAATTTGATTAAGGATTGTGGATCTACTAAGCCTGTTTTGTTCCATCAGCATAATATAGAGGATTCAGATGAAGTAACTTGCCAATTTCGGAGTTCTCAAGAATGTATGTTTTAGCTGCTTTTATTTTTCAGACCTTGTTATAATGGTAGAAGATGTTGTAAGAAAAGAGCACGCCACTTCTCCCAATAAGCCGATCTATCTATTGGGGAATTCTTTTGGCGGATGTTTGGCACTTGCAGTAGCTGCTCGTAATCCACATATTAATTTGATATTGGTACTAGTGAATCCAGGTATATTCTGAAATAAATGTTTTCAACTGTATGAATTTTCTTAATTTATAATTGAAATATTTTTACCTACAAGTTTCCCTTCCTTTGTCACTGCAAAAGCAACATCATATGAGAAGTCAGGCATACAACAGCTTCTATCGTTTTTCAGCCTGTTCTCAGATCAAGCATGTATGGCTGTTACAGCTCTATTGAACTACAACATCGGTAAGAACCTAGACCTTGCTGTACAAAATTTGTAGAAGAGTAGAAATAAGTTAAAAGAACAAATTACGCAATGGTACTAGGTCTAGTTGACAGTAAGTTAGTTGTAAATTGTAATTAGGGGACTTGCCTGTGATTTATTGTATTTTCTACAAATCTATCATATTAGATATAGTTCGGATTTCAAAATTCAGCTTTTGTAATAAATTACTGTCATAGGTGAACTGAACTAATCTTGATTGTGAATTGTGATTAATAGTACACGAACATACAATTGTTTTGGTGTCATATTCTTTATATGTTTGTCTTATAAGTTGGTACATTTACATGTCATAGTTATTTTTTTAACATTTTGTATTTGGTTCCTCTGTTGTTCCTCACCATGAAACCAGACAATGAAGTGGACATGGCTGTGGGTAGCATGTTAAATGGAAAGCATCCATTAGCAGCACTGAACAGATTGACAAATAACATGACATCATTCCTGAAGCATTCGGTACATACCATTTCTTCACATCTTAATGGAGTCCATTTCATTCAGTAGAAATAATTCTAGAGATGAACCGAAATGTCTTGCACTTGACATGTAAAAACAAGGTGCGATAAAAATATTATGCTTCCATTGTAGAACATACTGGACAAAATACCAGAGGATACACTTAAATGGAAAATGAAGCAGATCAAACGGGCTGCTTCTTATGCCAATTATCGTCTACAATCGGTTCAAGCTGAAGTGCTACTGCTAGTCAGGTTTATTTTATGCATCAAACTAGTATTGTTTATCTGCCTTCAATTTCACCAAAGTTTTTCACTTGAGGGTGCATTATTGGACAATAATTGTTAGTTTGGTATGCTTTCTATCAGCTGTGCTGACAGGTTACTTCCAAGCAAAGACGAAGGTGACAGGCTGCAGAAGTTGTTACCAAAGTGTAAAATTTACTTCTTTGAGAAGCACGGGCACAGCTTACTATTGGTGAGATTTACATTTATACCAGACAATAAACAAGATCACAACAATTTTCTTCCACAAAAGTAAGAGAAACTGATCTTCAATTAATGGAGTCGGCTGATACAATTCATATAAAACACATTTCAGGAGTACGGTGTTCATGTTGCATCTATCATCAAGTGCACTGATCTCTACCGCCATTCGAGGAGGTACCACCGGGTTTTCGACTACATCCCTCCATCTGCAACTGAACTAAAGGAAGTAGACAAAGCTACGTGGTAAGCAGAGACATTGGAAATGTAATTGGAGATTCCAAATGAATGCCTGCCCTGCCACGATAAGTGCCTGATGACAAAAACTACAGTGATCTCAGATTTAGGACCTGCCCAGCGATGTACTCCACTTTGGAGGACGGCACAGTGGTGAGGGGCCTCGCTGGAGTACCCCAGGACGGCCCAGTGCTGCTGGTCGGCAACCACATGCTTCTGGGCATCGAGCTCATCTCGCTTGCGGCGGAGTTCCTGCGGCTGAAGCGGGTCGTCGTGCGCGGCATCGCGCACCCGCTCCTGTTCCCCAACAAGAAGAGGGCGTGGTCTGAGGGCCACGACTTCTTCGACTTCCTCAACCTGTGGGGCGGCGTGCCCATGATGTACAAGTCCATCTACGACCTGCTGGGCGCCGGCGAGTTCGTGCTCCTCTACCCCGGTGGCCACAGGGAGGCGCTCCATTGCAAGGTTCATACATACAGTTGGGTCTGCAACTGCAACCATCCAAGCTTAATCTTGTGAGTATATGACGCCCATGAGATTGATTTGCAGGGCGAAGAGCACAGGTTGTTCTGGCCAACCCAGACCGAATTTGTCAGGCTGGCAGCACAGTTCAATGCAACAATTGTGCCTTTTGGAGTCGTCGGGGAGGATGATCTGCTAGAGGTAAGATAAGAACTGGGATTTTCAAAAAAAAAAAAAGAATAATCACAGGTTCCGACCTGCATTTGCATTCTGTAACTAAAATGTTCTGCAGCTGCTCTGTACTTTCGAAGATATCAGGAATGCACCCTTTGGCAAGGAAATGATCCAAGCATATAGCAATCATCTGAAGCTAAGGTACACACACAGCCTTGAGTTGTGAGGACCTGAAAAGTGACAACTCAGTCGTGAATCTTTTCTGAAAATGCTGCTCTTGCAGGGACGTGGACCATGAGGTGTTCTTCCCAGGTCTGTATCTGAAAATGCCGGGCCGGTTTTACTACCAATTCGGGAAGCCGATTCCGACGAGGGGGAGGCAGGACGTCCTGACTGATAAGCAGGCCGCGCATGATCTCTACATGCATGTTAAGTCGGAGGTGGAGCGAATCATCTCCTACTTGCTGGAGAAGAGGGTGGAAGACAAGTACAGGAGCCTCATCCCAAGAATGTTGTACCAAGCTGCTCGGGGACCCACCTGTCAAGTCCCGGCGTTTGATCCCTGAATGTGTGGTTACATCAATTCTTTTACATTTCTTATTACTGCGACACGTTTATTTTGAATGTGTTTTAATTACCAATGACTGAAGACGTGATATGCTCCACCTCATGCACATCGACGTGCAAGATTTTTTTTTAAGAAAGGAAGCTCTTATTAATTTTCAAACAATTTGCATACAGAATCTTGAAAAGCGCTTCTGGCATCTGCCTAAACAAAATACACAACCAACAAAAAAAAGGAAGATCAATACAGTGGCTATTAAACCGTAAACTAAATCCACTGAATATTTCATTTCGGAGAGCTTTGGTGAGGGATAAACTCGATGAATATGAGAAGATTTAGTAGCCAAGATCACTCATCAATTAGGAGCTTATATAGCAATGTCAATTTACTGTCCATTCTATGTATATTCGCATAATAAATCAGAATACACCCTTCTCTAATAAATTGATTTGGAAGTTAAAATTCCTATAAAAATCAAGATTTTCCTTTGGTATCTCCAGTGGAGGTAATTTTAACAAAGGACAACCTAATTAAGAGGAATTAGAAAGGTAGTGAAGTGTTGTTTATGTAATTGTAACAAAATCATTAAACATCTTTTCTTTAGTCGTCATCATGCCAAGACAACCTGGAGGAGTGTCTATATAGCTACTGGGTTAACCCATCCTAGATTTATATCCCACATGTTTGGGAGTTAGCTATCTGAAGGACCGAAATGGCGACCAGAGGGGGGGGGTGTTTGAATGGGAGCCGATTTAAATTCTTCGCCGAGAAGAACTTGGCCTATGTCCCGATTATAACCCAACACACCTCTCTTTTAATTGCCAAGGTCACACACACTAAATGGTGATATGTCAACCCTAGGAACAATTAGGAATTTCTCAAGGTAGTGCAGAAACAAGACGGCAAATCACGAATTAATTAATCACTAATTAACCGGCTAACAAAAAGCTCTGATTAGCATGTGAGAATAAACTAAGCTCCAAAACCATAAACTGCAAGCTATTGAAACCAAACTTCAACTACATGCAAACCATAACCCATGTGGCTCCAGTTCACACGGAGCCTTAGTTCCATTGCTGCATCGAAGGAGATATGATCACATTGTTATAGAATGTGCGACTGAGGGACAACTTACTGAGAGGATTGATGCAGCAGAGCTTTTAAAAAAGCCAGTGACCAAGACATCCAAAATGGCGATTAGTTGGTTAGGTTCTTGTCATGATCGAGTTTGAACCTCCTAGGCCAAGTTGAAAAAAAATGTATTTGGGATTTTAACTAGGGTTTAGCCTAAGGGCTGAGGATTTGTCAAACCTAATCTTGGATCATTACATCAAGTGTTAATATACTTTACATAAAAAGTTAAACAAATGTTTTTTCAAAAAGCTATCCAAATATTAAGCAAAAAAATCTGCCTCACTGGAACTCTCTGGTGGCCCTGAGAGGCAGGCGCCGGAGAATAACCCTATTGCGTGTTGGATAAGTCCGGTGCTCCGGCTGCTGAGCATCGGAGGTTTGGGTGGCCTGGTGTGCCCTGTTCTCCGTCTGGCAGCAGTTGGGAGAAGACTGCAAAGGTCTGGTGCATGTGTCTAACCTTTGTCTCCCATTGGTTTGCATCTTTACTTCTTTATCTTGTGCCAGTGTCGTTGCTCTTATGCTAGTTATTTAGGTTGATTGACCTTACCAAATAGACTTGTTAGATGAGCTCTCACTAGCTCGGCACACTAGTTACTATCTTATTTAGTATCTTTTTAGGGTATGTAGTTAGAGGGGTGTAGTCGTGGCTAGGCTGTTAGTTTATTTCCGCTGTATTTGCTTTGTCTAGCCTTCGCAACTAAATTTTTTTAAAAAACGGCTATTCACCCCCTCTAGTCGGGCATCTTGACACTACAACAAAGATAGGATTGATTATGAGGTGGTTACATAACACTTGTTTTGTTGTTAAAGTCAGTTAGGCTTCTATGTAGTCCTGGTCATCAAGTCGACTAATTCTAATAGACAATGAGAATGTCAACTAGTAAATAAACGTCAAAAGTGATCCATAGTAGATTCAAGTGACTCCAAACTAGGAACCATAAGATATAGCACAATGTTAGAAAAAAATGAATCTAGTTTCATATTTTTTAGAGCTACAAAATTTATGTAAATTTTCTAAGAGTAAACCATATTTTACAATCTTTTATTGCATAACTTTATCAAAAAAGTATTTGGATATGTTTTCTAAAATAATATTTGTACAACATTTTTATAGTCTACACTATGCCAAAACAGCATAAAGGAGACACCTTAGTTAGTGACTTGGATTTCAGACGCGTCACTGATATAACATTAGTGACGTGGGTAAACGAAACGGGTCGCTTGTTAGTTGTTGCCCATGGCCAAGAGAAAAAAACATCACTAATGACCAGTTATCAGAGACTCTTCTCAACTAGACGCGTCACTAGTAACGAGCGCTGTTATCAGTGACTCGTACCAACAAAAACGGGTCACAATCAAATCTCACGGACCCAAAAAAATTATTAATTCCAATATACAGCGGCTCGCGTCCGTTCTGCTCCGCCTCCTCTCCGCCCGACTCTCTCTCTCTCTCTCTCTCTCTCTCTCTCTCTCTCTCTCTCTCTCTCCCTTTCTCCGTCTCTCCACTCCTTGGTCAGATCCAGATCTCGCAACCTAGCGGCGCCACGGCGAGCTCCCTAGTTCCCTTACCTCTCCCTCCAACCGTCCTCCACCTCACCTTCCTCTTGAGCGGCGGTGGACGTGCGGTGCCTCGGCCTTCCTCAACTACCGGTGGCATAGTGGTATGAGGGGAGCCACCCTGTTGAGCTCCCTCTTCGTGTGGCGGTGGCTGGCGGCGGAGTAGATCTATTTGACATTAAACTATCAACATAATCTATTTTATCACTAGTGGCTGCAATAGTGCATTGTAGGATGGTTGACATAACACCACATAGTAAAAAATAATTTAACCGTCCAAGGTAAAAATATTTTAAAATTTGAGGGAGAACTAAAAACCCTATTTTATTGATGGGAGAAAAATGTCTCCCAACATACACCACTACAATAACTATTTTCACAGTCGCCAAAAAGCCTTCACAAAAGGCAGGGTCAATATGCCCGACTCTGTTGATACAAAAAGAAAAAAAAAAAAAAACACCCCCTAGGGCGTCACCACCAGTTCAATAGTCCTGGGCCGCCATCTTGGTTGCCTGGGCCTAGATCTAGGCTGCTAGAGTGCCATCGTTGCTGCACCAGATCAACACCACGCCACTACGCATCGGCCTCCTCCAGCCTGCATCTTCACCCACTGCATGAGGGATAGGGAGGGAGGGAGAGAGAGAGAGAGAGAGAGAGAGAGAGAGAGAGAGAGAGACAACTCACGGAGTTGGATGATGCCGGATTGAAGGCAGAAGTAGCCTACGACGCCATCCCTCAGGGAGCCTAGAGGAGAAGGGCCCGTGCGGGCTTCGCGGTGGCCGTAGGAGGGCGAGCCCTGTGCAAGCTTGGAGGAGGGCCACACGGCCACGACTCGTGTGCTGCTTTGGGCTCGAGAAGATCCAGAGAGAGAGAGAGAGAGAGAGAGAGAGAGGGATTTGTGCGGGCTCAAGAAGATTCAGAGAGAGGGATTTGTGCAGCTGAGGAAGGGAGAGGGAAAATGAGGGGGACACTCTCGCTTATATATTCTTGGGTTTTCTTAGCGGGCTGAGTTGAGCTGGTGGGCTTGCCGCAATTAACAGGGGTGGACCTCTCAAGTGGCCCACTGTAACACCCTAAAAATTTTAATTTTGAAAATGGGTTTAAAATAATTTATTTTGGTATTTTACGTGCTCATGAAATATAGGAAAAAGAATATTTTTCATTAAATTAAAATTCATCATAAGGTTTAGCAACATGTTGTGGCACTCATACTGATACATATTTATTCTTGGTGATGTTTGGTTTTGGTTCAAAGTTCAAATGAATTCAAAACTTATTTGAAATGGATTTGGAAAATCATTTCTGGAAAAGAAAATAGAAAAGAAAATAGGAAAATGGAAAATCGTCCCCCTCTCTCAATCTGGCCCGTAGGCCTGCTCCATCTCTCCTCTCTCTCGGTCCGGCCCACCCCGGCCTCTCTCTCTTAGCTCAGCCCAGCCAGCTCTTCACTCCCTTGCCCTCTCCCGCGTGGGCCGGCAAACCCCATGGCCCAGCTCTCCCTCTCTCTCTCCCCCCGCAAGCCCAACGGCAAAGCCGGCCCATTTCTCCTTCCCTGCTCCGCAGCCCAGCTTGCACAGACGCCGCGCTGCCTTCCTTCTCTCCATGGTTCACTGCCATTCCGACCCCGCCTCCTGAGCCGCTGACGAACTAGGCCCGCTTGTCAGCCGCGTCTCCTACCTCACGCTCATCTCCAACATGGACTTTGCCCGGTGCCGTGTCCATCTCTGCCCCGATTACTCGCCTTGGCGTGCGCCTCAAGCAGATCGGCCTCATAAATAGCGCCCTGAGCCATGTTGCAACCCCTACCCTAACCCCAGAGCAAGCACTGCCTTTGCCCCGGAGCTCGCAAGAGCCGCCACAACCCTAGCTGCCGCCTCCACCATGCTTGCCTCGCTGTTCCGCCGCTCCACCGTCGTCCGGGACCGTTCGCCGAGCTTCGCTAGGAGGTAAGCAAGCAGACGGTACCGTGCTAGCTCTCTCTCTCGCCTTTTGTTACCGTAGTGTTGTCGCCGTTGTTTCGTCGGAGTCCCGATCCGCCCGATCGAGCTCACGCGCCTCTTTGTGCCTTCGCGTGTCTTCCTAATCCGCTAATCGAGTTCGAATCGCTCCGCTCTCCCTCCCCGTGCTAATCCTGTGGCCGATGATGCTCGGAACATCGAAATCGATGTACTTGCCTGATCGCCGCCGATCCTGGCACCGTCGCCTGGAAGCAACTGCCGACGACCCCATCTCCCTCTTTTCTATCTCGGCCGTCCGATCTGTGATTTACGGCCCAGATTAGAAGATACCCCTTCGCCGGCCTTTTTGCTTAAGAGACCCCAGTTTCTAGAATATTCCGCCCGCAGTCCCTGGCCTGAATTCAAAATCTGATTTTCTTTATTTTAAATCAAGATTGAGTTCTGTTTATTTACAGTTTTGCCACTAATCTTGTTTTAGCCATAAAATCTTCGTTTTAACTCCGATTTGGTCCGTTCAAGTTGCGTTAGATTCGTAATTGAGTAATCTACATGTTTATTCCACTATTAAATATATTTTCAACTTTTGAAATTCGAGGTTAGATTTAATCTATTATTTTATTAAAGGAAATCTTGTTTAATTCATAACTTTTTCGTTATAGCTCCGATTAGAGTGCTTTTCGTGTCTGTGTGTTCGTAGTAACGTGTAGAACATCTTTAAAACCTTTTTACCTATTATTTATTATGTTTGGTGTATTGTTCTAATTTATTTCTATTGTTTACTTCATGTATGACTGCATGGATGCTTGTGTGGTGCTTTATGATCTTATCCAGTCGGTGAGCTTTACGTGTTGTTCAAGAAGGAGTCTCTTTGAAGTTTTGGACTTAAAGAAGGATCAGAGTTTAAGACAAGTATAGCATGGGACCATCCTTGTTACCTATTCACCTTTAATCACTTAATTCATATTGCATGTGTCTACCTTGTTGCCAATAAGGATATCCTAGATATTTGATATCTTGTACCTTGACACCATGGGTGATTATGCATTGGGTAGTATTATGCTAGTGCTCAAGATGAATAACCATGATCTTGTAACTTGACTAATGGTATATGCAATAACCATTTAAAAGATGCTTTTTAGCAACATGGAATCAAGAGGGCTAGAGCATTGGCTATTTTATGGTGCTCTAGATTCCTCTCCTAAGGATTTATCTGTAAGCGAACATCTGGGACTTACAGTACAACTGTGAGGGCTACATGGCTCTGGCTTTACCTCAGTATGAGGACATTTTCTAGCTGGTTAGAGGTTACCTTTATTGGCATAAGAATGGCTTGCCGAATCGGGTATAGTGTGGCCTCTGTTCCCTTGTGTATAGGTTGCGCGTCATTGTGCCATCGGGAAGGAGGGCTCTACATATATTTGCCTAGTGAATCTAATGGCCCGGACGAACCTTTGAAAGGCTTCATAGTGAACCCTGCCGGCCTTCCTTGGAAGTGGGTCAAGAGACTATCTACCTCGGGCGAAAGGGTAAATTATGACTCACAGTGAAAGTGTACAACCTCTATAGAGTGTAAAACTGGTATATCAGCCGTGCTCACGGTCATGAGCGGCCTTGGACCCTTATGAAATAGATGATGAACACTGATGATACTGATGATAAAGATGCTCACTAATGATTATTGTTTATGCTATTCATTATTCATGTTTACCTGATCATATGTTTATATGGGCTTGTGAATAAACTTGTTGCCACCCAATTGCTAAAAGATGACTCATTAAAAGCTAATCGTAGTTAAACCAGTATTAGCCTTTTGAGCCTCATGAACCCCATGTTATATTTGTTGAGTACGACATGTACTTACGCTTGCTTTATTTTTCAATTATTTGGATAAAAATTCCGGATGGGTACCAGATTGCTAGAGTTTAGAAAAATTAGACTTGTGATCAACCAGTCAGTTGTCCCTGTAGAGTTGGAGTCTTCACCCGAAGATCGGGGTTGTCTGTCCGCTGTTTGCTGTCTAAAGTTATATTCTTTATACTAAGTACGTTATATATTGAGCATTGTCTATTGATATTACCCTTATTTGTAGCTATATGTGAGATTTGACTTCCTGGACTCACATATGGTGCGTATCTGGTTTTGTTCTTAAAACCGGGTGCTACACCCACCTCCCATTTTCAGAGGTGGATCTCTTAGAGGCCCTCCTCTATTAATTAACTTTAGGAGGCAATCATTTTTTTAAAGTGTCTCCTAGAACGAATAGATCGCCTTTGAAGTTCAGAGTACTGATCCTGGAGACACGTAAATAAAATTGTCAATCTTCCAAAATTAGGACTTTTAGCCCCGGTTAGTGAAGGACTAGAAAGACTTTCTAGGTATGGCGGTTTCCACTTCCTGTTTTAGGTTCTTTTATTTTATAGTTTGAAGTTCTCCTTGAGTTTCTTTTATAGTAGGATGTTCTCCAAAAGTATGAAAGGTTGGAGGACTTTGTACCAACCATTCTAGTGTGGTTGGATTTTGCTCAACGGTCCAAGGACTTTCCGCACATCTTTTGTTCTTTCCACTGCTTGAATTTAGTTGTAGTAGTGATGATGATTATGCCAAAATCATTTTTTCTAGAAAAAACATCAATGTACATTGAGCACACATCGAGTCTAGGCCCATGGGCCCTAGGCTGCGAGCTTTTGCCCATTGGCCCTAGGTTCCAATGCCTTTGGAGTTTGGCCTTTGCTTCGCCCTCTCCTAATCGCTTGAGTCTAATATTCCTATGGTCACTCATGGTCTACAACAATAGGGGCAAAGCGCCCATGCTCAGCTCCGAGGTTGTTCTTGAACCTTACCTAAGACTCAACCTTGTCCAGCCCCGTATAGGGGTGATGGATGCTGGAGAATGAGCAAAGTCACCGCCTCCAGTGGAGTACTGGGAACGGAGCGTGCATATTTGTGGTGGTGCATGCATCATATCAGTTCATCAGTGACGGCGGCCAGGAGGAGCAGCTGGTGTAATCCGCAACCACATTCTGCTCCTATTCCACCACACTTAGAGGCAGAGGTGGCAATGGATTAGCATCCAAATCCATGTAGGTAAATCCAATTAACATCCTCCATGTGGGTAAATCCAATTAACATCCAAGCAAAAAAACTAAGTCCAAACTTATTCGAATATAAAATGATTAATGTCCAATACAATCCAATCCGCTCTTAAATCAAATCCATCTAATATGATTCAATAATGACAAAGCTGTTGTAACTACATGCTATTTTTATATCAATGCTAGACACCATAATTTAAAAGCTCACATTCACACCATAAAATTTTAGCAAACTTAATTAAAACTTATTAGAAATTTGTTAGGACAATTGCCCGCTAGTCTGTGATGTAACTAGATATATATGTGGGACCCATGTAAAAGTTGGATCCTAAATTTAAAGCATCGCGTGTTTAGACCTTAATTTTTTTATAAATTGGCTAAAATTTGTTAGAGATGATTCACTACCATTGCCCACTAGTTTTGCAGATCAGTGTGACAATGTATACAAGTCAGCCCCACCTCGAAAGTTAATTAGACCTTAAAATTAAAAACTTCACGTTCACGTCTTAAAATTTTAGTGAAAACTTATTACACATGACTCAATACGCTCGTTATTTTATGGAAATTAGGTGATTAGATATATACATGCGTCCCATGTAATAAACTTAAAACTAGATATTAAAGGCGGGTATACGTGGGTCCCATGCAAGTCGGCGTGACTAGATATGCTGGCTGTCAATCGTCTTCTAAGAGTCCAAGAAGAAAACAGATGAACTATGGCACTATGCATGCGCAATTGGCAGCGGCACAGTAGTGATTGTCTGGGGCGAAGATGAAGACAGTTCCCAGAAGGTCCACTAGTGATGCCGTTGTTTTATTCTAATTTTATCACAAGGCTACAGAAGTTTCAATACAGACGCTTCCATCCATAACCACACGTTGTTAGTAACAGGAGTTTCACGTGACACGCCATTATTCTCTCTTTGAATGTTCGTTTTTGTCCGGTGCAAATAAATTCTTTATTTCGTTACGACTTACGAGGGACAATAGTGGAGGGTTTGAACTAGCATAGTCATGAGTGTTTTATTGTATCTGAAACAGCTTGATCATGAGTGATGAGAAGCAGAAATGTGTGTTAGCCCTTTGTAGCTACATGCACAATTCATATAGCAAATCGTTTTAACATTCTCTGATAGGAAGCGCCCCTCTATGTTGGATTTTGCCTTTGCAAGCCCTTCATTTTTCACATTTTATTTTAATTCCGCATCATTTCGTTTTTCTTGGTTTTTTTCCCTCTCTGCCCGCAATGCAAATTCTAACAGAAAGGCAACTGTTTTTCTCAGCTGCTTCCTAAATTTGCCTGCCTTGCCACTAGCCCACGACCTTTCAGAACGCCCACAGGTCAACTGCTACGTTTACAATGTTTCGAAATGAAAAAAAAAAAAATCTGCTATATACAGTATATTACGACACACAAGAGTTCATTCCTCAACACTACTCTCATGCCATCTTCCAACCATGTCCATTTCCCTGCACACTGTTCTTGCCCCGTTTGGTGTGAAACCGCCGAGTCTTTGCCTTGGATGGCAGGCACGATTCAGCCTTGGAGCAAGAGGGGCAGCAGCAGCAGTGGCAGATGGTAAAGCAGATGGGCTGGAGAAGACCTTGAAGGAGAAGAGAGATTTAGATGTTCTCTATGATGATGGTTTTGGTAGTGTAACAATGAAGGAGTACTTCACGGCAGCGAGAGCTATGCTGAAGAACGACGATGGTGGTTTTGCCCTGTGGAGTGCGGATGCCCCAAGGTAGAGAGTGCGCCATTACTACTATTTTTGCCCGGTATGTTTTTTCTTCAAAAATGATTTCCATTCTTGAAGTGGGATCGTTGCGGGCGTTCATGCTGAATCTCCCGGCCCTTTTTTCTTAGTCCAAATTATTGAAACAACAATATTCAGGGGGTTTGGACGAACATCGATCCGTGTATCTAAATTTACAATCATCAGATGCACTGAAACATATTACGATCTTGCAACACACCTGGTCAAAGAATAATACACTTGCCATGTTCACGCAAAATGTTCCAGTTGGCGCTCGTGAACTCTTGCTTACCGCGTGTGCGTACCTTGCTCTCAAGCTTCCTAGTGCCATTAATGGCGTCATAGACCAAAAGGCCTCTACCTTTCACTGCGTCTGAGGACTAGCAAGGTAGCAGTGGGCGACCCAGGCACCTATCCTTCTTGATTGTTGCTTGCTCGATCTATTTTGTGCTCTTCTCAACCAATTTGGGCTTGGATTTGTGAGATCGAGAGGAGAGGGAGAGGAAGGAGAAAACGCCATGAGAGAGGACAGAAGAACACGGGAGCAGGAAGATAAAGATAGAAAGTGGATAAGGACGTGTTGTTGCAGAGTGAACTGGTGACTTATCCATGGACTGGGTTCACGAGATAGTGGCAGGAGACAAATAAAATACATGTATACTTTATTAGTTCATAGTAAATCATGGTGTTAAACAACCTTTTATCATTTTTATTTTTTAAAATGCCTGTGTTATCATTCCTACGTTCTAAACACCACTTTCTATATATTTCCTGTGTTTCCAATCCTTTATTTTTCTATTACATCTCTATCCCTTTCCTGTGTTTTTTTCCCATTCCTCTCTTTTCTCTTCCTCCATTCCAAACACGCAACGTTGTCCCTTGTCTTGCCTAAGCATGTCCTATGTATGATTGGTCTCAATTGCAGGAATTGATGGCATTGGAATGGAAGTCATTTTGCACCATCAGTCACTGGGAAAGTGAGCAATTTATCATACTTGGGATACATTTATATTGACCTCATATTATTTTCTGAACTTGTTTAACTTTTTAACAAAACCATTTAATTTGTACTCATGTGTAAGTGTTTTGTTTTACTTTCAGTTGTTTCTGAAGTTAAATTTTTATAATTATTTCACAACTAATATGCTAATGGTATGATATCACGGCCTTTTCTAGGGAAAATAACTATAAGCTAGGAGACTCTAAAAACTTTAGATTTTATCGATTCTGGTGCTGTAACATTGTAGCACGGAGTGCTTCAGAAAAGGCATCTTTTAGCTCATAACTAGAAGGAGTTGTGATAGGGACTGTTGAGTGCTATGATCATTTTTTTTGTTAGTGATGTGCCTTCAATCTTTAATAATTTGTTTCATGTGAGCACATGAGCTTGATTAGGTTGTATTTGCTATCTATGTCCTTTGCATTTTGCTATCTAAGGCCTGGTTTCTCTAGTTAAACGCTAGAATTCTTCCTAATCCTGCTGGAACAGGTTTGTTTCCTATAGGCAAGTTGCCAAATATTCTTAAACTTAATTATGACAAAATTAATACAAGTATTAGCATGGAGCCAATTTAAGTACATGGACATGTTTTTCAATGAGTCGGTATATTTATGTCAGCTAAGCATCTTGTGTACACTTTTATCTTCTTATGTGCTCATTATATAATGTGGTATATATTCAGATATAGAATGGAATGTTGCTTTCTAATTGTTCATTCTAAGGCTAGCAAGCTAGACTAGGAATATAAACACGCAACCTAGGAGAGCAATTAAATGTTGAAGCTTAAATGAGTTAGAGATGCGAACTCCCATTGACGACGGTATTTTGCCCAAGGTATCGAGAAGCTTGTGCTTCCCCTTAGTCCTTGTTGGAATCACTTGCAAGGATGCCCTAGCAAGAGCAAGCCTTCCGGCTGATAGGATCTAGATGGCTTGGGGGTGAATATCCTATAAACATTTCTCTACAAACTCACAAACACTAGACCAAGGTGGTTAGTATCCTAATAGCCACTACTTGATCTAGCACTAATTCGCCCAAGCAAGCCCCTACACAATTCTAGTAGGAAGTGATTTCTACTCTAAAGCACCTCCCCAAACAAGAGCTACTAGCTAGGCAAACTACACTAGAGAGCTAAACAAAAAAGGCAACTACAACTACTCTAGTGAGCTACCTGTACAAGCAACTACCACTCACAAGCAATAGAAATGATTGAAAGCACAAGTTAGATGGTCAATACCAAACATGGCAAGAGATAAACACGATGATTTTTCTCCTGAGGTTCATTGCTTGTCGGCATCTTAATCCCCGTTGTGGCGAGTCTCAATGCGGTGATCCACACACTAAAAAATCTTACTAGCTTGACCTCAACTTGGGTGTCGAAAGGATCAAACTCAAGGAGCACTCCAACTAGCCACAAGCGTTCCACTAGAGTTGCTCTTCGTGATGTCCCGCGGGGACGAGAATAAGAGCCCATTACAATCAACTTGATTGGAGGCGGCAAACAATCACCACAAGCCCCTCAACGATCCTCCAAGGTCCAAGTTGGCTAGGTAATGATAATCATCAAGAGTAACAAGAATCATCAAAGTCGCCACAATCAACTAGTGCCACGGATGCAAATCGATGATGCAAATGCACTAGAGCTCTCTCAATCTGTCCCAAATGTGATCCAAAGTGATGCAAGGGAGTGGAGAGTGTTTCTCAGCTTTCAATGGGTGTGCACAAGTGTGGGGATTGCCAAGAGATGGAGTGTCCTAGGCTGGCCACAAGTTTTAATTATAGCCTCACCAAACAAACCAACTGTTACCCACTTGAAGCTGCCTCTGTGGGCGCACCAAAGAGCTTTGGTGGGCACCGAAGTGCCGCACCGGAGGTCCCCAGTGGCTAGTTTCCAATGGCTCTAAAACTAGCTATTGCCCACTATTAGAGCTCCGGTGAGCATGTCCGGTGCACACAGGACAATACCGGCACGTGTTAGCCCGAAATGGGCAAGTTGACATGCTCTTTGGTAGAAAGGTGCAGTGCAACCTCCTGTGGTTGGACAAAATGGCTCTAGTGAAACCCTTTGAAATCCTCATCCTTGGCTCAGTCTGCATCGGATCCCACTGGTGCCACCACTCTAGTGCACACCGGAGGGCAAGGTGTGCTCCTGATTTTTCGATAAAACTTGTCACCACCAGTGCACACTCAGATGGTGCACTATACAACTCTGGTGAGTGAGAAAATAGTGTACCAGCATGTGATAGAACTGTCCGAAATAGCACACTTATGGAGGCGCTCGTCTTCCACCAGACACTAAGCACCCCAAAAGCAAGCTACCGCGGGCGGTATCCGTCGGGCACACCAAGAAGGAGAACCCGAAAGATCCACATTTTTCCCAAGGATCCAATAATAAGAACGAGTTACAATACAAGTCCATTTCATACATCTGAGTTTCTTAAAAAGTATATTATTACAATACCAAATACCAGAGTGCGGAATGATAACAGCGGAATTTAAAAATAATATCTAGCGGTAGGGACGAGGATTCCGTCTGAGCCCACCAGAAGGATCCTCCACACAAAGGTACTCTCCAAGCATCACCTGCAACAGGGGTAAATAAACCCTGAGTACACAATGTACTCCAAAGACTTATCCGACTAGTGGGAATAATTTCCCGACTCCAAGGAATATGATAAGCTTTATGGCTTGCTGGTTTCTTTTGACAGAAAGCAATACTAATAGTGAGTCCTTAGTCATGTATTATTATCAGCCGTATTAAGTATCATCTAGCCAGTCTATATAAGCACATGTTCTACTTTCAAGCAAAAGTTGAGCAATCAGTTCCATTTCTTCTCCTTTCAACTTTCAGTTCTTACTACGGTGCTAAACACGAGACAAGACGTACCGGATCATCCGGTGATTCGCGAATCAATGTGCCTAGCTAGGTGCCCCGAAAACACACGCCCCGCTTGTACCCTAGGCACAAGCAGGACTAACCCATCACTCTCCTGTCCTGGGTGTCCAGGTCCCCGTTCAAACTTGGACTCCAAGCCCCCACTCCTGAGTCCCGGACTCAGTGTGGTGCAAGGACCTCCATCATCTCTGCCCCCAATCAGTCGGTCCGGAAAGAGCCAGATCCGCGACAAGAGAGCAACAAGTCCTCCCTGCGCCCATACCCAAGTATGCGCTCGGGACAATAAATCTGTGACTTGCCCACGATGCTTTATGCAATGACCGGGCCTTAATCGACACAGACAGAGAAAAAGTGTAACCGAACTATGCCCTGTTGGCCGTAGGACACAACCCTATACACCCACTAATACCCAAACCACATCCCTGTCTGGTCACCATTTACCTTTCCATCATTTTATCATGAGTGATCATATTTTATCACCTATGTGCGAGTAACGGCAGGTTACTTACGCTACCGATATACTGAGCATAGCAGCTACTCGACCTGTACTAGTAGGACTCATGGGTAGATATATTTATGCATGTAGTTTCCATAAAATGCCTGTAACGTAAATGCACATCATATATATATTCAGTGATCATTAAAATATGGGTTATGCTCCGGGGTTTGCCTTGGGCAGGCGCTGGGTCAACAGGGTCAGCACCAACAGGCTCCTAGGCTTGCTCCTGCACGAGGATCTCCTCCTCGTACTCATCGATCACCTCATCGTACTCTGACTCGCCGACGGGCACGAAGTCTACCAGTTCGTGATTTACATGAAATGATGATGCAATGTTTAATAATATGACAACAGCAACTCTTAACCCAAAAGTACATCTATTAAACTACTAAGTCAGGTCTATCCACTAAAGGCTAAGCTACATACCGTCACCACTAACAAGTATGAAACATGACATTCATTATTATTATAGCAACTTCAGATATTCTTACTCCTAATGCTGATTTACGGCATATACGATAAAGCAAGGATAATAACTACTTTATTTAGCAACTCGTTCTAAGGCTACCAAATTTACAGCAAGTACATAATACCCTAGGGAACCTACTGTAAAATTTTTAAAGCTAAAAGTATTACCAATTTGCCACAAGAATTCCTACAAATATTAATCTACATAATACTAAGCTTTCTAATTAGAATTTATGAGCCTATCATCATAATAGCTAACTGTGAACTAACTACACTAGCAGATAGATGGTATTTTTGTGAATCTAACAAACTTGGTCTCACTATTTTTAGACATCTACAAGATTTACTACAAATTATTCAAGTTTAGCTTGAAAACTAAATTGAATAAGCATTTATACTCTACTGGAATTTAAAAAACTCAATTCCCAGTGCGGCCCAACCCGCACGTGGCTCGGCCCAGCAAGCGGCGGCGCAGACGCGAGCGCGGGCGCGCAGGCGCTGCCCGGCGCGACAGCGCGGCCCAGCAGCGGGCGGGGACGCCGGCGGCATGCCGGCCCACGGCGGGGGCGCGGCACTAGCGCGAGCTGGCCCAGGCGGCTGCGGCGCTGTTGGCCCAACATGGTAGGCGCGCGCGAGTGCGGCGCAGGCAGGCCGAAGCGTAGGCCACGGCGCGAGCGTATTTCAACTTATTCCCGGATTTCTTTTCCTACACGAAAATAGCCTAAAACACGAGTGACACCGGGATGACGTCATGCTGACGTCAACAAGTTAATAACAGCAGTACGCACCGCCGGCTGCCCTGCTTGCTCTGCTCACGCGTGGTTCGCCGGCCGCGGAGAAGACGCTATACGGCGATGGAGCTTTGAATGAGGTGGGCAGTGCGATGAGCAGCTGGAGGAAAGGCTAGCAGTGCAATGAATTGAAATGGCAAGCTCTGGTTCCGTGGCTGGACGACGGCGAAGACCACCCTGGTCTTATGGAGCAGGCGGAGCTGCACTTCCAAAATTGAGGCACAGTGTAGCGCTAGAAGCGACGAGGTGGGGACGGTTGCGCTGCTGGCTGTCTAGCGGAGCTGAGAACTTGATTAATTGGGTCACGACACTACCACGATGGTGAAGCGAAGGACACGGTCACGCCGGCCAAAACGACAGCGGAGACAGGGAAGTCATGGCGGCTTGGCTTGGCATAGCCACGGCCGTCAACGCAAAAATACCAGCGCACACAAACGACAGGGACAGCGAGGTGCGCTCCAGACGGTTGTCCGCACGGCCAAACCCGCAAACCGACGAACACGGATCTGCGTCACCGCGAACGGCGTCGGACAAAGAAAACCAGAACGCGACGCGACGCCGAAGTGACGGTGGAGCCGGCGGTCGTCCCATGCGAGTGCAGCCACGGTGAGTCAACGGGACCAGTGTCGGGAGCGGCGATGGTGGCGTGTAGCGTGACCGGAGTACCGCACGACGCGACGGTGAGGCAGAGCCGCCTGAGCCTGGACGCCGTGCGCTTGCATGCGTGTGTGGTGAGTGCCGGCAGATACAACCGCCCGAGCTGTGACGCGGGACCCGGTGCACTCCCGGCCAGAGCAGGGCAAGGCGCGGGCGTGTTCGAACAAGCAGCAGTGGTGACCGCGGTCAGCGTTGGCTTGTCCGAAGTAGGTGACGAGCACGATTTTTAAAGCGGTCGCAAAACCCTCTCCGAAGGTCCAAACGCCAAACCAATTCTTTTAGACGCAAGAGGGTACGTAGGACTACCGACCAATGCCACGACACCATGCTACTTCTCAAGCCAATTTATCTACAAGAACTGCCAAACGTGGCATCGTCGACCCCTTTTAAAACTTATGCGGAATGACGTCGATTCGAACGATTTCGCGTCGAATCCCAAATCCGACCTACGGGATGTACTAGCTAGCTATCCTTGTCCTCGACCGCACATGTTTTATCGCCATTCGCAAAACATTCTATAGCATTTTTGTTTGATAAAAAATCGCTCCGAATACTAAACAATATTAAACAACATGAAATGTAACATTTGTTTCACGTTTCAAATAAATGTTTCAAGTGTCGTATTTAATTTATACTCCAAATTACACACATGTACAAACAAGTATGATGCTCATGCAATGTTTTAGCAAAAACAGTACAATGTAACACCGAGGGTGTTACAAATCTACCCCCCTAAAACAAAATCTTGACCCGAGATTTCGTGTGCCTAGTATGAGAAAGAGATAGGGAATACATTTTTGGCGCAGTAACTAACTATTCGAGCCGGCGAGAAGGTGGGGGTAATGCTGCAATAGGTAACTCTCTTGTTCCCAAGTGGCTTCAGCCTCTGAATGATTTTGCCACTGCACCTTGTAGAATTTTACCACTCTGTTCCTGGTCACTCTCTCCTTCTCATCCAAGATTTTGATAGGGTGCTCCACATAAGTTAAATCTGGCTGGAGGGGAAGTCCTTCCATTTCCATCGCTTCATCAGGAACCCGCAAACACTTCTTCAGTTGTGATACATGGAACACATTGTGTACTGCAGATAGAATATCTAGAAGTTGTAGACGGTAAGCAACTGGACCACATTTCTCCAACACCTAATATAGACCCACATATCGAGGGGCTAGCTTGCCATGAATGCCAAACCGATGCACCCCTCTCATAGGAGACACCTAGATATACATAATCTCTAGCTGCAAACTCCAAGGGCCTTCTTCGCTTATCAGCATAAGCTTTCTGTCGGCTTTGAGCTGCCTTCAAGTGACTCCGAATAATGCTCACTTGATCCCGAGCCGCTTGGATGAACTCAGGCCCAAAGTATCCGTGGTCTCCCACTTCAACCCAGTTGAGTGGCGTCCTACATTTTCTTCCATATAGAGCTTCAAATGGTGCCATGCGGATGCTTTCCTGATAGCTATTATTGTAAGAGAATTCAGCTAACTTTAGGCATTCATCCCACCTCTCTAGAAAAGAAATGGTACAAGCTCGCAACATGTCTTCGAGCACCTAGTTCACCCTTTCTGTTTGGCCATCAGTCTGGGGGTGATAAGCTGAGCTGCGGAGGAGACTTGTCCCAAGGCACTCCTGGAGTCGCTCCCAGAAACGAGAGACAAAAACCGATCCCCTATCAGAGATGATAGTCAGTGGAACTCCATATAGTGTCACAATCCGATCAAAGTATATCTCCGCATACTTCCCGGCGGTATATGAAGTCTTCACCGGAATAAAATGAGCCGACTTGGTAAGGCGGTCCACAATGACCCAGATAGAGTTATAACCATTGGTTGTGTGGGGTAAACCCACAATGAAATCCATGGAAATATCCTCCAATTTCCAAACCGGAATGGGCAAGGGCTGCAAATATCCTGGGGTACGCATATGATCTGCTTTAACCCTGCCACAAGTGTCGCACTCCGTGACGTGTCGGGTGATGTCCTGCTTCATGTTAGACCACCAGTACAAGTGGCGCAGATCATAATACATCTTGTTACTGCCAGGATGAATAGACAACTTTGAATGGTGAGCTTCATTCAAAAATTTTCTTTTTAGCTCTTCATTGGATGGAACCACCAGTCTATCCTTGTATCTCACGACCCCCTGCTCATCAATGCTAAAGTGCGGGCCACGACCTTCGGCCATCAATTTTCTGAAGTGAGGAATCTCTTTGGGGTCTTCCTTCTGCTCTCGAATAATTTGCTCTAGCAATTCTGAGGTCAATGCAATATGAGCTAGCACCTCTGTGTGGTTGAGAGACAAGGGTATTTCCTCAACCTGATGTGACTTATGGCTCAAAGCATCTGCTACAACATTGGCCTTTCCTAGGTGATAATGGACTTCCAAATTATAATCCTTTATCAACTCTAACCATCTCCTTTGCCTCATGTACAGCTCAGACTGAGTGAAAATATACTTGAGGCTCTTGTGGTCTGTAAAGATATGCACTTTGTTGCCCAACAGATAATGCCTCCAAATCTTCAGAGCGTAGACCACAGCAGTCAGCTCTAAGTCATGAGTGGGGTAGTTCACCTCGTGCTTCTTCAGTTGGCGCGAAGCATAAGCTATCACACGCCCATCTTGCATAAGCACACACCCCAACCCTGTCTTCGAGGCATCACAGTATACATCAAAGGGCCTATCAATATCTGGTTGGGCCAACACAGGAGTAGTGTCAGAAAAGTCTTCAGAGATTAAAAAGCTTCTTCACAAGCTGGGCTCCAATCAAACTTAGCTTCTTTCTGGAGCAGCTTGGTCATGGGCTATCTTGGAGAAATCAGGAATGAAACGCCGATAGTATCCAGCTAGACCAAGGAACTGACGGATCTGGTGCACAGACTTGGGACACTTCCAATCCAATACATCCTGCACCTTGCTAGGATCTACAGAAACGCCTTCAGGTGTCAACACATGCCCCAAAAACTACATTCGATCTAACCAAAATTCACACTTACTGAATTTAGCATACAACTTGTGCTCCCTTAGTCGAGTCAGTACTATTCGAAGATGTCAGGCATGCTCTTCATCATTCTTGGAATAGATCAGGATGTCATTAATGAAAACCACCACAAACTTATCTAGCTCCGGCATGAAAACTAAATTCATCAGGTACATGAAGAAGGTAGGAGCATTGGTAAGACCAAAACACATCACCATGTACTCATACAGCCCATACCTAGTAGAGAAAGTTGTCTTTGTTATATCATGTGGCCTGATCTTGATCTGATGATAGTCTAATCTAAGATCAATCTTCGAGAACACCTTAGCACCAGCTAATTGGTTGAACAAAGTATCTATGCGAGGCAAAGGATACTTGTTCTTAACTGTTACTGCATTAAGGGGCGGTAATCCACACACATCCGCAAGGTACCATCCTTCTTCTTCACAAAAATAGCCGGGCAACCCCATGGTGAAGAACTAGGACGGATGAAACCTTTGTCCATTAACTCTTCCAGCTGCTTCTTCATTTTTGCTAGTTCTCTTGGAGCCATGCGATACGGGCGTCTGGAGATGGGAGCAGTACCATGCTTAAGCTCAATGGAGAATTCTACCTCACGGTCCGGTGGCAACCCAGGAAGATCTTTAGGGAAAACATCCGGGAACTCACATACTACCAGAATGGAGGTAAGATCAGGAGCAGCTTCAGCATGGGCAGCAACAGGTAAGACTGGTTCTGAGGGTACAATAAGAGACATCCTATCCTCAGAAGAAGGAAGCTGTAACTCCACACTTCTTCTCTTCATATCCAATACTACCCCATACACCTGCAACCAGTTCATTCCAAGAATAGCATCAATGCCTTGCCCAGGCATGACCATGAACTGTAGGCGATAAGTGTGGGTGGCTAATACCAAACTTACTGTATCCGTGCGGGTATTGATGAACATTTGTGAACCCATAGTATGGATCTTATAGGCATACGGTATAGCCATAAGTGGTAAGTTGTGCCGCTCTACAAACCCCATGCTCATAAAGGAATGTGATGCACCAGAATCGAACAACACCAAAGCTGGATGGGAGTCGATGGTAAACATACCAGCCATCACCGGCTCCTGCTGCAAAACCTGCGCAACATCTATGAAGTAAACCTGGCCAGACCTGCTGGGCACTTTCTTCTTAATGATGGTCCTCTTGACAAGCCTAGAATTTGCGGAAGGTTGAGCTGACTGAGCTGGCTGGTTCTGGGGACTGGCCCGAGCATAGTGGCCATCTTTGCCACACTTGAAGCAAGCTCCTGGCCTGTTCCTGAACCCCTGACTAGGTGGGACCTGCTGTCCCTGAGACTGCTACGGCTGCACCTGCTGCGGAGGTGCACGGTACTGAGTAGAGGAAGCTTGCAAAGTCTGCTGGGGTTGCCAGAATGAAGGCCCACCGGATGGTTGATAGGGCCCTCGCCGGACAACCTGAATCTTCTATGTGTGAGGGTGGCTAGAGGATCCAGATGCCACCCGCTTCCTCTTCCAATGAGCCTAGGATTCCCGCTGAAAACCCTCCATGGCAATGGCGGCGTTCATCAGAGCCCCAAAGGTCTGATAGTTCGCCGTGTATAGCTTTTCCTGAAGGAGGGGAGCTAGACCACGAAAGAAGAGTTCCCTCTTCTTGTCATCAGTATCTACCTGACTGCCAGCATACTAAGCCAAGTGATTAAACTTGCTCACATATTCCATCACTGTCCTGTTCCCCTAGCGCAGTTCTAGGAACTCGGTCACCTTCTGGTTGATGACACCAGCAGGGATAAAGAACTCTCAGAAAGCGGTGGAGAACTCCCTCCATGTTGCCGGATGATCCGGCTGCTCCGTGGCATGGAAGGTTTCCCACCATGCACCAGTAGACCCCAAAAGCTGTTGCACTATAAAGCTCACCCTCTGCTCGTCAGTCACGTCGAGTAGCAGAAACTTCTACTCCAGCGTGCGAAGCCAGTGCTCTGCCTCCAGAGGCTCATCCAATGGGGTGAAGGTGGGTGGGTGAGTCTTGAGAAAGTCCTGGTAAGAGGACGGTCCCCCAAGACAGCGGGCACCACCCTCATTCCCACCGTGGCCCCCGTGGCCTCCGCGGGCGAGGCCCACGACAGCCTGTGCCATAATGTCCATGTCATGAGCTATTTCCTGGCGAGCAGCCAACAACTCCGCCATTGTCTCTGCGGGAGTCATCGGTGGAGGCGGTGGTGGTGGCGGGAAAGGATGAGGAGCCAGAGGTGGGACCTCCTGACCACCCCCGCTGTCGTGCTCAATGGCCTGGCCACTGTCACCCTAGCCCTCGTGAGTCGCCCCAGAATTGGTGCTCCCGCGTCTAGACCTTAGATTCATCTGTAAGAGGTAGGAACCATCCATTAGAACACCCTTCCCGATCAGAAGCAAGGAATCAGAGGGATGACAACACATTTATTAAAGCATTTCGTTAGTTAGTCCTATCAATTTACTAATTCAATTATACGTGAAGGGGGGATTTCAGTTGAAGTAAGATGCTATTATCATGATGCATGCTTCGACCTATACGTTCACTCAAGCCGGAATATAGCGGCATTCATAAAATTTTTAGCACATTGCACACTCACTTTCCGCGATACTAAGCGATTTCTTACGTAACGTAAGTCAGTGTACCTGTAGAAAATTGATTAGATAAAACCAGTGCCGCTATGCTAGATAGATCATATTGCTAGGGCTTATACTTATTTACCTGATCTAATCGCATCCTACTTTTCGCAAAAATTTTGTTGGTCAAATTTTTAAGTTTTTGAAAAAGGGTGATGAACTCGTAACCATTATTGGCTCTGATACCAACTGTGGCAGAACCGCCCGAAATAGCACACTTACGGAGGCGCTCGTCTTCCACCAGACACTAAGCACCCCAAAAGCAAGCTACCGCGGGCGGTATTCGTCGGGCACACCCAGAAGGAGACCCCGAAAGATCCACATTTTTCCTAAGGATCCAATAATGAGAACGAGTTACAATATAAGTCCATTTCATACATCTGAGTTTCTTAAAAAGTACATTATTACAATACCAAATACCAGAGTGCGGAATGAGCTTAGTGAATTTAAAAATAGACATCTAGCGGTAGGTTACGAGATGTACTGCAGGCCCAAGAAGGATCCTCCACACAAAGGTACTCTTCAATCATTGCATCATCAATAGGGGTAAATAAACCACAGTACACAATGTACTGCATAAGACTTATCCGACTAGTGGGAATAATTTCACGACTCAAGGAATATGATAAGCTTTATGGCTGCTTTGGTTTCTTTGAGGCTGAGAAAGCAATACTAATAGTGAGTCCTTAGTCATGTATTATTGCATAACCCCATATTAAGTATCATCTATCCGATCTATATAAGCTTTTGTTCTACTTTCAAGCAAAAGTTGAGCAATCAGTTCTATTTCTTCTCCTTTCAACTTTCAGTTCTTACTACGGTGATAAACACGAGACAAGCCGTATCGGATCGTGCGAGTAACATGAATCAATGTGCGCACATGGGTGATAAAATATGATCACCATGGTAAAATGATGGAAAGGTAAAGGACTAACCCGGATCAGGGATGTGGTTTGGGTGTTGGTCTGGTCAAACTTGGACTCAAGCCCCCACTCCAGTCCGGACTCAATGTGGTGCAAGGACCTCCACCATCTCGTGTCCCCAATCGGTCGGTCCGAAAAGAAAGCATCGCGACAAGAGAGCAACAAGTCTTCCCGAAGCGCCCATACCCAAGTATGCGCTCGGGACAATAAATCTGTGACTTGTCCACGATGCTTTATACCGACTAAGCAGGTCCTTAATCGTGGAGAGATAGGCAAAACATATGAGTGCCGGACCTGTTGGGGGGGAGGAGTCCAAGTTACACCCACCAATACCCAAACCGGGACACAGACGGTCACCATTTACCTTTCCATCATTTTATCATGGTGATCATATTTTATCACCTATATGCACAGTAATTCGGGTTACTCACGCTTGTCTCGTGATATCTTGAGCATAAGAACCGGAACTACTAAAAGGAGTAGAAGTAGGACTCATGGGTCATATATTTTGCATGTAGTTTCCATAAAATGTGCTTATATAAATGCACATCAGATATATATTATATGATCATTAAAATATGGGTTATACTAAGGACTTGCCTTGGGTATTAGTATTTGAGTCGCTAAAAGGTCGACACCAATAGGCTCCTAAAGCTTGCTCATATGCCTTGAGATCTCCTCCTCGTACTCCTCGATCACCGTCGGTACTAAGGCTTGGCCGCCAGCACACATTTGTCTACTAGTTTATTTGATCTACATGAAATGATGATGCAATGTTTAATAATATGTGTGGAGGAACTCTTAACCCAAAAGTACATCTATTCGCCCCTACTAAGTAGATGTTATTTTTAAAGGCTAAGCTACATTCGTCACCACTCTAGTATTTGGTATTGTAATAAATGTACATGGTTTTAAGAAACTCGTATGTATGAAATGGACTTGTATTGTAACTCGCTCTCATTATTGGATCCTTAGAAAAATGTGATCTTTTGTCTCCTTCTCGGTCCGTGTGTGCTCGATTGATGACCGCCTGCGCATGTAGCTTGCTTTCGGGTGCTTAGTGTCCGGTGTCTGAAGACCAAGCCCAGAAATGTGCTATTTCGAGCGGTTCTGCCACAACGATGTGAGGAAGGAGATGATGGCACTGACACGTGGGCCCCACTTGTCATCGACTGCACGCGGGAAGAGGAAAAGCGGCGCGGTGCGGGCTTAACTGGGCTGGCCTGCGAGCGGATGCGCGGCCTACCGGGAAGCGGCCAGCTAGGCTGAGCGGGAGGAAAGCGGGGAAGGCGGGAGCGGGCCGGTGGGGAGGAACGGGAGTAGGCCGACCTAGCCGCTGGGCTGCGCGGGAGAGAGAGGTTTTCAATTTTCCTATTTCAAAACCAATTTCCAATATAAACCAAATCGAATTTGAATATGGTTTAAAATACACTTTTCAATTCAAATAAAAATGAGAAATTTTGGTAGGTTTTCCAAAAATAAATTTTACAACTTTTTAAATTCTTTTATTTTCAAATTTTCTTTTCTTTTATTTCAAATCCATTTTCAAATTCATTTCCAAAAGCATTTTGAATTCATTTTGAATTTTGGATTCAACCACTCATTGAAATAAATCAAATGCACCGGCATGTATGCACATCCTTGTTGCTACTGCGTATGATGAATTTTAATTTAATGAAAAATATTCTTTTTCCTATATTTCATGTGCACAAAAATTCATAAATTATTCATTTTAAACCTATTTTCAAAATTGAAAATTTTAGGGCGTTACAATATGTCTCATCATGACATGAATCTACATTTTGATTTTCAATTTTGAACTTATCGGTTACTATTTTTTATCTTCAAGTTAAGTTGAAAGTCATGTGTTTATGTCGTTTTTCAAAATGTATAAAGTTTTTAATGTCACAATTTACAAATATTATTGCCATGAAGTAACTACTACCATTGGTCTATGGCTTTTTTAAGAGAAAATTTTCATGCTTGATAAAATACTAAAGTAAATATTTATCCTAATGTTTGTATGTTACTTGGTCTACATGATGGTATATAAATTATGATTATTTTAAATTTAAATCTGGTAGGAATAAGTATTTTGTACTTTACAGTTGAATTATTTTTTATAATAGTTTATTAGTATTTTTATGTAAATTGATGGATATTTTAGTTTAATTTTTATAATAAGGAGGTGGCTAATTTAGATATAAATTAAAGCAGGTCCTTTATATTATCTTCCATAATGACATATCTGGTAATTTTAAATACAAACTCAATGGTTACTTTGCACAATTATCTGCAATAATGCTATATGTGGATAATTTAGATATAAATTTAGGGCTGTTATTTTAAAATATCATTCGCGATGATAGGTGCGGGTAATTTATATGAAATATTAGGGGTAATTTTTTCTAGCATGTCTAGTGAGAATTAACATGAAAACTGGGGCCTCTAATTAGTATTAGGAAGATTGACACCATGATTTTAATTGCACAATATTTACAAACTCTATGACTTTAAGCAGTATTACATCTAAACTTTTATCTACATTATCCATAGGGTGTTTGAAGTTTATTGCTTGCAAACACAAGTAAATGATCGCACATCATTTGAAGGTACATAGATGGAGGAGTGTATTCATATACATTGTTATTTGTCTTCTTTTATATGTTCTTGATATATACTAAACTATAAAAGATTGTACAATCTATAAAATCCATATTGGTTGCTACAATACGCCAAGTGAAATTGTTAACGGTGTTAAGAAAATTAAATAATATAGTGTATCATGAATATGTATGATAAGCTACTTTAATTTTCTATACATTCACCCCTTACTAACAGAATTATGTGCATACAGGGATTTTACACATTGTGGAACAATGTATCAAATATGAGCTGTTGTTGAAACCAAACAGACCAATATATGTTATTGGCGATTCATTTGGTTGTTACTTAGCGATTTCACTAGCTGCTCGCAATCCTGAAGTTGACTTGGTTCTTGTTCTAATAGATCCAGGCATGCTAAAATTTCTTATATCTTGTCAAGTTTGTGATTAAATCATATGGAGCAATACATGTAATGTAATTTGTTTGTTTTCAATAGTTTTGTGTGCTAAAACCACATCGCAACCAATATTGTTGCCCCTTGTACAAACTGTTCCGATTATCCTTCAATTTTTGGTTCCTGGCTTTGCCAAATTTGGAGGTATACTTTCAATCCTTTCTCTCTCTCTAATAAACATTCTTTTGGATAATAATCATAATTTTGTAATTTCAGAAATTATAATTTTAGAAACCATCTCTTGGGCATGTAAACTATATACTGGAGTGCCACTTATATAGATAATAACACGCAGAAAACCTTGAGAAATAGAACAAGATAAATTATTGCCATTTTTAGTCAAATAAATTGAAAGTTATGTGTACACAGCATGGAAAGTTTCTTGCTATAAAAGTTGCAATCTAGGGGTGTGCTTAACCAAATGTCACACTTTTACGTCCTATAGAAAATTTTGGATAGATATAGATTCTTAAGCTTTAGGTAGCATATTTATTTTGGATAGATATAGATTCTTAAGCTTTAGGTAGCATATTTCTTTGTTTAGTCTATGGTCCATACTTTCAATTATTATTAATAGTAGTATGCTTATGTAATATTTCAACCTTAATTACTTTGATTATCCTATCATATTTTGTATGATGTTTGTTTGGTCAACTAGGAAATATTCCTCAAGGAGCTCTACATTTTCTTTCAAACAACCTCACTTCAAGGGAACCATTACTTTTGGTATGTTATGATTACTTCCCCCTGCGTTCATGTTTATTTTTTCTTATAAAACTTTTATGTGGAATCTCTATATTTGCATACTTCAATTGCAATAAATACTAGCCACTTGTGCCCGCGCTTCGCTGCGGGTGACCCATTTAGTATACATTCTATTTAATTTTTTTTAATGAGGACAGATTTGCGCCTCCTATTCCATCATTAAAAGCATCTATATCTTACCAAAAAAGTTGTTTATCATTTTTATGTATGCATACAATTTGTTATGTTTTTTGTGTGTTACAGTTTTAATGACCATATATCATGTTTATTTAGTTTAAATGTAGGAGGAAGCTTTATTAGTTCATGTTCATAATAAAAAAATTATTTTTCATCTCTGTTCCTCGAATAAAGGGCCGTGCAAATGGAGGAGTATGCGTGTTAAGAGAGGATATGTTGTGCCTGATAAAACTGTATAGTCTATTAGGGCAATCCAATCCGTGGCTTTCACTAGGCCTTATCTCCCAAATGACCTAGAGAGGTACTCCAAGAAAATTGGACCTTCACGCCTCTCATGGGAAGGATGTGGCAAGGATGAGATAAGCTTCACACTGACCATATATAGGTAATAAACTGTAGCCTAAGGTGTAATTTGATTAGTTTGCTAGCGTACAAAGATATTTATCAGCGGTGCATATGAAGTTACATGATTTGAAGGAGCTGCACAAGGAAATACAACTATGGGATCCAAAAGGAGCTACTAAAAAATATCCTCGGGGTAGTTGTCTCATAATACTCGTAATTTATTATTATCCAATAGAAGCTACTAAAAATATCCTTAGGGCTAGTTGCCTCATAATATTTTTAATACATAATATCAAAACTCATGCATCGTAACAATTGTATATTTTTATATGCATTTTTGGGACCACATTTTGTGCATATCATGATATAGAGACCAAATTGGTTCAAAGATATATGTGATATATAAGGGCATCAGTTTCTTATGTAAGCCTTTTGGATTGCAGGAGACCACTAGAACTTTTTCCAGATAATTTTTGGACAACCACTGATCTTGGAGAAACTGGTGGCAAGGAGGACAACATGGACAACACAAACCCAATAGAAACTGGCACAAACAAGGAGGATGGCATAGACAAAAATAATATAGGGAAACCTGTCGTCAATGAGGATGCCAATTTTTTCAAATCCCTGAAGGAGGACGACAATGGTGTCGGATTAGAGGCACATGAGAATTGAAATCTGGTTGTTACGGCTACCTGTATTTTTATTTAATCTAGTCGTGTTTGGCAATAATTAAGACATGGACGGGTCAATACTATTCATTTGATTCAGTATTCAAGAACAATGGTTAGCACAAGTTAAACCCCACCTAAAAATAACCTTGCTTGCATCCCAGAAAAGTTAGAACCCACCTCGGGGCTGAACATGTAGCGCCTTTTTTTTTTGAACATGCAGCGATTGTTAGATCATCTAGGAGTGGGGTGTTGCGTGGAAGCTCTCCTCGCTAGGCATCGTCCATGACGTGGCGCCGGAACCAGCGCCAGTGGTCTTCCGCCTCAACCCTGGCAGAGAGGTCGACGCTGATGGCAATTGCCTCTTCACCGCCCCACGGACGGCCGCTGTAGTCAAGGCCGACGTGCGTGAGCTCAGGCACCGCGCCATGCACCGAATCGCCAAGGTCCACGCCTCCGCGGGGGAGGATGACAAGGGCACCATCGACACCACCATGAAGCACCTCTACATGCTGGATCTCAGGACCGGGTGGGGCTTCCACATCATCCTAGAGATCAAGGTGCTCGCGCTCATGCACGTTGTGCAATGAGCGAGTCTAATAAATGATGCTTATGTACGCATATATATACATAGTAAATAAAACAGTTCAAGAAGGACACATAATAAATTGGGTCACTAGAGGGGAAGATGAAATGAAAATACATATAATAAATAATTATGTTAAAATAGAATAACAGGAAAAACTCAAATCAAACAAGATTAAAACATTTAGAGGATACAAGCGCTAGTAAGAAGATCAATCTAATCAAGAATAGGGAATATACTTTATTGGAGATGCATATGTGCAGTCACACATTACAAAACATGGGTGTCCAACCTATTGGTCTTCTGTTAACTCATTCATGGGAGGTGTTACAGTTAGCAATTTCTATTTACGTTAAGATTGACTATACTAATATTAGATATTAAAGGCCACACTGTGCAAGCGAAACTCACAATTATCAGCTACCCTATGCATGTGTCTCGTGTAGGCAGCACACCAAGGATACAACGAAGGCAAAGGAGATGGAGGGGCGTAATGGAACAAAGGGAAGATCATGTTTATATAGGCAACAGGAGAATCTTGGAATGCATCATCAACAGGAACACGATAAATAAGAAATAGACATGGCCAAAAATATCGAACTACAAAAAATAGTGTAACATGACTTGGCATTGCAGTAAGAGACACTGCCGACGCACAAAAATATGCAATGGACAAACACAACTTTCCTTTTCCCTACTGTGTAATGAAAGTGAAACATCATCGTGGCTTAATAATGAGAGTGCCCTCTCCACTATTTCCACGGTTCTTAGTACACTAAAAGCAATACCACGTTATAATGCAAGCACGTATACATATCAGCCATTATTAAGAAAGTTACCATGGGGGTTCAAGTCTTATTAGACAAAAATGTTTGATGATGTGCAAATAATTTTACCATATCCACTAAACTCTTAAGACCAATTATCCATGTTCTAAAATACCAAGGATAATAATTGAATGCTTGATCAATTTTTTTTTCGTGCTACAAGGCACCATTTACACTAAGAAAAGATCATAGGAGTGAAGAATATATATATATATATAATACTCGCTCTATATTCATTGCAGTGATTCATCGATATTGCGAGAAGGCGGGAAATTGCAGCATGAAGGGTCAATATCACGAACATGCATAATTACATGGAAGGGACAAAAGGTTGGCACGCTGTGTGCTGTTGTGCTAGCATAGATATTCGGCATGAAGGGTCAATATCATGTACATGCATAGTCAGGCAGAAGGGACAACAAGTTTGGCATGGGCATGCTGTTGTGCTAGCATATATACTCTTCCGAACAAAGAAGACAAAAGGGCATGCTGCAATGGTACTTGCTGGATTCTTTGAGTGTGCTATCACAGTGTTTATGAAAGCAATCCATCAATGCTGTGAGAAGCCAAAAACTCTGCTATTTTTTAGATTAATTTATACCTAGAAATACCTAATTATCTAAGGGTATGTGCTAAGTAGCATTTGCATTGTTGAACCTGTTGCATAAGAAGGGATGTGTGTATGAAATGTCACCATCAGACTCTCTCACCACATAGTAATGCATGAGAGAGTGATTTAACAAAAGGGGCCAATAGTTGTTACTGTGTAGTTAGAGTGATCAATAGTTTGCTAGCTCCTATGATGCATGCATGCTATCTGGCTGCATGCATATGTTTGAGACCACCGGCAGCATGCGTGGAGAATCTAGGCTGTAGCACAATACCAGATTTTTCTATCCTTGTGCTTTCTCCATGTGTAGAGCAAGCATATAATAAAAGGTTCAGCCAACAACATGCATGTTACGAAACCTGTTCTCCCTTCAGTCCAATCATGAGAAGACAAAAACTCATAGTGAAAAATAGGAACGAGGCGATCTGAGCCATAAAAACAATATCAGACGGGGCTAACAAAGCAAGCTATCATGGCCATGCTCAGAGGCCGCAGAGACGGCGCGACCTCATACTCTTAATAGTTACAGAGCATATATCACTTATCTCACTCCATCTACCATAGCAGATAAGCCTAAAACATGTAGTTTTTGAATTAAAAGTTCATAGCAATCTTCCTCTATAGGTAAATGATAGATATGTGTTACACATGCTTGCTATGAATATATTATGGCTATTTATTTGTTTTTATGTTGTAGCCTATCTTTATTTTATGTTAACTAGTATCGCTATTTGTCCTAACTTTTGCAAAAAAAATCAATTCCTTTGTGAAGTAAACTAGCATATTGTCCTAACTTTACTACACCTTTATCTCAGGAAGTGGGACATATTATGAAATGGGATACAATTATGTGGAAGGTCAAGCTTCAGGAAATAGGTGCATCCTATGCTAGTTCTAGTTTTCCTGACATACAGGCCGAAGTACTCCTCCTTGCCAGGTAACTTGTTACACAATATGATAATATCTAATGTTGATTACCACTCAACGTTTCTCCTTGGTTCCTCCTATAATTATTGTCCACTATTGGAAGGAAACTTGTGGTTCTCACAAGTTACCTTCCTCCACTACAACTAAACCCTAAAGGCCCCATTAACTCATCATCACTTCTGAGGTTTGGGTCAAATCTCGCATCTGTGAGGTGCTTTATCAGCCTGCTGGATGCAACGGCAATAAAGGGTAGTTACTAAATTTTGAAAGTGACAAACTAGTTTTAGCTATATTTTGAAATAAGTTTCAAAACTTAGAGAACCTAAACGTATGTTTTTATAATTTAACAACTAAAGCACAAGTTTTGTAACACGCACTCGTCTAAAATCTACTTACGGCCAAGCTCCTCGTGTGAAATGAGCCCTATGCATAATACCTCTCTTACCCTTGCATCCTTGTTTTATATAAAAGGGTTAACCCGAAGATGCTACGTTTATAAAGACAAGGATTATAAGCTGGTCATCACCCTCCTAAATTTCTAAGGTAGTACTAAACCCACCAACCATAACCACACATGGGCTAACTACTACAAGCTACTAATGGGCTGGGGTGTCACATTCACCCCACTTAAGGGTTGATGCCCTTGACAGTTCACCACATACACAACATATGCTCAGAACCACCCTTGATACATTGATGTGCCATTATTACCCCTCCGCGGGCAGCGTAAGAGTGCAACACACGCACATGCAGCGAGGGTTGTTACTCTGATACCATTAGTAACACCCCACATCCAAAATTTGCTTACGGCCCAACTCCTCATATGAAACAGCCCCACATACGCGTAGCACGTCTTTTACACTTTCGTCCTTGCTTCGCGTAAAAGGGTTAACCTAGAGGTGTTTGGAACGACAAAGATTATAAGGTGGTCATCACCCTCCTAAACTTCCAAGGTGGTACTAAACCCAGCAACTACAACCACACATGAGCGTTACAAGTTTCAATCCTTTGAATTATCAAATTTCTAAAAGGCTCCATCTTTAGGTTCTCCTTCTTCCTTGCTAGCATCATCCACTACTTCAGGAAACCAATGGCTTTGTAAGTAATATATTCACTACGTCACACAGGGTTTGTAGGGGCGGCTCAAGACCATTTATAGGGGCGGTTTGGCCAGCCGCCCCTGCCAAACCGTCTCTACAAATCATGCATTTGTAGGGGCGGTTCCCAGACAGCCCCTACAAATCGATTTATAGGGGCGGCTGGTATTATTAGCCGTCCCTACAAATCGATTTGTATAATACCTATTTGTAGGGGCGGTTCAGTTTAGAACTACCCCTACAATACATTTTCCCGCAAAAAAAATTCAAATTTACAATTCAAATTCGACCAGAACATACATATGGCCTTGTTTGTTTCCGCGTATTCCCGCGTTCACGTTGCGAGTGAGCGAGGAAAGCGAGATAATCCCGTCGAACGCCCCGCGGCCAACGCGCGACTAGGAATCGCCCACGGCATGGAACGCGTGAAACTTAACTACGACCCGCGATTCGCAAAACGCAGCCTCCGAACCGCGTTCGCTCAAGAGTATTATATAAACTACAATTACAAGTATAATTCACAAGAATATATATAATCCATCATTAAATAGACATAATTCACAAGGCAAAACCAATGTCAAATTCCATACACATTGTTATCAACGGCCTAGAGCTAGCCTTTTGGTCTCACGAAGGTGTTGGTACTAAGGATTTCTACCTAAGTCAGACTCTCGGTCATGGTAGGTGCCTTTGACGTGTACAATCTGGTCCAATATGAAGTTGCAAAGGTCGCCGATGAGCTCTAAGAGTTGGTCATCCTTGTATGGGTCTCTTTTCATTTCTTTCTCTTCTTTCCACTACAAGAGAACAAGTTTTGGTTTAGTATTTCATACCATGTACGAAGTTTTTATACTGCGGGTGAAGAGGTTCAAACTTACCCTTAAGGGGTGTCTCCTCTAGGCACCAGTATTACTCATCATAGAACATACATAGTATCCACAATGTACACTCCCAGGCTTCTGCTTGGGGCACTGTGTGTTTTGCATATGGAAATGTTAAGTAATGCCTTTGACAGCCATGTAATGGAGTACTGAAGAAGTAATTTACACTTACCGCACATAGTGTTTTTATAGCCAGCTTTTCCTTCCTTGCTGGATCATGCCTTTCCGTGATGTTTAGTGATATAGAACCTAAATGCCCTGTTCGAATTATTTTAGCAAATAGAACTTGTTAGTATCCAAAAGTGAACGTTACAAGTATGTATACAAACATATAAGCTAATGAGAATTGTCAATATGTATACGTCTTGAGAATCGATATGAAGTCTTTGTATGTCACCGGGTCCCTATCTATTGAATCAAAGACCCATGCCATGCTCCTCCCAACATCGACGCCTATACAAATCCAGTGGTTGCTGCATGGATTTAATTATAGAACTAGATAAGCTCTTTTGCATCGAATAAAATATATCAAACAAAGCTTTAAGTATAGAGTTGAACTTACTCGAAGTTGTATGGTAGCCATATAGTAGAGTGTTGTTGGAGAATTTTAAAAGCCAGGGCAATGTATGCCGAAACCTTAAGGGACTCTTGCCTTAGTTTCTTTATACGGATGTCCTCTTTCTCCCAAAGGGTCTTTCCAGCAGCTAGCTCTTTGTCATCCAGTTTCCACTGTTTAGGGTAATTAAAATTTGTTTGTGCTATAGCTTGAGGGTCTATATACCCGACTTTCACACTTGGCATTTGTTTTACAATGTGCACTTGCATTCTACAAATCACGGCGTGTGTTAGTTACAACAAAATCCAAAGATTACATTCATATCATATCGGGAGGACAAGGACTTATAGGCACCACGTGCGAATTAGATTCATCTCCATTGCTCCGAGGTGAAAGCATGTCTGTATGTCATTGAAGTCAAATATAATTTTTCCGGCTGGGCTTCCAAATGTGCCGGTGGGGAAGCATTCTTGTATGAGGTCAATGCTTGTTGGGAGAACACGCAAGTACCAATCATGGAACCTTCTCATTCCAAGTGGTAGGCGCTGGATGTCCTGGTTTCGTAGGAAGGGCTTGCCTCTTTCATATATTTTCGGGCAATCCTTTGACCATTTGATGGCATCAACATTTGGATACTGCTTTGCTGTTTGGTGGAGTTTGCTAGTGACGGCCTCCTCAGAAGCTCGTAATGGGACTTTTTTAACTTGGTTCTCAGGCTTGAACTGGTCATGGGCATACCATTTGTGCACCGACGAGACGTCTCTCATCGGAACATAAATTGGCCTTATGGTGATTGGATGCTTCTTTCGAAGTTCCCATTCAGGCACGTCCTCATCTTCTTGTGCATCACCTTCTTTAGGAGGCACTCGTTGTTCATGTATCGGCTGCGCTTGTTGAGAAGACTGTGGCATCTCATTATGCACTTGCTCGGTATGAGCTGGAGAAGGTTGTGGCTTATCAGGCACGTGCTCGCTAGGAGGTGAGGAAGAATGTGGCATCTCAGGAATGTGGTGGTCACGAGACGATGAAAATATCTCTCCGTCCTCAACAACTCGCTCCAAATTTGGGAGAGGGGGAGGCGGTGAAGAAGCAGTCAATATAATGTCCTGTTTGGGCCAGAGGATGAACTGCCCCATTACGTCTCTGAGTAACACTAGCCCCTCGGGAGTTGCGTAGTCTATGCTCCACTGCATGAACTCGGGCTTCACGGTATGCACCTCGACCCTAGTATAGTCCGACGGTATCTTATTATTGTGGTGTAAGCCACCGGGAGGATGTGCCACACCCGTTGCCACCTCCATCACAATGTTCTACCATCCGCTGAGAAACACCAAGGTGCAACTAGTTGGTTCCCATATACGATCGACGGGGGTTGTGGATGAAGCGACCTTATTTCCGCGAAGGGAAATCCACAGAGTCAAAGTGTAATAAGACCGTTGTAGATCATATTACCCAAATTCCAGTCGAATATCACATCCATACAACGATAATATTAGAGTACAAATAGTGCGGAATTACATAAATTATTACATCGCCGCATTGGCGGAATCAAAAGTAGCATTCATTCAGAACAACTTGAAGATAAGATCGCCAAACTTGAGCATAGGAACGAACCCCTCAACCGTCAAACTCCTCGAAGCTATACTCCTCAGCAGAACCTGTGTGCCAAAATTTATCAGTACGATTTGTACTGGCCACTCCCACCCTATGAGCATTGCTTTGTGGAAATTGGATGCAAGTTGGATATAATCAAAAGGAACCTATAAGGCTGGGGTTTCCTATGTATTAGCATATCAACTACATAATAATAGTTGGTCAAGTTTTAACACCATTCCCACACCCATTCCACCCTATTCCCATTCCAGAGCCAGGTTTCGATCCTGGGATCGATATACCACCATCTCCACATCATCACCACATTACCACACCCATACCATCGCTCAGTCGACAGGCCAACTCCCTCTCGGCACTGTCTCAAGGCCCGTAGCCCCTGGCTACGTCCGAACACTCACTCCCAGGGGGAGAAGAGAAGGACTCATCTCACTATCTAGTTTAAGCGAAACCCAGGAAAGGTCCATAGCCGACAAGTCGGCATATGTATCGATCGATCAACCATACACTCTGCAGAGGTTTTACATAACCACAAGATCCGCCTTCCTCGCTGACCGTTGTCAACTGAGTTGATTCTGGCCGCTTGCTAGCCTAGGATAATGCCACTCTACCATTCAGCCCTGGTACACCCCATGTCTAGTCTGGGGTGGCTGAAACTATGAGTCATGAGCCAGGTCCACAAGGTCTCCATGAAGTCTCGGAAGGGTGTGGGGGAAATCCTCTGTGCCCCGTACCTCCTAACACTGTCCGCTATCAACCTAGCAGTAGTGGCAATATCCTACCAAGTAGTCCGGCCGTCCCGCACCATATAGGGTGAGTGGTACGTAAGGCTTCCCGGTGAATCTGAGTACTAGTAAGTCCTTAGAGATGACCAAGCCAGAATGTCTTCATCAGGGTTTCCATTTACCGTGCCACCACAGCACCTCCACCCTGGGCTCCTCCCATCATAGGTTCACACCCAGGGCCACCTCATATACCATTTACCCACCACAGGTATCCATTCCAGGGGTGCCCAGGTAGCACCCCACGGCAAGACTTGCCTTAGGCTCGTCGTATACTCCAACTTGGTTGACACAACCCTCACCCTCCACGCACCCAAGTCACCCACGCAGCAGTCTCCCCATAGTCCAGATAACACTAGTTTCCACCACGCATCAATGTAGTGCAAGCGTAGTCGAAGTTATAAGCAATGAAATATAGTAGCGAGCGTGTGACTAGCCTAACAACAAGGTGAGCAGGGGTAAGGTTGCGTCAAGGTAAAGGCCATCAAGAAAGCATACTACCATGCAAGTCCTATCATAGTGTGATTATAACAATAAAGTAAAGCACTAGCATTTCTATTTTAGCCATGCGTAATAGGTGCTACGAGATTGGGTGGGATGTGGCACCTTCAGTGTAGTCATCTCCGTACTCCTCACGGTACTCACGATCCTCGTCCGTCCGGTTCTCCTCCGAGTCTGCAAACGATCGCATTATAGTCGCGTTAGCGACGTCTATAGAATAGCACAAAGAAGCAATGAAAATTCAAAAGAGCCAAATGCACTCAAACATGGGTTCATTGCGTAAAGCTCGATTTTAGATGAATTTTGGTCCTGATCTTGTATTTTTCTGAGATCGTATGAATTAGTTATATATTTCTGAAGATTAAATTAAGGCTGATTAATTTAGGGCTAACACATGTCACACTGTGACTGGTTCTCATGGTCTTGGAGTGGTGTATCGGCTGGTGGGGTGGTCGGAGAGGTTACAGAGGTGGTCGAAAAGGTTGCAGCGGTGGTCGGAGGGATCGCTGAAGTGGTCAGAGAGATCACCGTCGTGGTCGGAAGGCTGGCCGAGGTGGTCGGAGAGCTTCGCCGACGTGGTCGGTGAGATCGCGGAGGTGGTCACCGAGGTGGTCGGTGAGATTGCCGAAGTCCCCGACGCTGGCGTGGTCTCATCATCGGCATGACGTCAGCATGGCGCCATCCGAGCTAAACTGCGGCTGACAGGTGGGTCCCGCTGACGTCAGCATGATGTCATCATCTCGGTTGGTCACTGACAGGCGGGTCCGGGGTCAAACGGTGACTGACAGGCGAGGCGCGGTTTATGGTGAACCCGCCTATGTTGGTCCATAGACCGTAGAGCCGGTTTAGGAAGGACTTGGTCCACTTACTCCTTCCTAGGGTTTGTTTCACGTGCACCAAGTGCACGGACGTGTGGCTGGCGAGGGGAAAATCCCCATCTCCTTCCCCGGCGTGCTCCCGCCGGTGGTGAGATCATCGGCGAGCCCCTCCAACGGCGTGGGTGTGTAATTAAGGTGGGCAAAAGCTTGGCCTTGCCATGGCGGGTGTCCTGGTGAAGTTAACGTGGTGGTCGGGCGGCTCCAGTTGGCTAGCCATGGTGAACAGCGGCGTGGGTTCGTCGGCGTGCATGGACATGGCTGCAGTGGTAGCGAGAGCCCAATTGGAAGAGCGTGTGAGCTCCACGGTGCTTCCACGACCATGGCGAGTAGGTCGAAGGGCTTCGAGAGATCTCAACGCCTCCGACCACGGTGGTTGGGGCAAAGCGGAGGCGGTGGCATTCCGACGAGGTGCGGTGCGGCAACGCAGGGCTCTAGTGGGCTTCATCCTCGGCTAAGGTGAGCGCGGTGTGTCTCTTGTCATGGCGGAGCTAGTCAGGGTGTCAACGTTGCCTTTACCGCGACGTAGAAGACGCGGTGGTCTCGCCATGGTTGTGCTCGGCCATGGTGAGCGCGTGCGTGCGTGTGATGCGCATGCATGGCATAAGCAGAGCGCTCGGCGCTGGCGTTCCCGAGCAGAGGGCTCAGCGTCGCCCCCTTTCTTCCCTTTGCTTCGTGTTTCTGTTTGGCTCAACAAGAGGGTCGTGGTGGTCCTTCTATGCTACCGGTTGGCTATGCCGGAGCAAGAGCTCGTGCTCCGACGTGGTCCGTTCATGGCGTCCGAGAGGCTAGGTGTGGTCGTGCCGGTGTTCCTGAGCCGATTGGGGTCGGTGAGGCCAGGCCTTGGGCTTGTGCACATGCGGTGCGTGTGCAGCGTGTCCAGGAGCGGGAATGCTCCGCCTCTGTGTCCCCTAGGTGCGGGAACGTGGTGGCATTCATGGTGGGTACGGCAAGCGCGGTGAGTGGCGAATGATGTGGCTCACCGTAGGGCTCGTGGCGGTAGGATGGTGGTGCGGTGGCGAGGTGAGGCCGTGATGAGGCGATGCAGTGCCGTGCTGAGGAGCTACGTCGCTGTAGCCGATCGGGGTGACGCTCCTGGCTCCGGCGAGGTCCGGTTCCGCAGTGGCTTCCTTCTCCTCCTTGCTTCTTCCTCCTCCCTCTCTCTCAGCTTGACGCGGTGTGGTGCTGTGCCACCAGCGGCGGTGGCGAACGGCTAAGGGTTAGGGCTCGCGGGTGTTGGCTTTTATAGCCGAGCTCCAAGGGCTCCAATGGTGGACGGCGATCGGGCGGTGGTGATGCGTGCGGCGCATCCGACGGCTCGCGTGCGGTAGCGTAGGCGCGGCATAAGGGGAAATAGGGTCATGCTACTTGCGTGACCCCCTGGCCCGCGCCTACCACGCTGGTCGGCCCCCGATCGAGGAAGAGGTCGGTGTGGGGAGGAAGATGATCCAGTTGCTGGGGTGGCTGACGCGTGGGGTCTGGTTTGTCAGCTTGTCCTGATGTGGCGGCGTGATGGCTAACGAGCGGGCCCGGCTCGTCAGTGGCTGTGCGCGTGCAGGCGGCGATGCTAGGCCGGCTTCGTGGGCTACACGCGTGAAAGGGCAGGCGAGGCTTGGCTGGGCTAGCTGGGCCGGTCGAGGCAGGCTGGGCTGTGCTGCTCCCTCCTTTCCTTTCTCTTTTATTTCTTTTGCTTCGATTCAAATTTAGTTAGAGTTTAAACTTGAGCTTCGAGTTATGTAGTGGGTCCCACAAGGTGTTTCAATTGGTGGTCAAAATTACATCCCATGTATTAGGGTTTATCATAAATATTAAGTAAGTTAGTTAAACATCACATAAGGCAAAAGAATCCAAATCATAAGTGGAATTAAGGATGCATGCATGATTTGTTTATTTATGAATTTAATTACACATGTGGCCTAGAACCAAGCTATGCTTATGAGTTTAACCTAGTTGGGTCACATCTAATCCAAAACTAGGGTTTGGCTTCTACATGTGTCACACATCATCACATAGGGTTTAAACAAAAATTTTGTAGTTGTGATTTTTGGTGTGTGGATTCTTGGGTTGTTACAGTCCTACCCCCTTAACAGAATCTCGTCCCCGAGATTAAAGCATAACGTACTCTTCGAAGAGGTAAGGATATCGTAGCCGGAGGTCAGACTCTTTCTCCCATGTTGCTTCTCTCTCAGTGTGATTGCTCCATTGGATCTTGCACATAGGAATAGTCTTTCTTCGGGTCTCTTTGGTATCTCTACCCAGAATTCTGATAGGATGTTCTTTATACTCAAGTGTATCTTGAATGTCAAGTGTATCAGTTGGAACTACTTCATCGGGCACTCTCAAACACTTGCGTAGCTGTGAGACATGGAATACGGGATGTACACCCGCCAATTCCTCAGGTAGCTCAAGTTTGTAGGCGAGCTTTCCAATCCTCTTGCAAATCTTGTATGGGCCAACAAATCTAGGGGCAAGCTTTCCTTTCACATGGAATCTGACAGTCCCACGTAGCGGGGATACCTTGAGATAGACGAAGTCTCCCACATTGAACTCAAGTTCTCTCCTCCTTTTATCAGCATAGCTCTTGTATCGACTTTGAGCAATCCTCAAATTCTCCTTCACTTGAGCAACTCCTTCTGCATCTTGAATCTTAACGGAATCAAAGAATGATCTTTCACCTGGTTGAGACAACATCAATGGTGTCTTACAAGGTCTGCCATACAGAGCTTCAAACGGTGACATCTTGATACTGGCTTGGTAGCTGTTGTTGTAAGAGAACTCTGCATAGGGTAAGCATTTCTCCCAATCAGAGCCATAATTTAGTACACTGTCACGAAGCATGTCTTCTAATATCTGATTTACTCGTTCTATCTGTCCATCTGTCTGTGGGTGATAAGCGGTACTAAAATCAAGTTTGGTTTCGATAGACTTGTGCAGAGCTTCCTAGAATCAGGACATAAACTGAGGACCACGATCAGATACAATACTAGAGGGAGCTCCATGTAGTCTGAGGATATGCTCAACATATAGATCTGCTAACTTTTCGGCATCGGTCTTGGTCTTAATGGGTACAAAGTGAGCAACCTTTATCAAACGATCAACAATCACCCAAATGGAATCATTTCCTTTCTGTGAACGGGGCAACCCAACTATGAAATCCATGGAAATGCTCTCCCATTTCCACTCGGGAATGTTAAGAGGCTTCAGCAATCCTGCAAGCCTTTGATGTTCAGCCTTGACTCTATTACAGGTGTCACATCGTGCCACATGTCCCGCAATATCTGTCTTCATGCCTTTCCACCAAAAGTGTTTCTTCAAGTCTTGATACATCTTTGAACCTCCAGGATGAATACAGTACTTAGAATCATGAGCTTCTGACAGAATTTCCTCTCGTAGGGCTAGATCAGAAGGTACACAGATTCTGTCCTTGAACCAGATGGTCCCTTGTTCATTTTCATGGTGGTTGGTCTTGTAGCCTAGTTTCATCAGACCACGGAGATATTTGATCTCTTCACAATTTTCTGAGCTTCACAGATGCGATCTGTGAGATCATACTGTACGCGGAGCTCACTCAATAAGCCATGCGGTAGTATCTCAAGCTGGAAATCTTCAATCTCTTCCTTGAGCTCAGGTGGTACGGACTCAGTGATCAAAGTGTGATAGTAACTCTTGCGACTGAGAGCATCTGCGACTACATTAGCTTTTCCCGGATGATAGTGAATTTCCAGGTCATAGTCCTTTATCAACTCTAGCCATTGGCGTTGCCTCATATTCAAATCTTCTTGAGTGAAAAAGTACTTCAAGCTCTTGTGATCGGTGTAGATATCACACTTGTTGCCTATCAAGTAGTGCCTCCAGATCTTCAAAGCATGCACAACTGCTGCTAACTCAAGATCATGAGTAGGGTAACGGTTCTCGTGTTCTTTCAATTGTTGAGAAGCATAAGCTATCACTTTTCCACCTTGCATCAATACACAGCCAAGTCCTTGACGGGATGCATCACAATACACCATGAAATCTTTGCTGACATCAAGCAATGCTAGCACAGGAGTTGTGGTAAGCTTCTGTTTCAATTCCTGGAAGCTTCGCTCGCACTCGAGCGTCCATTCAAACTCCTTAGTATTCTTCAGAAGGTTGGTCATCAGACGAGCTATCTTGGAGAAGTTTTCGATGAATCGGCGATAATATCCAGCCAATCCCAAGAAACTTCTGATTTCTGTCACATTACGGGATTAATCCCACTCTTTCATAGCTTCAACCTTAGCTAGGTCAACTGCAACACCTTTAGCTGATAGTACATGGCCTAGGAAGGCAACTTTCTGTAACCAAAATTCGCATTTGCTGAACTTTGCGTAGAGCTGATGTTGGGCTAGTTTCTCAAGCACAATTCTCAGATGATGTTCATGTTCTTCAGCGGTGGGTGAATAGACAAGGATGTCATCAATGAATACTACCACGAACTTATCCAGTTCATCCATGAAAACTTAATTCATCATGTTCATGAAGTATGCGGGAGCATTCGTGAGTCCAAAGGACACCACAGTGAACTCAAACTGCCCATACCTAGTCATGAAAGCTGTCTTCGGGATGTCACTCTCTCGAATCTTCATCTGATGATAGCCAGATCTAAGATCAATCTTGGAGAAATACCTGGCACCTCTAAGCTGATCAAGAAAATCATCAATCCTTGGTAGGGGGTACTTGTTCTTGATGGTGACTGCGTTCAAGTTTCGGTAATCAATGCACATTCTCATTGAGCCATCCTTCTTCTTAACAAACAGAACAGGGGATCCCTAGGGTGAAGCACTGGGTCTGATATATCCCTTCGAGATGAGCTCATCAAGCTATTTCTTGAGCTTGGCCAGTTCATCAACTGACATGCGAGAGGGTCTCTTGGCAATGGGTCCTGTTCCCGGCAAATGATCAATGATGAACTCTACATCACGGTCTGGTAGCATACCCTGTAATTCTTCAGGGAATACATCGGGATAGTCTCTGACCATAGGCACATCATGAACTGTCTTTTCCTCTTTTTATGATTCTGAACTTGCTTTAAGGGCACATAGGATAGAGGTGGACTTTCCGGACTAGGGTTCACATCTAATGACTTGGCCTGATGGGTGGGTCACTTGGATATATCTAGGTGAACATGATATGATGCCTCGGTGAATGGTTAACCAATCCATGCCTAAGATGACACTAGGTTAGTGGAAGGTAACAGGGTTAGGTCGGCTTTAAAGGTAAGACCCTCAATGGTAAGACTCACTCCCTTACAGATGTGGGTGCATTTTAGGTCTCCTAAAGGTGAGCTGGTGATGATAGGCTTTTCATGTGGGGTTATAGGCAGGTCATGCTCTCGTGCAAACTTGGATGATATGTAAGAACAAGTTGCTCTAGAGTCAAATAGAACTGATGCAGTATTGCCATTAACTAAAAACATACCATACACAACGTCAGGGGCAGCCTGTGCTTCCTCGGCGTCCAGATGGTTGAGACGTCCACGGGTAGCAGATCCTTGAACTGAGATTTCTGAGCAGCTGAGTTCTGAGGGCATTCAGCGTCTTTGTGACCTGGTTAGCCACAAGCAAAGCAGGTGAAAGGCGCACCGCCTGTAGGGGTTGGCGCGGGTGCCTTCCAGTTTCCGATGCTTGGTGCGGAGCGGTTCTGTGCTGGGTGTTCATTCACAGAGCAAAAATGGTTGAAACGGTCCTGAGTGTTGCGGTCCTGAGCATAACGGTCTCGGGTGTACCGATCCTGAGCAGGGCAGGAGTATTTGGTGGTGTAGCCTCCACTACCACTACTCAATCCAGGGTTGTCATCCTTATTGTGGCGTGAGCGTTCCCTGGATGGTGCATCTCTGCGGAACCTCTTATGATCACGTCCACGGAAGGACTCCTCAGGCTTACGCTTCCTTTCCCTGTACTCCTCTATAGCTTCAACACGGTCCTTCTCAATCTGGATGCAGTGATCCACCAGAGCACGCAGTGTGCTACTCTCAATACCACCAAACTTTAGCTTGATGTGCGGGTTAAGTCCCTTGCGGTAATAGTACAGCTTCTCCTTCTCAGAGTTCACAACATAGGAAGGGGCATAGCGCAGAAGGTTGGTGAAACGAGTAGTGTACTCAGTCACCCTATCCTTTCCCATCTTGATGTTGCGGAACTCCTTGGCTTTGGCTCCATGATACCCTTGGGAATGTGATACTCAGTGAATGCTTTGGCAAACTCATCCCACGAGATGTTGGCAGGGACCTCATGGGAATCACTGAAACTGTCCTACCAGGCGCGTGCTGCACCTGTGAGCTGGTGTGTGGCAGCTCCAACACACTCATTGTAGGTGAAAGTGGTGAGGTCAAGCTTCTTCTCCATCTCCTTGAGCCAGTCATCGGCCACAAGCGGGTCAGGGTCGGTGCCATCATAGGTAGGTGGCCTTAGCTTTAGAAATCCTTCTAGCTTCCTTTGGAAGTCATTCTGCTGACCTCCCTGGTGATGGTTTGCTCCATCAATAAGGGCTGCAAGAAGCCAGGTCTACTGCGCCATCACTTCTGCCAGGTTTGGTGGTGGTGGTGGCGGAATGTTCTCCTCAACAGGCGGCGGGGCATTCTCCAGGTTGAAGGGTATCCCTCCATGTACACAGCCACGGCCACGGCCATGGTTGTTGCCACCACGACCCCCGTTTGGTTCAACAGGTTCAGGGGTGGGCGCACGTCCATGGTTCATTAGACGAGCAGATCGGCGGTTCGGCATCTGCAACACGGATCATAGGAATTTTAGTGTTTGTGCCATAAGTGCTTATATTCAATATGATTACATGATTTTGACGATTTAAAGAAAACATTTATACTATCTAACACTCATTACAAAGAAGTAATAAGGTCCATAAGATGCAATAAGATCCAAAACATTCATTACATTGGTTTTATTACATAGCGTCATCTCCAGTAGCTACAGTTGAAGACGTGCGAGAATCGTACTACGCATAGTGTCTCATAATACATCTCATAAGGGGTACATCATGGGGTACAACTTATGGAAGCCACTGACATGACTCATGACCATGCAGGGCCATCTACTCTAACTCGTACACCGTAGCTGGGATTTCTGTTCTCGATCTCGATCTCCTCGTCAGACTTGTGAAGTCGGGACACGTACTTCAAGGCCTCGGCGAGCTCCTCAATAGGCTTGGCTCCAGGTAGGGTAGGGCAAGCATCTAGGTTGAGGCGAGTCAGGGCTAACTCAAACTCCTCTATCCTCGGCTTCATCTTGCTGCAAATCTCCTTGGGTAGCTGATCCCACATACCCTTCATCTCCCTGAGGCTCTTCTTATCAGACTTCTGCCAAGTCTACCAAGTCCTCTCACACTTATCCTATAGGTACTCGTTCTGTCTGAGTGCCTCGATCAGGTGACCCTAGTTGCAAACGGCCTTCTTCCTAAACTCCTCTAACTCCTAGGTCATGGTCTTGTTCCGAGATTGGATTTTCAACATTTCAATCCCCTTGGACCTTTCTCTGTCTCCTCTGCGGTTGAACTCGGCCTTCTTGTCGTCCAACTCTCTCTACAACTCCAAGACCTTGCTATCGAGGTAGCAGTTCCTGTTGCCTAGGTCAGCTGCTTTGTCCTGTAAGTCAGCGACCTCGGCTTTGTGGACTTCTTCACGACGGTTGAGCTCGTCCTGTAGCTTGGCAACTGTCTCAAGCAAACTAGCTCGCTCCTATGCTCCCTGCGAGTCTCGCTCCTGGTACTCCCATAGAAGAGCCCGGTCCTGACGTCTCTTCTGCTCAAGCTAGGTTATGTACCTATCCTGCTCTAGTAGGTGGATAGCTGAGACACATAGGCATCTATCCTCTACAAAGATAACTCTACCGGCTGTGAAACTCTGCTCACTAGGGGTAAGGCTGAGGTCGAGGGCCTAGGGAAGTAGACGGAACTCTGTCGTCTTCAGGTGCTCATAGTGGTCCCTCATCACTCTGTGAAGTGCCTTATGTGAGACAGCTCGCAGTCCCTCCTCAACTGTGTCCTCTATAGTCAACTCGGTGAAAATTGGTACAAAAGGTAAGGTAGTGCTAGCTAGGAACTCGACTGAGGTGACAACCGGCCCTTCGATTCCTCCTTCCTGAGCTAACTTCCCGGTACCGGTGACCTTGACAAGCTCGTCAGGGACTCCTAACATGATGAGAACTCGGCAGAGGGTCTGTGCAAAACCCCCGAGCTCACGTAGGTCGAAGGTAAGCTTGGCGTGGTCCAGAGGTAGCAGTCCTAGAGGCGGCCATTCGACGTTCGTTGCCATCTGCATGTTTTAAGGAACATGTGTTAGCAGGTCAATAATAGATAAGACTTGCATAGAAGTAAATGCAGGGTCGGTATATAACTGAAAGAAGGGATGTTCACGTCCCATTCTATCGTCGATTTCTAAGGGTTTCGTCCTATGGTCAAGTCTGGCTCTGATACCAACTGAAGCGACCTGATTTCTGCAAAGGGAAATCCACAGAGTCGAAGTGTAATAAGACCGTTGTAGATCATATTACCCAAATTCCAGTCGAATATCACATCCATACAACGATAATATTAGAGTACAAATAGTGCGGAATTACATAAATTATTACATCGCCGCATTGGCGGAATCAAAAGTAGCATTCATTCAGAACAGCTTGAAGATAAGATCGCCAAACTTGAGCATAGGAACGAACCCCTCAACCGTTAAACTCCTCGAAGCTATACTCCTCAGCAGAACCTGTGTGCCAAAATTTATCAGTACGATTTGTACTGGCCACTCCCACCCTAGGAGCATTGCTTTGTGGAAATTGGATGCAAGTTGGATATAATCAAAAGGAACCTATAAGGTTGGGGTTTCCAATGTATTAGCATATCAACTACATAATGATAGTTGGTCAAGTTTTAACACCATTCCCACACCCATTCCACCCTATTCCCATTCCAGAGCCAGGTTTCGATCCTGGGATCGATATACCACCATCTCCACATCATCACCACATTACCACACCCATACCATCGCTCAGTCGACAGGCCAACTCCCTCTCGGCACTGTCTCAAGGCCCGTAGCCCCTGGCTACGTCCGAACACTCACTCCTAGGGGGAGAAGAGAAGGACTCATCTCACTATCTAGTTTAAGCGAAACCCAGGAAAGGTCCATAGCCGACAAGTCGGCATATGTATCGATCAATCAACCATACACTCTGCAGAGGTTTTACATAACCACAAGATCCGCCTTCCTCGCTGACCGTTGTCAACTGAGTTGATTCTGGCCGCTTGCTAGCCTAGGATAATGCCACTCTACCATTCAGCCCTGGTACACCCCATGTCTAGTCTGGGGTGGGTGAAACTATGAGTCATGAGCTAGGTCCACAAGGTCTCCATGAAGTCTCGGAAGGGTGTGGGGGAAATCCTCCGCGCCCCGTACCTCCTAACACTGTCTGCTATCAACCTAGCAGTAGTGGCAATATCCTACCAAGTAGTCCGGCCGTCCCGCACCATATAGGGTGAGTGGTACGTAAGGCTTCCCGGTGAATCTGAGTACTAGTAAGTCCTTAGAGATGACCAAGCCAGAATATCTTCATCAGGGTTTCCATTTACCGTGCCACCACAGCACCTCCACCCTGGGCTCCTCCCATCATAGGTTCACACCTAGGGCCACCTCATATACCATTTACCCACCACAGGTATCCATTCCAGGGGTGCCCAGGTAGCACCCCACGGCAAGACTTGCCTTAGGCTCGTCGTATACTCCAACTTGGTTGACACAACCCTCACCCTCCACGCACCCAAGTCACCCACGTAGCAGTCTCCCCATAGTCCAGATAACACTAGTTTCCACCACGCATCAATGTAGTGCAAGCGTAGTAGAAGTTATAAGCAATGAAATATAGTAGCGAGCGTGTGACTAGCCTAACAACAAGGTGAGCAGGGGTAAGGTTGCGTCAAGGTAAAGGCCATCAAGAAAGCATACTACCATGCAAGTCCTATCATAGTGTGATTATAACAATAAAGTAAAGCCCTAGCATTTCTATTTTAGCCATGCGTAATAGGTGCTACGAGATTGGGTGGGATGTGGCACCTTCAGTGTAGTCGTCTCCGTACTCCTCATGGTACTCACGATCCTCGTCCGTCTGGTTCTCCTCCGAGTCTACAAACGATCGCATTATAGTTGCGTTAGCGACGTCTATAGAATAGCACAAAGAAGCAATGAAAATTCAAAAGAGCCAAATGCACTCAAACATGGGTTCATTGCGTAAAGCTCGATTTTAGATGAATTTTGGTCCTGGTCTTGTATTTTTCTAAGATCGTATGAATTAGTTATATATTTCTGAAGATTAAATTAAGGCTGATTAATTCAGGGCTGACACATGTCACACTGTGACTGGTTCTCATGGTCTTGGAGTGGTGTATCGGCTGGTGGGGTGGTCGGAGAGGTTACAGAGGTGGTCGGAAAGGTTGCAGCGGTGGTCGGAGGGATCGCTGAAGTGGTCGGAGAGATCACCGTCGTGGTCGGAAGGCTGGCCGAGGTGGTCGGAGAGCTTTGCCGACGTGGTCGGTGAGATCGCGGAGGTGGTCACCGAGGTGGTCGGTGAGATTGCCGAAGTCCCCGACGCTGGCGTGGTCTCATCATCGGCATGACGTCAGCATGGCGCCATCCGAGCTAAACTGCGGCTGACAGGTGGGTCCCGCTAATGTCAGCATGATGTCATCATCTCGGTTGGTCACTGATAGGCGGGTCCGGGGTCAAACGGTGACTGACAGGCGAGGCGCGGTTTATGGTGAACCCGCCTGCGTTGGTCCATAGACCGTAGAGCCTGTCTAGGAAGGACTTGGTCCACTTACTCCTTCCCAGGGTTCGTTTCACGTGCACCAAGTGCACGGACGTGTGGCTGGCGAGGGGAAAGCCCCCCATCTCCTTCCCCGACGTGCTCCCGCCGGTGGAGAGCTCATCGGTGAGCCCCTCCAATAGCGCGGGTGTGCAATTAAGGTGGACAAAAGCTTGGCCTTGCCATGGCGGGTGTCCCGGTGAAGTTAACGTGGTGGTCGGGTGGCTCCAGTTGGCTGGCCACGGTGAACAGTGGCGTGGGTTCGTCGGCGTGCATGGACAGGGCTACAGTGGTAGCGAGAGCCCAATTGGAGGAGTGTGTGAGCTCCACGGTGCTTCCACGACCATGGCGAGTAGGTCAAAGGGTTCCAAGAGCTCTCAACGCCTCCGACCACGGTGGTTGGGGCAAAGTGGAGGTGGTGGCATTCCGACGAGGTGCGGTGTGGCAACGCAGGGCTCTGGTGGGCTTCATCCTCGGCTAAGGTGAGTACGGTGTGTCTCTCGTCATGGCGGAGCTAGTCAGGGTGTCAACGTCGCCTTTACCACGACGTAGAAGACGCGGTGGTCTCGCCATGGTTGTGCTCTGGCCATGGTGAGCGCGTGCGTGCGTGCGATGCGCATGCATGGCATAAGCAGAGCGCTCGGCGCTGGCATTCCTGAGCAGAGGGCTCGGCGTCGCCCCCTTTCTTCCCTTTGCTTCGTGTTTCTATTTGGCTCAATAAGAGGGTCATGGTGGTCCTTCTATGCTACCGGTTGGCTATGCCGGAGCAAGAGCTCGTGCTCCGACGTGGTCCGTTCATGGCATCCGAGAGGCTAGGTGTGGTCGTGCCGGTGTTCCTGAGCGGATAGGGGTCGGTGAGGCTAGGCCTTGGGCTTGTGCGTGTGCAGCGTGTCCAGGAGCGGGAATGCTCCGCCTCTGCGTCCCCTAGGTGCGGGAACGTGGTGGCGTTCATGGCGAGTACGGCAAGCGCGGTGAGTGGTGAACAATGTGGCTCACCGTAGGGCTCGTGGCGGTAGGATGGCGGTGCGGTGGCGAGGCGAGGCCGTGATGAGGCGATGCAGTGCCGTGCCGAGGAGCTACGTCGCTGTAGCCGATCGGGGCGGCGCTCCTGGCTCCGGCGAGGTCCGGTTCCGCAACGGCTTCCTTCTCCTCCTTGCTTCTTCCTCCTCCCTCTCTCTCAGCTTGACGCGGTGTGGTGCTATGCCACCAGCGGCGGTGGCGAACGGGCTGAGGGTTAGGGCTCGCGGGTGTTGGCTTTTATAGCCGAGCTCCAAGGGCTCCAATGGTGGACGACGATCGGGCGGTGGTGATGCGTGCGGCGCATCCGATGGCTCGCGTGCGGTAGCGTAGGCGCGGCACAAGGGGAAACAGGGTCATCCTTCTTGCGTGACCCCGTGGCCCGCGCCTACCACGCTGGTCGGCCCCCGATCGAGGAAGAGGTCGGTGTGGGGAGGAAGATGATCCTATTGCTGGGGTGGCTGATGCGTGGGGTCTGGTTTGTCAGCTTATCCTGATGTGGCGGCGTGATGGCTGACGAGCGGGCCCGGCTCATCAGCGGCTGTGCACGTGCAGGCGGCGACGCTGGGCCGGCTTCGTGGGCTACACGCGTGAAAGGGCAGGCGATGCTTGGTTGGGCTAGCTTGGCCGGTCGAGGCAGGCTGGGCTGAGCTGCTTCCTCCTTTCCTTTCTCTTTTATTTCTTTTGCTTCAATTCAAATTTAGTTAGAGTTTAAACTTGAGCTTCGAGTTATGTAGTGGGTCCCACAAGGTGTTTCAATTGGTGGTCAAAATTACATCCCATATATTAGGGTTTATCATAAATATTAAGTAAGTTAGTTAAACATCACATAAGGCAAAAGAATCCAAATCACAAGTGGAATTAAGGATGCATGCATGATTTGTTTATTTATGAATTTAATTACACATGTGGCCTAGAACCAAGCTATGCTTATGAGTTTAACCTAGTTGGGTCACATCTAATCCAAAACTAGGATTTGGCTTCTACATGTGTCACACATCATCACATAGGGTTTAAACAAAAATTTTGTAGTTGTGATTTTGGTGTGTGGATTCTTGGGTTGTTACAGTGGCTGCAGTGGAACCTTGGTTGCTAGGAACTTTTGGAGGGCTACCAACTAATGCCAGTTCTCCTAGTGGCGTCATTAATGTTCATGGCTCCGTAGACAGTCCTTGCTCCTCCAGCGCCTTCACAACTAGAACCTTTACATGGAGCTCAAGATTAGTCTCCCAGTCTCTGCCATGTTTCTTGTACATTTGCCTATCCTCTTCAAATCCATGCTTCCAGGTCATCCTTTTCCCTAGCCCCCTAGTGCGGCCTGTGTGCTCCTTGTTTCCCAAGCCAAGGCTAAGCTTGTCCCTCTCTCTAGACAGATTGAATGAGCCCTTCTCCTTGTCTTCAGCATATTTTAGTATCCTTGATACTACCTCTTGGGTCTCCGGCTTATCAAACTTAAGATTACCGCCGGATGATTCTGTACTCCTCGCATATATCCAATTCCTTGAGCGTACCTTCAAATTCGTCACATCGATATTCCCAGCAACTGCGGCCTCTTTGTATATCTTCCTAAACTGCTCTTCCTTGGCATAGTAGCCACCGGGGCCTAGATCATGGTGGTGTTTGTTCCTCTTCGCTAGCTCGGTGTTACGGGCACTAAACTCCAATGCCTCCGGTAAAGTCTTCTGAGCCACGAACTCCTACCATTGACTAGGAGTTATGTTGCCAAACTCGTTGAAGGGAGTTAACCCCTTTTGGATATACTTCTTGTTGAGCTCCGACCTCCAACGTCGTAATGACTCTTCCATGATCCTGAAAGCATTTTTTTACCGATTCGTGCTTACCCTTTGGAAATCTAAAATTGAGCTTCAATTGCCTATCCCATAGTTCATCCTTTTTCTTCTCTGGTACCTCTTTCCAGTTAGAGATTGCTGAGTTTAATTTATCTCTTACTAGGGCCCCGATCGCATTATGAAATCGTCCTCTTAATTCCTTCGGCTCAAGGATCTCCCCTGCTGGTCTGACCTCCGTTATCACATAGCATGCCTTATCTGGATATTGATTTGCTTTTCTATCCCCTCATTTCCTCTTAGGCTTGGTAGTCATGGTTGTGTCTTGAGGTTGTGCAGCAAAAGCCTCAATGTCCATCTCTGTGGCCGTTGCCTCTGCTCTCCTTTCCTCTACTCCGTCTTGTCCAGCGAGATGTCGCGGACGTCGACGTCATCTTTTCTGAGTTTCAGGAGGGACCTATATATACGACAGGTCAAAGTGTTAGCAGAGGTAACACAGCCAAAGCTTTAGCAAAATTTACAAGCTAAGGCTTTTTCCCTACCTCCTCGTTTGGGTCAAAATCCTTGTCTAAATCTTCCTCCATTGGCCTCCTTCTAGCTTCACGTGAGAAAGGATCCTCAGGACTTACATATCCCTCTTTTGAGTCCTCATCATCATCATCTTCTTCTTCTTCGCCTTCGGCAGCCTCTCCTGCTCTTCCTTCTGCTCCCCTTCCTCCTCATCACACTGCTCCTGAGTAAGCATCACTTCAAGATCCTTTTCTAACTCGTTGTCAAACTGCTCCTGAGTAAGCTGGTCCTCGAGTGCTTGCTCCCCATAGGTTGGCTACTCATCATGCTCGAAGCATCGGCCTGCACTGTCTGGTGTCCGCAACATTATTTCGTGCTTTGTTCTAATAGATGCAAGAAAGTGTGCTTTAGGTATGCGAGAAGGTATAAGAAATCAAAAAGGTTTATAAACCAAAGTAGTCCTATAAAACAACAACATATCAAAAAAATGAGTAGTAGCAGTAGTAGAGGCCTCAGAAACATGTCAATCATTATCTAATCTTGAACTTGGAGCATCAAGGCATCATAACAGAGAAGAGATGAGAAGGTAATGTAGGGGCGGCTGCTAATGATGCCAAGTTCCTCACAAGTTCTTGATCATCAGCTCATATTCCATATAATGTATGGACTTGGATAATTTCATCATCAGCAAAACAAAGGAGAGGAGAGGAGAGGGGAGATTTGGTAAAAAAACCAACAACTACTTAGCAAACATAGAGCAGCAGCTGATGGCAAAAGACAGGACAACAAGTCCTAGGCGAGTCCTAGGAGATTTGGTAAAAAAAGCAACAGCTGCTTAGCAAACATAGAGCAAGTTAATACATAGGGATTCATAGCAGGGATTTAACACATAGGAAAAACAACAACCAGTAGTACTAGTAGTAGGACAGCAGTAGTATTAATAGTAGGGTAACAATAGTAAATAAAATAACTCAAACAGAAATGAACATATTTCTACTCTAATGCAATATATTTGAAGAAGAAAGTTCAACAACTGCATTGGTTAATATTTTATGCTGACATAGGTTTATAGTCATTTAATCTATAAAGCAATTACAAGATGTAACTAAAACTAAAACAACCTAATCCAGGAAGGCAGTTAAGTACAGAGGAAGGGATGTCCTATGACACATTTGACATTTAACTATTTTTTACAGTTCACATGTGACATTTTGAGTTCACATGTGACATTTTGACTGTTAAAAAAATATTTTTAGCAGTGGTCCATTTAAATGTTTTTTACAGTTCACACTAATAGTTCAACTGTTCAAATCAGCTAGTGAGGTTCTTACAGAGAAAAGGATTAAATCAGATTCTACAAACATTAATGACAGGTGGTGCAATGCCTACCAGCAAAAGGGGCAGGACCATAAAAACAAGTGATAAGAGATAATCAACATTCATTGTGAAATAATGTTATGCGAATGAAAACTTTAGGTTTCCAAGGAAGGCGAAGCAGACATAACAAGATTCATAAAGGTTAAGTAGCATGTCTTATCTGAAGATAAGAGAACCATCAAGCTTGGAAAAAGGCAATAGGAACCATCTATATGTTATATATGATTGGTCAGCAACCCAGGTACTAAACTTAGACTATATCAGTCTTTAAAAAAATTCGACCCCATGGATTAAAATTCTACTCCATCGATTTACATGCTTATATCAATGTGAAGATAAAATAGTGCAGACTTGCTAGTTCAAGATGACGTGTAAGGAGCTTTCCTTAGCAGTACACAATTGTGGCACTTGATGAACAGAATTCACAATTTAGAACGAGCTTCTAGAAGGGGACAGAATATATCTAGAGTAGTAGAGTAGAGTAGAGTAGTCGTAGGAGTAAGTGTAGCAGTAGGGGTAGAGTAGTATAGTAGAGTAGAGTAGTAGAGAGCATCAACCAGCACTAGCAGCTAGCACTTAAGAAAAAATTGACAGCACCAGCACCAGCAGCTAGTAGTACTAGTAGAGGAGGAGGAGGAGACAGTAGTAGTGTAGAGTAGTAGAAGTAGAGTAGCAGTATAGTAGATAGTAGGAGTAGTGTAGAGTAGGATTAGCAGTAGAGTACTAGTAAAGGTCATTTAAAAACAATAGTAGTAAAGGAGTAGTAAGACAGTAGTAGTAAAGGTCAGATTTGATCAACACAGCAGCCAGCAGTTGGAAGGAATAATATGACAGTAGACAGTAGTAGTAAGATAGTAGTAGAGACAGTAGGAGTGGTGTAGAGTAGCATGCAGTAGGCAGCAACCATGGCCCTTGATATATATGTGGAAGGAATAATATGATGGACAGGTGTACCAACAGCAAAAGAGCTAGTTAGCAGGGAATGAAGAGCATATATGAACATGATGATGCAGAGCAGTAGCATCCATCTCATATCATTGCAAACATGAGCAGTGGTAGTTCATGATGAAGGAAGGAACCAGTGCTAGATGGATGGATCGAAGATAGATAGATAGATGTAGATCGATGAAAGCAAGTATAAGATATTGATAAGATGATGGTTAGTTCAATCGATTTGCCTCAGATTTAATTGCCTTTTCATTTGACCTTGAACTTAGAGCTTAAGAAACATAGATAGCAACAAACCTCAAACAGATAGTAGAAAACCAAGATCATGACAAGCATGAAACCATGAGAGACATCCAGCCTAGCCATCAGATTATCACAACCGCCCAGCTGTTGCTTGGGCATGGATGTCTCACATGGTTTGATGACAGCCATGAGAAGTATAAGCAGAAGATAGAAGAAACAATGCTCCAGTACCTCACAAGTCCAAGGTCATCAATGTGCATAATCCATTACTCAACTGGCACTGTTATCTTCATAGGCATGAAAAGGATCTCACAATTGTATCAGCCTCAGTCAAAAAAATTGTGGACATCATAGGCACAAAAAAAATGCAGGCCTCAGCTAACTGCAAACTAACTTATGATCATCTTGTAAGCTAACTGCAATCATCCCAAGTGGCAAATAAGAACACAAATTGCTGAGGTAAGTTCATGGCTCCCATGGAAGCATGGGACACGTCCATCCCAGCCATCAAGTAGGCATGCCTACAACAGTTGCTTGGGAATGGACGTATCCCACGGTTTGATGAAAGACATGAGATAACACAAGAAGACAAAAAAGCACCAACAGGAAGAATACCCACAACCACCTCAGATTGCTATAGTTTGCATCATCGGCCGATGGAACCAGAGAAGCAACAGCGGAGGACGAACCAAATGGTTGCGTGGAAGCAAGCGAGCATACAAATGCCGGCCAGGTTTCACCTATAGCAGCCTTCCGTATAGGTAAATCAACTAGCTTTGGACCATGCTTGGATTTGTGAAAGCCTCGCCCTTGCTTCTTCGATTAGATGCATCTATAATTTGATTGATTTGGTGGATGTGTAGTTTAATTTGGTGCATTGTACTTTGTTTTTGCAGGTGCGGTCTGTAAGCTTTAGCTGACCTTGAATGAATTGACAAAATAGTTGTAGATATGGGGATAGTTCTTTGACAACTTCCGATCCAGAAGCAAACCTTGCACAAGTTATGAGGTAATATCATTTCATTGTGATTTGATTTAATTTGCACTGACATGCCTTCATTTTTCAATTTTGAACTTTTCAGGCGCATTGTTTTTCCATGTGTAATAGTTAACCGATGAATTTATGCTGGAAACACATGCAAAAGACAATGAAGTTGAAAGATCAGTAGGATTGCTATATTTGGTCTTGACATATGTTAGGATACTTCATACATAGTATGTGTAAGTTAGTTTTTCTCTGAGTTAGTATAACATTGTAGGTCGATCTATCCAATCATAGACATCTTTGTTACTGCAGTTAGTGTTTTAGTCATTTGCATTGTTTTATCCTTGTTGAGATCATTTGGTAATCACTATCACATAGCTGTGCTCAACATTTTGGTTCATTTGAACAAGTGTCGAGTCATTTGTATCCCTTTGCATACTGTTATATATGTACGACAAGGAAATATGTTTGACATCAAACCTGTGATAAAGATCAGAATCAATGGTTCTTTCTCACATGATATTTTAATTCTAAATGGAAAAAAGAGTGCCTACATAAAGTTTGAAGTCCACCTCTTGATTGCCCGTCATGCAGTGCAGGGACTGTGTTGCAATGTTACATGAAGTATTATGGAAAATAAATTGAATTTTTATTTCTTCACATGGTGGAGAACCTAATGTGTGGACACCATTGAACTATGCCATACTATGTGTTTGAGTAGAGTCAGATATTGTATTTTAAGACTGAAGCACCACAATAATATAGTGTTGGTGATGCAGAAACAATGGTAGAAATGCAGCAGGTACCATTGGCATTGCCAGAAGCATCAATTTTTTCAACCACCTTAGGAAAGGTCGTTCTGTTGTTTTTTTCCTTGGTGGGTGTGTGGAGAGATTTTTTTTACACTATTTGTGTTTTCTTTAGATGTCAATCTTAGTCAGCTTTGGTATAAAAAAAACCTTCATTATTGATCTTTTCCTTTGCGTTCAGTATTAGTGCGTTCCCCATCATCTTTTGTAGTCCACCACAATCTAGAAGTCCTCATGAAAATACCGTTTTAAAATGTCAAGGGTTTAAGAACCAATTATCTGTTTGTTGAATAAAAAGAGTTTTTGTCCAACCGAGACCTCTACTATTCACGCTTGACCGTAATAAGCCCAAGTCACAAATATTTTGCTACCAATTCGACACCCTACTCATCATTATCATCCTCAACGAAACCAGCAAATGCAGGAACCAAAATCCTGCAAATCAGAGGACTCATACCACCATCGCATCTAAGGAAACAAAAAATCTAACACAAGAGCAATCGACCGAACCCTAGGGCAGGATCAAAAGGACATTATCCGCAACAGCAAGGGAAGAGAAGGGGAGCGCATACCTGGTGGGTGCTCGTCGCCGGTGAAGTACACGAGGAGGAACTAGGCACCTGGCGTAGGGGGAGGGCGGGGACGCGGGGCCCGCACCTCGTCTCCTCGGGCGCTGACGACGACAAAGGGGGAGAGGACGCCGGGGACCGCACCTCATTTCTTCGGTGCTGACGTCGATGGTGAGATAGGGGACGCGGGGGACGGCGTCGCCCACGGCTAGGGTTCCGTGGAGGAACGGTGTCGCCCACGGCTATGGTTCCACAGCGGGTCCCAGCGGCGAATGGAGCGAAGGTGAGAGGAAGCATGCGGCCGGGCATGCATGGACCGGTTGAGGTGAGAGGAAGCGTGCACGGGCACGGTGGCGGCGGCCGGGGACGCACGGGCACGGTGGCGGCGGCGACAGGTTCGGTAGCCTGACAGCGTCTGAAAGGAAGAATCGTGCCCTGACTTAGAATATTTTTGGGGCTCTGGCTTATATACTGGAGGGCATTTATAGGGGCGGCTCCTGAGTTAGCCACACCTACAAATCGATTTTTAGGAGTGGTTTCTGAGTTAGCCACCCCTACAAATATTTTTCAATTTATTTTAATCACTAATTCTGTAATTCATTCATATAAAAAGAACATGTAAATTTATATATTAGTTTGTTTATTATTCTATATATATAAATATATGTATATATAAACAATTTTATTATATATATAGATATAATTTTATATTTTCTTCTTTACAAAAATAATATTTTAAAATTTCAAAATTTGAATTTCAAAACAACTAATAGAATTTTAGGACACTAAATGGCATCAAATGAAAAAATTTTAAACATCAAAGTTGTAGAACTCATCAAGATGCACAACTTATATTTTGGTCATCTTCTTATTTGACCAAATTTGAACAGTTTAAATTTTGAATTTCAATAAATGTCAACTTCAAATAAGAAAGTCATGAACATAGAAGTTGTTGAACACATCACTATCTACAACTTTTATTTTGGTCATCTTTTCATTTGATCAAATTTGGACAGTTGAAATTTTGAATTTCAAGAAATGACAACTTCAAATAAGATTTTGAAACCTTAAATGATTTCAACTATAAAAGTCGTGAACATAAAAGTTGTTGAACTCATCACTATCTACAACTTTTATTTTGGTCACTTATTCATGTGACAAAGTATTAATAAATATTGTTCACAAATCTACATATGACTCATAGTTTCATGAACTATACGAGAGACATGTTGATTTGTGAATAATGTTTACTATCACTTTGTTAGATGAAGAAATGATCAAAATAAATGTTTTAGATCTTGATGAGTTATACAACTTTGGTATTCATCACTTTTTCAGCTGAAATCATTTGGTGTTTCAAAATCTTGTTATAACTTATCATTTTTTTAAATTTAAAATTTTGAATTGTTCAAACTTTGTCAAAAGAAAAGAATAACCAAATCAACACAGTAACTTGATAGGGCATAATTTTAGAAAATTTAAGGAAAAAAATCATCACATTTGGAGTTAGTATGAGTGAGAAAGACTAGTTATAAATTTTGCCCAGAGATTAAAAAGAAAAATCACAACTGTTCATGATGATCAATGATGAACAAGTGTGTTTCTCTTTTTAATCTGTGGCTGAAACTTGTAACTAGTTTTTCTTCCTTATACTAACTCCAAATGTGATGGTTTTATTTCCTAAAATTTTCTAAAATCATGCTCTATTATTTTAGTCTAGTCATCTATCTTTGTCACTAATTTTAAACAATTCAAATTTTGAATTTCAGAAAATGATAACTTCAAAACTGATTTTCAACCAATAAATGATTTCAGTTATAAAGGTGATGAATATAAAAGTTGTTGAACACATCACTATCTACAACTTTTATTTTTGTCATCTTTTTATTTGACAAAATTTGAACAGTTTAAATTTTGAATTTCAGAAAATGACAGCTTCAAACCTGATTTTCAACCACTAAATGATTTCAGCTGTAAAGGTGATGAATATAAAAGTTGTTGAACACATCACTATGTACAACTTTTATTTTGGTCATCTTTTTATTTGACAAAAATTGAACAGTTCAAATTTTGAATTTCAGAAAATGACAGCTTTAAAACTGATTTTCAACCAATAAATGATTTCTGTTGTAAAGGTGATGAATATAAAAGTTGTTGAACACATCACTATCTACAACTTTATTTTGGTCATCTTTTTATTTGACAAAATTTGAACAGTTTAAATTTTGAATTTCAGAAAATAACAGATTCAAACCTGATTTTCAACCACTAAATGATTTCAGCTGTAAAGGTGATGAATATAAAAGTTGTTGAACACATCACTATCTACAACTTTTATTTTAGTCATCTTTTTATTTGATAAAAATTGAACAGTTTAAATTTTGAATTTCAGAAAATGACAGCTTCAAACTTGATTTTCATCCACTAAATGATTTCAGCTATAAAGGTGATGAATAAAAAAGTTGTATAACTCGTCAAGATCTCCTACTTTTATTTTGGCCATTTCTTCATTTCATAAAGTATTAAGTGATTTCATAAAATTTTAGTAGTAATAGAGTGGATGTTGAAATAGATTCATCTGGATGTTGCAAAGGGTAGTCTCACACATATGCATAAATATAGTCTCACACACATACATAAATATATAGTCTTGCACACATACATAAATATATAGTCTCACACGCATGCATAAATGAAGTCTTACAAACACACACTTACACAAACACTTCACGTTCAACAACTAGCTAGCCCGTTGTAACGACTTTCCCCTTGACACCTTTTTGTTTCCATAGCAATATGTTTTTGGGTAGGTTCTTTTCTATAACACTGATCTTCTTAGGAAAGTCTGTGAATAGCGGCATCTCATCATAGTTATTGTAAGCTTCAACATCGTCCACGCCATCAACTCTGATAATGTGTTGTTTCCCGGAGGCAACCACGTGCTTTGTCTTCTTCTTCGGGGGGAGGTTACTTTATGGGTCAGACATATAGAAAACTTGTGCGACACGTGAAGCAAGCACCCAAGGGTCATCTTGGTAGCCTAGATTCTCGAGGTCTAGGACTCTCAATCCGATCTCATTCAGTTGGTGTTGTTTGACCTAGCGGCATCGAAACTAGGCCACCGTTATATCCCTTCCATAGTCAAGTTCCCAAATCTCTTCAATGATGCCAAAGTATTGGATCTTTCGCCCCAATCCATCGAGAGCCTCTATTCGAACGCTGCTGTTTTGGTTCACATATTTGCTATCCTTTGTGTGGGTTGATGTCATAAGCATTCCAAGATATCACTTGTCTCGATGGCCCCTCCGCCAACCTACTGATGGTAATAGAGTCTATGGTTTCTTCAGGCGGTATGTTTTGGTCCTTCAACCATGTAGTTAGTTGTTGCTTGTGTTGTTTCATGACCCAATCATCCGAACGACCATTTCTCTCTGTCATAATGATAGCCAAGTGTTCATCAATGTACGGTTGCATCAGTTGTGTGCTTTGCAAGACACTGTAATGCGCCTGACTCACCTCTTTGTAATCATGGTCGATGAACACTTTTCTACCACTGGTGCCCTTCCCAGCCAGCCTACCCTTGTGACGAGAATCGAGTTTACCAATCCCTTTCTATACTTTTAGGTACTCTTGACAGCACTCGACGACTTCTTCAGTATTATAACCCTTTATCATGGAGCCCTCTGGGTATGCTCGATTATGCACGTATCAACTTAGAACCGACATGAACCGCTCATAGGACCACATTTCATGCAAGTAGCAAGGGCTCAGCGCCTGTATCTGATGAACCATGAGGATCATGAGATGTGGCATTATATCAAAAAAGCAGGAGATAAACACATCTCTAGTTGGTTTTGTGTCTCCACCACAAATTCATGTAGGTCACTTAGCTCTTGCTTGCCAATCATCTTCTATGAGATCTTCGAAAAGAAGTAGCACATGCGGGTGATGGCCATTTTCAAGAACTCTGGCTTTATAGCCCTAATTGCAATAGGTAGAAACACTGTCAGCATCACATGACAATCATGAGCCTTGCAGTGTGTTATTGACAAGTCCTTCATCGACACTAGTTTCTTCACATTCGCTGAAAACCCAGTCGGGACTTTGACCCCCCTCAGGAAAGTGCATATAACTCTCTTCTCGTCTGGTGTTAGGTTGAAGCACGCCGTGGGCAGAGTGTATTTTCCATTAGCCTCAAGTACCGGGTGAAGCTGTGGCATCACGTTTAGCTGCACCATGTCTTTCCATGATTTCAGACCATCCTTTGACTTGCCTGTGTCCATCAAGATAGCAATGAGACTCTCAAACACATTCTTCTGCACGTGCATAACATCAATGGCATGGGGGACCTCCAAGTCTGGCCAATAAGGCAGATACTGAAAGAACATCGATTGTTTCTTGAAAGGTACGCCTTCGACAGGAGGTGTGCTTCTATCTCTGTTCGTCCCACCCGGATTCTTCTTTCCATAGACGATGCGTATGTTTTTCACCATTCTGTACACGTGTTCTCCGTTATGATGTCTCTCCGGAGAGGGTTCAATCTCCGGGGTGTTGTCATAAAATCTAAAGAACAATTTGCTACGGTACTTGTGTCTTGTCTTTAAGAAGCGTTGGTTCCTTAGGTAAACTATCTTCTTGGATGCATCTAGGTATACCCATGTAGTACCATCCAAGCAAACCAAGCATCCCATCTTCCCTTTGATCTGTCCAGACAAAGCAAACAACACGGGGTAATCATTGGTAGTAACAAATATTAATGCTCTACATATGAAGTCCTCCTTTCGGAACGCATCGTACATCAGCTCCCCATGCCTCCATAGCCTCTCCATTTCTTGCATCAAAAGCTCGAGGAACACGTCTATATCAATGCCTGGTTGTTTAGGGCCAGAAATAAGAATAGTGAGGAGAAGGTACTTTCTCTTCTGACACAACCACATTGGGATGTTGTACATGGTCAAGATCACTGGCCAAGTGATGTGATCGCTCATCCTCTCATTGAAGGGATTCATTCCATCGGCGCTCAAGCCAAACCGTACATTCCTTGGGTCATCGCTGAATTCTTTGTGCTTCTCATCGAACCTTTGCCACTGACTACAATCAGCCAGGTGTGTAATCTTATCATCATCCACCTTGCGCTCATCATCCCACCATGTCATGAGTGCGGCTTCTTTAGGGTTTAGGAAGATACGTCTCAAGCGGTCGGTCACTGGCAGGTACCACATTACCAAGGCAGGAATTCTTCTCTGCTTTGCATCGTTGCCTAATGGAGTGTCCTCTGGGGGCTGAGATTCTTGTACCACCTTTTTTGTACCCTTCTTATTCCTCTTTTCCCCTGTGGAGGCTTCGTCCCCACCGTAAAGGTCATTGTTCTTGTACCGGCTGTCCCCACACCGGGGACATTTATCCAGTGACTTAAACGTTTCGCCATAAAAAAGTATACAGTGGTTGGGGCATGCATGGATTTTTTTTCAACCCCCATTGTCAATGGACTTATGACCTTCGCTTGGTATGTGTTGGCGGGAACTGAGTTTGGTTGTGGCAGCACCCATGACAGGAGACGCAATAGATCATTGAAACTACAGTCTGACTAGCCGTACTTAGCCTTCAGGATGAGTAGCTCAAGCAAAAAACGTAGCAATGTCCAATATGTCGGACAGCCCTTTTCAACACCATACACAGTCTCCTTCGATGCTTTTGTCACCCTTTCTAAATTTTCTAGACCTTTCGGGCTCTTTCATAAAATCTCTGGTCCAAGGGCTCGAATCATGTCCTCCAAATCATCTTTATCCCCGACACGTGCTCCACCATCATTATTGGCATCACCTTCGTCGTTACCATCCCAACCACCAGCATCACCACCTTGTTCATTGCCAAACTTGGGATCCATTCGTGCATCAAGCTCTACTGAATATTGGGACAAGGATTCTAGGGTTTCGTCATCGTATTCCTCCTCATCCTCGTCGTTAACAATAATCGTTTCACCATGATGAATCCACACTGTGTAGTCCTCAACAAATCCTCGCATAATCAAATGTGATCTGATGATAGTCACATCTGTCCATGCCATACGGTTCTTGCAATCTTTACAGGAACAAATAATTGTATCCTTATTCTCTGTCAACGTCGTTGCATGCTTCTTTGCGGCTTCAATAAATTTATCCACCTCTTCACGGAAACCTACCTTGAACCTTAACGAACCATACATCCAAGAGTTCCTGTACTCCATCTTTTACAACAACAACAAAACAAACATTAAAGGACTGCTTATTCATATATATATATATATATATAAATGGAATAAATTAATTATTACTTGAGAATAATTGTATATACTTCAGATATATATGAATATAAATCAAATATAATTATATGAAGCATACAAACACACCATGGTAGAGAAAAAATTAATTAATGGACCATTTATCCATAAATAATTAAAATACATATTTGTTGATTACAATAAACAATTTCAAAGACAACAATTAGCAACAATTATATTTTACCCAATATCTTTCATGTAAACCCTAGTCCAATTTCATCAAACATAAATTTACAAAAACAAAATTAATAAAAAAATCAAACCCTAGATCTAGATCTACATGCACATGAAACATCCATAAAACTAACTAATTGTTCACTAAAATCAAGAAACATGGACCAAATAAGAGTATGATATTGTTCCCCTACCTAATTTATCCAAGTACATTCAAAACTTGGGTCTAATTTGCTTCATAAGTAGCTCAAGCACTATAGAAGAGAGAGAAAAGCAAAACTCTAATTACTCACTAACCAACCATTAAAACTTAAAAAAATGTGGAATAGCATTTTCTTACCTTCTACAATCTCTCCACCAAAGTATTTGAGACAAAAACCTTCCCCCTTTAGTAGAGCAATTTTTAGGAGGTGCCCAAGGCCTCCCCGCCTTTCTTTCACGGGTTGGAGTGAGTGACCTGAGGAGAAAGAAGGTGCTGCAGTTTATTTTATATGTGGGTCATTTGTAGGGGCGGCCGGTGATTGAGCCGCCCCTACAAATCGCAGATATTTATACGCGGGGCATTTGTAGGGGCGGCTCAATCACCAGCCGCCCCTACTGTTCCATTTGTAGGGGAGGCTGGTCTCTAGGCTCCCGAGCACGTCACTGTAGGGGCGGCTCCATCACCAGCCGCCCCTACAAAAAATTTATCCCGTTGCTACAAACCGTTTTTCACATAGTGATTTATGGGATTTACAATGATATCGTTAAAAACTAAATCGATCCAAGTTTTCTAGAGGATCCATCATACACACACCACAAGGGTCAGCCTCCACTAGTTTTTTTAGCACTTGCTCTCTGTAACATGCTCTCCTTGAAAGGATCTAAAGAAAAAGGATTCTCTATTCGACTAGCCTAAGCTATCTCTGACCCATGTCCAAACAACTTGGGCTATTTGACATATGAAGAACAATGCTCTCTAGTTTCTAGCCTTCCAAAACATTTTCATTTCTCTAATCCCCTGTCACTTTCTCTTCTTCAATTTCTTAGTAGTTTGCACTCAATCATTCCATACATCCACATGAGAAATTTTATCTTCAATGGTAGTTTGGTCTCCCAAATGTCTTTCATCCAATGTCATCAGATCGTCCGATCATCCTTATCGGTACCTAGCACTTGATTAGGCACTATGATTTGATCAGAGCGATCAGAAACTTGATCGTCTGATTTATTGTCGATTAATCGTGATAAATTGTCCGATTAGGTGTCCTGGCCTATCAGGCACCAAATAGACAGATTGGCTGCTTCAGACTGGGCTAGCCCTATTTGGGCCAGGCCCATTAGAGTTTCTCTTTTATACCTTTCCCCACTCTTTCCCTCACCTCCTCAGTCCTCACCCCCAGCCTCCAGCCATCGGCTGCACTTGTCGTGTGTGCCGCTGGCCAGCTGCATCTCTTCCCCTCCTCCATCCTCACTCTCTCCTCCCTCCCTTCCGGTTCCAAGCTCCCCTACTGCATCCTCCTCCCTGCAGTCCCCTGGTTCCTCCTCCCTCCTGATGCAGGGTCAAGGGAAGGTTGTAGGTGTGCAGGCCACAAGGATATATGATATGTGTATAACCATACATATATGATATATGTCCTGCTATATATAGGACAATCATATGCACGACTAGACCGATAAGAGGTCGATTAATCGTCCTAATCGTCGACTAACCGTCCTGATCGATACCAGGGTGATTAGCGATGATTAGCCGATTTAATAACATTGCTTTCATCCACAAGTATAACACTCCAATAATACAACAACCTTGTAGAGGACTTCCCTGATGCTTCCAATTTCCAGGTTAGTTGGTCTTCTTCACTATTCACCTCCACAATTCCCACTATGAAGACCTTAGATTCATCATAATTTATTTTCATCCTAGAGGTTTCCTCAAAGCTAAAATGTAGGAACTTTAGATTGGCAATGTTTTGTTCTGAGTTCACTATGAATAGCATTGTATCATCCACGTATTGTAGATTGAGTTAATCCTCTCTCCACAAGATCTACCACTAAACTTATAATCCATAAGTTTAAAAGGAGGGCTGAGGGTGGGTCCCCTTGTCTGAGCCCATTGAAACTTCTGAAACACTGACCAATCTCCCCATTCCAGGTGACTGCCACTCTCCCTCCACAAACTGCCATCATGATCCAAAGGATCGTTGTTCCAAAAAAAACTTTATTTTGCAACACCTCTTCAAGCAACTACGAACTAACCATGTCGTAGGCTTTCTCATAGTCCAGCTTTAGAATAATCCCTCTTTGTTTCTTCCTTTCAAACTTTTGTAACACTTCAAGTATAACCACCACTTTATCAAGAATATATCTTCCAGGGATAAAAGCAATTTGAGTTCATTAATCACCTTATAAGCTACCTTGCTTAGTCTAAGTTAATGTTTTGTCTTCCTGCTTGCCCTCATAGTAGACGGACTCTAGATAGTTGATGGCATGGTTGAGTGTGGCACTTGTTAGGCATTCTCAATGGTTGATACATGCAGCTGTGTCACCTTCTTTGGCAGGTCATCCAGCCTATTGACCATCAGTTTGAGAGGTTTAGAGGGTGAGATATCACAGCTTGGAGCGTGGTGGCTGATAGATCAGTGAGGGACCAAGGGTAGGCTGTGGATCACCCATGGGCAGTGAACCAGAGCTAGCTGATACCAAGATGTAACAGGTAGCTGAGATGAGGGAATTGGAGGAAGGATTGTGGCAAAAAATTATGGACCCGTCATCATGGCAGAGTTTTAATGGAGGCTCAATGGTGCACCAACGACTAGGGCAAGGATACACGTTCAATCTAATTCCTGATTAGTCTAGGATGAGTCTCTGCTTACATCCTGCTAGGGCTTGGACACAAAAATCTCAACTAACTAATGTTATCTTTATTCATACTAAATATTAGCTTAGAGCATCTCCAAGAGTTTCCAAAACTCACTCCTAATCTTGATTTTTTAGCAAGATTGAAAAAAACTGCTCTCCAACACCTCCTTATCTGAACTCGTAATCTTTTGATCCAATCGCGCAGCAATATGCGCGCGCGTATCAAATGGCCAATCTGAAGGTGGAAGGACGTGAGGAAGAATAAGAAGACAGGTTCCCAATGCAAATGTATAAGACAGAAAGAAAGTATAAAGCTGGTCGGGGTGATTTGAAAAATAATCCAGGAATTCTGATGCAAAATTGTCTTGTATCTTTTTGGAGCAAGATTTTGGAAACTGTTGGAGGAAACCAATAAATGTGCTCCCAACTTTTTTCAGCCACATGGAAAACTCATTGATTTACTGATTGTGTTATGGTCGGTAAGACCTATCATCGTAGGCAGCAGCGTGGCTAACCTAGCACGCGGTCAGGTCTGTGTCTACAGAGTCGGTTTGAAGGAAGAGTTAGAGTCTAAGTTAAGTTAGATGGATTGGTTAAGAGTTGTTTTAGGAGTCCAGGAATTGTGGAGTCGGTTAGCTATGTTTGTGGCAGATCTTGTAACGCCTATAAAGGCTAACCATATGGAATAATAGATTTCAACCTGGGATTGAGACTTACCGTCTCCCTTGGGTGCCCAGCCACGTTACTGTTCATCGTCTCCTCTTGCCGCAGCCACCATGGCTCCTGCCCGCCAAGCCCTAGCTCGCTCTCGAGTTCCTCGATCTCCTCCATACTTCCTTCGAAGCAAAGCCCGCCGCTGTAACAACCTGGTATCAGAGATCATGTCGACGTCTGGGGCCGTTCCGCCGCCAATCCCACCCACCTCGAGCCCCCCCACGTTTGGGGTTCCAGCCACATCAGGTGCCCTTGTCCCTGCTACATCAGGGGCCCTGATTTTCCCCACCTCGCAGCCGTCACTGCCGCCGCAGATGTACGCGATCCCTGCGGCATCTCTGACGGAATTCACCAATGCCATCCAAGGAATTCAGAACCAGATGGCCCTGCTAAACTTTCAGATGACCAACATGGCACAGCGCCTGACGGCCATTGATGGGCGGGACCTGCCCACTGCAGGGCACCTACCATAGTTGCCGCAGCCCGGCTTCGCTACGCTGCCGGCCTCATCTGCGCCCGTCCTTCCGGATGCAACCTCTGCGTACACTGCAGCGCCATCTGCTCCAATGGCGACCACCGCTGCACCAAGGGCTCCACCGACGTTGGCCGGCCAGTTCGGCGTGCCGATCACGTAGATTTGCTTCCCTCCGTCACCCTCGCCGCTCCCCTCCTTTGAGTCCGTCATGGGGGACATGCCAATGGCTTCGGCTCCGGCGGTGTCAGCACCTGCGCGGATGTCTGTTCCTCTGCCGATGGAAGGGGCACAGGAGGGTCACGTGGTTCCCAAGTACCACAAGCTCATGTTCCCGACATACGACGGCAAAGAGGATCCGCTCGGCTGGCTGAACAAATGCGAGCAGTTCTTCAATGGCCATCAGACACGCCATCAAGATAAGGTCTGGCTCGCGTCGTACCACCTCACCGGCGTCGCCCAGCAATGGTACCTGGTGCTCGAGTCTGATGCTGGCCGCCCAATCTGGGATGACTTCCGCACACTCTATCAACAGCGGTTCGGTCCGCCCCTCAGCACCAATCATCTCTCCGACCTGGCGCGCCTTCCCTTCACCTCCACAGTTGATGCGTATATGGAGGTGTTCTAGGCACGGGCTGCGCATGCAGGCAGGCTGTCGCCGGGCCAAAAGGCCAAACTGTTCACCGGAGGGCTGCCCGAGCACATTCGCGTCAATGTGGAACTCCACGATCCGCAGGACCTCCAGCGGGCGATGCACCTGGCCCGTGCGTATGAGCGCCGGAACGCGCCGATACAGCTCGCGCTGCCACCGCCGCCACGCCGCCGCACCACTGGAGTGGCCCCTACAACTCCTGCAGCCACAGGGATGATCTCTGCAGCCTCGTCCTCTTCATCGGCAACGTCGCAGCGCCCCTTCAAGAGGCTCACGCCGGAGGAGATGGCGGAACGTCGCAGGCAAGGGCTCTGCTACAATTGCGACGAGCCTTATGTACGGGGCCACAAGTGCGCTCGGCTTTTCTACCTCGAGGTCGTCGATTACATCGTGGAGGAGCCGGACGACGACGCTGAGGACAACAAGGCAGCGCCACCTGCTGCTGCTGCAGATCCACCCCCTTTTGACCCTGATGCCCCTATGATTTCCCTGTCTGCCATCATAGGTATCCGTGACTCGGGCACCATGCAGTTGCGCGTCCGGATCGGTGCTCATGAGTTCACGGCGCTGTTGGACTCCGGGTCTACGCACAATTTCATCAGGGCGAGTGCTGCGCACCGTGCGGGCCTACGCCTCTTCGACAGCCGGGGCGCTCACGTTGTAGTGGCCAACGACGAACGCATGGCGTGCCAAGGCCTGGCCCGCAACGTCCTTCTTTAGATCGGCAGGGAATCTTTCCGCCTCGACATGTTCTCCATCCCCATGCAGGGCTGCGACGTCGTCCTGGGGATCGCTTGGCTGCGTACCCTGGGACCCATCGTGTGCGATTTCGCGACGCATACCATGGCCTTCAACCTCTGTGGCCGTCGCGTTGTCTGGGAGGGAGTGGAGGCGTCGGGCTCGCTGCCAGCACCAAAAGCCGACCCTCTGCTATCCAGCACCCTCTTCACCGACACAGGATCTCGAAAGCGGGACCTCTTGAGCGCCTCACAGACACATCTGGCGACATTTTGCCGCTCCAAAGAAGTCGCGCCCGGCTCGTGACTGCGATCACCGCATTCATCTCAAGCCAGCAGCCGAGCCGGTAGCTGTTCGTCCCTACAGATACCCTCAAATTCAAAAGGACGAGCTGGAGGCGCAGTGTGAGGACATGCTACAGCACGGCCTGATCCAGCCCAGCACATCTCCGTTCTCAGCACCTATTTTGCTGGTCAAGAAACAGGACAACACCTGGAGGTTTTGCGTCGACTACCGGGCACTCAATGCCGTCACCGTCAAGGACAAGTTCCCTATACCGGTGGTCGAGGAGCTGCTTGACGAGCTCCATGGTGCCCGCTATTTCACAAAGCTGGACCTGCGTTCCGGATATCATCAAGTGCGTGTCCACCCCGATGATGTGCACAAGATGGCGTTCCGAACACACCATGGCCACTTTGAGTTTTTGGTCATGCCTTTTGGCTTGTCCAATGCTCCTTCTACGTTCCAGGCACTAATGAACTCCGTCCTCAAGTCCTTCTGCGCCGCTGCAAGCATCCTTGTCTTCTTCGACGACATCTTGATCTCTGATGGCTCTTGGACAAAGACATATGCAGCACCTCCGCGCCGTCCTCGACGTTTTGTGCGCGCATCACCTACATCTCAAGCACGCCAAGTGCGCGTTCGCTGCAAGGGCGGTCCACTACCTAGGACATGTGATTTCAGAAGCTGGCGTCTCCATGGATGTCTCCAAGGTGGAAGCTGTGCAGTGTTGGCCTCCGCGTTCCGCCCCGGGCTTGCGTGGCTTTCTGGGTTTGGTGGCTATTATCGCGCGCTTTATCCAGGACTTTGGCGCCATCGCAGCTCCCCTCACGCAGCTACTGCGGAAGAATGTGTTCCATGGGATGAGGAGGCAGGAATTGCGTTCTCGACGCCTCAAGGGGGCCCTCCCAAGGCTGTTCTTCATCTACCAGATTTCAGCAAGGAGTTTGTGGTCGACTGTGACGCGTCCGGCTCCGGCTTTGGCGCGGTGTTACATCAAGGAGCAGGTCCGCTGGCGTTCTACAGCCGGCCGTTCGCAGCCCGGCATCTCAAAGTGGCGGCGTCTGGCGCGAAAGCTAATTGGCCTCGCCCACGCCGCGGCGTCATTGGTGCCCCCCCTACCCAGGGTCGTGCTTTTGTCGTGCGCGCATGGATCACTACGCTACTGAAATACATCTTTGGATCGGCGCCCATCGACAATTCCACAAACTCGGTGGGTCTCCAAGCTTCTTGGCTTTGATTCGTGGTGGAGTTTCAGCCGAGGCCGCGCCAACACAGTCGCAGACGCCCTCTCACGGCGTGATGGCGATGTTCCCCTGCTGGAAGCCTTGACCAGCGTTGATGCATCGCTGGCTGCATTGTCTGTGCCAGCGTTTGACCTCTACAACGAGCTGCGCCATGAGTTCGACAACAACGCGGATCAGCGCGCCTTCCGCGATGCTGTCACCAAGGGCGACCACGGTGCAGCGTGGACGGTGCGCGAGGGGCTGATCCTCCGGGATGGCCGGGTGTACGTGCCCGAGTCGTCCGCGGTGCTTCCTGATATACTGCAGTTGGCCCACACGGTTGGCCATGAGGGCATCCAGAAGACCCTACAGCGCCTCCGCACGGACTTCGCCGTGGAACATGACCGGCGTGTTGTGCGGGACTACATCCGGACATGTGCTACGTGCCAGCGCAACAAGACTGAAGCTCTGCACCCCGCTGGTCTACTTCAGCCTCTGCCGGTGCCATCGCGGGTGTGGGCTGATATTTCGCTGGACTTCATTGAGGCGCTGCCCAAGGTTCATGGTAAGAGCGTGCTGCTTACGGTGGTTGACAGGTTCTCCAAGTATGCCCACTTCATTCCACTGGGGCATCCTTACACGGCCGCCTCCGTCGCCAGTGCATTTTTCACCGACATCGTCCGCTTGCACGGCTTTCCGGAGTCGATCGTGAGCGATCGAGACCCTGTTTTCACAGGCCACTTTTGGCGTGACCTGTTCCGGCTGGCTGGGGTCAAGTTGCGCATGAGTTCCGCCTTTCATCCCCAAACTGATGGCCAGTCGGAGGCGGTCAACAAGGTCATCACCATGTACCTTCGCTGTACCACCGGCGATCGTCTTCGCGACTGGGTGGATTGGTTGCCACGGGTGGAGTTCTACTACAATTCCTCGTTCCACTCCGCCCTCCGCACGACGCCGTTCCAGGTGGTGTATGGGCGGCCACCCCCGTCCTTGCTGCCATACGACCGGGGGACAGCTGTTACTGAAGATCTTGATGCTATGCTGGCCCGCCGTGATGAATACCTCGCTGAGGTCCGGGACAGGCTACTCCAAGCGCAACAGTACGCTCGCAAGCATTATGATGCCCATCACCGTTTCCTGGAGTTTGCAGTAGGAGACTGGGTTCTCTTGCGCTTGCTCCACCGCTCTACGCAGTCGTTGGAGCCGGCTGCGCGAAGGAAGCTTGGGCCCAAGTATGCTGGTCCCTTTCAGGTGGTGGAGCGCATTGGTCAGGTGGCGTATCGCCTGCAGCTGCCTGACAATGCTCGCATCCATGATGTGTTCCACGTCGGCGTCCTCAAGCCCTTCATCGGCACACCTCCAACTTCGACGCCGCCACTGCCTCCGCTTCAGCATGGGCGTCCCCTCCTTCTGCCTGAACGCGTTCTGCGCTCCCGGCTGCAGCGCGGTTCCTGGCACATCTTGGTGCAGTGGGCTGGTCTGCCACCGTCTGAAGCAACCTGGGAGTCAGTGGACAGCTTCCGTATGGCTCACCCTTCGTTCCAGCTCGAGGACGAGCTGTTTCCAGAGGAAGGGAGTGATGTTATGGTCGGTAAGACCTATCATCGTAGGCAGCAGCGTGGCTAACCTAGCACGCGGTCAGGTCTGTGTCTACAGAGTCGGTTTGGAGGAAGAGTTAGAGTCTAAGTTAAGTTAGATGGATTGGTTAAGAGTTGTTTTAGGAGTCTAGGAATTGTGGAGTCGGTTAGCTATGTTTGTGGCAGATCTTGTAACGCCTATAAAGGCTAACCATATGGAATAATAGATTTCAACCTGGGATTGAGACTTACCGTCTCCCTTGGGTGCCCAGCCACGTTACTGTTCATCGTCTCCTCTTGCCGCAGCCACCACGGCTCCTGCCCGCCAAGCCCTAGCTCGCTCTCGCGTTCCTCGATCTCCTCCATACTTCCTTCGAAGCAAAGCCCGCCGCTGTAACAGATTGTTTTTTTGGAACTATTGGAGATGCTCTTATCTCTAATACATATGCCTGTGGTTCCATCCTGGCTGTTATGTGTGTGCTGGTGGTAGGGTATTCCCCACACGAGAGAATTAAAACAAACACAGCACATGGTGAAATGGTGTGGTTACTAATGTATATAGATTTATCTAATGTCAGGGACAACCTACTGCCAAGTGGAGAAGTAACAGACAGACTAAAGACAATGGAAAACTGCACAGTTCGATACTTCAGGAACTGCAAAGATAGACTACTCCTGGTGCATACTATTGACCTTCGCATTCTCCAAATGTTTCAGCAATTTTACATGATGCCAAGCATTTCAATGTATTGTTCTATCTTTAATCTGAACGGTCAAGTAGCAGAATAATAATTATGAATGTTCTATTGTGCTTGCACAGGATGACAATATAAATCTGTTAACTGTTATTAAAGGAGTCAACATGTACCGCCGTCATAGGCAACATGACTTTGTGACTGATTACCTTCCACCAACGTTAAATGAATTCAAGAAAACATTTGATGAAGATTTCAAGTATGTACTAATATACTGAAGTATCCATTCTACTTACATGCACTATTTTGCATAGATAATTGTACTAACCGCCGGATAGCTGCGACTTTGCAGGCCATATCTTCGCTTGCTGAGCCCCGTTATGCTGTCCACTCTGACAAATGGTAGAATTGTTCGTGGCCTTGGTGGTGTTCCAGAAAAGGGGCCCGTCCTGTTTGTAAGTTGTCATGCACTCTTGGGAATCGATCTTGGTCCAATGTGTGGAGAGTTCTTGAGAGAGAAGAAAATAATATTACGAGCGATCGCTCATCCAGTATTCTTTGCAAAAAGCTACGCAAGTTCATCCTAGGAGCTATCTGTGTTCAATAATATATCTTTGTATGGAGGAGTACCTGTCAGTCCCTTTAATATGTATCGGTTGCTTGAGAGAAATGAATTTGTTCTTCTCTATCCTGGTGGTATTCGGGAAGCTCTACATAGAAAGGTAAGCTTGAACTGAGCAACTTAGATGTCTTGCAAGATACGAAAATATGACAGAATGTCGTAATGGTTATATGGGAGGCTAAGGACTTCGTTTACTTATGTTTGATAGTCACTTACCACAAAAGATAAACTTGAGTATTCTTCTTTTGTCCCATAGAGATGCTTTTTTTCCACTAGATGAGAATGCCAATGCATTCATGAATTATTGGCTAATAACGCTAACAAATACAGGAATCAATAGATGTATGATAATTATGTTTCAGGGATAGGACTATGAGATAGAACCAAAGAAAAAGTGCTATTTAGTTAACCATCCACAGTGGAAAACTGTTACAAATTATGTGCATTTGATAGTGTGTTCCTACGTGAATGATGAATCTGTGATTATATTATTGAGGCAAAATTTTCAGGGTGAAGAATACAAGTTGTTTTGGCCAGATGAAGCTGAATTTGTAAGAATGGCAGCATTGTTTGGTGCTACTATCATACCAGTTGGTTGTGTAGGAGAAGATGACTTTCTAGAGGTACCTATCTTGCCACATAGTAAACATTTCAAGCAGCATGCTTGCTATTTCCAATTACCATGAATGCTCGCCATTGTATGCAAATGTTTTCTATTATTAACAAAATAATGTCCTAAGAGGCATAAGACAGTTTATCTCTCATAATCTGAATAAATGTCATCCACATCATTCGTTTATGACAGATATTTCTGGACTACAACGAGCAAAGGAGCATTCCCTATGTCCACAAATTGATAAGTCCGTGAACCAAAATTTTTCCAGAATAAGGTCTGATTTCGACTTATTCCTATTAAGTACTTCCATTTAACCCTTTTTATCAAAGATGTTGTGCACACTTGGTTTCAGAGATACTGTCCAAGGAGAAGATGGGAATCAGGTTATCCACTTGCCTGCAGTGCTCCCTAAAGTGCCAGGTCGTTTATATTATCTATTCGGGAAACCAATCGAATTAAAAGGAATGAAGAATGACCTCAAGGATCGGAAGCGGGCAAAGGAAGTGTATATGCACATCAAATCGGAGGTGGAGAACACAATTGCTTACCTAAAGAGGAAGAGGGAGGAGGATCCTTACAGGAGTATTACGCCACGTGCACTATACCAAGCAACATGGGGTGATTCTGCTCAGGTTCCGACTTTTGAGCCTTGAAATTTTTGTGCATATGTACTTCATTATAGTCTGACTGAAGATAGCACCTACTATTCATCATCTGGAACTGGAAGAATGTTAAATTCACAAAGGTATTTTGTCTACTCCTGGAGGGCAACAAAATAGGATTGTTCCCTTTCAGCAATGTAATAATCAACTAAATCTCTTTTGATCAATTTCATGTTCAAATAGTTGTGCGACTCATACGGCATACTACAAATACCTTGGAGACATGTGAAATCAAGCAAGGGACAATGTGATCAAACAACTAGGGCTGCACCTGCAACAGGGGTGGACCGATCCACACCCCTCGTTCCCCATTGCCCCCTCTGCCGCTAGAAAATGAACGACTGATCCCACTATCCCGAATCCCGATGGCGGGGCCGACGACTAAGGGAACGTGGACAGTCGTCGTCAACTTTTTGCACAGAAATCATGTGCACTGGAGACCTCCGGTTAGCACCGGAGTTCTCTAACAGTCGAATTCCCAACGTTCCAAAACTAGTTGTTGCACCATGGCGAAGTTCACTGACTTCTCCCATGTACCGCTTGAGAATTCATGTGAACATTGATGCTCAACTGCGCAAGAAAAATCGTCTCTGGAGTTCTGGTACGCACTCTGGTGCACACACCAGACAGTTCCAGTGAATTTTACCAATCAAAACAACGAGCTATTAGTTGACTGTAGCTAAGCTCTATTGCCACACCTCCGCTGAGCACCAGAAGGTTACGTGTGTGCCCTGAATTTCTACAGCCAACAACGACAGTGTTAGTCGAAACTCCGGTCATTTCTCTGGTGGGATCACTGGGCAGTTCTAGTGACTCCACGACGCCTCTGTGACCCTCACTAGACTCACTCTCCGGGTGGCAGCTCCGGCGAGCCACCGGAGAGATTCGGTGAGTACTTAGACTCAGCGCTTACGTTCAGACCAGTTATAGAGGCACTATGGGATACTCCGGTGCACCTACTTTGATGACCACCATAGGATTCCATTGAGTGCAGAAGCACCTCACAAGTGCAGCTTTCAAATTCAAACCTTTTCAAATTCAGGGTAGGTCGTGCCTGTGCCGTGCACCCATGTACATCTGTGGTACAAATAGCGTGGCCGCCCACCTGTGCCGCGCGCCCATGTACATCTGTGGTACAAATAGCGCACTGGCGGAGCCACCGCTCGGCCACCCGGGGAGGCCGGCCGGGCTCGCCGGCGAATTTTAATGGAAATTTTCCTTTGCACGAAAGAATAGCACTGTATTTTATTAGCTTTATTAGCTAAATACTTGTTGAATAATGAAGATTGCCCAGGTTTCTAAAAGCTTCTGGCTCCGCCACTGAAATAGTGTGGCCGCCTTGTCGTGAGGACTACGTCGGTCATCATTCTATCTTGGGGATGAGAGATTTGGATACTTAGGACTCATTTTGTAGATTTGCCGTTAAACCCATATTCATAGACACAGATGGACTCATTTGTCATCCATCCGAGTGGCAACATAATTAAGGAGTCAATCTTTTGAGTCCTCAATATCCAAGGGATGAAGAATTCAAACTTGTATGCTCTGTTGTTCACTCGGGTGTTGTTCACTCGGGTGGGCTCCCCGTGGGGCCCCGGATGGTATGGGTGGTGGACTCAAGGCCAAGCGAGTCCCCCGACCTCGAGGTCCGGAATCGGGCCCTCGTCTGGTCCCTAGCCTTATTGGTCTATCGGTTGTGTAGGTTGGACACCGAGTCGCATTGGGTGCTAGGCCCCTTGCCCTGAGATTGAGGCTGTTGGCGCATGTTCCGTGAGATGTAGCCCCTGAGTTCACCCATTAGCTGAGCTCTATCTTCCAGGGACTTAGCCGTGATTACGGCTAAGTTCTTGGTCAGTGAGAGTACTCAAGGTACATGTACTCTAATATGCATCTACTTTGTTCTAACGATCCAAAAGATTACAAATTTGTCTTGTGGGTTTGAAAAGGATCTTGCAAGCTTTAGAGGGGCGATGAATAGACCTGTTAAAACAAAACTCAATCACAGCGGTTAGTAACAGGTGCGGCATTGCCGCACTTTTATGTGACACTACTAGGTAAAACTGCGGTGATGCCGTGAGACAGAGCAGCTCGAGAGCACAATTCAAAATCTGTCCAATGAAAATAGATTGAGTAAATTACTGATGTGCTTGGGTGATGAGGACATGACGCCTATGTATATGCCCATGAGAGTGAAAGACAAGATGAGCTCGTTCCTATGTTTGCACAACGACATAAGTAAGAATTTGTTGCTACCTACTATTGTTGCTTTCATTGTGCTCAGGAACAATGATGATGATGATGTAAACTTAGGAAAGACAATTCCTATGGCTCTACAACAGATGGAACATGGATACAACATGCACAAGATCGATCTTGAAGTGCAAGCTCATCAAAGTCCAACATTCGGCTCGTCGGTAACCCAACAGTGCTTTATTGGGAATACCATAACTCATCCATCCGGAGTGTGATTGAGGTCAATGATCACTTCATGGAAAGCTTGTTTGATAAGCTTTCAATAGATCTGGTCCCACCTCAATATCACGTCGAAAAGGTCTCCAAACCGTCAAGAGAAGTTGTTGCTATTTCGGCCGAGAGCCGCGTCGTCATCAAGTAGTAAACAGAGCTTCAGGTATAATGTCAGGTTCGCATCTATACCTAGTTCGAGTGTTTTTCTTCGTCCCATAAATCTAGAAAATTACCCTACATAAGTATTTGTGTTCGTCATTGTATTTGTCTTCTCCCATCACCCGTTGTGCCCCTGTAATTTTTTCAGATTGCTTTTCTGAATTTTAGTCCCTGGCCGTGTCATCATATTTGTTGGTTTAATCCAGTCTCAGGGTTGAATCTGTTGTTTGCGTTGCAAGTCAAAAAAAAAATCTGGCGTGGGCATTTAAGTTCCTATCTGTTGGTCTCGCGCAATGCAATTGAAGTCTCTTTTTGGAATAAAATATCTTTCTTTTAGGAGCACCTACGTTTCCAGCCGGCATATCAGACTAAGTGTCGTGGGCATTTATTTCCAAATCCATATAATCCTTCCTTTAGAATGCAATAATCCTCTCTTGGCTTTTGGATTAGTCAGTTGTTATCCTTTGTTGCATGAAGCGAGAATTTTCCATGTGCATATACGTTGGCAGAACCATCCGAAATAGCACACTTACAGAGGTGCTCATGTTCCACCAGACACTAAGCACTCCGAAAGCAAGCTACAACGGCGGTGTCCGTCGGGCACACCCCAAGGGAGAACTCGAAAGATCCACATTTTTTCTAAGGATCCAATAATAAGAACGAGTTACAATATCAGTCCATTTCATATATCAGAGTTTCTTAAAAAGTACATTATTACAATGCCAAATATCAGAGTGCGGAATGAGAAACAGCGGAATTTAAAAATAACATCTAGTGATAAGGGGCGAGGATCCGTCTGAGCCCACCAGAAGAATCCTCCACACAAAGGTACTCTTCAAGCATCACCTGCAACAGGGGTAAATAAACCCTGAGTACACAATGTACTCGCATGACTTATCCGACTAGTGGGAATAATTTTCCGACTCCAAGGAATATGATAGGCTTTATGGTTTGCTGGTTTTCTTTAGCAGAAAGCAACATTAATAGTGAGTCCTTATTTATGTCTTATTATTAGCGTTATTAAGTTATCATCTAGCCAGTCTATATAAGCACATGTTCTACTTTCAAGCAAAAGTTGAGCAATCAGTTCCATTTCTTCTCCTTTCAACTTTCAGTTCTTACTACGGTGCTAAACCGCAGACAAGCCGTACCGGATCGCTCGGCGATTCGCGAATCAATGTGCCCAGCTGGGTGCTCCGAAAACACACGCCCCGCTTGTACCCCAGGCACAAGCAGAACTAACCCATCACTCTCCTGTCCCGGGTGTCCAGGTCCCCATTCAAACTTGGACTCCAAACCCCCACTCGTGAGTCCCGGACTCAGTGTGGTGCAAGGACCTCCATCATCCCCGCCCCCAATCAGTCGGTCTAGAAAGAGCCGGATCCGTGACAAGAGAGTAACAAATCTTCCCTGCGCCCATACCCAAGTATGCGCTCGAGACAATATATTTGTGACTTGCCTAGAGTCATATGCAACGACCGGTCCTTAATCGATACAGATAGGGAAAAAGTGTAACCGAGCTATGCCCTGTTGGCCATAGGACACAACCCCTTACACCCACCAATACCCAAACCATATCCCTACCCGGTCACCAGTTACCTTTACTATTTTTATCATGAGTGATCATATTTATCACCTACTTGCGAGTAACGGCAGGTTACTCACACTACCGATATCCTGAGCATAGCAACTACTCGACCTGTACTAGTAGGACTCATAGGTAGATATATTTATGCATGTAGTTTCTATAAAATACCTGTAACGTAAATGCATATCATATACATATTCAGTGATCAGTAAAAATAGGGGTTATGCACCGGAGCTTGCCTTGGACAGGCGCGGTGTCAGCAAAGTCAGTGACGGGCGGCTCTAGAATGTCCTCCTGCACGAGGACCTCCTCCTCGTACTCCTCGACGACTTCGTCGTACTCCTACTCGCCGAAGGTCACGATCTCCAGTGGCTCGTTCTCTATATGCATGCAGCGATGATGATGCAATAATTAATATTTAGGCAACCACAACTCTTAAAATAAGAACACGCTTATCATGCTAACAAGCTAGCTGTACTGATCTCATACCAACTAATTTCGTAAATGATTTCATATACTTTAAATTAGGGTACGTTAGCTACCTTAATAAATTAGCTATTCAGAGGCTACAAAAATTACAGAGTGCATCTCATATTATCATGAGTCTAATATAAAATTTTCAGGGCTAGCATTTCTACCAATGCATCACAAAAAGTCATTCCTTAAATAACCATAATAATAACAAGCAACCAAGAATTAATAAGTAACCCTAAAACATCGTAGAACCATACGAACAAAATATACCAACAGATAGATCAGGAATTTAGGAATCTAACAAAATTTATTTCACAATAAATAAATAAATTCAAATGAGCTCTAAAGATGAAGAAAATGATATTATTGTAGGAGGCTAATCATGCTATTGGACTTGTTGACCAGCACGTGACTATGAGTCTAGAAATACTGGATGAGACCGAGGGTCAAGGAAATAATAGAGAAGGAGGATGAAGGAATTCTTGTAGGCTAGCTACCTTGGAATTGAACGAAGTGCCGCCTACGGTGATCGATGTGCGGGGGCAATTCAAGAGAAGAGACACCGGAGAGCTTAGTAATTGTTTGCCCTGCGCGGAGCGGAGCAGAGCCGTATATAGCACTGGTCGTGGGTGGTCACGACGAGCTAGGCAGGCTGGAAGCACGGAAGGAGTTGGCAGGGTTGCCCTCTGGCTCCGTGTCGTGTGCAGTGGTGTGGCCTCCAGCTGCTGCTGGCCGGAGCGTGCTGCTCGGATCGTCTGTCGCATACCGTGTTGAAGCGGCCAGCCGCGTGAGAGGGGTCATCTGTTATATTGCCTGTCACCTGACAAGAGTCTGCATCTAATTACTGGTCACTGGTGTGTGGCTGGCAACTTCCAGAAGCCAGAAGGTGGCAGCCTGTGTGCGAATTACTACATGCTAGTAATTCCGAAGGGCGGTGTTTACAAGTCATTCGTAGATAAACAGTGGTTTTTATGGGTGAACAGTGTTTTCTATGGTGAACAGTGTTTTCTAGGGTGGACAGTGTTCCTGCGGTGAACTGTGCAAGCTGTGCACGACGTGCCAGACTCAGTGGACAGTGTTGACTTCGTGCTACAGTAGAGCACTGCTCCCAACATCCTTCAACAAATTACTCAGCAACTGACATAAGACGACAAAAATTGCCCTAAAGAAATGGCACAGGAGATGCTGCAAAATAAATTGAAAAACAAGTACTTACTCGTGATAGATGGTGAAGTCAGTGATACTGAATGGAAGCACTTTTTGACTAGCATCCCAGTAGGCACTAGGGGTAGTAGAGTAGTGCATATCACACAAGGCAAACCAGAAGAGCAAACGGCGTGCGCAGCGGGCAAAGCTTGTGATTGAGATTAATGAGTAGCGTGTGTGATACTGTTGCTACGGTCGGTCGTCGCTGTGCGCGTGCTACGTGGGCTAAGCAGAGCATGTGCCTTGTGCGTGCTACGGGGACTAGGAAGAAGATGAATAACAAGAGATGGAGTTGGATCAGGATGACAATAGTGAGTTGAGCTGTGCTGGAGAGTATTTGGACAAGGAATAAATTAGAGCTCAATTTGAGAATTTGTGCAATAAAATTTAATTTCTCATTTTACCACATGCAATAATAAATAAATATAATGCTCATGACATAATTTTAGCAAAAACTGTACAATGTAATATAGAGACTGTTACCATATCAGACTAAGTGTCGTACTGCTAGCTTGCCTTTTGAAAGCAACGAGAGGACACAAGGATTCCGAGTGATTGATTTTCCTTGATCCTAGCTACTACCGTGTTTCACTCGTTTATCCCCCTAACCAGCAGCACTTGGTCATAACTGTACAAGTGTTTCTATTTTTGACTAGCTATCTTTTGCAGCACTTATTACCGAGATAAAAAAAAAGCAAAAGACCTAAAGGTGCAAAAAGAGAAAAGAAAAGCCACATCCAAAAGAAGAAGAAAAAGAAAGAGCAAGATAAAAATAAAGTGAAAAAATTTAGAAGTGTTTGCATCCTTCGAGTCATTGTGTTGAATTGTATTGTTGCTTACTTGAACTAGGTCCAAGGCGAGTTTAGACCGGCAACATAAACTAGCTTAGGACTACTTTTCAATTTTGCAATTCTGAATAAAATTATTGTTAGCTACCATATTTTTTAGCCTCCCAAGCGCAACATATGTACTTCAAATTAGTACTGAAAAAGATCCTTGCAATCTTGGTGACACGCTCTCATGTATCATGAACCAGCCGACGATTGTACCGTCCACCACTTTGTGTTGGTAAGAACCTTTTAAGAACTTGTAAGACATGTGAGAGTGTGTTTCCACTGACCCATATAATAGTCGATAGGGATTTATTTTGATTTCTAAAAATATCGAATGAGTTTCTGTTTAAGAGTGAATTGCAGGAAATCATGGACCAGATGTTTGCAAGGATGGATAGAATGAAGAACAATCAGCCATCACTTATAGATTATAATCATCATGGTATAAGAGGTAAATTTACCATACTATGCTTTGTTGGCTCTTATCATGGAAGAATATTTTGATCGGAAGATGAATGTAGAACAAGAATTTAATTCCCACCTAATTTCTTAGATATATAGAGTTAAATAAGCTACTAGTGAATTCAATGATTTTGCTCAATTCTGGTGGCGAGAACTAGGCAATTTGCATCTACAACCTCAATCATGGGATAGACTAAAAGAAGCAATGCATGATTATTTTATTCCTCCTCATAAGGAATATTATGCAGAGTTTCAAAGTAGTAGACTATGTTGTGAGATAGTAAAGGACACAGAAGATAAAATTGTTCGCTTTAATGATAGTTTGAGGCATGAAATACATGATATTGTTTATCATAAAGAATTTTATACTATCAACTGTTTTTTCTAGTTTGCTATGCTTGCATAAAAGAATTGTAGAGATGTCAGCAAAGGAACTAGAGCAACATTGGCAACAACCTCACAAACCAGGTATTAGCAAGGGCGGAGCAAGTGATCGAGCAAGCATTCACAAAAGGTCGACACCATGATGAGCAAGCAACTGGCTACCTCCACCACTGCAATAGCGTCATCACCACCACCTCCCACACCCACTTTGGAGTCTAGTAAAACTTTAAACCCTGCTAAAATTGTACAACCTGATAGAGTGAGTGCTACTAGTGAGAACAAAGAGATTGATATTAAACATGAAAATGATCTAGTACCTAAATTGAAAGGTTCTTTTATTCTTGGTTCAAAATCTGATATTGTTGAAATTGGTGATGATGTGCTAAATTTGTCCACCACTCATGCTATAATAGAGCAACATTTAGTGGACACTAAATCCAAATTTTCCTTTATCACAAAACAATTATTCTAATAGTGCTTGTAATAAAAAGAGTTGTGTGTCAGTGCTTTTATTATACCTATGCCACAACTAGTGAATGAGCATGATGCTTTTGTTTTGGAACCAAATACTTGTGATGAAAATAAACATTTGTTTCTCATCACTACAGAAAAGAATGAACTAAAATTGTTTTCTTATTTAAATACTTTGGGTTATATTGAATTTGATACTCTATACAGTCTAAGTAGTTTGAGGGAAAAATTTTATGTGCTAAATTCCATGGTTCTCTGGATGTACATATCACTTTATTGGTAATATAATTGTAAAGGAGAGTATATGGTGCATCGTGTCTATATTTGTTCAAATCTAAAATATCCTTTTGACATTCAAAAATATGATCAGTTGTGGGTTGCAATTGCTATAATCTTGTCATGTTGAGTTCATCTAGTTTTGTTCTAAAGAAACAGGCTACATTTCAAAAAGAGGAGCACTATTGGTTACTACCTACAATATATCCTCCAGCTAAGACCAAATCGAGGACGATTTCTTATCAAGAAGGAGAGGATGATGAGGACATGATGCCTATGTATATGCCCACAAAAGTGAAAGACAAGGTGAACTCGTTCCTATGTTTGCACAACGACATAAGTAAGAATTTGTTGCTATCTAATGTTGTTGCTTTCAATATGCTTAGGAACAATAATGATGATGATGATGTAAACTTGGGAAAGGCACTTCCTATGGTCTCTACAATAGATGGAACCTGGATACAACATGCACAAGATCGATCTTGGAGTGCAAGCTCATCAAAGTCCAACATTCGGTTCGTCGGTAGCCCGACAGTGCTTCATTGGGAATGCCATAACTCATCTTTCTAGAGTGCGATTGAGGTAAATGAGCACTTCATGGAAAGGTTGTTTGATAAGCTTTTAAATAGATCTGGTCCCACCTCAATATCACATCAAAAAGGTCTCCGAACCATCATGACAAGTTGTTGTTTCTACCGAGAGCCGCATCGTCATAACTAGGGTAGTGTTGAACCTATTTCACCACTTAAACAAGGTTGGAAGCTAACGCAAAACTAGATCGGGAGCTAACCCTAATTTACCAACACAAACAGGTAGAGCACAATACAATAGAAAGAACACAAGAGACAAAGGATTTATCCTGTGGTTTAGTTCGCCACAAGGCTTGCCTACCTCCACGTTGTTGAGGAAACCATCAAGGCTTGGGTTTCAAGAACCCTATCCTCTTCTCAAGGTCAATAGCACAAGTCTCTTGATTCGAGAGTTCTTACTAGATGTAGGGTGATCACAAACGTCCTAGAGCGCCCACAAGAGTTGGGACCTTCGACAGGCGACGCCTGCCTGATAGGAGCTCTTGCTCCAAGAGTAAAGAACATAATCCACTGGCTTGAATGCGAACAAGTGCTCTAGGAGTTATATCTTTAGTTTGAGAGGCTCTTTAATGGAGTATGGAGGCTCAATCTCTCAAAGAATCTCAAGGGAATCAAAGGGGAGAGGTTGGGGTCCTTCAATAGAGTTGGAGAAGCTTGTCTGGACGTTGGTGAGAATGAATGTTCGAGATAGCCATTGGGGAGGAAGGAGAAGAGGTATAAATACCCTTCCTTTCCCAACTGACCGTTAAGTCACGCCATATGCGGCAGTGCCACACCAGCTAGAACAGCAAAGGAATAGGATTTATGTATTGGCTTTGGCGAATTTGTATGGTTGGTATTTTAAGCACTTAGTTGCATATTAAAGCTTATGCATTGTACCTTCTTTATAGTGCGACGTATTCTAAACTTAATTTCAAAAGATAAAAGAATTTAAACGTCCTTTGAATCCATCACCACGTCCTTTTATAATTGAGGTTCCACCATTTTAAATATCATACTCATACTTACACCACCTGCTTGTCAACTTGACAAATTTCATCAGTCCTCTAATTATATGGTCATTATTATCGAAACTCGTAATTAGTGCTTGATTGCACTTACAGGGTTCATACCAGAGTTCATTTGAACAAGGATGTAACACACTTGGCCTAAGGGTTCATCACCAAAATTCTTTTCAACAAGGATGTAACTGTAAATTAAACTATGTTTAGAAATATGGCCTAAAGGCAAGTCTTACCTCAAGAAGTCCCAATATTTAGCAGGGTACCTATGAAAGTAACAAAAAAAAGGCCAACTACCATTTTCCACGACAGGCTTAATTTATTCCTGCAAAACAGTATTGCACGACGAGTATCATTTTTTTTTTTCGAAAAGGGCCAGTTGGCCCGGCCTTCTTTGGAGGCCGTTGTAGGAGCCAGGGATCGAACCCTGGCCAGCTAGCTCCCACCCTTGGGGCTTAACAGCCTGCTCTACGAGCAGTTCCTACGATTACCAAATTTATATAGAAAGATATTAATATGCACGTTTCCTATATCAGTCGACTGAAATGCTTCGTTTGTTCAGGCGACGGCTCGTCCGTCTGATCTTGTGCCGTAGACCCTTTGGTGATGATGTATTCTTTGTATTGGCCCGCTTTACCTATCAGATCTTTATCAAACACGCTAGCTGTAGCAGGACACGGGATTTATCAGCTCCCTCGTTTTCTCCCTCGTCTAATTTTTTCAATCATCTTGTAATTTGTCCTCTTGTGATTTGTTAATTGCTTTTGTGTTACAACATATTATTTTTTTTGTCCTTGTCTAGCTATAGAAAAAAATTGTAAATTGTGAATTATCTTTGTGTCAATATATATTATATATTAGATTTGTCAGGTTTGTGATTTTGTCTATCGAGTTTTTTATTCTCAGATCCAAAAATTACAGATTATGCCAACAAAAATTGCAACAAGCTAAAGCTGCAATTTTAGCATAAAATATGTGTAATAACCGTTGCCCGAAAAAAACCTAAATTTCAGACATCTGAATTTTAGCAACTCCCATTAATATATTTATCATAGTAGATGATAAGTATTATTAAATGCACCTAAAGTCATACATATTGGCAATATTTTATCTAAAATTAGTCAAATTTAAGGTAATTTGATTTTGACCAAACCCAAAACTAAAATCATCTTTTTTAAAATCAAAAAATATAGGTTGTATACCTGAGTTGACTGACCGTTGACGTCAAGTCAACTGAGTACACCTGCATGTGATACATATAATTGCAGCGGCCCACGAAGAAGCACAGCGTTGCTTAGAATCATTTATGTACTCCTTGTGTTGCACTACCCAGCTACAGATGATTCTATTAATCCCGGTCACTCACTCCTAGTATATGATAGGCAAGTGCGTTCGCCTCGATACCTCAGCATCCCCCGTCGAAGCATCCTTGATTTGCCTAGCAGCAAGCCTGCAAAATGGCTCGCAAAAGCACTCATCACGCCTCATGGTTGCATTTGCATCTAGCTGTTTGTCTCAGCTTCCTCCTTTTGGCAAGCCACCAGCTCCCAAGTTGCTCCCTTGCACTGTCAGAAACTATCAGCAGATCAAGCGGCACCTCACGAGTCCCAGCACTATGCCGCTCGCAGGAGGCTGCGGCGCTCCTCCAGCTGAAGGGGTCCTTCGCATTCCCCACAGCCACAGATAGCTGCGATGTCAATACGACGTTGTCGTCGTGGAGATCAGGCACTGACTGTTGCCGGTGGGAAGGCGTCAGCTGCGACGGTATCACGGGGAGAGTTACTGCCCTCGACCTGTACAGCAGTTGCCTGAAGGTCTGCAGCGGCCTTCACCCTGCTCTCTTCAACCTCACCTCCCTCCGGTACCTCAACCTGGAGGGCCTCGACCTTTGCGGCTCACAACTTCCAGAGTCGGGTCTTGAGAGATTGACCAATCTTCGAGTCCTCATGTTAGAGAGCTGCAATCTTTCTGGTTCGATCCCACCTTCCTTTACGGGTCTTCATTCCCTGCAAGAGATTCATCTCAGTCACAACACGTTAAACGGCAATATCTCTAATCTGTTCTCTGCTCATAGCTTCCCACATTTGAGAGTCCTTGACCTTTCTTCAAATATGTTCGAGGGAACGTTTCCGCTTGGGATCACTCAACTAAAAAATCTCAGGTTTCTAGATCTTAGCTCCACGAACCTCTCTGGTGGTATTCCAAACTCCATAGGGAATCTCTCGTTACTGAAGGAATTACACCTTTATGATAACGGACTCTCCGGGGGCCTGCCTTGGGAGCTCAGCAATTTGACATACTTGACCGTACTAGATTGTTCAAATTCTAGTTTATCTGGACAACTTCCGTCACTTACAAGTTTAATACGGCTGCAACGTATCTCGGTTTCCTCCAACAACCTCATGGGTAAGCTTTCAGCATGCTGGAACATTTTCGTTCCACTTCTCCTGTATATATATATTCCAGGTGTATGATTTTTTTTGTGTGTTCCAGCAATAGGCAATTTTGTCATTGTTTGAATATAGAAAAAATTGTAGATTGTTTCTTGCAAGTTGTCCTTTTTAATTGTACTAGTTAGTTGCATCAGGTGGTTACTTGAAATCATATCAAAATTCAGACACCTGAAATATAGCAACTCTCGTAATCTATATAAAGCATTGCCAAAGGTTGTTATAGCAAATGGTCTAATAATCATGCCTCTCCCTCTATATATATGCACAGGGACAGTACCCGCAACCATATTCACCCTGCCAGCATTGGTGGAACTACATCTGCAGGTGAACAACTTTTCCGGTCCGGTCGAGGAGTTCCATAATGCATCTGGCACATTGTTTCAAGTTGACTTGAGTAGCAATCAGCTGACTGGTACAATTCCAACCTCATTCTTGGAGCTCACTGCTCTTGATACCATTGCTCTCGACTCCAATCATTTCACAGGGACGGTGAATCTAAGTAGCTACTCTAGGCTAAGAAACCTCGCTAAATTTACAGCCTCTGGTAACAGCTTGGTATCTATTGTCGGAGACGAACCCTGGACCAGTGGTAGCAGTAATAGTAGTATTTCTGAGTTGGCGTTTGCATCCTGCAGCCTAACTAGGTTACCTAGTGTCATAAGACATCTACCGTTCCTTGACTGGCTGGATCTGTCTTATAATGGCATCGGTGGCAACATACCTGACTGGATCTGGAGAAACATGAGCACGTGGTTGGACCTTTCTCACAACATGTTCACTGAGGTGGCACAGCCCCCTGCTTACACTGTCATATCGCACATTGATCTTAGCTTCAATAGGCTCCGCGGTGCCGTGCCTTCGCCTTCGCTTCTCTCTGCGTTTTACCTTGATTACTCCAACAACAAATTCTCTTCCATGCTGCCCGGCGATTTCCTCACGCTTTATGGTACTGCACCCTCCATCAACTTGGCAAACAACCAACTAGGTGGGACTATTCCGTATGCAGAGTGTGACCAGTTTCATTACGAGGAGCAGGACGGTGAGGCTCTTCGAGATCTCGACCTATCCGGTAACAACTTCAGCGGGGAGGTCCCACCTTACGTGCTTAGAGGCTGCAATAATGCCCTGCGGGTGCTAAACCTGAGGGGCAATCGCCTCGAGGGAACGTGGCCCCAGGAGATGGACGGGACATGTAGACTGGAGGCCGTAGATTTACATGGAAATCAGATCCGAGGGCGCTTGCCAAGATGGCTAGCTAACTGCAGAGAGTTGAATGGGCTCGATGTCGGCGGCAACAATTTCATGGATTCTTTCCCGTCATGGCTAGGAAACCTCCCTCACCTTCGTGTGCTTATCCTGAGATCCAACCAGTTTTACGGTCCAGTGACGACAGTGAGCATGGACCCTCATAGTCATAGGAAGAATCACTCGAGGTCTGCTTACTTCTCCAGTCTCCAAATCATTGACCTTGCAGAAAATGGCTTCTCTGGAGTGCTACCACCGGGACTCTTCTACAGTTTCAAGACCATGGCTCAGGCCAGCACAGTGCACAAAGTACGTGAGATAACAGTGATAGGTGAACAGGGTGAGACTGACATACATCAGGAACGACGAAATCCGGTCGAGGTCGCCATGAAGCAGCAATACATGAGGATGCTTGAAGACCAACAACTCGACCTCATGCTGATTGACCTGTCCAACAACAGATTCAGCGGTTCCATTCCAAGGACGGTGGGCAACCTGACTGCCCTTCTCGTGCTCAACCTGTCGCGCAACGCCTTCACCGGGGAAATCCCGGTGGAGCTCGGCCTCCTGTCGCAGGTCGAGTCGCTGGACCTCTCGTGGAACCATCTCACGGGGGAGATCCCACAGTCGCTGGCCTCGCTGACGGCCCTCGAGTGGCTCAACCTCTCCTACAACGACCTCAGCGGGAGCATACCTTCGGGCACCCAGTTCTCGACGTTCCCCAGCAGCTCCTTCCAGGGAGGCAACCGAGGGCTATACGGATGCCCGCTTCCCGTGCAGTGCAACCTGACGCGTCCGCCGTCGGCCGCCAAGGCTCCGCCGCCGTTGCATGTGCCCGGTGGAGAACCTGCTGACCACAGGTCCCAAGTTGTCGTGCTGTGCCTCTTCGTTGGTTCTGGCTTTGGGCTGGGCTTCGCGCTGGCCATTGTTTTGCAGGTGGTCTGCAGCAGGAGAGGCGCCAGGAAATGGCTGTGCAGAGCCAACTAGTTGTATAGATAAGTGGTCATTCATCTGAATGGAGCTTGTATAATTGTATTAGTTCTATAATAAACTTTTGGAAAATGTGTACTTTTGACCATGTTTAGTAGATAAGATACTGCAATGGTAATTGCATTCACCCAATCATTTGCTGTAATATTTTAGCTAGTCCTTGCCAAAAGACTTCCCCTGTAAGAGTTATGACTCAAATACAACTGGGAACTGGAGTACGGTCCTAATTTGTCATGCTCAGTTCCATGGACTATAGATAAAGTCTAGACCTCTCCATTATAATTTGTACAAACACATAATAAGATTTTTGCCCCATAGTTTTTCCCTTTTACATTGACGGTTTTTTCACGTTAAATTTCTTGTCTATCTCAACAAATGGTAACAAAGCCCATGATCAGTGGCGGAGCTCGTCAGTTTTGAAGCCTAGGGCCACTGTCAAAGCATGTATATCACCAGCATCAGGTCAATAGATGTAGACCGAGTGAATTGGACCAAACCGGGTCAAAAATTGAACCAGCGAGGGCATGGATTCATTGATCCAAACATTAAAAACCGATTGAACCACCGGTTCAATAGATTTGGACCAAATAATCGGACTGGCCACAAATAGTTTGAATCGGCTCAGTATATGGTTGATAATTAGCAACATATACTTCATTATAGATACGAATAATAAGTTGATAAGTGATAAGTAATACAATTATGCAACAAAAAAGAAATTTGCTATATGCCTATATCTATGTATCCAACATCATTTGATATATCTAATTAACTTGGTTGTAATTTCTTCTAATCTCTAAATTTGTGGTCTTAGTATAATACAAATCAAACCAAATAGCCTATGATTAACAGATTAAGTACACAAAACTCATGTCGGCCTACTCGCTTGCTTCCTTGTGTGTGTCAGCATGTGGTAGGGGAATACCAGTTCGGCAGACGGCAGTTCCTGTGCTAGATGCTAGACTGCTGGTGCCTGGTGGACAAGAGGAGAAGGTGCTCGGCTCCTGCCGTCCTGCGTGCTACGGCCCTGTGGGCAGTTCCCTGCCCTGTTTCCCACAACGCCACGATGAACGCCGGCACGCCGCGATGCCAATGCTGCTGCGGGCAGGCCCTAGGTGTCCAGGCGGGCAGCCGCCCAGTGGCCAACGCCAAGACCCACCTCCGACGGCCAAGGGGCAAGGCCGCAAGGGCCAACTGTGGAGCGTGGAGCCGCGGGTAGGCGGCAAAACCCCTTGTGGAAGGGTCCGGCGGGCGGCGGGCGGAGGGGAGTCGGGAACTCGGGATTGCGGCGGCCGGCGGGCGGAGACGCTGATTGTAGAGCACGGGGACGGGATTCAGGAATCAGGAGTCGCGGTTCCTCTCCTCTCTGTATCTGGGCTGGTTAGGATGAAGAAATTTGGCCCAACGTCTTCGAACTGGGTTAAATTAATTTACACTTTCTAGTTTTGAGTTTTTTTTTGAAGTCGTTAAGATGCTCAAAAAAATTAATAACATATTTGAACTTAAGGGCTACAAATTTACATGTACGGAAGTGGCATGGAGGACCCAAAAAGAGATATTTTGGGCCACTCCTAGGCCAAGGCCCTTTGCTAAAAAAAAAAACTACTTCAAGGCCTACTGGCCCTAGGCCCATATCCGCCCTGCCCATGATCGAAAAACCTAAAAAAAATCTTAGGCGTCACATGGTGACACAAAAACTCACTAATGTCAGGGTCACAACGGTTGTGTGTGACATGAAGAGTTGGACTAAGGCCTAGAGATAACATCTTTCTTACGTAACACAGGATTGTGTGATGTGAAAAGTTGGGATCCTTGTGTGACAGGAAATTGTTAGGTTTAGTCTCACATCGAAAATTAATGGTTAGGGACCACAACATACTCCCTCCATCCCTAAGATAGGATAATAATATTTATGATACCAATTAAGTATCATTAGATTCTTTGTTAATTATATTTTCATAGTATACCTATTTGATATTATAATTCTTTGTAATTTTTTTTATAATTTTGATCAAACTTGAGATGCTTTGACTCTCCAAGATTTTTGGAATGACTTATAATTTGGAATGGAGGGAGTATAAGACAAGGGCATGTCTCACATATCAAGCCATTCTTTTAGGTTGAGTTAGGCCCGAAGCTTTTACATGTCGTGGACTCCAATGAACCTAGGGCAGGGTCGTGCCCCATGCACGTGCAAGACGTGCGATCATACAGGGCCTCAAAAATTATGGCCTATCAAACCCTACCGACTCTTGTATTTGCTTCCGAGATGTTGCGTCTCTTCATGGTGGCATTGCAAAATCCATCTAGTCTGTTTCGGTCCGTCTCCCCATCTAAACGTCCTGAATCACCATCCGCACAGGACTGAAAAGTGGAGGCTACCAAGGATGGTACATGTACGATTCTTGATTTATCGCAATGCTATGTACATATTATTGTCGTCTATTTTTCTAGGCCGGTAGGGTTTATTTTAGAGTTTGGAACAAGGCTCTGCATTTTACCGGCACGGTCCTACTCGTGAGTATAATGAGCTGGGCTAGATCCGGTGAACACTAACGGGCCCAAATACTCGAATACTGCATGTAACCCAAAAAAAACTTAGCACAATACCTATGAATCTATGGAAACCGGAGTCTACGTTTAGTCTTGAGATTTCTCAGGTTTGATAAACTTTGGGGGAAAAATTGGATCTAAGTTAAGATTTAATAGAAGTATTTAATTAATAAACTTAAATTTGGTCTATGACATCCGTCGTGATCGTCACAGCGAGCCATGCTGTGTTTGGCCGTTGGCTCATTAGGATGTTGTCGTAGTGGAGCGAGGACAAACGAGCAAACTGCGAACGTGCGAGCGAGCCAGCGAGCAACTACTAGCATACAGATTTGTTGGCCTCGACCTGTTCTTGAGTCATATTCGGCAGCTACTTGCTGTTGGACCTCCTAATTGAGTAAGCTCCTGAGCTAGCTAGCTCATGCCAGCTCGGTTTAATTAAGCTGAGCCAAGTTGCAAACACGCCGAGCGAGCTGATGAGTTTCAGGGTTTTGAATTTGTCTACTAGCTTGTAGCTATGACCCTGAGGCTGGCTATGCCGGTGTTGATACAGCAGAACTTAAGGCTTTGTTTAGTTTCACGAAATTTGGGAATCTAGATACTGTAGCATTTTCGTTTTTATTTGACAATTAGTGTTCAATTATGGACTAATTAGACTCAAAACGTTCGTCTCGTGATTTCCACCAAACTGTGTAATTAGTTTTTTTTTTTTCCGTCTACATTTAATGCTCCAGGCACGTATCGCAAAATTCGATGTGATGACTACTGTAGCACTTTTTGAGAAAAACTTTTTGCAACTAAACACGGCCTTATTGCGCCGAGTCGCACAACTTGGAATCCTCGGAAGTCAGGACAAGCTCGTGATTTGTTTTCTTTTTTTTTTGTGAGAAAGAAAATGAAAAAAGATGGACAGGCTTCAATTAGGAAAGGAAAATAAATACAGAGAGATCAGAAATGAAGCCGGCATCGCAAGCGGATCTCGAGGAGCCAACTCGTGGCGCGGCCGCGTGGGCCGCCGGCACGGCACTCCTTCCCATTACCGGGACCAGGGGACGGACGGCAGGTCGGCAGCATTTTCCCGTCTCGCTCCCTGCCTTAATTATCCGCAGCGATTTGGCGGGTGGTGGTGTGCAGACTGCAAAGCATACCGAGAAGACAAAATCGGGTAGGGCTAGGGCTAGCAACATGGTCACGATGGTGCACAGACTACGGCGACGGAGCGGCCGGTGACGACGTACTTACATGACCAAAACTAATAAATAAATAAACATATATACAGAGATGATGCATGACATACTCCAAGGCCATCGGTCGGCGAAACTCGGCATGTCGGCAACGGGATCCACATGCCTCCAGCCTTGCTCTTGGATACTAATTCGTGTGCGAACAACGTTCCTGCGTGACATGTGAATGAAAATAAAATCAAATCAAAAGTGGAAATAAAAAGGCAGGTGACGCTGAGAAGTTGGGAAAAAGCGAAGTCAGTTTAAACCAAACGAGATTGCATGGGTTCGATCTCTGCACCTTTCCTTTTCCTTTATCTGCCGACTGAATACACACGGGCAGGTCGTAGGTATAGCCGTGTCGCCGCGATCATGCCACTGCAATTTCCTAACAATTGCATCCGTGCAGTATCTGTTCTCCATTTCTTTTCGTCGTGAGGACACTCCTAACCTAAAAACCACGTGGCTTCTATTAATTACGGATGATGTGACGCTATAATTAAGGTTTCGCACTTGAACACCTACCCCGAGCGCCCCCAACGGGTGACTCGGGGGCGACCTGCCGGCGCCGCACCAGCGCCATCTCCTGGCACCCCTCCGCCCGTCGCCGCCGCCCTCGGCGGTGGCCTGCAGCGGCTCGAAAAAAGGCTCCCGTTGCACCTCCCTTCCTTCCCCACACCCCCACCCCCTCTCCTCCATTGCCTTGCCACTCCCCGGGCGCCTCCGGCGAGTTGGCCGGTCAGCTGGCCGGATCCGCCCCTTGGTGGCCGGATCTGCCGTCCCCCTCACCGGATCTACGTCGTGTCGCTCAAGCTGTCTTCCCCCACGCCGGATCTCCATCGTCGTGGTCATCAGCAGGGCGTCGGGGGACTCGGCGGGCCGCGGGCCGGATCCGCCCCTCGGTGGCCGGATCTACCATCCCCTTCACCGGATCCACGTCGTGTCGCCCGAGCTGCCCTCCCCCAAGTCAGATCTCCGTTCGCTCTGCCGGTCGTTGGGGGACTCAACGGGAACGGGCCGGCTCGTGTGCGCCTGGCCAGGGACGTCCACTGGCCGCCGGGGCCGTGGGTGGCTTCCCCCTGCCCGCGGCGGCTTCGCCCTCCCGCCGTTGGACGTGGCGCATCGCTCGTGCTGCTCCCCCTCGCCGGTACGTCGTCACGGATCGAGGCGTCGGTGGCCTCGGCGGGTTGCCTGTGGTGCGTCTGGCCAGCGGCCGCCGGGCCATGGCCAGCTCCCCCCTGCCACTGCGGGATCCCTCAGCCATCGGTGGAAAGGGCCGTGCTCGCCCTGACTGCCGGGTGGATTGCCTTGGCTGGCGACTACTCCAGCCTGCCGGATGGACGGGCTCGGGGCAGCAGCGGCCTCCTGGGGCTCTCACTTGCCGGCGCCTGGAGGCTGGGACCCTGCGCTAATGGTGCCCGTGCTGGTGGCTTCAGCCCTTTGCCGTCAGAGCCGCCAATGTGGATGCCTCGGGTGGCTTGCTTCTGTTGATGTACAGTCCCTTGGTGAAAACCCTGCCTGGTTCCTTCGACCGGCGACGGTGACGCAACCTGCGCCATTACCTTCTTGAAGGCGTCGTCGAAGTTCCTGTTCGTCAGGGCAGGCTCGGGTCGAAAGACCTACTCGTGTGCTTCTGCCAGCGTTGTTAGTGTCTGAGGATGTCAATTCCCTTCCCCAAGGCATCGCTGGAGCACTTCTGCAGTACACCTCCCCTACCTTTCGCGGGAGCCACCCCTCACTGTGCATGTGTGCGCTTCAAGCTCCTCTTCGCATTGGTCTATCCAGCATGCTTGGTGTTGCTGTAGCCGATTACTTCTTTGACGGATGCTTTGTCGTCGTTGCTGCTAGGGCAAATGTTTTGCCCCCGACGTCGCTTCGGGCTCCCCCTCATGGAGGTGCTGCTGAGTGCGCGTTGAGCCCCCACACCTGCGGATGCTTTGCCGCAACCTCTGGCGGATGCTTTGCCGCCGTGTCGCTTGGATGGACGTCGCTGTCGTAGTCTCGTTTCTTCTCGGTGGATGCTTTGCCACCGCGGCTTATCTCCTTCGTTGATAGCCATGCGTTGATGTAATTTTCCTTTACAGCTTTTAGGTTTGTGATGGAGGGCCTCTCCTTACTGCCTGTCTTTTTGCTCTGTTATCGTTTAGTTTCCTAACCACTTCCTCTGTGTTCCCCATAGTTGCGTTATGTATGTCGTTCTTTCGGCACTCTTCTTAATGAAATACGCGCCAAATCATGTTCTCGAAAAAAATGATGCTACAATTAAAGAAGAGTGAAGAAAAACCATGTCTATAGATGACAGACAAAAGATATATGATTTAAAAATATATTTTATAGAAACTATCCATTGGGATATAGTTTCTATGTGTGCGTCTATATAAATTAATAGTTATAGGAATTACCTGTGGTTATTAGTATTAGACTGCCCTTGTATATACAAGTACAACTCTTCTATATTTGTACAGAGTGAACGGTTTATGGATCCTAGAATGAGATAAATTTATAGTTTGTCTTTGTTGTCTACGCATATTCTACCAATGAAAAATCCAGGTAAGAGCATCCACAAGAGTACCTAAAAAATACAACAACAAACTAGTTTCCCAACCTTTCCAAAACACATTGGGAGAGAAAAAATGCTGCAACTCCAACAGTTCAAAAAAAAAAGATTCCAAAACTTCGTCTTCTCCGTCCAGACTCGTTGCGTGCACCAAAAGCAGCAGCAGGTCCAGCCGTCGCCGCATCTCCAGGCTTCGGATCACGTCCTGCGTCCCATCGCAGACGAGGTGCAACGGGACCGCTGCAGCCGCGGCGATGAGCGGCGTCTCGTTCCGCCTCCCATCCACCGAGGCGTCTCTCCTGAGGGCGCACGTGAACGGCGTGACGGGGTCTTCACGGCAGATTTCCCGGACGGCGATGGCGGTGGGGACCAGTTTGAAGAAGCCGTGGCACCTTCTTCGTCCCGACGGCAGACTTCTCGGACGGTCCGCCTCCCGTCCCGATGGAGAACCATCCGATCCACTTCCACGGCTTCAACTTCTTCGTGCTGGCGGCGACGGAGGCGAGCGAGTCCGCCAGCGCGTCGTGGGTGTCGGCACAGCGTCAAGAGCTCGCGGCCCCGTCTTGGAGGATCCGTGCGATTGGGAAGTCGGAGCGTGCGTGGATTTATGCGCGTGTTGGGTCAGTATTTTGCCGAGAAGATGAGTTTTTTTAATCTTACAAAAAATTAAAGAATTGGGCGAGTGTTCGTGAACTCTTGGAGATACTCTAATGACAAATAAAGTTGCGTGGGAATGGTGGCTTAGCTGATATGTGATATTAGTAATCTGCATTGCCGGCGGCCATCCTAACGTGACACGGTACTGCAGAAGCTGTTTATTACACAGTACAATCTTGGATTCATGAATCTTCGCTATACTACATTTTGTTTTGCAAGAGGCACTCTTCCGATCGTACCGGCCGGTAACGAACGTGCTTTGGCGTTGCCAACACAATCATGGGGTGTTTGTTTCCTTAGTCGTTCCTAAAATTCATGTTACATCGAATGTTTAGATATTAATAAAGAGTATTAAATATAGATTAATTATAAAACTAATTACATAGATGAAAGCTAATTTGCGAGACGATTTTTTAAGCATAATTAATATGTCATTAGTACATGTTTACTGTAGCATCACGTTGTCAAATCATGGACTAATTAGGTTTAAAAGATTCGTCTCACAAATTAGTCGTAAGTTATGTAATTAGTTTCGTAATTAGTCTATATTTAATACTCCATGCATGTGTCTAAATATTCGATGTGACAGAAATTTTAGGAGAACCTGTAGAAACCAAACAGCCCCCTGGCTAGAGAGAAAATTTTCACTAGGTAGCTAGTAGATCCAGCAGATAAGTCTCAAAAGGTGAAATGTCATCGGGTCCACCAAAATCTGAATATCCGATGCTCGCTAGGTTTCACATCGGTAGTTAGGTTCAGATCCGGACCGGAAGCCAACATCTGTCGACGTGAACCTAATCTTAACTTTCTAGTGCGTACCGTACAGATTAGCTCACATCATGTAGGACATTCCAAAAATCCAATGCAAGCACGCTTTTATTAGCAGCTTTTTAGAATAAGCGCGTGTTTAGTTCACCTCAAATTCCAAAAAAAAATACTACAATACCTATCACATCGAATCTTGCGATACATGCATGGAGCATTAAATATAGACAAAAAAAAACTAATTGCATGGTTTGGTTGGAAATTACGAGACGAACGTTTTGAGTATAATTAGTCCATGATTGAACATTAATTACCAAATAAAAATGAAAGTGCTACAGTAACCCAAATTTCCAAATTCACCTAACTAAACACGCGCTAAGCAAAGAAAAGTCCGTACAGCATGTAACCAACAAAACGCCCCGTCGACCGAGTACAAAGGCCTTGTTTAGATTGCAAGTTTTTTCACTCTCTCTCCATCAACATCAAATCTTTGGACACATGCATGGAGTATTAAATATAGATAAAAAAAATAACTAATTACACAGTTTGATTGTAAATTACGAGACGAATCTTTTGAGCCTAGTTAGGCCATAATTGGACAATGATTGTCAAATACAAACGAAAGTGCTACAGTATCAAATACTGATTCTAGCTCCAATCTAAACCAGGCCAAAATTGACGGGGTTCAATTAAACGAGCTCATCAGAATTCACGGAAGCTCACGAACACATCAGTATTGGGCTATTGGCCTCAGGCGGGCCTTTTGTAGGTACTCCTATTTGACACTAACAATCTTGACTATATATATAGGTCAAACTCCAATGAAGTCAATTGCGGAGGCGGGGAATTGGAATTAGAGAGGAGGGAGTAGCCGACATCAGAACCAGACAAGCTTATCGCTATCGGAGCCAGGCGGGCTGGGGATGGTCATCGGAGCTCGATTTCTACGTCAGCAAGCCACGCTATATACCAGCGCTAGGAGCGAGAAGTCTGGCCGTGCACTCTCGGAACAGCTAGTTTTGGCCACATACACACTAGTTACGTACAGCTACAAGTAGACGCGTAGGTTTCACATCATTTGTTTTGGTCCACAAATTACTCCAGAGTCGAGCAAAAGCTTTGGTTGGCGTTTACCTTAGCCCAACTTTCGATCAAGTTTACATCGGATTAGCTGACATTATGCGCATTTCAAGCGCACTTTTTTAATTTAAGCAAAAAGCTAATACGTCGTTCGTGCACGTACGTACCAACAAAACACCCGTCAATTTTGATGACCGCCAGCGCCAGTCCGCCAGTACGATAGACAGACATGCATGAGAGAAATTTACTGGGACATCAACTCCTGCAGTAAATATAATTAAATCAAATTAATTAACTAAAAGGTGGGTTATTTACAGTGCCTCTTTGTATGTCCCGTGGTTGTTTGTCCTCGTGCATTAAATAATTAATTATAATTTCTCTGTTGTCTCAGTGTGCTGTACTATGTGCGCACTGAAACAAAGATTATTTTCTGTGAAGGAAAAGGACACAAATGCCTCCAACAATCTTGATTTTGCCGCCTTGCCGTACATGTCCCCAGATCGGAACAAAGCATACCAGATGAATCCTCCTCAAAGTATAATAAGCTAGACCTTGGTTCTACCTATCCTACATGCCTACACCCTACAGAGATGAACAGAACAAATATGATCTCCATCTCCCTGTCTTGTTGATATCCTAAATACTATTTACATGAAGAGAAGACAGAACAAGTGAGGAAATTAAAAAATATCAGGCCAAGAACACACGAAAAGGTTTACCGTGCAATCTCTCTTTCTGATTGACCAATTCAGACCTTCTTCGGATGCATGTGTATCTAATTTAATCCACGTAGGTTGAAGTGGATTGGAACGGAACTTAGTTTAATTCTACCCCAATCTACTCGAACACATGTAGATTGAGATGAATACATGCGTATCTAAACAAAGCCTCAAATAGATATATCATATACATCAAACGTGTATTGATTTCTGCTAAAGACATACGCTATGTTACATAAATTCTGACCAAGCAAGATTAAAAAAATTTAACCATAAAACTCAGCTAATTGCGTGCCGCTACATAGGATGGACCAAGAATCGAGTTACCGAAGCATGTTGTTGGCCTGGTCGGCCAGAGGGGAGGAATCGGAACGAAGGAGAGAGACCTTCAGCTTGGCTCCACGGCCAAGCGTGAAGCGTGAATCGGAACGGCCAAGCGTGAAGCGTGCCGGCCGGCGGCTGGCGGCGTCGGCCATCGACGATCAGTAGTAGCGGTAGACGACGTACGAGTTCCGGCGGGGCGGGCGCACGTGGCAGAGCATGAAGAGCACCAGGGCGATCATCATCGCCAGCAGGAACCCCTTGGGGTCCAGCAGAGCGCCGGCGGCGTCACCTCCACCGTCATCGTCGCCGCCGTTGCACCCCATGCAGCAGCACGATCCCGATCCCATGGCGGTGGGCTCGCGTGGGCCTAACCTGACACGCCTCTGATCCTCTGTGGATCACCTGGTCGATCTCCCTCTGGGTCTGTGGCTGTGAGTGAGAGGGGCCGGCCGGAGGAAGAGACAGAGTTGCTTCGAGTGTGGAGAAAGGAGGCAAATGGTTGCTTGGGACGCAAAAGTGGGAGGACGATACACAAATACAACCCAGTTGTTTACTACCATCCATGGGCGCAGGTCCAAGAAGAATAGGCCGGTGCAGAGACGGCAGGATCTATGGCGCGTGAGGACCCACATGTCAGTGACGAAAACAGAGAAAACCGTTTGGACTTTTCATCTTTCGCAAGGGTTGAACTGCACTGTTCTAAACTCTTAACTTTGATTTATTGGCGTAATGTCGTTTTCAAAGGGTTTTGGAATTCCACTTCAGGTCTAAAATGGGATGGATGGATGATTTTCACCTCAACCTTCTGCTGAGTCCGATGATCAACATTGTAACCTTTCAGTTTTCATATGAGCGATGGTTTAACGGCCTATTCAGTCGTTTACCACATTTTACAAAACTTTACTAGGCTTTTTATGGCAGCTGTTTTGTTCACGCATTCTTTAGCCAAATCTTGGCTACGAAGTTGGTAGGGTATGACAAGAGGTGTGGCGAACTGCGCTAGTCAACTAAAGAAGCTTGGTGCAAACGGGACAACCAAAGTCTGCACTTGTTCTACAATTTGTTGACTGCTCGTTTGTTCTGTAGTTGACTATCAGTTCTCTGGAACCATTCTGCGACCCCAAGCTTCAGTTCGTTGAAAGGAACTTGCAGTCGACAAATCAACTTGTTGGCCAGAGGACCAGACCTTAAAAGTTAAAACTAGTTTGCAGTTATACAACCGCGATTAAAAGTTAAAACTTGTTGGCCATGTATGTTCGTGATCGACAAATCGACTCACGTGACATTATATATTGCCCGGTGGGGTGGGGTGGCATCTTGTCTGGTTCACAACTCAAATAGTATGAGAATCAAAATACTGAGGACGATGGTACAATCTAACCTTGGTTGCTACTCAGCTGAGTCAGAATAACTGAACAGTATGCGAGGATGTGTTAACTGCTGATACCAAGGAATTCGGTGAAGCTTGGATACTTTGGTTCCCAACCGATCTCAGCCCGAGTTTTCGAATTCTCCATTCTCTTCCCCAATGGACCGTCAGTACCTGCAGTTAAAACACATTTCAGATTAGTTAAGCTATGCTAATGCCTGTGCACTCAAGAATATGAGGAAACCATAGCAGGTAGTACAAGACTAACCAGTAAAGCCTTCAAACTTCGTGTCAAATTTTCCACTTTTGTTAACAGCATCCATTATTTCTTGCCTGCAAAGTTGTTTTTTCCCTTTTCAATTGGGCAAACCAAAAGAGTAACACTGCACATCAAAACTGACTGTACAAAACAAAGAAACCGATCTGAACAAGGTCAGCAGTTTTACCTGGAAAGGGGCTTGTTGTCACAGCCCAAAAATATTCGACTCGGCAGTCTCTTTTTCATGATTGCTATTGCAAGGGAAGCAGCATCCTGGCAACAATATGACATGTATAACCACTGTAATATAACGTTGGTTAAGGAACAACCTATACTAACTCACACCCATCCATGTGATTGACATGGCAAAGACCTTAAGGATATGTAAAGATATCACATGTGATTGACATGGAAAAGACCTTAAGAATATGTAAAGATATCAACAGCTCTAGGGAACCAAAGCATTCACAGGCATGCTAGGATTGCATCGAACAATACTATGGTAAAACTAAATTAAGTGGATATATAGAAACTTCTAATTAGATAGCATTGCAGTATCTAAAGTAACAAACCAACAAAAATCACTTTTTCAACTTGCTTCATAGACTACAATAATATAAGCTTCAGGATTTATAGGCTACATATATAGTTTTGAAAACATATGCTTTTGTATTTCATAAATAAGTACAATATTAAAATTATCAACATTTGAGGGATAACAGGCATTCTGCTTAGCTTGTTTGAGCCAAATGCAAGGCTATGTAAAGAAATTGTAGGTACATCCATTTACAGATTTTGGGCATAACATAAATAAGCTCAAGTGCTCAACCATCAGATGGTAATATGAGTTGAGAAACTATAAACAAGGTGTGCAACACTGGAACTAAAATAAATCTGTAGCTCATCTTACCTCATAATGAATCTGGTTGATGATATGATCTGGTTGTGTGTCTAAAGTTCCTTTCCTCAACCAGAAAACATGAGCACCTCTGTCTATCTTGTGTGTCCAAGTCAAGGAAATGCTAACCAGTTTCACCGATAGTAATGTGTAAGAGTTTGTGTTCATAACAACTAAGCATTAGTTGAGGATATATAAAGTCCAGCTAGCCTGAGAACACAGCCTCCTGCCTCAAGAACAACATTTTCCACTTTTAGAAGTACATCAGTACGAGGGCTTCTGCCAATTGGCACTGACGGACAATCCTGCACAATGAAACATTGGTTAATACATCACAAAAAAGAAGGAAAGCAGGACAAGCAAAGTTTTTCAACTGACAACTAAAATATAGATAAGGATGCATAACATGGTTTTTGGTTACTTTTAAAATTTTCCCAACTTGTACCCACCCAAAAGAGCCAGAGAAAATAGTGGAGACAAATATGATCCCTGCAGAATACAAGTCTTAGTACCTCGTTGCACATGCTGTTGTCACTGCAGTCATACAGAGCTGTACTTGATGTGAACAGGAAAGATCCTTCACCACTCCAATTTGATGCTGCCAATCTGCACGTATTTTATGAAATGAGGATACATCACATGTCCACACTCCATAAGATATAATTTAATTAGTGGAAGAAAGATGAATGACGAATTCATAACAGACTCACATGCAACAGTGGCAAAATGCAGCCAAGTATGGATTATGAATGGTGATGGTGTGATGCACAGATGTGTTGACACTAAATAAAGCTAGCAATGCCCATCATTATATAGTATCCACGTGATTAACCAGCTAGAATGTTTGATTCTACAAATAGTGAAGAGCCCTTTTTCATTCATTGTTAGCATAAACAAATACTTACGGACAACACCAACCAAGTACCAGATAAAACACAGCACCTAGATTCCATGATAGCCATAGCCAAACACAATATGTTACCTTAGTTGCTAACAAGACGACATGTTACCTTCGTTGGTCCATGAACCCAAAAACACTTATCGCCAACTGGGAAGTTGTTTCAAGTATAATACACTTGGTAAATTCAGGGATGAGTTGCAACCGAAATATGAGAATGTAAGTCATCTTTCATACTTTCATCTGAGTATACTTATATTAGCCTAACTAAAGTAAAAGAGATCATCAGGTCCTGCCTCAAGAATTGAGAAATCAACCATGTTTTACACCCCCGTTCTCTGTCACTATGCATGATACTGATGGTGGCACATCTGCTATCAGCTCTAGCATAAACACTGCTGCATCTAGTCTTACACCACCATGCTAGTCACCAATAACAATTATTACTAAACATATGCTCATGTTTCTTTGTAACCTATGCCACTATTATGGCTGTCAACAAACATACAATGCATTCACTGCCATCAGACATCAGTTTAATCAGGTTGACCCCATTGATACTTAACTAAGATATAGTGCCCAGATCCCCATCAAGTTTGACTTGGATATGAAATCTCAACCTAAACAGACTAACACACCTCAAAACGGATTTTGGTATCGATGGTCCTTTTTTTTCTAGAAATGTTATGTACCGTAATGCACTAGAACAACACAGATTTGGAGAGCTTCATGATTTCCAAAAAAAAAGGAGTAAGCCAGATCATTTTTACCATTATCATTAGTAGTGAACAAAGTACGTGATAAAATATGGCACTGGAAAACTGAAATACATTGATGACATCATCATTATCATGGCACTCATTTACCTGACATCCCCAGGGTAATCATCTGAACCGGACGGGGGAGCGCAGAAAATAACATGTGGAACCTTCTGATGAATAGTGGTGCCTTTCAATGAGGGGATGATGCCAAGATCTGTTAACTCACTGTGATGATTTTTGCTTGCAGTCTGGCCATAAACTTTGCAATCTGGATGCTCCTATAGGATGGAAATACTTATAATATAAGGCCTTACAACATAGCTTTAAAATTTGATTTCTCCCAAGAATTTAGCCTCATATTTATCATCCCCTACCCCGGTTCAGAAAAGGAAATGTTTGGTTAAAAGGGGATCATTCCAAAAAGAATCAGGACTTTCCATAAAGAAATTGTTGGCATTTCTTAAAGAGCGCTTGAAAACCAATGATCAATAGTTTTCCATAACATCAACAGGAAAGATCTAAAACTGATTTGAACAGTAAAATCATCGGTTGAGTAAGCTGTTCTGGTGCACGATTCTCAATGCTAAGGCGACTGAGGAGCCGAGTAAATATATCAGAAATATTAATAATAGCTAGGAATACCTTTTGCCACTTCTCAGCTACGATTCGTCCAAGAACGCCAGGTCCCACAATCAGTAAATCATTCTGGCCAACAACATTGGGGTCAGAAATGTCGGACCCTTTATCATGAGATATCCCTGCGAGCCGCAAACACAGAAAAAAGAAAGAAGAGTTTAATAATAGCAATCATCTCTGTGAACTTCCTGATTTGGAAATAAAGAACATAACACAGGAACCTTTGCAAGTTACAACTTTGAGCACGTCGCAATCAATAAAAATTGCAACATACATACATGGCACGAAATTGATTATAGCTACTAGTACAACCTGGCGCCTATCGAAATCAGCACTACAGTCTTCTAACGGCATGAGTGACAAGCTAATCCTTCATTTCCATCGGAAACAGAGGGTGTGGGCATCCAACACACATGTAGCTTGAGAGGATTAGATACATCTTCCAAATTGTTGTGATGTCAAGCTCTATTAGCAGCAGTTCGTAACAGAGCCGAGAAATGATATAGCATTTAATCCAATTGGTCAATTCAAGGCGAAGGCATGACAAGCGTCGCAAATTTGAAAGAGAGAAGCTGCATATGAGAAGGGCAGGGGGCGGTGAGACGGTTACCGAGAGAGGCGCGGGCGAGAGGCGCGCGGTGGGCGAGCAAACGGAGGCGAGGTAGCCGGGAAGACGGCGCAGGTTTCAGGGAACAGGAGTCGGTAGTGGAGGCTCGGCGATGGGCCGGGTTCGTGGCGGGTGCCAGATGGAAGGAGGCCGCAGCGGCGGCTCTCATCTCGTCGGCCGGCGGGGTCGCGGCGGCGACAGTGTGACGGTGAGGAAAGAGTAGACGGGGAGGATAGTCGGATGGATGGTGTGGATCGAGTTCGAGTCCCAGGAATCGGGGTCTACCTTATCGATTCCGCCCGAAACGGGCGGTATATCCGGTTCCACCACCTATAAACCGGTAAAGAGAGCCATCATACCGTACCGGCCTCAATCCCAGTCTGCTCCGGTCGATCCTGTCCTAATTCGGTCTTGCCCCGTTCATCCCGGTACCGGCCAGTCGCCACCCAAAAGAACACCCTACGTCCCTCCGAAGACAGGAAATCATCGATTCTTATATCATACATAGACACAACAAATGGAGACAAAAGATACAGGATCGGAGAAGAAAAAAAAATCCCAAATATAAAAAACAGAACAATGCAAGGCACCATGGCGTCGGCGCCGGCGAACTCTCGCATGGATCGGCAGGGGCGAGCAACGTCTCCCTCGTTGGCGTGGACTAGCCGCACATCACGCCGCCTACGTGACTGACAGGCAAGAGGGCCGCCTTCGCCTTGGCTCCCACAGATATTCGTCGTGATGAAATGGTGAGGAGTTGTTTTGGTGCGGCGGCTAGTGGCAAGGCTTAGCATTAATGTTCCTATAAGCGAATGGGGACATGGAACAAAAACTAGAATTAGAGTGTTATTTTATAACGTGGGAACATAAATATTTCCGAATCGAGAACATAGACGTTCCCGAAACGAGAAATTTGACTATGTTCCATGTTTCCGGATGCTATGACAAGGCAGGACCATATGTGCCTTTGCTTCCATAGACCATGGACCATGGGTTTGCTGTTGAGTAGTTCAATTGGCCTAGCAGTCTATGGGCCTCTGATGGTGCTACACGTAGGCCATGAACAACGTTTACAATTGCAAATGAAGTAGTCCAATAGTGCACAACACAGAGTTTGTAAGTATTTATTTTTTCGCGGACATACTTCGGGGCATAAGTTTTTCATCAAGAGATAATATATGAGTATTTAGTGATTCGCAAATACATAACGGAAACAAAATAATGTTATAATAATTTATGTTTGAACGTGTGTTAACTATTATCAAAAAATAATTATTTGAGCATAATGTTGTCAACATTTGGTTTTAGCCACTCATCAATATTACATGAGTTTTCATAAAGCATGCATTTATAATATAATAGATCATATATATGGGTTGCAACGAAAAAAACTGATAATTCAAATCTAAATGTGTGTTGTACTATTAAAAAAATAATACTTAGTGCGGATGTTTGCGATGTTCTGTTTGTACAGTTTTGGTGCCGCATGCTAAAGTGTCAGCACAACATGGTACCTAGGACCCAAAATTAAGATGCCAATCATATTACTAAAAATAACACCGGCCACCATGGCCCTTGCGTTCCTCATGCCCGTTTATCTAGAGTCCAACTATCCAATAACACCATCGACAACAGCAAATGCATGTGGAGAAGTGCATACATACACTACCAAAAAAAAAAAGATTTCGGCTGGCGCTCATCACAACCATTCCTTCCGGTACGCAATCGGAGCAAATGCACACGGAGTGGAGTGGAATTATGGTGGGCTGATATGATGACGAGGCCTTTCCGGTTTTGCAATCATTTTTTAATTACACAGTATAACATAGACATTTATAATAGGTATACATACTTACATCTACAAATACATGTACGTAAACCCTAACTTTATGAACACCTCCGAAGGATTGAGCCGGCAAATCTTGAGATTCACGAAGTCACCGTAGGCGCCTCACTATCGACGGAGACGTCGTCTACCCATAGCGCCGTTAAATCTTATAATAAATCTAGAAAATGTGAGCACTTGTACCAAGTCGAATACTTAAAACTCGGGTGCCGGATTACACCACAATGAACCCAACCAACTAATTTGTGACCGGTTCGCATTTTGCAATCATTTTTTTTAGTAGCCGCGCATATGTACGTAGGGTGGTAATGACGAGTTTTTTTTTAGTTTTGTGGGGCGCGACAAGGATTGTCGGGTGGACGATGCCGCGGGATAGTATTAGTTCTGTTGGTGAACGATTCCTTTGAAACATTTTTAGGTGCAGGGATTATACACAAACCAGAACCCGAATGACCTTCATACTGGAATTGACAATTTGCAGCGGGGCAGGTTGGCTCCGATCCACACGCTACACTTACTTTAATCTCCAATTCGTACACCCACATCGAAAAGATTAGACGGGAGTATTTTGGGCCCTTCGTCAGACATGATGAAAAAGAAAAGAGAGAAAAATAAAAATAAGAGAAAAGAGTGAAAATCGTATAATCTAAAGAGTTCATAGACACAGGATCACGATCATATTTTGAAAGACGTGTGAATTGGGCGCGAATTGAATGTCAAATATCAAACTTTCTCACTTTGCTAGGTGTCCTATCTTTTTTATTTTGTTTGAGAATTACACACCCATTTTGGAACTCCTAGGATTGAGATAAATGCCTTGCCCTACCGGGTATCGAACCAAACATGCAGAGGCGAAATCATAATATTTTATTAAAAAATGAGTGAAAATCAATATTTTTGTGCTATAAATTCAAATATTTATGTAGGTATTAAATAACATCTACTGTGCTTTGGGGTGGGGGGGGGGGGGGCCCTGCCTGCCCACTGGTTCCGCATATTAAATAACATCTAGCGTAGGGAGATTATGTCTGATTTTGAACTCTTAAGAGTTGACATCAATGCCAAACTGACTCCAATAGGCTCTATTTGGATTCCTTGACTAACAACTAGTTAGCTAAATTTTAGTCTAGAGAATCCAAACAGGACTTATGAGTATACTAAAGTTTAACCAAAGCTCAACTAGTTGTTAGTTGTTAGTTCACTAGCTTATAGAACATAATTATTATGGGCTAACAACTAATTCTTGTCTATAGTGATGGATAAGATCTTGTGGTGGTCATCTTAGAGTAGTGGCTGACAGCATCTTAGCTAGGACAACATATTAGCATCTTGACATATGCTTGACTAGCTAGCAGCCTATAAATATGTAACCCCAACCCTTCAGGTTGGTATGGCATTTGTGTGAGTTTGTGTGAGAAATAGACAAAAAAATTGCCCTAACTCCTAGTGTTATCCTCTCTCGATGAGAGTAAGAATTCTCCTACTACCAAAAGTGAGAATTCAGCGACTAACATATAGAACCCAACAATTAGTTTAGGTTCAAACATATGCACTAACAGCGTTGTGTTGATTTTGCCTGCACACGTCATGAGTTCACAGCTTTTCCCTATGTATTGAACCAAACAGCCCCTCGGCGCTTTGACTACTGAAATTGTAACAACCCCTTCCACCCCAGAAAAAATTGTACTCCCTCCATCCTAAATTGTAAGTCATTCCAAGTTTTTCAAGTTTGACCAAATTTATATAACAAAATAATAATATTTATCATACTAAGTAAGTATCATTAGATTCTTCATTAGTTATATTTTCATATTATATCTATTTGATGTCATCAATCTTTGTGTTTCTCTCTATAATTTTAGTCAAACTTGAAAAAGTTTGACTCTGCAAGATTCTTGGAATGACTTACAATTTGGGATGGAGAGAGTAGGAAATTGGAATTCTAAAGGCCCCTTGTTAGAAAATCGAAATTTCCTCTAGGAGACAATTTTTTCATCAAAACTTGTTACTCTCATCCAAAAAGACCATTAGGAATTTTGTTACAATTCTAGAGACATCGAGACAGACTGTTGAACATTTGTAACATCTGAATTCTGAGATTAGTGTTGAACAGTTGTAAAGAATGGTTCGATGGGTTGAAGCCATGGAAACAATTAACAAGTATTGGAGTCAATGAGATGGTACAATGCTTTCATGAGTTAACAAAAGAGAATAGAAGGCAACTTACGTACATGCCACACCATGATGCAATGCTTTACATGATTTAACAGAAGAAAACAAAAGATAGCCAAAAACTGCAGTATGAGCAACCAACATTTCACTTCAAATCCGTCATCATTTCTTTTATGTATCGGTATATTCATCTTTAATCACAAGTAGTTAGCGACATCACATGAAAGTTAGAGATTGCTGAGACCAAGGAACTCTGTAAAGCTCGGATACTTGGGTTGCCATCCGAGCTCTGCCTGAGTTTTGGAGTTCTCCATCCTCTTCCCTAGCGGACCATCAGTCCCTGCAGCATGAAGCTATATATGTTAATTAAGAGCGCAAATGATTTAATGGGAATTCATGAAAGCAGCCAGAATGCTAGTATATGACTGACTAACCAGTGAAGCCCTGAAACTGTGTGTCAAATTTCCCGCTTCTGTTGACACGGTCCATAATATCTAGCCTGCAGCATCAAAGTTGTCAGCACACAAGTATTTGCGGCAAAATCATTGTTGGTGGGAAGAAAGGAAACTGAAGAAGATGAACTTTGACAGTGACCTGGACAGAGGCTCATTGTCACAGCCCACAAAGATGCGGCTCCGTAATCTCTTTTTCATGATGGCAATTGCTAGAGAGGCTGCATCCTGTAAATAACATAAGGCAGAAAATTGTAAATGCAAAACACATAAACATACATCCTGACATATTAATCAGATAGATGTAATCAAGAAAGGATAGATGTAATCAAGAAAGGGATCTAGTCATATCAGTGCAATGGTTGAAATTTTTTTAAAGAAAACTTAGTATCTACAGTATGGATACATGTTTTGTTAAATGGGGGGATAACACAAATTAACACTTCAGAGTACATGTTGCATCCAAGGCTATGCTCTAAATTGGTAACTACGGATTCAGATTTGCCCCAAACATCTAGCGTACAATCCACTAGTCCATGTTATGATACAACCATAAATAAGTACCAGCGCTTACTTCATAATGTATCAGATTGAGTACATGATCAGGACGCACATCCAAGGTTCCTTTTGACAACCAGTAAACATGAGGACCTCGATCTGATTTGTAATGGAAGTCAAGGAATATTGCATCAGTTCTGCCCAATTTATTCAGTAGGAATCAGGCAATGTTTATATCTAAGAAGTAAGAACACTAAGGTTGGAAGCCAAAAAAATCATGTCAGTGAGGATATGTAAAGTCCTACTAGCCTAAGAACACAGCCCCCTGCCTCAAGGACAACATTTTCAGCTTTTAGAAGCACATCAGTACGAGGGCTCTGACCAATCGGTACACAAGGAGAATCCTACACAAGCAGAAAAGAATATAAAGGTTAAATGAAATCAAGAAAGACAGCTGGTGCTGGAAGTCTGGAAAATTGTTGCAAAGCCCAAGCAAATAGATGAACATTGAAAAGTGGAACAACCACAAAACAGCATGTTACCAGCCTGAAAACCAATCTTTTTTTCTTGTTTAATGTTCAGTTTTTTTCTATATGAATCCCCAAACGTTTCTGTTTGCAATATTAGCAGAAAATAATAGTGCAATACCGCATATACTACCAACAAAAATGGAGTGGATTTTGCACCCACAAAGTTCAGGAGCAAACAAAAGACTATAACTCTGCACTTGTATGCTGCATAATACAAAGCTCATAGGACTAATACCTCACTGCAGAATCCATTGTCACTGCAGTCATACACGGCAGTACTCGAGGTGAATAGGAAAGAGCCTTCTCCATTCCAATTCGTAGCTGCTACTCTGCACATGTCATCTGGTATAAGGATATCTTACATGTCCTTGGGACCTGACACTAGTAGGTTTAAAGTGTAAGACAGAGCAAGGTATATTTGACTGCAAGGACACAAGAACCATTCATCAATGTTTTTCCACACTTCTTATACATCAATTGCCTGAAACGACACTCCTTCCAGTCATTGGCATCCTGTAAGTTTCCACCATGATGTTGAGTTCAGGAGAGAGGGTAATCAGGGTATGGTGTGCTGCCTGGGCTTAGAGGGATGCCATAGCAGGAGGTCGGCAACCAGCAGTGGCAGGTGGTGAGTCCGCAGCATCGACGAGTGGGTGGGGAAGCCCCGACCACAGGCAGCAGAGGACTGGTCGATTGGAAAGAGCCAGGTGGCTATGGGGTCATGTGGTGTCAGAAAGCAGGCATGGATCCGTGGCAGAGATACTGCCCGTGGCACGAGGGGGCTGGCATATCATCTCATTCATGCAACATTGACATTTCATCCAAAGCCTTGCAAAGTTCTATGTGTTTTTATTATCTAACTCATCTCAAAGTCTTGTCGGATTATAAAAGATTACCAACTCGTACTAAATTAGTAAATTCAATTAAAGTTTAAACAAAATTCAATAAGAGAATAAATGCCCAAAGCCCTAGAAATCCAAGGTATAAAACATTAATGCACTATTTTCTAGATGCATGTTACCCAGAAGCCAATCATGCATTAGAACATCTCCAAGAGTTTTCAAAACCCACTCCCAATCTTGATTTTTGGCAAGATTGAAAAAAATGCTCTCGAACAACTCTATCATCTCCCAATCTTTCCGCACTTGGGAAAATCAATCCAATCGCGCAGAAATATACACGCACGGAAAATCGATTGGCCAATCTGGAAGTGGAAGGATGTGAGGAAGAATAAGGAGTAAGGACAAAGTTACCAATGCAAATGTACAAGAGAGAAAAAAGTATAAAATTGGTTGGGATGATTTGGAAATAGTCCGAGATTCCTGATGCAAAATTGTCTTTTATATTTTAGGAGAGAGATTTTGGAAATGGTCGGAGAAACCCAACAAATGTGCTCCTAACTTTTTTATCCACTTGGAAAACTGATTGATTTACCATTTTTATTTTTGGAACTATTGGAGATGCTCTTACAACTTTCAACTATGGATTACGGAGATCTCTAATCTAAGAGCAGGGGATGGAGATGGAGCTGAGGAAAGGAAAGAACTTGCAACAAGTTTCAATTTTTTTTTTCTGGCATACAACATGAATAAAGGAGGCAATTATGATTGAAAGCTTACAATTATTTACCTCAGATCTCCAGCATAATCCTCTGAACGATATGGTGGAGCACAGAAAATAACATATGGAAATTTTGGACCCGGTACAGACCCCTTCAAGGAGGGAATGATACCAATGTCAGTCAATTCACTGTGATGATCTGTGGTTGCAGTCTGGCCATAAACCTTGCAACCTGGATATTCCTATAAGGCAAGCTCTTAATTAGACCAAGCTTTACAGTATTTGACCCGTTAAGAAATTTAAATTTACAATCGGAACTATAATGATAATGTAAAGAAGATATCACAAGGACACGACACTCCACCAAAAGATGATTAGGTTAAGATTTGCCAGAATCACAGTGCTGATGGTACTTTGCAGTACCACTAAAGAAATGTTAGCAGAGATGGAAATTAAATGATTGATTTTTATTTTTATAGGCAGTGACTTGTAGTTAACTGAATGAAAACAAAATTAATTGCAGCAACTATCTCCTACCCTTTAGTTCAAAATATCCGATTATTAACAAGTATTATTTCTATATGCATGTAGTTCAGAATTGCACTATTCTTACAACACTTCAGTTTTATTTAGTGTCTGGGCGGTAAAAAAAAAGTATTATCAGGCGACATTCCTTCGTTTCGAACTCAACGTGGCCTTGCTTAGAACAGGACAAATTGAATAATAATTAATAAAAGCAATATATGTGTCCAATCCCCGTTGGTAAGTTGTTGACGAGTTGCGCTCAACAGAGGGGCGACGTTGATAATCTACATCAGATTCAATGAGTAGCAACCTGTTTCCACATCTCGGCGACGATCCGGCCGAGCACGCCCGGCCCAACGATGAGCAGATCGTTGTTGCCGATGCTCCTGGGCGAGAGCGAGCTAACCGCTGCATCATCACCCGATACTCCTGCGATCATGCAACGGGGAAATAATAATTACACGAGAACAGAACAGGAGTCGGTCAATCAGGCGAATTCCGGAAGAGGCGCCAGTGGGCGGCGGCATTGGGTAGACGGAGGGTTTACCGATGGAGGAGGAATCGGCGGCGGTGGACATCGCGGCGTGGCGGCGCGGGCGGGAGACGCGGACGCTCGGGCTTGGAGTGGGGCGGGGGGCAAAGAGGGCGGAGGCGGCGGCGACAGGTGCGGCAGCTTGGAGATAGGGAAGAGACGTTGACTCGTGGAAGTGGTGGTGGGAGTGGAGTTGGGCAATAGGACGCGGTAACAGTCGTGCGGCTCCGCCCATGCCGATGGCGTGGCGGCGTCTCGTGGACGGTGGAGAAATGGAAAAGCCCAGGCCAGGGGGCGTTTTGTTTTGTACACGCCGTTCCTGTCCTACTGGGGAGCACGTCTCTGCGTTGGGGGGTGTTTTGGTTCCCACAGCCAATTCTGAGGGCACCTCTGTTCTGTTAGCATACGGTGCATCGTATAAGAATCTAGAGTAACTGGCCAACGTGCCCATACGTTGTAATGGAAGAAAAAACTATCAAACATAACGAAAAATAACAACAAAAATAGCAAGTGTCTATTTATGTTTTTACATATTCTATAAAATTAAAATCTATAATTTGTGCTATTTATGACGACTATGACTTTCATAATATGAGTTAATGTTGGCAATGACATGATAATATTCTATTAACCATATATTGACTTAAAATAAAACCATTTTATTTGTTTTCTCTTGTTGCAAAGAACAAAAATATTGAGGTAAATATATCAAACTTTACTTTTCATACTCTCTGTGCGCCGGTACAACTAAATATTGAGTTTCCAGACTAACTATTGAGGACCAAAAGAACATGTAACGGTCAGGCTAGTGCCTGGACATCCGGCCCTAGGCCCGCGTTCATACGTAGCCCTAGGCCCACTCGGATTCCGCGCTGCTCGAACGACTCGCCCCACCCACGCCCCCGCCCCCCCTCCCACGTGAGCCCATGCCACCTGAACATCACCAGCATCGAGAAGAGGAGGAGACACCTAGACGAGGCAGCAGAAAGGCGAGGAGGGAAATGCAACACCCGATCTACTTTTAAAACATCTGAATAAACATTTGCAACATAAGTTCGAAATAGTTGAAACACTTGCAACATATGTCTGAAACACTTGTAAAAACACCTGAAAACGCTTGAAAAAACCATTGCAAAATATATGCAACATTCAGATAAAATACATATAACATATGTGTGAAAGAGATGCAATATCCAGATAAACACACTTGCAAACATACGTCTGAAAACAGATGAAATATTTAGAACAGACGCTTAAAATATACGTGTATAGTTATTACAACATATGCAACATCTCGATCTAGTTTTGCAACATCCATATGAAACACTTGCAACATACCTCTGAAATATTTGAAACACTTGAAACATACAATTGCAATATGTGATTTCAAGCACAACATCTACTTGCTGCTTGGACGAATGGAGGCTCATTGACGCGGAGCTCAACGCTAGCTCGGAGCTCGATGCCACGGAGTCACGCAGGGGGATGCTAGTGGGCGGGCGGCTGGGTGCGGCCCTGAAGAGCGGCTGCGCCGCTCGGCGACAAGACGAGTGGGCGCGGTCCCCGTGGTATGCTAGGAGAAGGGGAGGTGGTGGGCATGCAACCTCGGGAGGCTGCTGCTAATGCTGCTTCTCCTCCATCGGCGGCGGAGAAGGAGGAGGGATGGTGAGAGTGGAAGACGGCGATGGTGCGGAGCCGAGGCAGAGGAGGGAGAGGAGCAGGAGCGGGGAGGAGAGCGAGGTCGGGGAGAGCACGAGGAGCAGCTCCGGAATAGGAAATCGGCATCCTGTTTTTTTAGATGGAGAAGCCATGAGAGGAGCATCGGAAGAGCATGCATATTGGGCGGAAGAGGCACGGATGTCGCGGACGGGAGTGGGGATCCGCGTCCGTCCATCGAGACGCCCTGAGGAGAGCATTATTGAATCTGCAATTCTAGTATCTGATTAAAATAGACAAAAAGTTAGTTGCTGACGTTTCAAGAATTAGTATCTATCCAGAAAATTATAATGGGAGATCTCTATCGATTTAACACATGCCAACCCTTCCTAGATGGAATTATAAAGATACATATTTAGATGGGATTAGACAATAAAGTGCTCAAGCTTTTGGTTTATGGTTTGATTAGTTGAAACTTCGGTGATCCATAAAAGAATAATCTTGGTTTTTCAAGAAGAAACTACCGGTGTGTAGAGGAGAAAAAATACAAAACAGAAATGCACCGATAGAAAAAAGGAAAAAAAGAAAAACAGAAGTGGACGGACAGAACGAAAAAACAAAGAAAAAACGGAAAGCAGAAACTCAAGCCACGAAAAAAGGGAGAAAAATAGAAAATAGACTCTGGAATTCCATACGGGAAAGGGAGAAAAATAGAAGCTAGGATTCCGTACAGGAGATGGGAGGTGACCGAAATAAAGGAATTAGAGAAACAGAAACACTTTTCTTAATTCTTTATTCCTTTTTTTTCTTATTTTTTTCTCTCCTTTTTCTCCTCAAACGTCTCTTTTCCTTTATTTGTCGATGGAGAAGAGATATTTGTCTTATGGATGGATACGGAGCCGACGACAGCCAACCGAAAAACAAAACGAAACATGACACAAAACGGCATAAGGAGCCAGAAAAAAATTGATAACCAAAAAAATTAAGGCAGGAATTTTGTCTTTTTAATATTATATTATATATATTATAGGTGTATAGAAGACGTGTCCGTGTCTTACTGCAAAACTCAATAATTTTATAATTGGACTCCATATCAGTTTAGACGCGAGCTATTTTAACTCATATGAGCATAGGTTATATGTTTAAGTCCGGACGAAAGAAACTCTCTATTGTCCGATAGTTAGAGGGTGAGAACCAAAAAATGGATGGACAAAAAAAAGGCTAAAATTTTGCTTTTTTATTATTAGGTATAGATTAGCTGGATAGTTATTCTTGTTATAGCAAATTCTCTCATTCATGAACATATTTTATGGTTAGCCGTTGAGTAAGAATATGTATGTCGTATGTTGCTAGTAGCATTAAAACTCAAAGAATTTGTAGTTGACTTTGGCTTTCGAACACGATGTGCAGAATTATGATGTGTTTAATGAAGATCATTAACAACATAAATATTAGCTGATGCAACATATCTACTATCATTATGACTAGCAACACCAATATGAGAGTTCATAACACTTGCAAAATAGTAATTAGAATCATGTGATGTATTTGTAAGCTGTATCTTGGAGTAATTGTAGTAGTATAGATGTCCAACACCTTGATACTTCATGATTTAGATCCTGACTGTCACAACCCAAAGTCATTTCAAATGAGACCTTCCTCAAGAACCTCCTTGATAACCTTACACAGTCCCTCTTAACCCACAAATCACCTCATCATTCTCTAAAAGGTTCCTAGCACTCTCTACTAGGGCAAGGACTTCAAATTCACCAATTAACCTTATTGGTTCTCCCCAATCAACCCAAGTCAACTAGGAGTCAACCCTAGTCAACCGGTAGTTGACTTTGAAAACAGACTCGAGGAATATGGCCAGGTGACCCTCCCAATCTCTTTGAAGGTGATTATCAACACCTAGAGCAAACCAATGTCCTTAATGCCCAACCACTCCTAAATCAAATTCTCCAAATTCAGTGTTCTAGCGGAACATTCTGCTGTCTCGGCGGATAGTCCGCCAGACCAATTATCTAGCATAATCAATTTTGATGAGATGTCCATCTCTCTCCCCCTAGGTCCCACATGTCAGCATGAAATGAAAAGGATAGCCAGCAGAATCTGCCCAACTCCACTCACTCTCACACCCACCCATCCACTCCCCACTCTCTCCCTCCCTCTTTACACATGAAGAACAAGGATGAACTAGAGAGACAAAGGAGGAGGAGAAGAGAAGGAACAGAAAGAAAAGAAGAAGAAGAAGATTAAGGAAGAGCTTAGCTCCACCATCTCATGGTGAGGATGGACACCTCCATCTCCTTCTCCACCCATGGTGAGCTCAAGATCACTCTCTCCTCATTTCTTGAAATCATTTCCCCCAACTCTAACTCTTGGTTTCTCTATGCATGGGTGCAAGGTGAAGTTTGGTAGTTATCTATCATCTCAAGTGTAAGCCCAAGATCATCTCTAGGTCAATCATCTCATGAGTCTCTTGGATTCTCTCTTATGCATTTCTATGGATTTTTGCAAGAAAATCATGAAGAAGCCTAAATTCATGTCTTTTGCTTGGAAGCAAGGATGAGCAAGAGCCGATGTCTTATCTTGGTGGCCTAGAGGTCACCCCATCTCAAAGATAAGCTGCCATGCCCAAGTTCTTGAATTTATCTCTCACATCTCATGATTTATTGCCAAATCACTAGATGCACTTGCCAACTAGAGCTTAAAACCTAACAATCACTAGTCCAGTATGTTACCTAAACACCCCTAGAGACCCCCTGCACATACATGGTAAGCATCATCCACAAACTAGAGTTTATCACTTATGAACACACTGAACAATCACTACTAGAAATATCCATTTCAACGATGAATAGATTTCATCACTGAAGGAGCCAAATTCATCATAATTTCAGTTTTATGACGAATTTATGATGAAAAACGGTTCGTCATAGAAGTCACATCACACTTGCACATCTATGACGAATCTGACAAAATCATCATAGAAGTGTCTTGATATGTGATGAAAAATAGACCGTCATAGAACTATTTTGGCATACATGGCAGGGGGCTGCCACACTGGTGGGCGCTTCCATTGGAGATGCTTTCCACGTGTACATGCTATAGCCTACATGTACATGCTATAGCCGGTTGCATTGGAGATGGTTCGGTTATGTGTCACCTTCTTATTGCACAATGTGGCCATCTCTAGTTCTTACACGTATCAGGTTCTTACTGGACCACATGTCGGGTCCATGTTGTTCCACATGCCAGTTTTCTATTAGCACACGTGTCATGTTGTGGGTTGGATCACGTGTCACTTCTTCATTGGACCATGTGTCTTATTTTTATTAGTCCACGTGGCCGTTTCTTATTCGACCACGTGTCACAGCGCTGTTCGTCCATGTTTCGTATTTTTATTCGACCACGTGGCTTCACGACTTTCTTCCACGTGTCGGATTTTAATAGCCTACGTGTCGAGTCCTGGCTATTGCATGTGTCATGCACTGGTTCATCCACGTGTCGCATTTTTATTTGATCACGTGGCCTATCCTAGTTCTACCGTGTGGAGTACAATCAATTTGTCATAGAAGTAATTCGAGATCATCACTATTGCATAGATTGAGTACATAACTATTTAGGCTGGCAATCAAATAACAGCAATTAACATTTCACACATTAGCAGTGAACCACTAATAGAGTATCACCACAATAAATTGGCATATGATTCTACACATCAAACCAGCACATGAGTCCACACATCAAACCACAAATGCTCACTGCATCAAGCCATGGGAGTTGAGGACTGAGAGTTACCAGAAGAGCTGAAGCGCGTGCATAGCTTACGGAGATTGTTGTACTCTTCCTGTTGCCATTTCTTGTATTCCTCAAGCTCCCTTTCAGTCTTTTTTGTCTTTCTCTTTAGTTCATCCACTTGACCGACAAGGGCAGCGGAACTTTCTTGTTCAGCAGCAAGCTGTTCCTGAAGCATTCTCTCCGCTGATGTCTCTGTTCTGGTGGAGCTTGTCTAGATACCAGCATTCTTTAAAAAAAGGTTGTTGCCGCTTCCCTGGGAGGGGCCTTGCCCTGATAGACGTAGAGGACCTTGCAAACAACATCAGCACTAGTCATTGGTTGCTGCTCATCAGCAACAGGTTCTGCTTGCATAGTTCCATAGCTTCCTGCGAAATTTAATGAGTAAAACATTATATTACAGATTGATTCATAACAAGTAATTCATAAGTCTTCCTTAGCCTACTGCTAATAGAGATTACATAAGCTTTAGTAGATTTTAGTAGATTTCCATAACACTAGGCTTCTGCTATGTTTCCTTCTTTTATGGCAATGGCTTCAGTAGATTTTAAGGGAAGCAAAGGAAGGTACTTATAACTGGTGTTCTTGCAGCATCGCTTAGGCCCTTTTTGCTACTGGTATGGAAGTCCCTAAAGACTTCTACAGCATTAACATCTTCGTCAAGTGGACCATTTTCTTCTTCAAGTCCTTGATCGTGTTCTGCTGCCTTCCTCTTGTTCTCCTTCTATTCACATTGCACATGAGTTTTGGTTTATATTTATACAAAAGCAAGAGTAACAATAAAACACAACCATCACTTACAAATTTTTGCATCTAGACAACATAGGAGTGAGATTCTGTAGCCTAATGGTACTTCACTTTTGCACGATTTCGCTTGTTCTTCTCAGATGTTTTCTATAGCTTCATTTGTGTTAGACTGCAGCACAAGTAGACCATAGCAAGACTATATAGGAAATCGATGGGTTCACACACCTTGTTCTTAGCACTAGACCAAATCTTGACAAGTTCACACCACTGTGCATCATTCATGGATGAGACATGAGAGGTCATATAGATCTAATCAGCAGGGACGCCAATGAAGTATTTTTTCTTCAACCTGCAGCATGTCTACCGTACCGCAGATTGCATTATATTTCGGCAAGCTTCTTTTGTTGGTGAGTGAGCACCGTTAACGCGCAGCCTTCGCTGCACACAGTAGTGTGAATGAAAAGTAAATCCGTTAAGTTGCTCAAAGCAGAGTTGAATGTCAGGAGGGGATACCCATACATACATTTAGCCTATCCACAAATCTTGTGCAATAGACGGCATCGGGCCTCTGCCCCTTCTATTGTTTCCAATGCGTCAAAATTGGTACTTCATGCCTGACTACTACACCTACCTCTAAGGCAAACTTGGTAGCTTGCACTGGATCATGTGGCCTTCTGTACCCCCTCGGCAACAGAGATGCGCATCCTCAATCCTCCTAGTGATTTTCTCATTTTGTCAAGCATAATTCCATGAGTTTGAGGCCTTGGCTTCCTCGCTCTTCCTGGAAATGGTACTACATAGTTTTCATACATTTAGATTGTTAGAAATGTTACATGGATATCAAATAGCTAGTGTAAATTGATTGATAGACATCTGTAAGGTAATACTAACCTTGGCAAATTTCATCATTCTGTGGGTGGTGGGAGATGGGAGTTTGCTGAGAGGGCTTCTCTTTGGCAGGGCTATAATCATCTAGCCATGAGGAGTCGCTCTTAGGGCTAGGTAGGGTGCCGTCCCGACCAATGTCTCTAGTCAATTCATGAACTTGGAATTGATCCCTAGGTCCGGGTGTCGGTCGTAATGGAGAGTTATGTTCATCGACTGCTGCTACCTCCACCCTTTTGCTAGCGGCAGACCTCCAAGTACAAACTCCATGAGTAGCCTGTTCTAGTGGTGTTGACCTCACTCGCTTAGAGGGCCTTCACCCAGGACTCATGGCAGCGTTGCCTTTTGTCCTGCTAGCAAAGCCTCCTCTATGGCTTCTTCGACCCGTACACTAAAATTGGAGATACAAACTTAAGCAACAAGCATGTACAAATTCTATTGCTATCCAAATAGTAAAGCATTGCATGACTACCTACCCCCCTCCCCCTCTGAACTAAATACAAGATAGAACAAGCACCTCAATTGATAGGGGAACTAGCTCATCTTCTAAAATATGAATCTGTTTCATCTGTATCATAAAATCCCTAAACTACCTCACCTGGTTCAGGGATATATTCCAAATCTTCGTTGTGTCTACCCTTTGTGCTTGACTTTTTTTTACCTTTGGAGACATAGGTTTTGGGCCCACACGTATTCCAAGTTCTTCCATCTTTCTATGATTCCTTGTGATTTTTGCGTTCCGTGCTCGTTCATAAGTAGTTAGTGGCTATTCATCTAGATTATAAAGGCATTTATTAACTAAAGCTTCTATGGAATGCCAACACCACAGAGCAAGAGTATGCAAATAAGCACCTAACTAGTAACTACAGATTATACGAAAGTCATTAATCCAATAAAGCACATGTCAGCTACACTCAACTATAGGAAATATGTAACCCCATAACTGTCTACATATCCTTGGTTCAGCCACTACAGTAGAGCACACATCATAAAAGGAATTTGGGTACCTATTCCTCCGTGTTCCCTGGCTTTGCTTTGTCGTCGACACCGCCGTTCTGTAATCACGATCGTGGAGCTGGTACGGCCGACGTTGACAAAGGGTACTAGATCTGGCTTCGGCTAGGGATCAGATCCGATCGATCGTGACAGGTGCCGAGCTAGGCAAGGGATTCAGATTTGGCTTGTACCATCGTCGAAGCGGTCCTTTCGCCATTAGCTGATTGACCTGTTGTCAATGAATCAAAGGGTATCTATCTCCAGCTAGGGTTCAGAAATGTATGAGAGAGGGTGCAGCTGGAGAGTGGAGAGGGACTCGAATTGCTGTTCCGATGGAGCCTATTAATGAGGACATCGCCATGCTGGACACACCGACGCCATGGTCTTCCCCAAGTTGCAATTCATTCCCAACTCAGCTGCCACGTCGCCCTCGGATTCAGCAGACACATCATCACTATTTCGGTCATAACTTTCTCATACGACATCGAAACGGGCCGTTCTTGGATGCGTTGGAAAGGGGACGCCGCCGCCGTCGTTTTGGATCTAGATTCTAGCTCCAGAAGATCTGTGGATCATTCTGTGTGACCACGGCAAGGTGCTGCGTCACCTATTTGGGCCAACTTGGCCATGTATCGTGTCGGGCCTTAAGCCCAAGTTGTGGGCGCCCAACCCCTGGCCATCCCCAACCCTAGGTCGAGTCTTAGACTATAAACACAGCCATCGCCGCTGCTACACAATTGGGTTTTGTTTAGAGTTTAGTTTTCCATCGAGAAACTGAATCGTTCATTGTAACTGTGGTGACAAATCCTTTTACAGTGATCCAGGGCCCCCGTTCTTGATCTCCTCCACTGTGTCGATTAGTCCTTTGGAACCGAGTTCTTGAATCCTCTATTGATATTTCGTCATTCATATTTGTAATTTCAGATTGCGTGTTTTACCTTCTTGCTTGTGCTCTTCGATTCGATTCGCTTGGTGAAAAGCCTTCTTGGCGAGGTCAATCAAGTTGTGCTTGGTTGATAACCAACGGAGCGATGGTGTAATGGTTGCGGGGGTTTGAATCGCGTCTAATTTGAAGCCGGACGCATAACGTCGAGATCTCCACAAAATCGAACTTATCGGCTACCTCTCGGAAGATCGGGCCTGTACCCATCAATTGGTATCGATATTTCGTGTTTTACCGCGAGGTATAATCTCGTTTGCCTTAGATTCGTATTTGTTCATTACCTAGAGTCTACAAAAAGCCCAACAATATTTCAATTTCCATTTGTCCTATCGCCCTTTGTGCCTTTGCAATTTTGTTTTAGATTCGTGTTGTTGAGTTTGTGTCCGTGGTCGAGTCTTGTTCTTTGGTTTAGGATTGTGTTCGTGGTCGTAGTTCAATCGCTTTATTCTTTGTTGTGATTTTTGTTTTCCGCCGCTATCCCATCCACCGTTCCCAAACAACAAGTCGAAGCCACCACATTACTCGACTTGCCCCGCTTAGCCGCCTTGTGTCACTTTCGCCGCGCGCAAACCCTAGACAAAGTTTGACCGCTCTTATTTTGCTCGCATCGCAGCCCTCCTTACATCATCAGGCGAATACCTACTGATGTTAGTCATAGTGACGATCCTGTGATCGGTGTTAGAGTTTTGGGACGCTTTGCCCTAACTGCCGCCGCCGTGTTGTGCCTCCCGGAAAACATACCTTGAGATACCTTCGGTAAAACAGGCATAACTTTTCGCTCGTTTATCCGAAAAATCTGAAATTTTTTCAGCAGCTTCTTGACACCATTTGGAGCCGACCCAAACTTGGCTTCACCCTGTTTGGTTTCATCAGAATTGCCAAAAAAATCGGGAAAATATAGAAAAAAAATTGTCAAAGTTTTTGCACGCTTTTCAGAGAACGTGCTGAATTTCTGTAGACCACATCCCACCTCAGTTGTAGGTGCCAATTTTTGTGGTTGCATCTTTTGTGATTTTTGTTCAGAGAAAAGTATATAAAAAATAGTGAAAAAAGTAAAAAAGTTCGTTTCCTACTAGTGCCTTTTGGAAAAATCCGGGAAAAAATTCAGGAAAAAGGAGAAATCTGAGCTATTTGCTTGTTCTGTGAGTTCTTTCGATAGTCCTTTGTTTTCACCTTGTTGCGCTACGTCTCGACACATCTTAGCCAGCACCTATGATTTGTCCTTTGGATCCGGATTGAACAATCGTTAATCTGCACTCGTTAATTGCTAATCCTTGCTGTCATATTGTGTGCCTACCCATAGCTCCACATATTCTTCTGTCAGCACAGGTTCATCTTGCAACTGTTACCCACGCTCAACAACAGATTGCTTCGCCACTTTGGTTTTGCTCCTGTTTGGCGTTGGTAAGAATACAGGCAAGACGGTGGTAAGCCGCTTATGATTTTGCATTCCACTTTCACCACCATCACCACCACCACCACTTGTTTCCTTTTAGTTGATAGGGATAATACTTTGGTGTTGTCTTTTTCTATCTTCTAACCATGGCAGGAACTCCGACGGACTTCAATGAGTGCGTGTCCAAGGGCGAGCTTACAACGTTCATGACTGAACAACGCAATCTTATGACCGAGCTGACATGCAACGTGAACAATCTGGTCACCCGCATTGAACAGCTTGAGCAACGCCCTCCACCTTATCGTGCTGATGATGAAGATGCGGATGCTTTTGGTGATGAAGATGCGTATGCTGACGGTGGTGCCCATCGCCGTCTCAACTTCAATCGTCGCGGTATGGAAGGTAATAATCGTGGTAATAATGATCCTTTTGCTAAAATTAAATTTAGTCTACCTCCTTTTGCTGGTAATATTGATCCAGAGGCATATTTAGATTGGGAGCTTGCTGTTCAACAAAAATTTGATTCTCATAATGTTCCTGCTGAGCATAGAGTTAGACTTGCTACAAGTGAGTTTACTAATTTTGCTTTGTTCTGGTGGAGTGATCTTTGCAATGCCAATAATGCTGCTGCTGTGCCTCAAACTTGGAATGTTTTAAAGCAACGTATGAAATCTTGTTTTGTTCCTCCTTATTACCAACGTGATTTACGTTTGAAACTACAAACTTTAAAACAAGGTGATAAAGGAGTAGAAGCATACTATCAAGAATTGCTTATTGGTTTAGCACGTTGTAGTATAAATGAAGATGATAATGATGCTAGTGCTAGATTTTTTGGTGGTTTAAACCATGATATACAGAACATACTTGATTACAAAAAATGGCGCAATTTTTCCCAATTGTATTATCTTGCTATTAAGGCAGAACGAGAAGTACAGGGATGCAAACAACACCAGCCTTTCAAGTCTAACAATGGGAGGAATTTTCAGCAGTGTTCTGAGCCAGAGACGCCCAAGCTTCCTATTGCACCACAGCCATCTACACCTCCATTTTCTTCCGGGGTAAGTAAATTATCTAATGTGCAGTTTCCACAGCTGAAGAAAGGTGGCACTCCGGGTGCTTCTACTAGCTCCTCCTCGTCCAGCTCTAAAATCATTTGCCACCGATGCAAAGGCATGGGACATGTCATGAAGGATTGCCCCAGTCGTTGCGCTTTCATTGCTACCGAGGATGGATATGTAAGTGCTAGTGACATTGAAGATGATTTAGCCCTTGCTGCTAACATTGATGCAGATCCCACCGAGGGCAATCAAGACAAGGAGGCCATCACCATTGACTGCCGCGGACTACCCTAGCCTTCTTGTGCAGCGTGTGTTGAGTACACATGTGGGACATGAAGAAGAGATGAAGATCCAACGCCATAATTTGTTCCACATGTATCTCATTGTGCAGGGTTGTCGTGTTCTCACTATCATTGATAGCGGGAGTTGCAACAACTTGGTGAGTTCAGATTTGGTTGACAAGCTTAGCTTGACCACACGACAACATTCGTATCCATATAAACTTCAATGGTTCAATAATAGTGGTAAGACTAAGGTAACTAAATCATCATGCATTAGCTTTTTCACAGGCTCTTATCATGATACTGCTGATTTGATGTTGTCCCTATGCAAGCTTGTTCCATTTTGTTAGGTCAACCATGGGAATTTGATAATGATGCTTCACACTATGGTAGAACTAATACATATACTATCCTACATAAGGACAAGAAAATTACATTGCTGCCTTTGTCTCCTACGGATATTATTAAACATGCTACTGAGATTAAAAATAAACCTCCAACAGACATTGCTAAAAATAATGGGATTAAGTTAAAAGGAGGTGCTTTTCTTGCTACAACTTCTGCTACTGCTGAGTTATGTGATAATCCTAATGCACCATGTTATACTATGTTTTGTCAACCTTTTATGTTTGGTGCATTTACTGCTGTCACTAACCTTTTGCGGGGAGTTCACGATGATGGGATGGAGTCGAGGACGACTCCAATTCTAGAAGGAGGGGATGATGAGGACATTGCCAAGATGGAGTCGAGGATGACTCCAATTCGAGAAGGGAGGATGATGAGGACATCGCCATGCTGGACACACCGACGCCATGGTCTTCCCCAAGTTGCAATTCGTTCCCAACTCACCGCCACGTCGCCCTCGGATTCAGCGAGACACGTCATCCTCCTTTCGGTCATAACTTTCTCACGACGACATCGAAATGGGCCGTTCTTGGATGCGTTGGAAAGGGGACGACGACGCCGTCGTTTTGGATCTGGTTCTAGCTCCAGAAGGTCTGTGGATCATTCTGTGTGACCACGGCAAGGTGCTGCGTCACCTATTTGGGCCAACTTGGCCATGTATCGTGTCGGGCCTTAAGCCCAAGTTGTGGGCGCCCAACCCCTGGCCGTCCCCAACCCTAGGTTGAGTCTTAGACTATAAACACAGCCATTGCCGCTGCTACACAATTGGGTTTTGTTTAGAGTTTAGTTTTCCATCAAGAAACTGAATCGTTCATTGTAATTGTGGTGACAAATCCTTTTACAGTGATCCAGGGCCCCCGTTCTTGATCTCCTCCATTGTGGAACCGAGTTCTTGAATCCTCTATTGATATTCGCGTCATTCATATTTGCAATTTCAGATTGCGTGTTTTACCTTCTTGCTTGTGCTCTTCGATTCACTTGCAGGAAAAGCCTTCTTGGCGAGGTCAATCAAGTTGTGCTTGGTTGATAACCAATGGAGCAGTGGTGTAACGGTTGCAGGGTTCGAATCGCGTCTGATTTGAAGCCGGATCGCCAACGTCGAGATCTCCACAAAATCGAACTTATCGGCTACCTCTCGGAAGATCCTATGGTCTGGAGCGGGGTGGCAGAGGGGCGGCTAGAGAGTGGAGAGGAAGGCCATGGGACTAGGATTTGGAGCTAGAGGAGGGAGGGTGCGGCTAGAGAATGGAGATGGAGGCGGAGGCGGAGACGACAACTCTTTGCGCTTTTATGTGGCCATCATATTACCACAAATGCCCTTGTCTGAAATCAATGGCGTGGTAAACCTATTTTCCACGTGGGGGTAAAAGAGAGACATCTAATTTTCGGTGCATGTTGGGTGGACTGCTCAGTGCGGTGCTCAGTAGATACCAGAATTTATTCCATGTTTTAATAGGAAATGATTAAGACAAAATGTTGTACTTACACTACTAGGAATATCCACTTCTATGATGATCAGCTTTCATCACTGAAGGAGCGAAATAATTTTAGTTTTATGTCAAAAAATGGTTTGTCATAGAAGTCGCGTCATTCTTGCAATTCTATGACAATTCTAGAAAATCATCATAGAATTGGATTGATCTATGATGAAAACTGATCGTCATAGAACCGCTTTGGCATGCATGGCAGGGGGCAGCTATGCTGGTGGGTGCTTCCGTTGGAGATGCTTTCCATGTGTACATGCTATAGCTGTTTCCATTAGAGATGGTTCGGGTATGTGTCACCTTCTTATTGCACAACGTGGCCATCTCTGGTTCTTGCACGTTTCAGGTTCTTACTGGACCACATGTAGGGACCCTACTATTCCACATGTTAGTTTTCTATTGGCACACTGGTCGTGTTGCGGTTAGGTCATGTGTCACTTCTTCATTGGATTAAGTGTCGTATTTTTATTGATCCACATGGCATGACCACAATAATCCACGTGTCTTTGTTTTACTTGACCACATGTCTCGATGCTGTACGTCCGCATGTTAGTATTTTATTGGGCCACGTGTCGCGCCTTGAGCTATCCATGTTTCATTTTCTGATTCAACCACGTAGTAGGATGGATTTGTACCACGTATTTTGTTTGATTGGCCCACGTGCCGTGTCGTGGCTGTTACACGTGTCATTCACTGGTTCGTCCATGTGTTAGATTCTTATTTAACAACGTGCCTGTGCTTAATCTATCACGTGCACACCAATCATTACATTAGAGAAAATGATTTTAGATCTACACTGCTGCACAAAATGACTACATGCATAATTATATTGAACATGAATCAAATAACAATAGTTCAACTCAGGAGCAAACCACTAACAGAGTTCACATATCAAGTCACCAAAATTTCACATCAAAACAGCAAACAAACCACATGTTCACTACATCAACAAGACTGAGAGTTACCAATGCTTAAGTGCACGATATGCTCACAGAGCTTATTGTACTCCTCCTGTTGCTGTTTCTTGAACTTCTCAAACTCCCTATCAGTGTTTTCTTCCTTCCTCTTTAGTTGATCCACTTATTTGGTGAGGACAGCTGAACTTTCCTAATGAGCAGCAAGCCATTCCCGAAGTCTAGAGCAGCTTGTCCTGATACCAGCATTCTTCAAAGAAAAGGTGTTGCAGCTGGCCTAGGAGAGGACCTTGGAAACAACATCAGGAATAGGTTCTGCTTGTATAGTTTCTGTAGCTTTCTACAAAAACCAAGGAGTAAACATTAGGAAGAGGACTTAAATTGTAGACTAAAAGATTATTTTAGTACAAGTAATGCATAGGTCTTCCTCAGCTTACTGCCGATAAAGATTCATAAGCACAATGCATAGGTAACATATTAATTGTTGTAACATTACAACTTCAAAATGATGGTGCCACTTTAGGCTCCTACTTTTCCTTCTTTTGTGCCAATGGCTTCAGTAGATTTCAAGGAAAGCAAATGAAGGTACCTACCACTGCTTCTCTTGCAGCATCGCTCAGTCCCGTGTTGCTACTGGTATGGAAGTATTTGAAGATTCCCACTACATCAACATCTTCATGAGGTTGATCATGTCCTTCAACGAGCACTTCTTGATCGTATCTGCGTCCTTCTTGTTTTTGTCCTTTTGTTAAAATTGCACATGCCTTTTTGTTGACACAAAAGGCATTGCATATTTGATATAAAAAGAGTAACACAACCATCACTTACATATGCTTGCAGGTGGGCAATATAGGAGCGAGATCCTGTAACCTGGTGGCACTTGACTTTTGCAAGGTTTTGCTTGTTCTGCTCTGAGACTGCCTATAACCACAACTATGTTAGACTGTACCACAAGTAGACCACATAAAGACTAGACAAGAAATAAATGAGTTCACACACACACCTTGTTCTCAGAACTTAACCACATGTGGACAAGTGCACACCACTGCGTGTCATTCATGCAAGACACAAGAGAGGTTTTTCTGATTTCATCAGCGGGGGTGCCATTGAAGTAAAATTGCTTGAACCTATACCGTATCTACCGTACAACAGACTGTAATACACTTGTGCATGTTTCTTTTGTAGCTTCATCATTGTCATCAATGGCCAGCCTCAACTAGAGAAGTGTGAATGTAAATTAAATCCATTACTAAGTTGCTCAAGGCAGAGTTGAATGTCAATAGAGGATATACATACTTACAGATAGCTTGGCCACAAATCCATTGAGAAGTTCAATCAGTTGCTTGTAATGTATCCAGTGTAAGAAAATTGGTACTTGAGACCTGACTACTACACCTACCTCTGAGGCAAACTTGGTAGCTTGCAATGGATCATGTGGCCTTATGTTCCCCTTGACAACCGAGATGGGCATCCTTGTTCCCATTGATTGGGTGGTTTTGTGAAGCCCAACCCCCTTAGTTGCTTGCCTTGACTTCCTCGCTCTTCTCTATAGTGGTACTACACAATTTTCATACATTCAGATTGTTAGAAAAGTAATATGGATATCAAATAGTGTGGCTTGATTTATAGACTTGTCTAAGATAGTACCAACCTTCGCAAGTTTGGTCATTTTGCTGGTGGGGAGGTGGAGTCTCCTCTTTGTCATGGCTAAGGTCATCTTCACATGACCAGTCCCTCATAGGGCTTTGTTTGCCTTGTGCGTGCTGACTTTTGGGCCTAGTTGGAACTACAAGATGCTACAACTCTGCTAGACTTGTTGGCTTCACTCTCTTGGATTGCCATCCCCCAGGACCCATATCAGTGCTGCCTATTGCCCTGCTGGTAGGGACTTCTCTATGGCTTGTTTAACCCACAGCCTGAAATTGGAGAAACAAACTTAAGCAGCAAGGATGTAAAAATTGCATTGCTATCCACACAGCGAAGAATTGAATTGCACTGCTACCTAAACCAACCCCCTTCTATCCTAACAAGAGAAGATAGAACAAGCACCTCAATTGCAAGGGGTACTCTCTCTTCTAAATCTGTATCTGTATCACCATATCCCTGAACACGCTCCCCTGCTTCAGGGAGATATTCCGGATGTCAACATGTAGATCACAAAGGCATTTATTGAGTTAACCTTGTACCGAATGTCAACAAAACAGACCAGGAGCATGCAAATTAGGCGCCTAAACTATAGCTTATACGGAAGCCATTACTTGAATAAAGCACATGAACTACAACTTATACGGAAGCTATTATACTCGAATAAAGCACATGTGAACTACAATCAACTAAGAAACATGTAACCCTATCACTATATATCTACATGTCCCAAGTTCAACCACTAGAGTACAACACGCATCATAAAAGGAATTTGAGTACCTCTTCCTATTCCTAGCTACGCTGCGTCGTCGGCACCACCCTCTTGTCATCCTGGTCATGGAAGTGGTGCAGCCGGTGTTGACGAATGGGTAGCAGATCCGGTGTGGCGGTCGTCAATGATGACGTTGGGGCTTGGTTGTGACAAGTGCCAATGTAGGGGTCTTGATCCGGTGTGTACTACCACTGACGATGGTCTTTCCATCATCAGCGGACTTGCTATCGACGAAGGGGATCGGATCCGGATCTAGCTCTGGCTCCGGCTAGGGTTTGGAAAGGTATGAGAGACAATGCGACTGGGGAGTGGAGAGGGAGTCAAGTTGCTGTGCCGATGCACCTAGCTAGGGTTTGGACCGGGGTGGCAGAGGGTGCTATGCTTTGGAGCGGGAGGAGAGATGGTGCAGCTGGTCCAGTTGGAGAATAGAGATGGAGGCGAGAGACGATGACTCCTTGTGTTTTATGTGGCCATCACAATACCGCAAATACCCTTGTCTGAAATCGATGGCGTGGTAAACCAATTTTCCATGGGGAGGGCAAAAGAGAGAGATCTAATTTTCAGTTCATGTTGGTGGCACTACTGGGCACGGGGATTTTGTTTTGTCCAAAATCAAATTTTTGCGCGGGCAGATCACCACCCCGTCTGGCGTCTTGTGAGTAGAGACTAAATTATATATGATGAATGGTGATGATATATACGGAGTAATACACTAATGTGTATTAACCATCGGATCACCAATATTAATTCCCCAAGTTTCGGTGGATCCCCCAAGTTTCGATGGACGGTGACTCTTGACAGCGTTTATGTGTCTGTGATGCAATTACGGGACACGTGGGACAGTCCGCTACTAAAGGCATTCTTTGATCAGTACCCATCTTTTCCACTTTTGTGTGCCATTTCCATCGCCGTTCGCCCCCCCTTGATGCCACCCACCCTACGCCCCTCCCCCTCCCCCCTCCACCCACCCCCTCCTCCTCGCACACTAAAACCTCTTGCCCAGATCCTTCCGCGCCATGGGGATCTACTACATCACGGCAATCTACCGCGCTGCCATCTGTCAGCACGCCACTCCTCCAGCGAGCAAGCTGGTCGAGATCGCCTTCTCACCTCGGCATGGTGAGGCCGTCTACGATCTCCTCTTTTTTGTTCATGAATTTATGGTGTTTGATGAAACACATGTGTAATTTTTTCTGATGGTTGTAGATAGCCTGAGTCAAATTAAAGTGGATGGAACTACCACATCGCAAAAAGAGCCAGAGGCTGGCAACCATTCTCTGAGTAGCAGAGGAACAGGCACCACCACAGCCTAGAAAGAGCCAAAGGAAGGTTCATAGTGTCCTAGAAGCAAAGGAACAAGCACCACCACAGCCTAAGAAGAGGTAGAGGAAGGCAGACAATATCTGAGAGGTAGGGGAAGAAGCAACCGAAGCTATGCTAGCTCTGGAGTCTAGGAATTCTTGTAGGCAGACTTGAATGGCCCATCGATAGCAGCAGCATGAGGAGAGTGCTGAAATGGAACTCAGGGAGGAGGAGCCCACTGAGGAACAACTACAGCAAATGACCGAATTCCACTCCAAAAACTAGACCAGTCGCTTTGCACCTTCCAGGATCAAATCTGTAGCTACTCATGGGGGCGCGGGCACTCGCACTCATGGAGGTTCGATGTGTGCCACAATTAGTGGTACAAGGAGCAGTCGAGGAGGTAATTTGATGTCTGCCAATGGTGGTACGAGGAGCAGTCGAGGAGGTTTGGTGTCTACCAATGGTGCTATGCGGAGCAGTAATATTGAGAGAAAGAAAGAGGTGGTTTAGTTCTATGACTTTCGGTATTACAACTCAAAGAAGATACAAAGCATCAGGTTCTGTGATATTGAGTTCTGGTTTCCACTCCTCAAAGAGCTTGGCACAAAATTATAGTTCTGGACTATGACTCAGGAGAGTTTCTTCAGGAGCTACCGTGCTAGAGGGACAGCACTAGCAGACCAATGGACACTTGGTTGGGATGAGCTTGAGAGAGCAGCTGGTATACCCATCCAGCCCCTCTTTGAGCGGTTCCCGGGCTTCATTCACCTTTTTAGTGAGGTTGATCGAATTGTGATAAGCTGGGTGCGTCAATTCTATGCAGTAGTGTGGATTCATCCGGAGTATGACTTCATTGCTTTTATGCTCAATGGTTGGCCAGAGCGAATGTCCTATAACTGCCTACAACAACTCCTCAGGGTTGACAATTCAGACGGGAAGCTCCACTAGATAGTCTATGGAGATGCTCTTCCTCCACGTCGTAGTAGGGCTGGAGGTACTTTTCCTACAGACCAGGAGATTCGGCCGCTCTTCATGGAGCCCTTTATCGATGGCTCCTTGCGTACACCGGACAGACTGCATCCAGAGGCTTACATTCTACACATGGCTCTAAGGAAGACAGTCCTGCCTCATGGTGCCAATAGGGAGTCGTTGACCAGCTTGCAGAAGTGGCTACTACTATCAATATGGAGAGGCGAGCAATTTGACTTCTTACACTTTTTCTTGTCTGAGATCAAGGTTGTGATAGCTGATGCTATCAGTACTAGATGATAGCACGTGTACCCTCACATCATCAGCTATCTACTATGCATGATTGACTCTAAAAAGCATAGGCCGCTATACAACTAGTCGACTTGCGAGGTTATGACCTACATGCCAGCAAGTTTGGATGATCGTCGTCATGGACAACATGCCCTTAGGTCCGTTCAAGAGCTATTACCCATACAGGACAGAGAAAGACGCAAAACGGTGGATGCAACCCTAGAGCAGGTAGAGCACCAGTCTAGGATTGGAGGAATCTTGAATGTATGAATGCAAGATTCAGACTCCGATGACAGCGACTACCATGACCCTACGTTAGACGTCCACAATGAGGGAGGGTCATCCTCCGGTGGTGTGGCTGACAAAGAGATGGACGATGTTCCACCTACTATAGAGATGTTAGCCAAGCAAGCACCGCCTCCAGTGTCCATTTAGCAACCATCGGAGCTTGGACAGATACTTGCTAGGCTAGTTGTCGGCCAGGAAGAAAACTAGAAGCGTATGGAACAACAAGATAAGCGTATGGAATGACAAGAGAGGTGTTTAAAAGTAAGTATTGATAATCAAGTGGAGAGTGTGGTCCTTCTCAAGAGTAGATGAGCTAGCAATCATCTGCTTTTTGTGAGGCCATCAACCAACAAGGCCAAAAAATTGACCTGATGTGCAATGTGTTCACCGGTTGCTTTAATCAACTATATAGTGCCATAGGGGTTAAGGCCCCTGACTTTCAGATGCTTTAGTTATAATGTGGTAGTCAGGTCAACCCCATTGCTGGTTATCTGATTGGTCCTGATAATACAACTGTCCACATAGAGTTACCCATTGCAACGATGCTACATAAGTAGAGTTTAGCTTTAGGTCTTGATCAGGCTGGTGATCCACCTTCTTCACCCCCTCAGGTCAAGGTGCAAGTCACCACAAAGGTACATACAGAGCCTCTCAGGTCTTCTCCAACGATCGAGATACCTGAGCTAGCTTTAGGTTCTGATGAGGCAGGTGATCCACCTTCTTCGCCCCCTTAGGTCGAGGTGCAAGCTGCCACGGGCACACATATAGAGCCTCTTAGGGCTTCTCCAATGAACAAGATGCCTAAACCTGCTAATGCTAGTATTACTATAGTCAAACATAAGCAGAGTTCAGCTTTAGCTCATGAGGCAGCTGATCGACCTTCTCCGCCCAATGAGGTCAAGGGGCTAGATACTGCGTGTGACACCACAGGGGCACATACAGAGCCTCCCAGGGCTTCCCCAACAATCATGGAGCCTGATGTGACCACTAAGCCTACTAATCCTACCATTAATAGAGCTGAGTCGACCTCAGGGTCTGACACTACTACTTCAGTTTAGCAGACCGGAGAGTCCACCATTCATCCAGGTAACCACTTCACTGAGCATGATGAGACATCGGATTCAGATGATGAGATTTTAGCATACTCACCAGGCGAGTTTGACCTCAACAACACCATCATGACTTCGATGCCTACTTCATCGTCATCACCACATCCTTCAGATGCGTTGTCACCTTGATTCCTTGCCAAGGAAGGGACGTACAAGAGATTGGTGATAGTTCAATAGTCGAAGGGAGGGATGCAGTAGAAGGTGAGAGAATGGAGGCATCGAAATTTGGATTTAGAACAATTCTTGATGTAATAATTGAAGTCTTGCTTACAACACCATGTCTTTTTTATGGTTCTGTAATAAGTTATACATGTTGAACCATTTTTATCACTTTGTTACCATGTAGGCATTGAAATTTGGATTTAATACGATTCTTGATGTAATAATTGAAGTCTTGCTTAGGATACAATGTCTATTTTATGGTTCTATAATAAGTTGTATATGTTGAACCATTTTTATCACTATGTTGCCACTATAAATTAAACCTAACATCTAAGTGCGATATGAGCAACATCTATCTAGTCTGACTACCTCGTTGCAACTCGAGTCGTTCCTCTTAAGAGAGAACTATAGGGTCGAACAACCCCATTGCAAGTCAAGGAGTCACCCGATCACGAAATCTATTGTCCAATGTGTTACAATCATAGAGTAGGGGACTTTCTTTCATGCGCAATCAAATCTTGCGTGTGCATTCAGAAAAGAGTAATAGATATTGTCTAGCGTGTTACAATCGCATAGCATCAGACTTTCTCGTGTGTGCATTCAGAAAAGAGTACTACACATTGTTTCGATGATTAACATTTACAATGCCTGACATAGGTGGAAGCATTCAGAACAGAAATATGCAAAGTTACTAAGTTACCTACGGTGTTTCATAAGAGGGAAGGAAGCTTCCCTAAAACCTAACTCCCTTTCGAGAGGGAAGGCAGGATCTGGCCCATGACCTCCTAATCACCTCATACAAGCATGTCGGCCGCACAAGCCTTTCGCATCCAAGCACAAGAAGCAAACACTGTGAAAGACAATGCGACACGCATAAGTTGCTCTTCGAATTAAAGTAACAAAATAGACTTTCTTTAAGATTGGAATGACCCTAGATACAATCTATGGCTCAAAGAAGGCAGCTAGGACAACATCTCCCACATGCGTGGCTGCCACAATGGCCTCCGTGGTGGCGGTAAAGTCACCAGTGAGCTCCTCCTCATCGGCACCAACTAGAAAGCCAGGTTCAAGCAGGCGGAGATCATGGCCAGAACGAAGCTGCACCATGGCCAAGGCTAAGGCAGCCCCATGGCGCACCCCGTGATTGGCCACCATCCTAACTTGAGCTGGCATGGCCTACAAATGATCCACAAGCAGGACACCCCCTGCGTTCACATCATTGATGGCAACGAAGGCCGCCTCTCGAAGAGCGGCCAACTCCTCCTCTAGGGTTGACAACACTAAAAACCATCAAAACATGGCCGTGGACATTTGGACAGAGCTTCTTGACAAAGGAAACCTTACCGATCGTCCTAGCTTGAGCATCGGCAGCTGCCACCCAGGCATTAGCAGTCTCTCATTCTGAGGCGGCAAGGGCAGTCTAGATGGCGTCGAGGCAGAGCGTGAGCTAACTAACCTCGCCCCCAGGGTTCGAGCATGGGTCGCGAGCCGCATCTCGATTACGGAGGGGCTCATGGACTTCTCGGTGGCCGAGGGGAGAACACCCCTTTGGTTCCATAGGGCACGTCTCTAGAGAATGGGCGGCATCGGATAACCGCCTGACCTCTAGTGTCATGGCATGAGAAATGGTCCTAAAAAGATTAAGGAGATTAGAATGGAATGACTTCGGCAACTAAGAACAAAACCGCCTTACCCAAGGTGCCGCAAATGGGAGCAGAGATGCGGCAGAGGCCCGCTCCCCTCCGGAGGGTTCTCTACCGAGCGCTTCCCATGGTCCATCACTCTGGCCAAAGACGCGACTCGCTCGAGGCTGGAGAGAAGGCGAAGAAGTACCGTAGAAAGATAGAGAAGAGCGGTTGCCTTGCTCTTACCACTCTCGTAGATTTATGGCTAAACTAGGCACACTAGGCTCTCCGGGCTTCGTGCAAATTTAATACAGATTTAATCGCTATGGATTTCCAAGCAACAGGTTGTAGCGGCTACAGTCAGAAAAAGAGTAATAGATATTGTCTGGCACGTTACAATCACATAGTATCAGACTTTCTCACATGTGCATATAGAAAAGAGTAGTACACATTGTGCCAACGATTAACATTTATACAATGCCTGATGCAAGTGAAAGCATTCAGTCATTTTCTGGAATGTTACAATCACATAGTATCAGACTTTCTCATATTTGCATTCCAAAAAGAGTAGTACACATTGTGCCAATGATTAACATTTAATATACAACGCCTGATGCAGGTGAAAGCATTCAGTCATTGTCCGACGTGTTACAATCGCATGGCGTCGGACTTTCTTGCGTGTGCATTTAGATAAGAGTAATACACATTGTGCCAATGATTAACATTTACAATGCCTAACGTAGGTGCAATTATTCAGAACAGAAATACACTAATAAGTTACTAAGTTACCTATGGTATTTCATATGTTTCATGGATTAGTTGGAGGCCATTGTGCTTTTCACTGTCGATGGCAAGCAGATTCGGTGTCAGGAGCCGTATCCACTCGTGGCACCAGACCATGGCCTCCTCCTTTGTTAGTTGCGCATCGAACAACCAGCGGCACAACCCATTGGTCCATTTCTCCCTGAAGTGCTTCAGGACCTTCTTCATCATCGACTCCGGTGACATGACCGGCTTCCACCTGGTGAGGAGCATGTGGAACACGTCGTACCCTTTATTCAGTAGGACGACACTAATGGCAACAAACCAGGACACCAAGTGCGGTACAATGAGCTTGTCGACGAATGGCGTCCACCAATCGGTCCCACCAAAAGGGAGCTCATACTGCAACACCATCTTGTCGTCGCAATCTACCATGAAGAACCACCTACACAGAGCACCCTGCCAATCTTTTCTAGGAAACTCATCCAATAGGAGGTCAAGCATTTTCTAGGGTGAAATCTCAGACGCCCACCTCATTAGGTGGTCAACCCACGCATCCGTAGCTGCCATTCCTCCTGGCAGCGGCTTGTTGCAGACATTTCCAAGTCCGCGCTTCAGGTAAGGAATGATGACACCATCGACAAACCCATTCCAAACGTAAGGCCAAGCCGCTGGCTTCCATGGCAGCACAATGTCATAATTTTTGTGCGTGTTTTCACCAGTACACTTCAACAGGAACTTCTAGACCACGGTCAGCACCTTGGTGAGCATCGGCTATAGCAAGTCCCGATCGATGGTCGACATCCATGGATGCAGAAATACGTTAACCAGAACAATCTCCCATGAAGTGTCATACCTGTCGGCAGCACCCGATAGTCCAGGCAACACTACATCATGCAGGAATTCCCTAGCGTGATGGAACTCTAGTGGTAGGTTGTGCAAGAACTATACCAGTTGTTCCTGCTACGGGAACCTAGTGGGAGTCTATGTCTCCTTCAACCATTTCATAATGGGGTCGACCACCAGTTCAATGAGCAACCCGGCATACGACGAGGAGGTAGACCCATCGTCCAAGAGTATGTACTTGTGCTTGCTCACCACCTCCATCTTCCTATTTGGCTGCTCCAGTGGATCATACAACATCAACTACTTGAACGTCTCCTGCACGATGGGGACCAACATCTTGCGCGCTGTGTCCTGTAGGGACATCTTGTATTAGGAGGGATACTTAGTCAGCAACTTCATAAACTCACTAATAACCATATCCAAGATGACCTCGATGTGGCTCTCCTGCGGGCTTGGTGGTTGCATGACCTTGTCATCGTGAGGACTCAAATTGCTTGCGCCCCCATCATCAGATGAGGTTGAATCATTGGAGGGATTATTGGCTATAGGGATGATGTAGGAGGCGTTCGGTGTGGTCGATGCCGAGACCCAAGTACCTATGGCGCAGTCTCACCTGGATGAGGTTGGCATCCCCTTGGTGGTGCAATCTGAGGCCATGGCTAGCACTGTAGCCCCTGCGTTCCATTATCCGGTGAACCACTAAGTTGTTCATAGCGGTCATCGTCGCGCCATCGGATAGGGCGACGCTCGATGCACGCCCAGCAAAGCAGAATGGCCAGACCACGATGCTAGGCCTCCGGAGACAAATGGCATGGGTCACCTATAATCAACGACAGCAATGGGCATGGCATCCTCATTGGCAACCGCGACGCCATTAGCATCGACAACCACAATGCCACTAACATTGGCAACCGCTGCACCATCAGCATCGACAACCGTGGCACCAGAGACAGCGCCAGTGTTGTGCACTACTAACTTTTTCACTTGAGTAGAGGAATGTGTTGCGATAGTTCCAAACACTAGATGGAGGATGATTAGTAACTACTGCATCAACGCGGTTGAATTGAGATTGGGCCACATCCGTCGCATCGCCATGGGCGTCGCAACCATCAAAGTTCGCCCTTTCTGATCGGAGGACGTGGGTGTATAGCTGTTGAGATTATCGAGAGCCTAAGACAGTTCGACCCTATGAAATATAGATGCTCCAGATCACTACGAGTCGATGAACAATGAAATACAGTGCTGGCAACTATCAGGGACTATCCAACTAGTCCATAGAACCCAACTATCAGGGGCTAACAACTAGTTCTAGTCTATGAACCCAATAATTAGTTTGCTTTTTTTAGCCATGGCTAACTAGTCATAGTCCATCCAAACTAGGCCTAAGATAGTCCGATACTAGGAAATCTTGACAGGCTGGATAATAGTTCTGATGAAACAACAAAATACAAATCATGTCAACTCTTACGCCGAGTTCACCGCAACCATCCATCGTTGGGCTTAGCTTCATCATACTCCTGCTCCTCCTCCCATTCCTCATCCTCATCATCATTGCAGGTGGCCTCACGGATCACGCTGAAGAAGCAGGTGTCGTCGATGTTGAGGTGGTTGCTTACGTAGAACTCATCCCATTCGTACTGGAACAACGTGCGCACTTTGCTGTTCATGTGGGTCCTCTCTAAGCCCATGAACCAGGACTACCCAGCCATCTATAGCTCGACGGCTTCCCGCTGCTAGTAGCCATGTGCTACCTCAAAGTCCACTAGCACGTTCTTTGCCTCGGACAAAAAAAGATTGATGAGAAAGACGATACTGGTAACTTACGACATCCGTACGTTCTGCATCTCACGTGAGTGCTCACCAGATACTTCTCTTTGAGGTGGTACTTCTTCAGGATCACTCCAAAACTCCTCGGCTCCACGATGGGTAGGGAGAGCTAACTATCGCCGGCCTCGAAGTCATGTGGGTACTGCTTGCAATAGGTGGTAAGGTCGAAGACCTTGACTTTAGTCTATGACCGGATGTCATACCGCAATACAAGAGAGAACCCATCTTGGAGGTCAAGGGCATGGACAAAGTGCTTCCATCCCCATCGGAGGTACAAGTGACCACCATCAGGGAACAACTCCACCTTCCACCGAGCCAGGCTCTGCTCATCATCTAGACAAAGCTCGAGTTTCTGGCCACCTCCAATGGCCTAGGCTATTGCAGCCGGCAGTTTCTGCGTGCACAACGATCAACATAGCCAGATAGAGGGACATGTTCATTCCCAAAGGCAAACCCCAGTAGATTGGATTTAGCACACAGAAAATAGGCACTTACCAATGTTTCTGCATACAATCCAAGAAGAAGGATCTTCATGCACTCCAGGTCACTCTGGCTTGGTCCTACCATGTCTTCTTACAGCCCCGCCGTGCCAACTAGAGAACTTGACAGTCTCGAGGAATCCATGCTGGTATGTCTCTATTCTCATTCTCCTCTAATGGGGGGTTTGGCTTTCTTTTTCTGTGTTTCTGGTGTTGTCACAAATGCAAGGAGTGCACACAGTGTTGGCACATCAATGGAGGAGCTAACATGTACAATAATAACCAGCGCCGAGACTGACGCCGTCTCATCGGTGTAAATGGAGGAGACATGCTATGTTTTCATCAGTGTACACTTGGGAACGTCAATACTCCTACATCTCCAGTCGAACAGGCCTTCTGTGGTACGACTGGTTGAGGTTCTTGAGGGAGCATGATAGCCCATGAGGGGTGAAAAGACCTATCACCACCACACCAGGCTTTCAAGTCTCAACCGTGTCATGGTGTTCAATTCACTCCTGACCAACTTTCATCCTGCATTCACTTCGCTCTCGGTAACCGCGCAAGGTTTCTTTGAGAGGAGAAAGTCTCGACAACTAGAAAGTCCTGCCGCCATATATTTGAACGCGTCGGATAGTATTCGTGTCATACACATTTGTGCAAACATTTTCGTTCACAAAGGAACATTTATCATTATCTCGTTGAACACATGATAGTCTGAGCATTGTAAATCTGACCGGGTTGGACACATCTCACTGTTGCCAACCACGCAATGGTTTCTTTGTGCCTCGGTTTGGTGAACCAAACACGTATCAGTAGTTGTAGTAGTCATGAGTCGCTCTGATCATGCTCAAAATGAGTGGCTCTGATCCATCGTGAACCCAACTTGTCTTTTTGCATGTGTTTGATAAAAATTATTGAACTTGTAACAACCATGTAGCGAGGAGTTGATCTGAACAAGTCTTGACTCGATCTAATGCACAACAGAGGAGGCATAGATGTTGCATTTTTACTGCACATGCTAGAAAGTCCCCCGCTGTCAAATGGATCTTTCGTCAGATAGTAAGTGTTCCCATCTCTAGCTAGCCGCTGCATGTCTCTTCAAAAGAGAAATTGCTTACCAAGGTGGTGTTTAAATCCAGGGAGTAAAGTTTAGGGATGTCATATCGGGGTGTCACATGGGAGTGTTCGGATAGTAATAATAAAACAATATACAGAAGTCCTCTGTAATCCGCGAGATGAATTTATTAAGCCTAATTAATCCATCATTAGCACATGTTTAGCACCACATTATCAAATTATGGACTAATTCGGCTTAAAAAAATTGTCTCGCAAATTAGTCATAATCTGTGCAATTAGTTATTTTTAGTCTATATTTAATACTCCATGCATGTGTCTAAACAACTGATGTGATAGGGAGTAAACTTTAGGGGGAGGAACTAAACAAGGCCTGAAGCAACTCCTCTTCACTCTTCTGTCTACCCCTCGACTGTTGTGACTGCTTGGATAGGAGTGAACAGACCTATCACAACCACACTAGGCTTTTAAGTCTCAACCGTGTCATGGTGGTCAAAATCTCTTAATTTTTCACTCCTATCCAGCTTTCATCCTGCATTCACTTCGCTCTCGGCAACCGTGCAAGGTTTCTTTAAAAGGAGCAAGCTTGGCCTAATGCAGATCAGATGAGCAATAGGTGTTGAAAATTCTACTACACACGCAAGAAAGTCCTGCCGCCTTATATTTGAACACGTCAAATAGTATACGTGTCGTACACATTTGTGCAAATGTACTCCCAGCCCCATGTCTTAGATTATGAAAAACATTACTTTCTTTTAGGAATTATTAAATTAAAAGCCAAGGAGAACACGGTCACGTGACTGTTGGCGGTCCTTAACGACCAAATTCGACCGCCAATTAAGACATAAAAGGGGAGAAATTAATAAACATAAACACATGCATTTACCACTGACCTAGTTCCACATGTATTTGGAAGATTATTGTTTTTGCAGGACATATACACAAATACATGGGAGAATACACCAAAAGGCGCTTTCTAATGCTGAATTGCGCAAAGAATAAATGAAAGGTCCATCAATTTAAGATATCTGTGCAGAATACCACCTAAGGAGCGGCGCTGGAGCACTCACTGACCCACCATGCGAAGGCGGTGTGATGGGAGCCAGTCAAGGGCCGGTCGCCTCTGGGCCAACTGCACCCCACCTAGCCCCGCTCGTCCTCTCCTTCGTGTGGTGGTTGCTTGCCTCCATGCAAAAGGTGGTGGTGCATGGGTTTCGCACCAGGAATAGCCATAGCACTGCCTCTCCTTCATGTATAAATAGAGGGGCAACACCCTCGACAACACACTTAGGAAGCACACAACATAAGATACACAATGTAGCAAGAAGAGGAGGAGCTCCCCTGTCATATCTTAGCTCTTTGGCTTAGTTTAGGGAGTGAGTGAGGAAGGAAAAGAGATGGAGAAGTACCAGAATTGTCAGCTACCTCCATTTGTGTACTTGGGGCCCCTTGTACACATAGCAGAAGGATGCCGAGAATGTCGGATCCCTCTTCACTTGTACCTCGGTGAATCTAGGACTATTTGGAGTGCAAAGGTTCGTGTTTATCTTTGGTGGTGAGTTCTACTTTAAGTTAGTTTTGTTTACTATTTACTTGCGGGGTCATCGTCCATTCTCATAGCGGATACACTAGTAGAGGGCTCCTGATAAAGACGGATAACCCTGTACGGTGCTAGAGTAGTTATCGATAGCATAGATGTGGTGTCTAGGCTTGAGGCTACCTTTGTTTACCTTGTTCCCTATGGTTGAGGGGTAGGTGGCAGGTGGTGACAGCCATGTTCGTCCCTCATATTCCCCCACGTCCGGGTTCGACATAGGCTATAGGCTAGCCTTGCCTGGCAGAACAGGTGTGATCCGGTTTCCAAAGTAAGTATATAGTGGCAAAGCTATCTTAGCTTAGGATCTCTATCCCTAGAAAAACTTGCTACCCGAGCTATCTTTCTTCTTGTTATCTTAGGTGAACTAATTAAGAGACTCTTACACATCCGTTCCCTGAGGAAATATGATACCCTGAATACTTTCAGGTGAAATACTACAACGGTAATTCCGTGCGCTTGCGGATTATTTCTGTATGCGTTAAGAAATACCAACAAGCATTTCTGGCGCCGTTGTTGGGGAACGATTGTCATAATTATCTCCGAACCTAGTTCACCCATGTATCCTTGTTTTTTATCTTTTTTTTTAAAAAAACTTATTCCTTCTATTCTTTTTCACCATGTAGCCCTTCCATTCAAAAAAGAATATATCTTTCTACTCCTTAGGATGAGTTCTTAGAGCCACCACCTTAAAAGCCAATTATAGCTTCTGGCTATAAACTCCATCCTGGCTTTGGCGGTCATGCTTGATGACCATAAACTAAGCACTACCGGGAGATACCCCGGATTATCATAAAAAACACACACACAAAATTTTCTTATCAATAACAGCAAGATCATGTTTTCAAGTTAGTATGCACCTTCGGGTATTCTTGTTTGCTAACCATGATAGGTTAAGATCAAGAAGAATAGGGGACATACGATGCTCGAAATCATGGGAGTTGCATCGACTACATACCGTGATGACCTTTGGTGATGTGACACACTCTAAAGGAGACCCCCAACACTACACACTTGATTTTCACAAAAGTCTAAGTGTGGGGGAGAATGGTGAGAGTCTCACCAAAAGGCCATCTTGGTTAAAAAGAAAAAAATGATGTTAGCCCTGCCTCGCTCAAAAAAGTATTATAATAAAAAAAGAGAATCATCACGAGCCCAGGGTGCTCGATCATTCATGAACAATCAACACCTCCACCCTGCCATTTCATAAAAGGTATATATATATCCTAACCATATACAGAAAGAGAGAAGGTCGCCATCAAGTGAAAAACAAAAGCATCAGATGTGACAGAACAACTACATTACATCACTTACAATTCAATCACAAATTATGGGAGATGGTACAATTAATCAAGGTATGAGAGAACCAACCCAAACATATCTTTCCTATTTTTAGTTACTTTCTACAACTGCATGTTTCCATGCATGTCACTCATTTAATTCCCTTGTCAAAAACCATGGCATGCTTGTTTAAATTCAACTCATCCACCGTGTTTGCATTGCCTGCATATAAAAAAACAATGGTTCTCTAGTTCACCATTCAAAGTTCTCACCTCAGTTTAAGTGAATCTCATGTTACTTTCATGATTTTTTTTTCTATTCTAGTATGCTTTGGTTTGGATGTTGGTCGTACACCTTTTAAATTAGGCATGGTGCTTAGTTTGGATGTAATGATCATGCTTCCATAGGCTATTTAAATTAAGCATGGTGCTTAGGTTAATTAGCCTACCTTAATCAAATTGGACATGGAATCTAGTTTGATTTTTGAACTGAAACTACTAAATATAGACTCTGGTTGGATGCATGGACTAACCTGTGCATGATATTATCAAATTCATGTCGGTAAGTCCTTGAGATGAATTCATAAGGGAAATAAATCAAAATTCATGTGGTGAACTTTGAATAAACAAAGGTTTTGATTCTAAAAAAAGAAAGGGTTCTCTTTGCTAATTGAACGTATATGAACACCACTTTTCTTTAGCATAGAGGAAAATCTTTAGCTCATAACATCAACCACTATTGTTTCAAAACATTCATAAAATCCCTCGGGTATGTATTGTCCAGTAACCTTATGTAGGGATGAAACCTTGATCAAAAGAAACATGGATCACACACCCGCCAAGCCAAACCACATGAAGATCAAGATGGTATGGCTGAAACAAAAAGTGCAATCATCCCTATCCATCTCCAGGATGAGATGATGCCAATTAAAGCTAAAATGCAATGGAGAAGTCCTTCTCAATGGACTTAAAACGGTGAGCCCTTGCCGAAGGTAAATCAATAGCTATCTTTAAAATTCAAAATAAATATTTCTAGATTAAAAATTTGAATTCTTATTTCAAAATAAAACTCTTAGAGGAAAAAATCTATTATAAAAAATGAATGATAAAAAAATAGATAGAGAAAATAGAAGAAGAGAAAGAAGGAGCATTCTCTTCTTCTAGACCTTGCTATCACTAAAGCCTATGGTCCATACACACTAGTTATGTCTGTGACCTAAGCTTGGTGATAAGCTGAGATGTACCATATATAGCCATCCCTGCAGCTGCTTCAAAGCTTCCATCTATAAATGCTGCTGGTAAGAACTTAGATATGCAAAGGTAAATAAAATGTTCACCAACACATTTTACTCATGTTTGCTCTCCATGAAAATATAAACTTGCTTATACCAGTTCATGTTTCCTTTGTTCATGACATATGTTCTGGTTTGGGTGTATTCTTATGGTACATCTATAGGATTTTAAATTAAGCATGGTGCTTATGTTAAAATAGCCTTCCTTAATCAAAATTTGACATGGTGTTGAAATTTGATTAATGAACATTGAGTATTACTTTCATAAACAACGGAAGTAATCTATTATGGAGATGAATCAAGGCCATGTTTATTTTTCAAACTTTACCTTAACCTTGTTTATGCTAAATGATAGAAAGTTGGGTGAACCCATAAAATGAAATAAAAAATAATAATAACAGTAATAATAAATAACAAAAATAAAAGTAATAATAATAAAATTAAGGCTCCCTAGGGTTTCAACTGGTAGAGCTCTTGTCTATTTCTTTTTGTTTTTCTTTGTTAAATAAAAAGTAGGTACTACAATAAGTGTGGGGGAGATCCTCAAGCATAATTAACACACATTCGAGACCCCCCAACACGTTGCACAACATCAAATGATCCAACGTGCGGAAGGACGAAAGAGATGGCCCTAGAGAGGATTGGCTAGACCTCTGGTGTAGCCAACCCATCTCTGACTTTTTGTAGCTCCTTCATCCTCAAAGATGGTTTGTGCAACACTACCCTCAACTCCCTCTAACTTTGAGTTTAAACAAACATAAATCTTGATCACTAAAATTAAACTCAATTTATCCCTAATATGTTCTCCTGATGAACAATGCCCCTATTCACCACACTTAAAATTTTGAAAAGTAACATGTTCATAACATGTTTAAGACAGAAGCTTGCATAAAGTTTGTTCCATATACATACACTTATGTTTATGGGAAAATATTCAAATAGGACAATCATGTTGACTAAGTTGTTGTGAGGTGTGATATAGTTCTGACTTAGAAATCCTACCATTTCTATTTAAGGTACTTGGAGAATTTATTTTGATAAAAAATTGTTATAAAACCATAGTATCACATACTCCTCAATTGGTGAGCAATTCCTACCAAAGCCAAATATAACATCTTGCAAGTTTCAAGCCTTCCACATACGCTACTTGTTGTTGTATTGAGTTTGGTCGAGTCTTGTTGACCCTTGTTGAGAGATTTATCATACTCCCAAGATCAAGATCACGTACACCCACACATATATGTTGCTCTTACACTGGGAGTGCACAAAAACATGCTTCCATTTAGACCCACCAAAAACTCTGCTCCTACACTAGGAGTAGATAAAAAAATGCTTGTTAGGTAAATACTTTATATTCTAAAAGATAGTGATCTCTCTCTAAATATATGGTTTAGAAAAAGAGACATGGGCTATGCAAAAAGTTTATGATAAAAAAATATGTGGACGCATGAAGGTCCAACTAAAAAAAATGGACAAAAGGTCAATGATGATCACTTGAAGGCTCATGTATTGAAAAAGGGGGGAAGAAAGAAAGATAGCCATGTTTCAAAATAATAAGTTATAGAGAATCATATCTACAAGAGGAGTATAGTTTTAGTTTACCATTTTTCCACATACATGCACGTCTTGATCTAAGAATATGACACTTCTCTCCTTGGATCCTCGATTTGACTTTACAACATGCAATACAAGTATGCTATATTGTTTATCCCTACCTAAAGCTCCACATAAACCTTTTTCAAAGTAGGAGAAGGCAAAACATTGTTGTGCCTTGGTAATGATTTATACACTTTCATATCTTAGCTCTTTGGCTTAGTTTAGGGAGTGAGTGAGGAAGGAAAAGAGATGGAGAAGTACTAGAGTTGTCGGCTACCTCCATTTGTGTACTTGGGGCCCCTTGTACACATATCAGAAGGAATGCCAGGAATGTCGGCTCCCTCTTCACTTGTACCTCGGTGAATCTAGTACTATTTGGAGTGCAAAGGTTTGTGTTTATCTTCGGTGGTGAGTTCTACTTTAAGTTAGTCTTGTTTACTATTTACTTGTGGGTTCATGTCCATTCTCATAGCGGATACTCTAGTAGAGGGCTCCTGATAAAAATGGATAACCCTGTACGGCGCTAGAGTAGTAGTCGATAGCATAGATGTGGTGTCTAGGCTAGAGGCTACCTTCGTTTACCTTGTTCCCCATGGTTCAGGGGTAGGCAGCAGGTGGTGATAGCCCTGTCCGTCCCTCGTATTCCCCCACATCCAGGTTCGACATAGGCTACAGGTAGGCCTCGCCTGACTGACCAGGTGTGATCCGGTGCTCGAAGTACATATATAGTGGCAAAGCTATCTTAGCTTAGGATATCTATCCCTAGAAAACCTCACTACCTGAGCTATCTTTCTTCTTGTTATCTTAGGTGAACTAGTTAAGAGACTCTTAGACATCCGTTCCTTGAGGAAATATAATACCCTAAATACTTCCAGGTGAAATGCTACAATGGTAATTCCGTACGCTTGCGGATTATTTCTATATGCGTTAAGAAATACCAACAATGACCACGCCTATTGTCGTAGGGTTAAAACTGTGGCAAGCATGTTGTTTGAGTCAGTGTTAGAGTATGGGGTATCTAGTGGCTAAGGTGGACTCAGGAATAGAAAAATCACGCTAAGAAGATGGAATGGTTTATCCTGGTTCGGGCCAATTCGGTCCCTACGTCCAGCAGCTGATGATTCTTATACTTAAGGGCACCCAAAATCTAGGGGTTACAACAAAGTTTAAAGGAAGAAGATTTGGTACGGGTGTTAGCTGAATGCTAATCCTAAGGTTGCCTCACCACGGTGGAGTCTCCCCCTCATCAGAGAGGAAGGAGATGACATGATGTAGTGGAGGAGGGGCTCTCGGTGCCCCCTTCAGGTTGCCTTGCTCTTGATGTAGAGCTGAGGTAGATGGAATGGGATAGAGTGTCTGGTGATCGAATCAGGATCCTCTCCCCTCTAGGTCCAACCTTATCCCTTATATATTGAGATAGGTCAGGTATAAGGTGGTTTGGGGGTTCTAGTCAATGGTCTACGTGCGCCGGAGTCTAGGAGGGGCTTCCAGCGGTGTGCCGTGGACCATCGAGGTGTCTTGGAGATGAAGAAGCCTAGGCATTGTCCAGCTGCTCTGTTCTAACACTCTATGTGTCAGAGGGCGTCGGCTTGGATCAACCTTCCTCGAGTGAGACCTTCTGGAGTCTTCTTGGTGGTGAATGAGGTCAGTCTAGGGGCTGACGTGTGGGCCCAGAAGCCCCTAAGCCCCTAGAGGCTGTGGGAAGCTTTGTCTTCTTATGTCACGCCCCGGACGTGACCCTATCAGAGGAGCGATTAGTAGGGGTACGCCTAGGGAGTGGTGCCAGGAAGCCTGCGGGCATCGGTAGCCTAGGGCTTGTCTTCTTGTGCCTGGGACTTAGCTGGCATCGTTAGCCGGGTAGGAGCCAAGGGCCAGGCTCGGAGGTGCTGTAGATCAAGAGCCCGAGGCTCAAGGAAGCCCTGAGACCCAAGCAAAAGCTATAGTCGAGTCAAGCTTGGTTGTGTCTCTTTGCTAGAGGGTGCGCGCGAGCGTGCCTGATGGGCATAGCCCCCAAGCCCCCAGACGATCCTGAAGGCATCGGTCGGGGGGTCTTTTTCGTTTGGGAACCATTGGACCTGAGGCTTAACATATATGTATGTTAGGATCTCATTAGGAGCCCCCAAGCCCTTCATGGCCTCACCTGGCATGATGGCGATGAAGGGTTGAATTCGATCTTCTGGTGGCCAAACCCTCCTTGGCTAGGATGGCTTCCGCTGGCGAGAGTGCTGTGCCCTGCTTGGGGCCTTCTTCTCCTGTGCGATGGATGGTGCTCGGCAGTCGAGGCTAAGCAAAGATCATGCTGATCCCTTCATGAGTCCATGTTGCATGGGTCTTTGACTTGAGCGAGAGCTCGGTAGACTCGTCTGGGAGTCATAGACAATAGGACCAGGCGCCCTCCTTTTTGATAGAAGCCTGCTGTGGGCCAGGTGATCAAGAGCACTGGGCTCTAACTCGGGGCCTTTTGATCATCCAAAGCTCCATGCCCTTCTAATGGCTGCGATAATAGGTCCCGGTCCTCTCAAGCCGGCCTTCTAGGGTTGACCCTCTGCAGGCATAGATTAGGGAAGTGGGAGCACGCCGAGGCTCAAACGGAGACCCTCATTGGTTCCACTACTTAGCGGCTCCCGACCCAACTCCAGGGAGTTGGTTGGTTTTTGGGGGATGCGCCACTCGAGAACCCATTGATCGGGAGGTCGGGTTGCTCCATCTAGGGATCCGGCATAGCCCCCGAGGCCATTGTGGGGCCTCCTTGCCAGCGAAGGGGGTGGCTTCTAGGCGCGTCCTATCTACTGACACCTTGCATAGGTAGTTGATGGCATCTGGGCCATCGTACCTGGTGGAGTTATGATGCGCATGCCCCCATGCCATCCTGTCTCATTAGGGAGATGGGACATCAGGGCCACGTGGTGCAGATCTGGTGGAGGAGGAGCCGTGGCACTTGGTGCTCGTGGATCTAAGCCGTCGATGATAGCTGGTGGGCCTAGGGGGAGGTGGATCCCCCTAAGTCCCACGAGGAGGCATGCGCAGAGTGGGCGGCGCATGCGGGGGAAAGTGGAGCGGTGACTTGACTTGTTGTTAGTGGTCCCCTGACTCCACCTTTACTGCACGACCATCATGACGCAACCGCTGGGAGGCATGCTGTGGGGATCAAAGGGACGCCTAGCTAGTTCCCTAGGGTCCTTTGTAGCCACTGATGGCTAATCAAAGGGCCTAGAGCCGCTCATAGCACACCACCTTTAGATATAAAGGGAGGCCCCAAGGGACATGGCATCTTCATTCCCTTCCTATGGCCCCCTCTCTTCTTCCTCAGATCCATCTTCTTCGATGGCGATGACGGTGGCGATGAAGTGTGTCGCTTCCCTCTAAGTAAGCTTGGTGTTGTCCACTGGGTGACTATGTCTTCGAGGGTGGAAGGATTCTAGGGATAGGGAGCCGATGGCATGTAATAGAGGCAACTATAGAACCATGGTGCCGCGTGGGAGACCGGGGCCTCCATTGCCACCGGTGGCCCGAGCATCCACGGTCTTGCCCTGAGTTGCCAGTGCCAATGCTTCCTCGATGCTGAGGCCTATCGAGTCCCTGCCCTGCTTCCCCTCCTTGACAAAGGGGAAGGATCCTGGCACTTTGGGCTACCGGTGTCTTTCTGTTTTGCCAATGGATGGGTCAGCGTCCTAGGGGCTCGACGATCCTTCACGCCACGAGCTTGGCCAAGCGCCACTGGTCCTAAGCGGGGATCGACTCCTGAGCTCTAGCGATGCATGGTCGGCCCTGCCTTCACTATGCCTATCTGTGTGCCATAGAAGCTCAACTAGGGGGCCCTAACCAGGTGACCATGGCCTTTGCTACTACGACGGAGGGTCGGTAGTGGTTTTTGCCACTATATACTGTAATCAGGTTGTTCCCAATCAATGAAATGAAATCACTTTCGTGTGTAATCCCATTTTGCTCTTGAGTCGTGCTCAGAGACTTGATCCCTCATTGGGCTAGGCTATTACGATGATGGCCTCATTGGCCAAGATCATCGTGCCTATGCTGCTAGTAGGTAAGTCCATGAGAACCCTAGGTTTATGATCATTCTGTGCCCCGGTCATGTCCCCTAGAGGGGAGATCCTTGGCTTCTTGACCGAGCCACTTGTATAGTTCCTGAGCCCGTCTGTTGATACTTGGGGGCTCACTTCCTCCCTCATTGGGTCACCATGAGTGGCTCAAGTCAGTACTCGAACATCGTTTGTCACAACAGTCGGGGCACTTCTGGGCATCCTAGCTATAGCCGCATGGCTCGCCTCTCGAAGATCCCTTGCACTTTTAGTTGCTTTAGGCGACCTTGAAGTCGAACGGGCTGGCCCGGAACCCTTGGTGATGCCCCTTCTAGGGTCCCCCTAGACTGCCATGCGGTGGGGTGAAACAATCCGATGAAGGATCGGGAGATAGGCAGAAATCTGCAAAGAAAATGGAATGGACACAAGAGAGGGGAAACATGACATAGCTAGTAACGCGATGCCGAGGCCACTCTGTTAGCACCTTGCTGATCTCTCACCTGCTCCTCCTACTCTGTCCGCTTGGGGGCCTTCTATAGTAGTCCTCCTTCTAAAAAGGTCAGCAAGTGGTTAGCTCGGTTGATCCTCCGGTGTGGCCGAGCCATCGTTGGGATGGCTCAGGTAGAAAGACAATGAATATAGTAGATAGAGGTAACCGAAGCAAGAGGGTCAGGACTTATCTTTGTTTTTGTTGTTAGAGAGGTAGGCTGGCGAGGGAGGATGGCAGGCAGGCCTTGGCTCGGGAGGTGTCACTTCTAGGCGGATGACTCGACGATGGCCTTCCCTTATGGGGAAAGGTTAAAACTCACCTTGATCGGGTCAGCCCCTTCTAGGGAACTGATCGCCTGGATGGAGGGGCCAACTGAGCCACCGCTATCACTAGAGGTCTTGATTGCCTTGCCGATGCTCAGTCGGTGGAGCACCACCACCATCTTGGACGCTTCCTCTACTGGTGCCCTCCCTACATCGCAGCTAGGGTTGTCGAGAGCATAGGGGGTGGTGAGCGTGGCACTTCGGATGACACAGTCTTGCTCATAGTAGTAGGCTTGCTCAAACCTGCCCTCGATGGTAGGTATAGTTGGGGACGGCCATGAACTTTGTGAAGCATGGTCGACCGAGGAGGGCATGGTAGACACCGGGGAAGTTGACAACCTTGAAGGTGAGCGGCTCCTTGTGGAAGTTGTCTAGCTGACTAAAGGTGACGTTGAGCCAGATGCGCCCAAAGGCGCTATAACACCCTAGTGTCAAGCATTGCATTTAGCACTTGCATTTCATGAGAACAAGCATCATTCAAGCATTCATGGGCATGAGCATAAGAAGTTTCATCTCATTCACTTTATCTTTATCACATGTGATGTTGCTCATATACATACATATGCTTGTGATCATGGGTGACCAATGTGAGAAATGGTTGTGAGGTCACAAAAACACCTTATGCATACTTAGGAGGGTACATGGAACAAGTTTGGTATTCATGACATGGACCAAAACAACCCCCAAGTCATAGTTATTCTAGAAACTCTAATTTTCATGATCCAATTTTGACCAAAGTTGAATTATAGCATAGTGTGTTTGTATGGTAGTGCACCCTTAAGCAAAGTTGTAGTACTTGACTAGAGTAACAACTTTAATTTTTGGGCCAAGACCTAATTTAGTGCCTAACATAGTCCAAAATAGCTCCAAAGTAGCAAAGAAATACTATTTTTGGACTTGGATAATTTACTATCCTAAAGCCATTTACAGTTTCAATGTTCCTCACTTGGGAGCTTTGTAACTTGCTAACCATTGAGAATTAGATGATGGTTCCTAAATCAAAGTTGGAGATCTCACATAGCTCTACAACTTTCACTAATACAATTTTTGCTAATTACGAACGGATTAGGAGATAAGAGGTGGAGAAAGATGTGCTGTCAGATGGCCTGATGGCCGTGAATGCCACGCGAGTCGTGGCCGACCAGCGCAGGCCATGCGCACCACGTGGTGGCCATACGCCGGCATTGGCCCAGCTGGTCGGGCCGAAGGGGAGTAAAGAGGGTGGCAACGTCGCTGCTCCCTCCATTTCTCGCTCTCTCGCCCTCGCTCTGCTTCTCTCTCCCCCGCAAACGAAACCGAGTGTCATCGCCGTCGCTGCCTTGAGCTTCACTGAGCTCACGCGCAACTGTCACTGCTTCATTTCCAAATTGCCTATGCCAAGAGCTCTACCTTGCTCCGCTCTACTACCTCGACCCAATTAAGCTGTCGTTCGAGCCTAAGGTAAAGGCCTATGGCTGTTTCCGCCATCGCGACATCACTAGAGTGCCACCGCGCTCTCGGCTCTTTGTGGCCAGGCTGCTCCACTACATCTCCCACCTTCCTATCATCTAGTCCATAGTTGCCTTAGGTCACTACTACTTAGGCTGGAGCTAGGGTTGATGCTACCGCACCATCACGTGGGAATGCACCGTCGCTCCCGCCGTGGCCGCTATGGCCGCGAGCTCAAGCTCGTCGTGGCCAGCAGTCCCTAGGTCTCGCCATCCCCCACTCGAAGATGTTTATATGTAGCCATGAACGCTAGCTCCTACCTCAAAGATGGAGACCCACGTCTCGCCACCGGTTCACCGGAACAGCAAGCGCCGCCGCCGTGCACTGGGCGCCATCGTGCCACCATGCACGCGATCAGGCTTCCCCACTCCTTCACCATGGCTAGATCTTGCTCTAGAGCTATGCTAGGGAACCTTAGAGGTAGGACCATCCTCGCTGGAGCCTGCCATGGCTGGAGATGGCTGGCGCGCCACCGCACGACCACCGTCCTCCACCATGCTCGCCGGTGAGCTTGCTTCGGTAAGCCGCCGACCCAACTTGGGGTACCCCAGGGTGCGGGTTGACGTGAGGAACACGACGGAGGTAACCTCATCGCCCGAGACCTCACTGACGGTGAGCTATCACCGGTCAACCTCCGTCCTCTATTTCTGTTTCGTCGGGCCCCATCTGTTAGTTTGTGTGTTCTTTGATTTTGTTATTTTTTTCACAGATTTTAATACATGTTTCAAAAATTCATATCTGGAGCTAGGAGTGTCCAAATTGAGTGAACCAAATTTTGTTGGATTCATCATAAAGTGTAATATTTGATAAAAATATTAAACCTACTATTTGGGATATTTTTCTAGGAGAATTAAATTGAGCTATATAAGTACTTTTAAAGTAGTTTCTATCTTGTAAAATGCATAACTTGAGCTAAGAAAGTGATAAAATTGTTATTCTAATTTTTCTAAGCTTGTGTTTATATGATCTAGCTAATAAAAATAATAAACCTACATTAAGCATAATTGGTATATGGTCTTTCTATTTAATCTTAAATAATTGCTAGTTTCTAGTGAAAATAAATGGGGTAAAAATACATAACTAATGATAATGCAAATTTTTAGACAATGATATGGTGCTAGGATGAATGTAAAAAATAGCAAATATGTTGTTTGACACTTTTCACTAGGCTAAACTATTTTTGCTAAAATAAGCCTATGTAACTTGTCATTTTTGTAGAGAAGGCTGTACCTATCCAAATGGCTTGAAATTTCTATAGTACACTTTTGGGGACATGTGTAGAATACTGTAATTTTCTTAGAATTTACTGTGCAATTTTTGTATATTTTCCTTATTTCACCTTAGTGTCCAAATAAATTAATAAAGACATTTAAATAATTTATTTGGGCTTGACCATTATGTTTTCTAAAGTGTATATGATGTCTATGAACTATTGGTACCATTGGTTGTGCCCAAATTTGATTGCTTGTATGCAGTGAATTATTAATTGCTCTATAATTCAATTTTAGTGACTATTTTGGACAGTTTCTGTTGTTAAGTAAATTGCATGGGTAAAATGATGTTTGCTGTGAATCTTGTCAATAACAAAGTTGTAGATAACTTACTTATCTTGCTTATGTCAAATTTCATGGCAATAGGACAAATGGTTTGAGAGTTATAGCTGTTAGAAGTTGGTCTCCAGAAATACTGATGCTCTGGAATTTTTGTACAGATATGGGAAATTATTTTGTTTAACCTTGATAGCCATTGAATCATCTTGAGATGACTACAAGAAACTTGTAGATAGTTTTATAAGCTTTCTATAAAGTCCAAGATCATAGTATTTGGTTGAATAAAACTCTAGATATGACCAAAATAAGTAGCTGTTGTTAATTCGTTCCGACCGTGAAGCCGAGTAGCTCAACTCAGGTCGGGACCCAGTAAGTGAAAGTGCGCACACTAGAGGTAATAAGGATGTGCAGGGAGCTAGTGGCATGAGTCCAAGGGCAGGCCATGCCTAAACTTCCTGCCAGACCGGTAGAATCTCTGAGGGTGCGGCGCTGATTGGACCTACGACTATACCTGAATTATACCAAAGGTGACCCGACGTGACCCCGATGGGGGAAGTATGTGTTTGTGTTAGGAATAACTCCCTAGCTAGTTGGAATTGATTTGAGTCACCGTCTCTCTCGGATAGTGAGAACTTAACAGAGCAGCGACAACGTAGCATTAATTGATGGAACTTAATGGTTATGATGATGCTCAAATTATTACACTAGATATGGTCGGTTACTAATGCTTGTTAGCTTAATCAAGTGATTGCTCTAGTATAGGTGCTAATCTAGAGATGCTTAATTGAATAGGTATTCAAATTGATGCTAGAGGTACTAAATCTCCAAGTTATGTTACTTAAGCTTTTATGCAAAATATTGTCAAGCTAAGTCCACCGACAAAGCCTTGTATACTCCTTGGTGTCATATTATTTTTGGTTTATGACGGGTAAGTCTAGCTTAGTACATTCTCGTACTCAGGGTTTATTCCCTCTTGTTGTAGATGACATGATGTATCATGTGTACTATAAGAACTGCCTTCATCCTGACGTGGATGAGGACTAAACCATGGGGCATGGTACTCCTAAGATATCCTCTCTGTTCTACTTTTGCTGGAAATGACTGTGGTACTGGCATGTATTTGAACTAAGTGTGATGTTGATGTCAAACTTCTTTGCTTTCGCTATTTAAACGTGGTTTGTAATAACTATGTGAACTCCGATGTATGTGAGATATTTGTGAACTATTTATGAACTGTGATGTAACATGTGACTGGTTATGTTGAATCATGTACGATCTTGGTTTATATGTTGGTTTGTTTGAGATCCTTCATGATTTCATCGAACTACCGGATTTATATGGGCTCAAGTATGATAGTTTGACCGCTTTGGTGATTGCTGTTGTACTTGTGCTCTTATAAATTGGATGGTTTTGTTACAGCTGGCATCGGAGCAAGGTTCAACACTAAACTTGTCATATGCGTATTTAAACAAAGGTTTTGTTTTATAAAATCAGTTTGATAACTTATTGCTATATATAGGTGTGTTAAAATCTGGATTTTAAATTTAGAGTGTGCTAGTGGTCATATCCTTTATGCCCAGTTAAGGACTATCCGGTGGCTAAATAAGTACTAACATGGGGGTTTTTACTTTCGTCGTCCATATGGCGTGCTATTGTATGGATGCTTCTACACCCAACGTAAGAGTGGCAAGACCGCAAGGGTGAGCGTGCGGTCTAAGGGGAGAGGTAGCTTTGGTACTGCGGTATATATATGTCTCATATATATATACTAAGGTATTTAATTGTGGGTTAGCTTTGATACGGCTGTAGATGCATATTTATATGTATGTATGGCACGTATTTACTTTTGGGTAGCTTTGATACGGAAGTATATGTATGGGTACATATATATGGAAGTATTTAGTTGCAATCTAGAGCCCAAATTTACATTTTTTCATATATAAACGTTGGGTTGGGCTGAAATGAAATTCTTGTGCAGGTACACAAACAGCGAAACGTGTAGCCCGATTAGTTATGTATATTGAGAGAATGTATGTATGCCACCGTGTATGTTGTTAGAATTTTAAAATTTTCCTAAGATTCGTGAGGACGTACGAAACGTGCATGCATCATGTTCACTCATGCATTTACATTTTTGCATTCCTCCCTCCCTTATAATTGCCGACCCTATTTATTAAATTTCTTCTCACGTATGATATCCTCTCACAAGAGTTGCACACTTTGCTATAGATGGCAGCACTAGGAGCCCCATCTTGTAGTGACACATTCCTGGCTATGTTTGGCACTCCTACCTTGCTGTGGAGGGTGCTAAACTCAGTTGGGTACACTGTGCCACCCCGCTTCTTCTGGAAGGAAGTGGCCCCTGAGGGGCAGCAGTGGTATGATGTGCAGGTGACCATTCCAGCCCATGCAGACAATCCACAGTTGCACAGTTGGAGTATTGATTCAGATGGGTAGTCTCCTTGGGAAGGTGCCCAAGTGGTAGCTTTGGAGGCACTGAGTGAGATCCTTCAAGAGTTTGGTGATGAGCTCGTCAATGGTCCAGCCAGAACCTTTCCCCAGGTGGATCCATCGGTGACTACTTGGATGTAGCCGGGCAGCAATGCACTGGTGAGAGACTGTGATGAGCGAGTAGAGAGCTCTAGTGTTGCTATGAGCACTATGTTCACCGTCCTGAAGATGTTCTACTCCTGCCAAGATAGCTACATCAGCTACATGCTAGAGCTCCAGCGAGCACATGCCGTGCAATGCTAGCTGCGAGGGCATGTGCGCAGGCATCGAAAGGCAGCTAGAGAGGCTCAGCGGGAAACCGATAATGCTATTATAGCTTTAAAAGCTCGCCAGGTTTAGTTGGTAAATGCTGTTGCAGAAAGAGATGTAGCTAGGGCAGAGATACAAGACGTCCGTGCTGAGAGGGATGAGGTCATTTGCCTTGCTAAGGCTAGGGAGGCAGCTAGAATCTAGACTATGTTTTAGGATCCTAGGCAGGCAACGGAGTTTTATCATAGAGAACAAGAACTCATACGATAGATTGAGGAGCTTCAGCTAGATGTTCATCATCTCAACAACATGGTGAACCCAATTCTTCCTCTAGCTCCAGCGATGGAAGAAGATCCTAATGTGTTGATTGTTGAGGACGATGGCATGGAGGTGGACGCCGAGGATGAGCCTGAGGAAGAGGTCGAGCCTTTTGAGGACGACCACGGTGATGATGTGTCTGACATCGACAGTGACCACCCCGAGGAGTAGCTTAGCTATAGTATCTAGATAGATGCGCTAGCTCTCTATCTTCGATCCTTTATGTAATGAACTCGTAATTTAGGTTTTGATCTCATGATGTACTCCTTTGATGTAATCTCAGAACCTTGCATGTTTAATCTATATCATTGTTGAACCTTAATAAATGTCTAGTTTGTGTGCTGGCATGTACAGGAATGCATTGCGTGATCGCTAAGTAATATAATTGGTGATGTTGTGTTGTGAAAATGAATTATTATACCTATATTTTATTGTATGAATGTAAATTCTCTCTAGTAAATTTAGTTTGGCATAATTATATAATTCCTCTATAATTTTTCTGACATCATCAATAATTACTTGTGGTTGCAATTGTGTAGATGATGCGCACTTGTAGGGGAGTTGGTGGAGATGATGCGGGTGGTAGTGGTTCCCGTGGTAATAACAATGAGGACCTCCCACCACCACCGCATCCTACGCCAGCGGAGATGATGGCCCAGCTCATGGAAACCCAATGTTTAATGGGATAAGTGCTGCACGATCTTGCGTAGAATGCTGGCCATGGACGAGGAATGGACCAACACCAAGGACCTGAACCTAATAAGTTCTGCAATTTTAAGGACTTTCTTGACACCAAGCCACCTATCTTTAAAGAAGTAGAGGAGCCATTGTAGGCAGATGAATGGCTGAATACAATTCAATAGAAGTTACATCTCTTAAGGGTCACAGAGCACCTAAAGGAAGAATACGCATCACACCAGCTGCAAGGGCCTACAAGCATTTGGTGGAGTCATCATCGATCCACTTTGCTTGAGGATGCTCAAATTACCTGGAACCAGTTTAAGGCTGCATTTAAGGGACATTATATTCCCTCGGGTCTTATGAGCATGAAACATATGTGATTCATGAGGCTAACATAGGGTACCAAGAGCCTAACTGAGTATCTGCATGCCTTTAACAATCTGTCAAGGTATGCCACAAAGTTTGTTGACACTGATGCAAAGAAGATTGCTAGTTTCAAGAGAGGGCTTAGTCCAAAGCTAATGAAGACTCTTGCTAACAAGTGTGCCACTTTCAATGAGTTTGTTAGTGATGCTTTAACTCAAGAGAATCAGAACAACATCTATTCAACATCTAAGAGTCATAAGAGAGCTTATGAAGCAGGTGCATCTCAATAAAAAGCTCCTATTGCTGTGAGACCTTAGTTCCACCCACTTGTTCCAAAGTATAGACCACCTCAGAAGAAGGTACAAACCAGTCAGACCAAGAAAATGTATCGCAAAGCCTTTTTTGTTGCCCTACCAAAGGGTAGCATAGGACAAGGAAGCTCTAGCGTTCCACCTAGCAGCATGCCATGCTAGAACTGCAACAAGACTGACCATTGGGCAAGAAATTGCCCCTATCCCAAGAACAACAACAACCAAAAGTAGGGTAATCCAAATGCATGTCAGTGACATGTGTAGTATACCACCCTAGAAGAGATCCCTTCAGGTGAAGTTGTTACTGCGGGTATATTTCTTGTGAACCAACACCCCACAGTTGTTTTATTTGATTCTGGAGCCTCACATTCATTTATGAGTCAAATATTTGCATCCAAGCATGATCAAAGGGTAGTTACTACAGATAAGGGTGGTTATTGCATAAGCGCAGCCAGAAATAATATCTCTACCAACTAGATAGTCAGAGATGTGCGCATCTCAATAAGCAACCAAGAGTATACCTCAGATCTTGTGGTATTGCTAGGGTTGGCAATAGATGTAATATTAGGTATGAAATGGATGAGTGGTCATGGAGTTGTCATTGACACTTCGACTAGAACCATCATGTTGAGGGAACCCCAGAGTAACGATGCTTTCCTAGTGCCACTTCCTAGGAGTTTTGATCTCCAAAACTTAGCCTATGCTATTCAGACCATGACCCTCCTTGATATTCCAGTGGTATGTGAGTTTCTGGATGTGTTTCTAGAAGAATTGCCTAGGTTGCCACCCGACAAGGATGTAGAGTTTAAGATTGAGTTATAACCGAGTATAACACCCATCACTCGGAGGCCATATAGAATGCCACCAAATGAGCTAGCCGAGCTTAAGGTTCAATTGCAAGAGCTTTTAGAGAACGGTCTCATTCGATCGAACTCATCTCTATGGGGTTGTCCCGCCTTATTTGTGAAAAAGAAAGACAAATCCTTGCGGATGTGTGTGGACTACCGACCACTTAATACTATAATGGTCAAGAACAAGTATCCCTTGCCTCGAATTGATATCTTGTTTGATCAGTTGTCAAGGGCTAAGGTGTTCTCCCAGATCGATTTGAGATCTGGTTACCATCAGATTAAAATTAGGCCGAAAGACATACCTAAAACTGCTTTCTCCACTAGGTATGGCCTATATGAGTATTTAGTCATGTCCATTGGGCTAACAAATGCTTCTGCATATTTCAGGTATCTGATGAATTCGGTGTTCATGCCCGAGCTAGATAAGTTTTGGTTGTGTTCATCGATGACATTCTGATCTATTTAGAAAACGAGGAGGATCACGTAGAGCACTTGAGAGTTGTTCTAACCAGACTAAAAGAACATAAGTTGTATGCTAAGTTTAGCAAGTGTGAGTTTTGGCTTCGGAAGGTACCTTTTCTAGGTCACGTGCTGTTAGAAAATGGGATCTCCGTAGACCCCTCTAAGGTGCAAGAAGTTACGGATTGGAAGGCCCCGACTTTAGTTCATGAAGTTTAGAGTTTTCTTGGTTTAGCTGGTTACTAACGTCGGTTCATTCTAGACTTCTCCAAAATCGCTAAGCCAATGACAAGGTTACTTCAGAAAGATGAGAAGTTTGTATGGACTCTAGAGTGTGAAGCTGCTTTTCACACTTTATGGACTTTGTTGACTTCAGGTCCTATTTTGGCACAACGTGATATCGAGAAATCTTTTGATGTGTTTTGTGATGCATCAGGTATCGGGTTGGAATGTGTTCTTATGCAGGAAGGGCGAGTCATTGCTTATGCCTCACATCAGCTGAAGAAGCATGAAGTCAATTACCCAACACATGACTTGGAATTAGCAACAGTTGTCCATGCATTGAAGATTTAGAGACACTATTTGCTTGGTTTAAAGATAGACTGGTAGTGCCAAAGGATAAGGAACTTAGAAACTAGATCTTAGGTGAGGCTCACTCTTATAAACTATCCATTCATCCGGGTAGTAGTAAAAGGTATCAGGACTTGAAGACCTAATTTTGGTGGACCAAAATGAAGAAGGAAATTGTAGCTTATGTTGCTAAATGTGATAATTGCTGCCGAGTTAAGGCTGTTCATTTGAAACCTGCTGGACTGTTTCAACCACTGTCCATTCTAGGTTGGAAGTGGGAAGAAGTTAGCATGGATTTTATTGTTGGACTTCCACCTACTCATAAGAATTTTGATTCCATATGGGTGATTGTGGATAGCCTAACTAAGTTTGCACATTTCATTCCAATCAGAACCAACTATCGACCGCATGAGTATGCTGAGTTGTATTCCTCCCACATAGTATGTCTACCTGGCATGCCAAGAACTATTGTGTCTGACAGAGGGCCTTAATTCACTGCTTGTTTTTGGGAATATTTGCACAAGATGTTAAGCACCAACTTAGTCAGAAGCTCTGCCTATCACCCTCAGACCTCTAGGCAAACTGAATGTGTAAATCAAATATTGGAAGACATGTTGAGAGCTTGTGTCATCTCTTGAAAGGGTTCATGGGAAAAATGGTTACCGTTAGCTGAGTTTTCCTACAACAATAGTTATCAAGAGAGTATTAAGATGGCTCCTTTTGAAGCTTTGTATGGCCCTGTAAGTGTAGAACTCCTTTGAATTGGGTTGAACCCGGAGAAAGGAGATAGTATGGTATTGATTTTGTCAAAGAGGCTAAAGAGCAGGTGCATATCATTCAACAACATATAGAAGCCGCTCAATCAAGGCAGAAGAGTTATGTGGACAAGAGAAAAAGACCCATTGAATTTGAAGTAGGTGATTATGTATACCTGAATGTGTCACCAATGAAAAAGGTACAACGGTTTGGGGTAAAAAGAAAGCTTGCACTCAGATATGTAGGTCCATATTCAATCATTGAGAAAAGCGGAAGAGTAGCCTACAAGATTCAATTACCTCCAGAAATGATGGCTATCTTCAACATTTTTATGTATCCCAATTAAAGAAATGCTTATGTGTTCCAGAAGAAAGAGTGGAGGTTAGAGATATCAAGTTATAATCGGATCTAGCCTATAAAGAGAAGCCAGTGCAAATTATAGATAGCAAGGATAGAGTAACTTGAAATCATGTGATCAAGTTTCACAAAGTGATGTGGAATAATCATAGTGAGCAAGATGCTACGTGGAAACGGGAAGATTATTTACGTGAGGTTTATCCAACTTTCTATGAAAAATGGTAGGTCTTTCGAATCTCGGGACGAGATTTCTATAAGGGGGAGGGGCTATAACACCCTAGTGTCAAGCATTGCATTTATCACTTGCATTTCATGAGCACAAGCATCATTCAAGCATTCATGGGCATGAGCATAAGAAGTTTCATCTCATTCACTTTATCTTTATCACATGTGATGTTGCTTATATACATACATATGCTTGTGATCATGGGTGACCAATGTGAGAAATGGTTGAGGTCATAAAAACACCTTAGGCATACTTAGGAGGGTACATGGAACAAGTTTGGTATTCATGACATGGACCAAAACAGCCCCCAAGTCATAGTTATTCTAGAAACTCCAATTTTCATGATCCTACTTTGACCAAAGTTGAATTATAGCATAGAGTATTTGCATGGTAGTGCACCCTTAAGCAAAGTTGTAGTACTTGACTAGAGTAACAACTTTCATTTTTGGGCCAAGACCTAATTTAGTGCCTAACATAGTCCAAAATAGCTCCAAATTAGCAAAGAAATACTGTTTTTGGACATGGAGAATTTGCTATCCTAAAGCCATTTACAGTTTCAATGTGCCTCACTTGGGAGCTTTGTAACTTGCTAACCATTGATAATTACATGATGGTTCCTAAATCAAAGTTGGAGATCTCACATAGCTCTACAACTTTCACTAAACCAATTTTTTGCTAATTACGAACGGATTAGGAGATAGAGGTGGAGAAAGATGCGCTGTCAGATGGCCTGATGGCTGCGAATGTCACGCGCGTCGTGGCCGACCAACGCAGGCCGTGTGCACCACGTGGTGGCCATACGCCGGTGTTGGCCTAGCTGGTCAGGCCGAAGGGGAGTAAAGAGGGAGGCGACGTCGCTGCTCCCTCCATTTCTCGCTCTCTCGCCCTCGCTCTGCTTCTCTCTCGCCCGCAAGCGAAACCGAGTGTCGTCGCCGTCACCGCCGTGAGCTTCACCGAGCTCACGCGTATCTATCACCGCTCCATTTCCAAATCACCCGTGCCAATAGCTCTACCTTGCTCCGCTCTACCACCTCGACCCAGTTAAGCTGCCATTCGAGCCTAAGGTAAAGGCCTACGGTCGTTTCCGCCATCGCAACATCACTGGAGCGCCGCCATGCTCTCGGCTCGCCATGGCCAGGCTGCTCGATTGCATCTCCCACCTTCGTATTGTCTGGTCCATAGTTTCCTTAGGTCACTGCTGCTCAGGCCAGAGCTTGGGTTGATGCTACCGCACCATCACGTGGGAATGCACCGTCGCTCCCATCGTGCCCGCCATGGTCGCGAGCTCAAGCTCGTCATGGCCAGCAGTCCCTAGGTCTCACCATCCCCTACTCAATGATGTTTATATGTAGCCATGAACGCTAGCTCCTACCTCAAAGATGGAGACCCACCTCTTGCCGCTGGTTCACCAGAACGGCAAGCGCCGCCGCCGTGCACTGGGCGCCATCGTGCCACCATGCACGCGGTCAGGCTTCCCCACTACTTCACCATGGTTAGATCTTGCTCTAGAGCTGTGCTAGGGCACTTTAGAGGTAGGACCATCCTTGCCAAAGCCTACCATGGCCGAAGATGTCCGGCGCACCACCGCACGACCACCGTCCTCCATGCTTGCCGATGAGCTTGCTTCGGTAAGCCGCTGACCTAACCTAGGGTACCCCTGGGTGCAAGTTGACGTGAGGAACATGACGGAGGTAACCTCGCCGTTGGAGACCTCGCTGATGGTGAGCTATCACCGGTCAACCTCCGTCCTCTATTTCTGTTTCGCTGACGAGCAGGCCCCGTTGACCGCGGGCCCCATCTGCTAGTTTGTGTTCTTTGATTTTGTTAATTTTTTCATAGATTTGAATACATGTTTCAAAAATTCATATCTAGAGCTAGGAGTGTCCAAATTGAGTGACCCAAATTTTGTTGGATTCATCATGAAGGGTACTATTTGATAAAAATATTAAACCTACTGTTTGGGATATTTTTCTGGGAGAATTAAATTGAGCTAGATAAGTGCTTTTAAAGTAGTTTATATCTTGTAAAATGCATAACTTGAGTTAGGAAAGTGATAAAATTATGATTCCAATTTTTTGAGCTTGTGTTGACATGATATAGCTAATAAAAATACTAAACCTACATTAAGCATAATTGGTATATGGTCTTCCTATTTAATCTTAAATAATTGCTAGTTTCTAGTGAAAATAAATAGGGTAAAAATACATAACTAATGATAATGCAAATTTTTACATAGTGATATGGTGCTAGGATAAATGTAAGAAAAATAGCAAATCTGTTGTTTGACACTTTTCACTAGGCTAAACTATTTTTTTCTAAAATTAGCCTATGCAAATTGTAATTTTTGTAGAGAAGGTTGTACCTATCCAAATGGCATGAAATTTCTACAGTACACTTTTGGGGTCATATGTAGGCTATTGTAATTTTCTCAAAATTTACTGTGCACTTTTGGTATATTTTCCTTATTTCACCTTAGTGTCCAAATAAATTAATAAAGGCATTTAAATAATTTATTTAGGCTTGACCATTATGTTTTCTAAAGTGTATATGATATCTATGAACTGTTGGTACCATTGGTTGTGCCCAAATTTGATTTCTTGTATGCAGTGAATTATTAATTGTCATATAATTCAATTTTAGTGACTGTTTTGGACAGTTTCTGTTGTTAAGTAAATTGTATGGGTAAAATGATATTTGCTGTGAATCTTGTCAATAACAAAGTTGTAGATAAATTACTTATCTTTCTTGTGTCAAATTTTCATGGCAATAGGCCAAATGGTTTGAGAGTTATAGCTGTTAGAAGTTGATCTCCAAAAATGCTTATTCTCTAGAATTTCTGGACAGATTTGGGAAATTGCTTTGTTTAACCTTAATAGCCATTGAATCATCTTGAGATGACTACAAGAAAGTCCAAGATCAAAGTATTTATTTGTGTAGAACTCTACATTTGGCCAAAATAAGTAGATATTGTTTACAGCAGGAAATGATTAAGTCAATTATAATTGTTTGTCTTATGTGATGCTTGTGTAGATGCTTAGGCTAATTGAGATTAGTTGTTAGCTGCAGGTTCTAAGCCTCTTACTGATGAAGAAGAAGTCTACCTTAGGTTACTAGAACTTGGTGAGTGTATGTTTCTTGTACTATAGAAGAGATATGCACCTACTCAGTAAAGATCAACTAGAAGAAAGTTATACCTTTACTTGGTCAATGAATGTTAAACTTATCATACATCTTGCGGATAACCATGCTAACGCGTGTAAAATTTATTATATCATCTCATCTCTTATGCATTTATGATACTCATTTGTGCATATGCATGCAATAGGTTCCCCAGAAGGACTTACTCTACTCGAGTTCAAACCCAAGCATTAGGAGGAGCAACAAGTAGCCCAGGAGCAGGAGGTTCAGGCAGAAGGAGGAGTCAACGTGGAAGATCTTCCTGAGTGTCCTGACCACCATCCTTTCTCATTCTTGAAAGGCAAGCCCCGAAACATTATAAGCCTCCTATGTTTTTAGAAATATCACTTGCGTCCTTTATGTTTGATGCATTATGTTATAGGAGTTGAATGGAAACACTTGTTGCATATATTCCTTGTCCAAACAAATATATCTTGAATCCTTTATAGGTCCAGGATCAAATATATGCTTAGCTATGCTTAATCCGGTAGAAGTCGGGTGATTTCCTGTCACCTACAAGATATAGGTAGATATCTGGTCACGGTTGGCTATAATTGCTATCGTGGAAATAACCATGTGTTGATGAATAAAAATGAGACCGGGTGGGATTGTGATAGAGAAGCAACAAGGCATGGAGGTCTTGGTGCCTATTTATCCCTATTTATGTCGGTTAAGGACCAATTCATTGTACGTCCTCATGTAATGTTGAACCCATGCCTAGCACTTAGTTGTCCGGATAAGTCATTCCGACCACAAAGCCGAGTAGCTAAACTCAGGTCGGGACCCGGTAAGTGAAAGTGTGCACACTGGAGGTAGTAAGGATGTGCGGGGAGCTAGTGGCATGAGTCCATGGGCAGGCACGTCCTAAACTTCCTGGCAGACTGGTAGAATCTCTGAGGGTGCTGCGCTAATTGGACCCGCGACTGTACCTGAATTATACCAAAGGTGACCCGACATGACCCCGATGGGGGAAGTATGGGTTTGTGTTAGGAACAACTCCCCAGCTAGTTAGAATCAATTTGAGTCACCATCTCTCTTGGATTGTGAGAACTTGATTGAGCAGCGGCAACGTAGCATTAATTGATGGAACTTGATGGTTATGATGATGCTCAAATTATTACACCGGATATGGTAACTAATGCTTGTTAGCTTAATCAAGTGATTGCTCTAATACAGGTACTAATCTAGAGATGCTTAATTAAATAGGTATTCAAATTGATGCTAGAGGTACTAAATCTCCAAGTTAGGTAACTTAAGCTTTTATGCAAAATGTTGTCAAGCTAACTCCACCGATAAAGCCTTGCATACTCCTTGGTGTCATATTATTTCTGGTTTATGATGGGTAAGTCTAGGTGAGTACATTCTCGTACTCAGAGTTTATTCCCTCTTGTTGTAGATGACATGATGTATCATGGGTACTGTAAGAACTGCCTTCATCCTACCATGGATGAGGACTAAACCATGGGGCATGGTACTCTAAGATATCCTCTCTGTTCTGCTTTTGCTAGAAATGACCATGGTACTGGCATGTATTTGAACTAAGTGTGATGTTGATGTCAAACTACTTTGCTTCCGCTATTTAAACCTGGTTTGTAATAACTATGTGAACTTCGATGTATGTGAGATATTTGTGAACTATGATGTAACATGTGACTGGTTATGTTGAATCATGTATGATCTTGGTTTGTATGTTGGTTTGTTTGAGATCCTTCGTGATTTCATCGGACTACCGGGTTTATATGGGCTCAAGTATGATAGTTTGACTACTTCAGTGATTGCTATTTACTTATGCTCTTATAAATTGGACGGTTTTGTTACAGGCATGTCTTCCTTCCCTAGCACAATCCTATAGAATGGTGCCTTGCTGGGGCATAGGCTGCTCCGAGGGATGCCCATCTCTGTTAAGGGTGCTGGCATAGAGTATGTTGAGGCCGTTGCCCCTGTCTATCTGCATGTTGGTGAGGCGCGTGGTGCCCACAATTGGACTGACCACGAGTGGGTAGCATCTTGGATGGGGGATGCGATCGGGATGATCTTGATGGTCAAAGGTGATGGCCGTCTAGGATCACTGGAGCCGCGTTGGGGACAGCAAGGGTCTAGATGGTATTCACCTCCTACTCAGTGATGTGGTGCTACCGGTGGGATTCATACGCCCTGGGAGGCTTCAGAAGATCATGAGGCAGCGCTCGACCTTGGGGAACTCATTGTCTTCCTCCTAGGCACCGTCCATCAGGTCGCTAGCCTTCAGGGTAGGCTTCTAGTCATTGCCCCATTGGTCAAGGGTGCTACGGATGTAGCCCTTCATGGTAGCACAATCCTTGAGAAGATGCTTCGCCTACCCCCCATGGAACAGCAAGGGGACTCAAGCACCTTCTCGAAGTGTTCTAGGCATGTAGCACACTCATAGGGCTAAGGTCTAGCCATGTGGTCGGCCACGGCAACCATCACCTCCCCATGATGCTTCTGGTCCTTGTTCCTCCTATCACGACATTGCTGGGATAAGGCGGGATCATCGACGCTGTCACCACCACTGAGGTGGTCGGCGGCCTTGGCTTTCTTACTAAAGTTGGCCTGGATGGCCTCCTCGCCGATGGCATATGGGGTGGCGACGTCCAGGAGTTCCCGTGTCATGCGCGAGGTCTCACGGCCAAGCACGTGGATGAGCGCTTCGTAGGTCATGCCACATATGAAGGCGTTGATCACATTGGCGTCGGTGTTGTTTGGGAGCTCATTGTGCTTCTTAGAGAAGCGCTGAATGTACTCCAGGAGGTTCTCATCGGCCCTCTGCTTGCAGTAGCGGAGATCCTAGGAGTTCCCCGAGCGGCTATATGTACCCTAGAAGTGGTCGATGAAGACTGCACGAAGATCGCCCTAGCAGCAGATGCTGCTAGGCTCGAGCTGATCGAGCCAAGCTCTGGTTGTGCTTGATAGAAGCAGAAGAAGGTACTGAATGATGCATCATCTAATCCCCCAGCCTTCATGGCAAGGCAGTAGTCCTCGAGCCAATGGTCTGGGTTGGTCTCGCCGTCATACTTGGAGATGTGCCTCAATGGCCGGAAGCTCCTAGGGTAGGGGCCACTTGGATCACTGCCCTGAACGCCAGTGGGCCAAAGTGATCCAGGACGGGGCCACCCGGATCACTACCCCATCATAGGACTATGCCTGAGTGTGGCACCTAGCCTCAATGGTGTCACGAACGTCATGATTGTCGCTGCTCTAGTGCCACGTGGGGGACGCTGAGGAGAAAGGTCACGCCTTCACTCCTACCGAGGCTTGGCGCCCTAGGTCCATGGCCAGTTGGAGCTGTTGCCGAAGGTGTTGCCACTGCTCCTCGTCGCCTATGGGGTGTGAGCCTCGGAGCACCCCCCATTGGTGGTGGCCGTTGTCTGGGATGACCGGGAAAGCGCAGCGTCAGAGGAGCCGCTTTGCCTCATTCAGCCACTTGTTGGTCTTTGGGTTCGGTGTGTCGGAGATGTCTTCTAGGGGGCAAGTGGTGAACACCATGTTGTATGATGCACGGGGGAAGCAGACGCCGCTGAGAGCCCCTGCGGGTGTTGTTGTCATCACTGAGAGGATACGCGGTTTCCTACCGCGCAAAGGCTTGCCTTTGGCGCTTGAGCTCTGCCTCAGCGGCCTCCAAGTCCACCTGCCAAACACACAAGCTATAACAAAATCATCTAATTTATAAGGGTACAAGTACAATAGCAATCACTGAAATGATCAAACCTTCATACTTGAGCCCATATAAACTCGGTAGTCCGATGAAATCATGAAGGATCTCAAACAAACCAATATACAATCCAAGATCATACATGATTCAACACAACTAGTCACATGTTACATCACAGTTCACAAATAGTTCACAACTTTCTCACATACATCGGAGTTCACATAGTTATTACAAACCAAGTTTAAAGAGTGGAAGCAAAGTAGTTTAACATCAACAACCCACTTAGTTCAAATACGAGACAATGCTATGGTCATTCCAGCAAAAGTAGATCAGAGGGGATAACTCAGGAGTACCATGCCCCATGGTTTAGTCCTCATCCATGGCAGGATGAAGGTAGTTCTTACAGTACCCATCGTACATCATGTCATCTACAACAAGAGGGAGTAAACCCTGAGTATGAGAATATACTCAGCTAGACATACCCATTATAAACCAGAAATATTATGACACCAAGGAGTATGCAAGGCTTTATCGGTGGAGTTAGCTTGACAACATTTTGCAGAAAAGCTTAAGTAACATAACTTTGAGATTTAGTATCTCTAGCATCAATTTGAATACCTATTCAATTAAGCATCTCTAGGTTAGCACCTACACTAAAGCAATCACTTGATTAAACTAACAAGCATTAGTAACCATATCCGGTTATAAGAATAATTTGAGCATCATCATAACCATCAAGTTTCCATTAAGTTATTCTATGTTGCCGCTGCTCAGTCAAGTTCTCAATATCCAGGAGACACGGTGATTCGAATCGATTCCTACCTAGCTGGGGAATTATTCCTAACACAAACCCATACTTCCCCCATCGGGGTCGCATTGGGTCACCTTTGGTACAACTCAGGAACCAACTTCGTAGGTCCAATCATCACCACACCCTCAGAGATTCTATCAATCTACCAGGAAGATTAGGACTGAAACCTGCCCTTGGACTTATGACATTGGCTCTCTGCACATCCTTACTGCCTCCAGTGTGCGCACTTTAACTTACCGGGGCCGGGCCTGAATTGAGTTACTCGGCTTTGCGGTCGAAATGACTTATCTGACCAACTAAGTGCTAGGCATGCGTTCAACATGACATGAGGACGTACAGTGAATCGGTCCTTAACCGACACAGATGGGGATAAATAGGCACCAAGATCTCCATGCCTTGTGCTTCTCTATCACAATCCCGCCCAATCTCCTTTTTATTCATCAATATATGGTTATTTCCACGATAGCAATTATAGCCAACCGTGATAAGTTATCTACCTATATGTTTTAGGTGACAAGAAATCACCTGAGTTCTACTAGACTAAGCAAGGCTAAGCATCAATTTGATCCTGGACCTACCAAGGATTCAAGATATATTTATCTAGACAAGGATAACATATGTAGCAACTGGTTTCAATCAACTCTTATAACCTAATGCATCAATCATGAGGGACACAAGTGATATTTGTAAAAATATAGGAGGCTTATAATGCTCTGGGGCTTGCCTTTCAAGAACGAGGAAGGTTGGTGGTTAGGACACTTAGGGAGATCTTCGACGATGACTCCACCTTCTACATGAACTTCCTGCTCCTGGGCTACCTGCTCCTCCTCCTGATGCTTAGGTTCGGACTCAAGAAGCGTCACTCCATCCGAGGAACCTATTGCATCGATATGCACAAATGAGTACCATGAATGCATAAGAGATGAGATGATATGATAAATTGTGTATGCATGAGCATGGTTATCCACAAGGTGTATGATAAGTTCAACACTCATTGACCAAGTAGATGTATAACTTTCTTCTAGTTGATTTTTACTGAGTAGGTGCATATCTCTCCTATAATACAAGAAACATACACTCACCAAGTTCTAGCAACCTAAGGTAAAGTTGTTCATCATTAGCAAGAGGCCTAGAACCTACAACTAACAACTAATCTCAATTAGCCCAAGCATCTACACCAGCACCACATAAGACAAACAACTATAATTGACTTAGTCATTTCCTGCTGTAAACAACAGCTACGTAATTTGGTTATATCCGGAGTTCTACCCAACCAAATACTATGATCTTGGACTTTCTGGAAAGCTGATAAAACTTCCTACAACTTTCATTTCACACCAAAAGTGATTCAACCATTATCCTAGTCAAAATAGGTAAACTTCCCAGGTCTGTCCAGAAATTTTCAGAGAATAAGCATTTCTAGAGACCAACTTCTAACAGCTATAACTCTCACACCATTTAGCCTATTGCCATGAAAATTTGACATGAGCAAGATAAGTAAGTTATCTACAACTTTATTATTGACAATATTCACAGCAAACATCATTTTACCAATGCAATTTACTTCACAACCAAAACTATCCAAACAGTCACTAAATTTGAATTATTGAGCAATTAATATTTCACTGCATACAAGCAATCAAATTTGGGCACAACCAATGGTACCAACAGTTCATAGGCATCATATACACACTACAAAACATGATGGTCAAGCCCAAGTAAATTATTTAAATGCATTTATTAATTTATTTGGACATTAAGGTGAAATAAGGAAACTATATCAACGCTGCACCCTAAATTCTGATAAAATTACAGTAGCTTATACATCCCCCCAGTAGGCTGCTGTATAAATTTCATAGCATTTGAACATGTACAACATCCTACACAAAAATGACAAGCTAGTAGCGCTTAAAGTAGCATAAATTGGAAATTCTATTGAAAAGTGTCAAACAATAGAATTCATATTTTTCTTAGCTTCAACATAGCACAAGAACACTGTGAAATAAATTTCATGATCATTGGATATATGTTTTTACCATGAAAAATAGCATAAGAATCTAGCATTTATTCAAGATAAATAACAACTCCTATTTATAGCAAGATCACTGTGCAACCAATATTTTTCCCTAGGTAGTACATGACAAGACAAGACCAACAAAATTGGAATCACATTTTTAGCATGTACCAAACTCAAGTTATGAATTTCCTAAATTTATTATGGAATAAACAAGATAAATAGCCAATAAAAAATTTACTGCAGAACATGGGACATTTTATATTTTTAATAAAAGCTAGACATCACCAGGAGCACAACAAAACTTGTCTCACTCAATTTGGACACCTATAGCTCTAGATATGATTTTCCAAAGTTAGCACAAAATTCTGGAAAAGAATAAAACAAAACCCTAAAGCTACAGCCGCTGACGCGTGGCACCCAGATGTCAACGGGCCCCATTTGTTAGTCAAACAGAGGCAGGGCAAGGTGGTTGACTAGCCACTACTCGTCGATGGGGAAGCCACTAGCGGCGAGGTCACCACCACTGCACTCCTTGTGACCTCCCGTGCCCCGGCGTACCCTCGATTTAGTTGGAGGTCCACCAGAACATGCTTGCCGGTGGCAATGCCAGATGGTGGAGGGTGCGTGGCAGTATGCCAGCGGTCTCTAGCCACCATTTGCTCTGGTGATGAGCCCTACGGCTTCGTGGTGCTTCAACGGAGCTAGTTAGGGTGGTTAGGGATCCGGCGATGCGACGGTGAGCTCAACCCACGTGCGTGGCCGCACGGCAGCGCACGGTGCACGACAGTGTTCTTGCTATTCTGGCTAAATGGTGTGAGAGAGGTCTCCATCATGCCATTAGCTAGGGTTAGGTCTACTCTACCTAAGGCGCATGAGAGAGGAGGGAGGTGATAGGCTAGCTCGGCAACGGTGAGCTTGCATGTCACGGCGGCCATGGCGGCCATGGCGGGAGCGCTGGTGCGTTCTGGCACAACCTAGTGGTAGCATCTGGCAAGGATGGTGGGTTAAGATCCTAGGACCTATGGCGAAGTCCAGAGGAGGGAGAGGAGTGGAGGTGCACGTGTTGTGGTTGGCCACGGCAAGCTCGCGCTCGGCGGCGCACCGCGGTCATGGCGGGCATGACGACTGGAAATACGGCCTCACCTTGACTCAAGCGGTCAAATTGGTGGTTCAAGGTGGTAGAGCAGAGCAAGGTGAAGCTACTGGCATGAGCAATTGGACAATGGAGTGGTGATGGCTACGCGCGAGCCTACGAACTCACGGCGGCGATGGCGCTGCTTCTGGCGGGCAAGAGGGAAGGCAAGTGAGGGTGAGAGGGTGGAAACTGAAGGGACCAGCGACGTCACCTCACCCTTAACTGCACTGCTGCCCAACCAGCTCGGCTATCACTAGTGTACAGCCACCACATGGTGGTCGTGGCTTGGCACGGTCGGCCACTGACGGCGCGGCGTCCGCGGCCATCAGAGCCCGACGGGGTGCCTGACAGCACGACTTGAGGGTGATTTTGTGCTTAATCCACGGTGAATTGGTGCAAGATGTTTAAACAAACTTTGTAGAGCTATGTAAGGGCTACAAGATTGCTTTAGAAAACATCTTCTAATTCACAATGGTTTGGAAGTTACATCATCTCAAAGTCGGATACATCGAAACTATGAAATCAGTTTGACTTAGCAATATTTCTAAGTCCCCAAACATCACTGTTTTTCACCTTGTGTGCACTTTTTGACCTTGTTAGGCACTAATCTAGCTCAAGGTCATTAAACAACTTTTGTTCCTTATAAAATTTACTACAACTTTTATTAAAGGTGCACAAACATGCAAACTATCTAGCTAACTATTCACAGCAGGTCAAACAAAAGTACTTCCTAGGTCAAACTAAGCATGTCATCACTTAGAAGCTTAATTAGGTATGGTGATCCACATGAACATTGTTCCATTAGGCATCCTAAGTGTAGCTAAGGTGTTTTAGTGACCAAACATCAGCGCTTGCATTAGCCACACATGATCATAAAGCATACATACAATGGAACATAGAAGAACAATAGCATGTTTCACATGTTTCATAGCAATGTTTCATATGAAAATGCTTATGCATGAATGAATGATGCTTATTCTCATGCAATGTAAGTGCAATTATGCAAGCCTAACACCTAGGGTGTTATAGCCCTCCCCCTTATAGAAATTTCGCCTCGAGATTCGAAAGACCTACCATTTTTCATAAAAGGAGGGATAAACCTCACGTAAATTATCTTCCCTTTCCACGTAGCATCTTGTTCACTATGATTATTCCACATCACTTTGTGAAACTTGATCACATGGTTTCAAGTTACTCTATCTTTGCTATCTATAATTTGCACTGGCTTCTGTTCATAGGCTAGATCCAATTTTAACTTGATATCTCTGACCTCCACTCTTTCTTTTGGAACACGTAAACATTTCTTTAATTAGGATTCATGAAAAACATTGAAGATAGCCCTCATTTCTAGAGGTAACTAGATCTTGTTGGCTACTCTTTTGCTTTTCTCAATGATTGGATATGGACCTACATATCTGGGTGCAAGCTTTCTTTTTACCCCAAACCATTGTATCCTTTTCATTGGTGACACTTTTAGGTATACATAATCAACTACTTCAAATTCAATGGGTCTTATTCTCTTGTCCGCATAACTGTTCTGCCTTGATTGAGGGGTTCTATATGTTGTTGAATGATATGTACCTGCTCTTTAGCCTCTTTGACGAAATCAATACCATAGTATCTCCTTTCTCTGGGTTCAACCCAATTTAAAGGAGTTCTACATTTACGGCCATACAAAGCTTCAAAAGGAGCCATCTTAATACTCTCTTGATAACTATTGTTGTAGGAAAACTCGGCTAAAGGTAACCATTTTCCCATGAACCTTTTGAAGAGATGACAATCTCTCAACATGTCTTCCAATATTTGATTTACACATTCAGTTTCCCTAGAGGTCTGAAGGGTGATAGGCAAAACTTCTGACTAAGTTGGTACCTAACATCTTGTGCAAATGTTCCCAAAAATGAGCAGTGAACTGAGGCCCTCTGTCAGACACAATGGTTCTTGATACTCCATGTAGACGTACTATGTGGGATATATACAACTCAGCATACTCATGCAGTCGATAGTTGGTTCTAACTGGAATGAAATGTGCAGACTTGGTTAGGTGATCCACAATCACCCATATGGAATCATAATTCTTATGAGTAGGGGGAAGTCCAACAATAAAATCCATGCTAACTTCTTCCCACTTCCAACCTGGAATGGACAGTGGTTGAAGCAGTCTAGCAGGTTTCAAATGAATAACCTTAACTCGGCAACAATTATCACATTTAGCAACATAGGCTACAATCTCCTTCTTCATTTTGGTCCACCAAAAATGGTTCTTCAAGTCTTGATACATTTTGCTACTACCTGGATGAATGGATAGTTTAGAAGAGTGAGCCTCTCCTAAGATCTGGTCTCTAAGTTCCTTAACCTTCAGCACTACTAGTCTATCTTTAAACCATAGAATACCATTCGCATCTATCCTGAAATGTTTAGTCTCTTGCTCTTTCATCTTTCTTTTGATGTGGAAAACACCTAGATCAATCTTCTAAAGCTTGATGATCTTGCTATTGAGAGAACAACTGATCATAATATTGTGCAGCACAGCAGGATGTAACAAATTGATGCCATCTTCTAATAGAGAATTACAATGAGACTTTCTGCTCAAAGCATCTGCAACAACATTAGCTTTGCTAGGAGGATAATGTACTTCTAAATTATAATCTTTGATCAGTTCTAGCCATCATCTCTGTCTCATATTTAGTTCGGGTTGAGTGAAGATATACTTAAGACTCTTATGATCTGTGTAGATATGACACACATTGCCAAGCAAATAGTGTCTCTAAATTTTTAATGCATGGACAATAGCTGCTAATTACAAGTCATGAGTTGGGTAATTGACTTCATGCTTCTTCAGCTGACATGAGTCATAAGCAATGACTCGGCCTTCCTACATAAGAACACATCCCAAACCGATACATGATGCATCACAAAATACATCAAAAGGTTTCTCGATATCAGGTTGTGCCAAAATAGGAGCTAAAGTCAACAAAGTACATAAAGTGTGAAAAGCAGCTTCACACTCCAGAGTCCATACAAACTTCTCATCTTTCTGAAGCAATCTTGTCATTGGCTTGGCAATTTTGGAGAAGTCGGAATGAACCGATGGTAGTAACCTGTTAAACCAAGAAAACTTGAAATTTCGTGAACTAAAGTCGGGGCCTTCCAATCCATGACTTCTTGCACCTTAGAGGGGTCTACGGAGATCCTATTTTCTGATAGCATGTGCCCTAGAAAAGGTACCTTTCGAAGCCAAAACTCACACTTGCTAAACTTAGCATACAACTTGTATTCTCTTAGTCTGGTTAGCACAATTCTCAGGTGTTCTGCGTGATCCTCCTCGTTTTCTAAATAGATCAGAATGTCATCGATGAACACAACCATGAACTTATCTAGTTTGGGCATGAACACCGAATTCATCAGATACCTAAAGTATGCAGGAGCATTTGTTAGCCCAAAGGATATGACCAAATACTCATACATGCCATACCTAGTGGAAAAAGCAGTTTATGTATGTCTTCCAGTCTGATTTTAATCTGATGGTAACCATATCTCAAATCGATCTTGGAGAACACCTTACCCTTGACAATTGATCGAACAAGATATCAATTCAAGGCAAAGGATACTTGTTCTTGACCATTACGGTATTAAGTGGTCGGTAGTCCACAAACATCTACAAGAATTTGTCTTTCTTCTTCACAAATAAGGTCGGACAACCCCACGGAGATGAGCTAGGTCAAATGAGACCTTTCTCTAAAAGCCCTTGCAATTGAACCATAAGCTCAGCTAGCTCATTTGGTGGCATTCTATATGGCCTCCGAGAGATGGGTGCTGTACCCGGCAATAACTCAATCTTAAACTCTACATCCCTGTCTGGTGGCAACCCAGGCAATTCATCTGGAAATACATCCAGAACTCACATACCACCGGAATATCAAGTAGGGTTGTGGTCTGAATAGCACTGGCGAAGTTTTGGAGATCAAGATTTCTAGGAAGGGGCACTAAGAAAGCATCGTTACTCTAGGGTTCTCTCAACATGATGGTTCTAGTCGAAGTGTCAATAAGAACTCCATGGCCACTCATCCATTTCATACCCAAGATTACATCTATCCCCAACCCTGGCAATACTACAAGATCTGAGGTATAATCTCGGTTGCTTATTGAGATGCGCACATCTCTAACTATCTGGTTGGTAGAGATATTATTTCTGGCTGCACTTATGCAATAACCACCTTTATCTATAGTAACTACCCTTTTATCATGCTTGGATGCAAATATTTGACTCATAAATGAATGTGAAGCTCTAGAATCAAATAAAACAACTATGGGGTGTTGGTTCACAAGAAATGTACTGGCAGTAACAACTTCACCTGAAGGGATCTCTTCTAGGGTGGTATAGTACACGTGTCCTTGACGTGCATTTGGATTACCCTACTTCTGGTTGTTGTTCTTCTTGGGATAGGGACAATTTCTTGACCAGTGGGCAGTCTTATTGTAGTTCCAGTATGGCATACTACTAGGTGGAACGTTGGAGCTTTCTTGTCCTATGCTACCCTTTGGTAGGGCAACAGAAAAGGCCTTGCGATACATTTTCTCGGCCTAACTGGTCTGTACCTTCTTCTGAGGTGGTCTATACTTTGGAGCGGGTGGGCAAAATTGAGGTCTCGCAGCAGTAGGAGCTTTTGACTGAGATGCACCTGCTTCATAAGTTTTCTTACGACTCTTAGATGTTGAATAGATGTTGTTCTGATTCTCTTGAGTTAAAGCATCACTAACAAACTCATTGAAAGTAGCACATTTGCTGTTAGCTAGTGTCTTCATCAGCTTCGGACTAAGCCCTCTCTTGAAACTAGCGATCTTCTTTGCATCAGTATCCACAAACTCTGTGGCATACCTTGACAAATTGTTTGAGGCATGCAGATACTCAGTTAGACTCTTGGTACCCTACGTCAGCCTCATGAATTCTGTATGTTTCATACTCATAAGACCTGGGGGAATATAATGTCCACTAAATGTAGCCTTAAACTAGTTCCAGGTAATTTGAGCATCCTCAGGCAAAGTGGATTGATGATGACTCCACCAAATGCCTACAGGGCCCTGTAGTTGGTGTGACGCATATTCTGTCTTTAGGTGCTCGGTGAGCCTTAAGAGACGGAATTTCTGCTTAATTGTATTCAACCATTCGTCTGCCTGCAATGGCTCCTCTGCTTCCTAAAAAATAGGAGGCTTGGTGTCAAGAAAGTCCTTAAAAGTGCTGAACTAGTTAGGTTCTGGTCCTAGGTGTTGGTCCCTTCCTTGTCCATGGCCACCATTCTGCGCGAGACCACGCAACACTTCTCCCATGGAATGTTGGGTCTCCATGAGTTGGGCCATCATCTCCGTTGGCATAGGATGCGGTGGTGGTGGGAGGTCCTCATTGCCATTGCCACGGGCACCACTACCACCCACATCATCTCCACTAGCTCCCCTATGAGTGCGCATCATCTGCAGATTTGCAACCATAATTAATTATTGATGATGCCAGAAAAATTATAGAGGAATTATATAATTATGCGAAACTGAATTTATTGGAGAGAATATATATTCATACAATAAAATAGAGGCACAATAATTCATTTCCACAACCATACATCACCAATTATATTACTTAACGCCATTCGCATTGCATTCCTTATATGCCAAATTGCTTGCCAACAAAACGGGCATTCATTAAAAATGCAACCACAACATGAGTTACATGCAAGGTTTCAAGAGTACGTCAAAGCGTACATCATGAGATCGAACTAAATTATGAGTTCATTACATAAATGATCGAAGATAGAGAGCTAACACATCTAGCTAGATACTATAGTTAAGCTACTCCTCGGGGTGGTTGCCGTCAATGTTGGACACACCATCACCATGGTCGTCCTCAAAAGGCTTGATCTCCTCATCTTTAGGCTCATCCTCGACGTCCACCTCCATGCCATCGTCCTCTACAATCAACACATTGGGATCTTCTTCCACCGCTGGAGCTGGAGGAAGAATTGGGTTCACTATGTTATTGAGACGATGAACATCCAGTTGTAGCTCCTCAATCTAGCGTATGAGTTCTTGCCCTTCGATGCCTATGCACACGCCCTCACAGTTGGCGTTGCGTGGCCTGTGCTCGCTGGAGCCCTAGCATGCAGCTGACGTAGCTGTCTTGGCGGGAGTAGAACATCTTCAAGATGGCAAACACAGCGCTCATAGCACCACTATAGCTCCCTGCTCGCTCATCAGGTCTCTTACCAGTGCATTGCCGCCCGGCTGCATCCAAGCGGTCACTGACGGATCCACCCGGGGAAAGGTTCTGGCTGGTCCATTTACAAGCTCATCACCAAACTCCTGATAGATCTCACTCAGTGCTTCCAAAGCTACCACTTGGGCACCTTCCCAAGGAGACTGCCCATCTGACTCAATACTCCAACCCTGCCACTATGGATTGTCTACATGGGCCGAAATGGTCATCAGCACATTATACCACGGCTGCCCCTCAGCTGCCACTTCCCTCCAAAAGTAGCGGGGTGGCTCAGCGTACCCAACTGAGTTTAGCACCCTCCACAGCACGGTAGGAGTGCCAAACATAGCCAGGAATGTGTCACTACGAGGCGAGGATCCTAGTGCTGCTATCTTTAGCAAAGTGTGCAACTCTTCTGAGAGGATATCATACGTGAGAAGAGATTTAATGAAAGGGGTAAGCAATTATAAGTAAGGGAGGAATGTAAAAATGTAAATGCATGAGTGAACATGATGCATGCACGTTCCGTATGTCCTCACGAATCTTAGGAAGAATTTAAAATTCTAACGACATACACGGTGGCATACATACGTCCTCTCAATATACGCAACTAATTGGGCTACACTATTCGCTGTTAGTGTACCTGCACAAGAATTTCATTACAGCCCAACCCAACACTTATATATGCAAAAATGTAAATTTGGGCTCTAGGTTGCAACTAAATACTTCCATATATGTATATCCATACATATAGTTCCATATCAAAGCTACTCGATGACAATTTATTACCCACAATTAAATATGCACCATACACACACGCAAGCATGCATATACAACCATATCAAAGCTAGCTCTCCCCGACCGCACGCTCACATCTTGCAGTCATGCCGCTTATCAACTTACCTTCTTACCTTGGCGTAGAGGCATTCAATCCATACATTACCACTCAAGTGAATGGCATCCATACAATAGCATGCCATATGGATGAAGAAAGTAAAAACCCCCATGTTAGTACTTATTTAGCCACCTGATAGACCTTAACTGGGCATAAAGGATCTGACCACTGGCATACTCTAAATTTAAAAATTCAGATTTTTAACACACCTATATATAGCTATAAGTTGTCAAACTATTTTAAATACCCATATGACTAGTTTAGTGTTGAACCTTGCTCCAATGCCAGTTGTAATAGAACCGTCCAATTTATAAGATCACAAGTACAATAACAATCATTGAAGCGATCAAACCGTTATACTTGAGCCCATATAAACCCGGTAGTCCGATGAAATCATGAAGGATCTTAAACAAACCAACACACAAACCAAGATCGTACATGATTCAACACAACCAGTCACATGTTACATCACAGTTCACAAATATTTCACAACTTTCTCACATACATCGGAGTTCACATAGTTATTACAAACCAAGTTTAAAGAGTGGAAGCAAAGTAGTTTAACATCAACATCCCACTTAGTTCAAATACAAGCCAGTGCTATGGTCATTCCAGCAAAAGCAAATCAGAGGGGATAACTCAGGAGTACCATGCCGCATGGTTTAGTCCTCATCCATGGTAGGATGAAGGCAGTTCTTACAGTACCCATGGTACATCATGTCATCTGCAACAAGAGGGAATAAAATCTGAGTATGAGAATGTACTTAGCTAGACTTACCCATCATAAACCAGAAATAATATGACACCAAGGAGTATGCAAGGCCTTATCGGTGGAGTTAGCTTGACAACATTTTATAGAAAAGCTTAAGTAACATAACTTTGAGATTTAGTATCTCTAGCATCAATTTCAATACCTATTCAATTAAGCATCACTAGATTAGCACCTACATTAAAGCAATCACTTGATTAAACTAACAACCATTATAAGAACAATTTGAGCATCATCATAACCATCAAGTTTCTATTAAGTTAGTCTATGTTGCCGCTGCTCAGTCAAGTTCTCACTATCCGGGAGAGACGGCGATTCGAATCGATTCCTACCCAGCTGGGGAATTATTCCTAACACAAACCCATACTTGCCCCATCGGGGTCGCATTGGGTCACCTTTGGTACAACTCAGGAACCAAGTTCGCAAGTCCGATCAGCGCCGCACCCTCAAAAATTATACCAATCCACTAGGAAGATCGAGACTCGAACCCACCCTTGGACTTACGCCATTGGCTCTCCACACATCCTTACTGCCTCCAGTGTGTGCACTTTCACTTACTGGGGCCCGGCCAGAATTGAGCTACTCGGCTTCACGGTCGGAACGACTTATCCGGCCAACTAAGTGCTTGGCATGCGTTCAACATAACATGAGGATGTATAGTGAATCGGTCCTTAACTAACACAGACGGGGATAAATAGGCACCAAGACCTCCATGCCTTGTGCTTCTCTATCACAATCCCGCTCGGTCTCCCTTTATTCATCAACACATGGTTATTTCCATGATAGCAATTATAGCCAACTGAGATCAGGTATCTACCTATATGTTTCAGGTGATAGGAAATCACCTGAGTTCTATCGGACTAAGCAAGGCTATGCATCAATTAGATCCTAGACCCACCAAGGATTCAAGATATATTCATCTGGACAAAGATAATATATGCAACAAGTGGTTCCAATCAACTCTTATAACCTAATGCATCAAACATAAGGGACGCAAGTGATATTTGTAAAAATATAGGAGGCTTATAATGCTCTGGGGCTTGCCTTTCAAGAATGAGGAAGGTTGGTGGTCAGGACACTCAGGGAGATCTTCTATGTTGACTCCTCTTTTCACCTGAACTTCCTGCTCCTGGGCTGCCTGCTGCTCCTCCTGATGCTCGGGTTCGAACTCGAGAAGCGTCACTCCTTCCGGTGAACCTATTGCATGCATATGCACAAATGAGTACCATGAATGCATAAGAGATGAGATGATATGATAAATTGTGTATGCATGAGAATGGTTATCCGCAAGGTGTATGATAAGTTCAACACTCGTTGACCAAGTAGATGTATAACTTTCTTCTAGTTGATTTTTACTAAGTAGGTGCATATCTCTCCTATAATATAAGAAACATGCACTCACCAAGTTCTAGCAACCTAAGGTAAAGTTGTTCATCATTAGCAATAGGCCTAGAACCTGCAGCTAAGAACTAATCTCAAGTAGCCGAAGCATCTACACCAGCACCACATAAGACAAACAACTATAATTGACTTAGTCATTTCCTGCTGTAAACAACAATTACGTAATTTGGTTATATCCGGAGTTCTACTCAACCAAATATTATGATCTTGGACTTTCTTGAAAGATTATAAAATTCGATACAACTTTCAATTAGTCCCCAAAATGTGATTCAACCATTATCCTAGTCAAAATAGGTAAACTTCCTAGGTCTGTCTAGAAATTTCCAGAGAATAAGCATTTCTGGAGACCAACTTCTAATAGCTATAACTCTCAAACCATTTAGCCTATTGCCATAAAAATTTGACACGAGCAATATAAGTAAGTTATCTACAACTTTGTTATTGACAATATTCACAGCAAACATCGTTTTACCAATGCAATTTACTTCACAACCAAAACTATCCAAACAGTTACTAAATTTGAATTATTGAGCAATTAATATTTCACTGCATACAAGCAATCAAATTTGGACACAACCAATGGTACCAACAGTTCATAGGCATCATATACACACTATAAAACATGATGGTCAAGCCCAAGTAAATTATTTAAATGCATTTATTAATTTATTTGGACATTAAGGTGAAATAAGGAAAATATATCAAAGGTGCACCATAAATTCTAATAAAATTACAGTAGCTTATACATACCCCTAGTAGGATACTGTATAAATTTCATAGCATTTGAATATGTACACCATCCTACACAAAAATGACAAGCTAGCAGGGCTTAAAGTAGTATAAATAGGAAATCCTATTGAAAAGTGTCAAACAACAGAATTCATATTTTTCTTAGCTTCATCATATTACAAGAACATTGTGCAATAAATTTCATGCTCATTGGATACATGTTTTTACCATGAAAAGTAGCACAAGAATCTAGCATTTATTCAAGGTAAATAGCAAACTTCTATTTCCAGCAAGATCTCTATGCAACCAATATTTTTTCTAGGTAGTACATGACAAGACAAGGCCAACAAAATTGGAATCACATTTTTAGCATGTACCAAACTCAAGTTATGAATTTCCTAAATTTATTAAGGAATAAACAAGATAAATAGCCAATAAAAAATTTACTGCAGAACATGGGACATTTTATATTTTTAATAAAAACTAGACATCACTAGGAGCACAACAAAACTTGGCTCACTCAATTTGGACACCTATAGCTCTAGATATTATTTTCCAAAGTTAGCACAAAATTTTGGAAAAGAATAAAACAAAACCCTAAAGCTACAGCCGCTGACGTGTGGGACCCAGAGGTCAACGGGCCCCATTTGTTAGTCAAACAGAGGCAGGGCAAGGTGGTTGATCGGCCACTACCCCTTGATGGGGAAGCCACTGGCGGTGAGGTCACCCCCGCCGCACTCCCCATGACCTCCTGTGCCCAGGGGTACCCTCGGTTTGGTTGGAGGTCCACCGGAGCTTGCTCGCCGGTGGCAATGGCAGATGGCCGAGGGTGCACGGTAGTACGCTAATGGTCTCTGGCCACCATTTGCTCTAGTGACGAGCCCTATGGCTCTGCGGTGCTTCAACGGAGCTAGTTAGGGTGGTTAGGGATTCGGCGTTGCGACGATGAGCTCTGCCCACGTGTGTGGCCACGCGGCGGCGCATGTTGCACGACAGTGTTCTCGCCATTCTGGCTAGACTACAGCAAGAAAGAGGTCTCCATCATGTTGTTAGCTAGGGTTAGGTCTACTCTACGTAAGGCATGCGAGAGAGGAGGGAGGCGATAGACCAGCTCGTCAACGGCGAGCTTACATGTCACGGTGGCCATGGAGGCTACGGTGGGAGTGGCGGTGCATTTCGGTGCAACCCAGCGGTAGCATCTAGAAAGGACGGTGGGTTCAGATATTAGGACCTACGGCAAAGACCAGAGGAGGGAGAGAAGGAGCAGAGCTACATGTGTTGTGGCTGGCCACGGCAAGCTCGTGCTCGGTGGTGCACCGCGGTCATGGCGGGCACGGTGACTGGAAATACAGCCTCACCTTGACTCGAGCAGTCAAATTGGTGGTTTGAGGTGGTAGAGTGGAGCAATACGAAGCTATTGGCATGAGCAATTGGACAATGGAGCGGTGACAGCTGTGCATGAGCCCGACGAACTCACGGCGGTGATGGCGACGGTGGCGCTGCTACTGGCAGGCGAGAGGGAAGGCAAGCGAAGGCGAGAGGGTGGAAACTAAAGGGGGCAGTGATGTCGCCTCACCCTTAACTGCGCTACTGCCCAACCAGCTAGGCCGTTGCCGGTGTACGGCCACCACGTGGTGGTCGCGGCAAGGCGCGGTCGGCCACTGACGGCGCGGCATCCGCGGCCATCAGAGCCCAACGGGGTGCCTAACAGCGTGACTTGAGGGTGATTTTGCTCTTAATCCACAGTGAATTTGTGCAAGATGTTTAAACAAACTTTGTAGAGCTATGTAAGGGGTACAAGATTGCTTTAGAAATCATCTTCTAATTCACAATGGTTTGGAAGTTACATCATCTCAAAGTCGGATACATCGAAACTATGAAATCAGTTTGACTTAGCAAATTTTCTAAGTCCCAAAACAACACTATTTTCACCTTGTGAGCACTTTTTGACCATGTTAGGCACTGATATAGCTCAAGGTCATTAAACAACTTTTGTTCCTTATAAAATTTAATACAACTTTTATTAAAGGTGCATAAACATGCAAACAATCTATCTTACTATTCATAGTGGGTCAAACAAAAGTACTTCCTAGGTCAAACTAAGCATGTCATCACTTAGGAGCTTAATTAGGTAAGGTGATCCACATGAACATTGTTCCATTAGGCATCCAAAGTGTAGCTAAGGTGTTTTAGTGACCAAACATCACCACTTGCATTAGCCACACATGATCATAAAGCATACATACAATTAAACATAGAAGAACAATAGCATGTTTCACATGTTTCATAGCAATGTTTCATATGAAAATGCTAATGCATGAATGAATGATGCTTATGCTCATGCAATGCAAGTGCAATTATGCAAGCCTAACACCTAGGGTGTTACACAAGTGGTCTTCCTTCTCCTGAAGGTAGGCCATGTGGTTGCGAGGACTCTGGTCTGGCGGCGTGAGCCCAGGCGCCTCCTCAGTAAGATCATTGCCATCGATGTGGTAGCACATGCGCGGTGGGGCATCATAGTCAATGTTGTCGGAGTCATACTCTAGTCCGTTCTCTGAGAGGACCTCAAGGAAGGTGTAGAGGGAGGGGACATCAGTCCCTGTCGCGCCAAAGAGGATGACGCTCCGTGGTGCCTCATGACTGATGAGGTGCTCTTGCTCCAGCTGGAAGCATGCCACCGCATTCTATATCTTGAAATGCAGGTCTAGGAGGTAGTACCAAAAGCAATTAGGTGGTGGGAGCACCTCACCGATGGTGATCTGGTGGTGGGTGTTGGCTAGCATGTAGAACATCTGGCGGCGGTCCAATGCGGTTGGGTTCGGGCCTAGACCGCACTGGATCTGATGGGCCAGAATCTCGAGATCTGCTCCTAATGGTCCTGGCAGAGGAGACGGCGCCGGGGGATCATTGCCCGCCGGTGCAGCCCCATGAAGTGGACGAAGCTCACCATAGCAGTCGGTGATGTTGGCTAGGCTCCCAAAGTTGAGGACCTGGCCTAGAGCGAAGGTGTCGGCTGCAATGGAGAACTCACCAGGGAAGCGGACACCGCCATCTAGGGTGGCACCGCTTGTTCCAATGACGAGGTGGGTGGCTCTAGCCACCATAGAGCCAGAATCACACTTGACACTACCCCCTACCAAGCGCGCCAGTTGTCGTAGGGTCGAAACCATGGCAAGCATGTTGTTCGAGTCAGTGCTAGAGTATGATGTCTCCGGTGGCTCAGATGGACTCAAGAAAACTAGAATCACATAGAGAAGATGCAATGGTTTATTCTGGTTTGGGCCAATTAGGTCCCTATGTCCAGTAGCTCATGATCCTTATACTCAAGAGCACCCAAAATCTAAGGGTTTCAACAGAGTGTAAAGGAAGAAGATTTGGTGAGGGGTTAGCTCGGTGCTAATCCTAAGGTTGCATCACCACTGGTGGAGTCTGCCCTTCTCAGAGAGGAAGGAGACGGTGGGATGCAGTGGAGGAGGGGCTCTCAGTGCCCCTCTCTAGGTTGCCTTGCTCTCGGTGCAGAGCGGAGGTTGATGGAATGGGATGGAGTGTCTAGTGATCGCATCGAGATCCTCTCCCCGCTAGGTCTAACCTTATCCCATATATAACAAGATAGGTTGGGTACAAGGTGGTTTGGAGGTTCTAGTCTGTGGTCTACGTGTGCCAGAGTCTAGGAGGGGCTAGCAATGGTACGCCATGGATCATTGAGGTGTCTTGGAGCCAAAGAAGCCTAGGCGTCGTCCGACTGCTCTGTTTTGACACTCTGCATGTCAGAGGGTGTCGACTTGGACTGGCCTCCCCTAGGTGAGACCTTCTAGAGTCTTCTTGGTGGTGAAGGAGGTTGGCTCTAGGGGCTGACATGTGGGCTCAGAAGCCCTCGAGCCCATGGAGGCTGCGGGAAGCTTTGTGTTCTTATATCACGCCCTAGACATGACTCTATCAAAGGAGCAGTTGGTAGGGGCACGCCTAGGGAGCAGTGCCAGGGAGCCCCCATGCATCGGTAGCCTTGTCTTCTTTTGCCCGGGCCTTAGTTGGCATCATTAATCAGGCAGGAGCCAAGGGCCAGGGCCGGAGGTGTTGTAGATAGGGAGCCCATGGTTTGGGGAAGCACGCGAGCGTGCCCAATGGGCATAGCCCCCGGGCTATCCTAAAGGGGTCGGTCGAGGGATCTTCTTCGTTCAAGAACCATTGGACCGAAGGCTTAACATACCTGTATGTTAGGATCTCGTCACCCTACTACTGGTAATAATAATATTGGATGAAATGACGAGTGAGTGTAGTCGATCACAAACTATGAAATTTTACTATGCATGCCAGAAAGTCCATCGGGCACACAATTGATGTCGTCATGCCGAGACTCATGCTGTCTCATCAGCGTAAATGGAGGAGATGTGCTCTATTTTTACAACTGCCGGTGTAATACAGTTGCGATTCCTGAGGGAACATGATGGCACCCACCTCTAGGAAAGATAAATCTTCATGGAGCATCTTGCCTTAGAATCCTTAGCATCCCTGTGTATAAACAAATCTTTACAGAGTATCTTGCCTTAGAAGCCCTAGCATCCCTGTGTATACATAAAGCCTGGCCTCGCCCCAATTTATATTATTTACCATTCCACCTTCCATTGCGTAAAAGTCCTCTCCTCACCACCCACCTCTGCCACCACATTGGTTGCCATGAAGGCCGTTGGTGGCCCGGCTATAGTCCTCGCTTACTCCAGTGGTTCAGCGGAGGCGGGGCCGATGGCACACCCCTGGTTGGTGTCGGCGAAGGCGACAACAACGTCCAGTCTCCGTAGATCAGTGTTCCCATTGCCGAGACTCACCCCATCTCCTAGGTTGCTGCTCTCCCCATCGCCCTCAACAACGACGCTAATGCCACTGGCCCCGGTGGTTTGTGCACCACCGCTGGCCCCGATGCGGTCCTGCTCGCCATTGTTGGGTCCGCTCGCCATTGCGGATCTGCTCCCCATGTGGGCGGGTCACCTGCACTGCCGTGGTCCCCCTCGACATCCACCAAGGCCGACGATGAGGCTGAGGCCAAGGCCGATGATGAGGCTAACATCTTGGCCAAGGCCAAGGCCATGACCGACATCTTGGCCGACACTGAGTTCGAGTCCGATGGCTCTTCGGGCTACGTCACGATGGACTTAGAGGATGATCGCCTACACGGCTATGCAATGCCTATTCTCCTCGGCCCAAATCTATTCTTGCGTGTCAGCCTATATGGTGGCTTGGTGTGCCCTATCTGCCCAACCGTAAGGCCCATGGCCTGGTATACAACAAGTGTTTCCAATCAACTCCTAAAACCTAATGCATCAAACATAAAGGACGCAAGTGATATTTATAAAAACATAGGAGACTTATAATGCTCTGGGGCTTGCCTTTGAAGAATGAGGAAGGTTGGTGGTTAGGACACTCAAGAAGATCTTCCATGTTGACTCTGCCTTTCGCCTAAACCTCCTGCTCCTAGGCTACCTGCTGCTCCTCTTGACGCTTGGGTTCGAACTCAAGGAGCGTCACTCCTTCTGGGGAACCTATTGCATGCATATGCACAAATGAGTATAATGAATGCATAAGAGATGAGATGACATGATAAATTGTATACGCATGAGCATGGTTATCTGCAAGATGTATGATAAGTTTAACATTCATTGACCAAGTAGATGTATAATTTTCTTCTAGTTGATCTTTACGGAGTATGTGCATATCTTTTCCATAGTAGAAGAAACATACACTCACCAAGTTCTAGTAACCTAAGGTAAAGTTATTCATCATTCGTAAGAGGCTTAGAACCTATAGCTAACAACTAATCTCAATTAGCCTAAGCATCTACACAAGCATCACATAAGACAAACAATTACAATTGACTTAGTCATTTCCTCTTGTAAACAACAGCTACTTATTTTGGCTATATCTGTTGTTCTACTCAACCAAATACTATGATCTTGGACTTTCTGGAAAGATTATAAAACTGACTATAACTTTTTATAGTCATCTCAAGATGATTCAATGGCTATCAAGGTCAAACAAAGCAATTTCTCAAATCTTTCTAGAAATTTTAGGGGACAAGCATTTCTAGAGACCAACTTCCAATAACTATAACTCTCAAACCATTTAGCCAATTGCCATGAAAATTGGACACAAGTAAGATAAGTAAGTTACCTACAATTTTGTTATTGACAAGATTCACAGCAAACATCATTTTACCCATGCAATTTACTTAACAACAGAAACTGTACAAAACAGTCACTAAAATAGAATTATAGGGCAATTAATATTTCACTGCATATAAGCAATCAAATTTGGGCACAATCAATGGTACCAACAGTTCATAAGCATCATATACACTTTAGAAAACACAAGGGTCAAGCCCAAATAAATTATTTTAAATGTCTTTATTAATTTATTTGGACACTAAGGTGAAGTAAGGAAAATATATCAAAGTTGCACCATAAATTCTGAGAAAATTACAGTAGCCTACATATGACTCCAAAAGTCTACTATATAAATTTTATGCCATTTGGATTAGTATAGCCATCTGTACGAAAATGACAAGTTGCATAGGCTTATTTTAGCAAAAATAGTTTAGCCTAGTGAAATGTGTCAAACAATATATTTCATATTTTTCTTACATTTATCCTAGCACCATAACACGGTGTATAAAATTTGCATGATCATTAGTTATGTATTTTTACCCCATTTATTTTCACTAGAAACTAGCAATTATTTAAGATTAAATAGGAAGACTATATTCCAACTATGCTTACTATAGATTTAATATTTTCTTAACTAGAGCATGTCAACACAAGATCAACAAAATTAGAATCACAATTTTATCACTTTCCTAGATCAAGTTATGCATTTTATAAGATTGCAAACAATTTAAAAACACTTATCTTGATCAATTTAAATCTCCTAGAAAAATATCCCAAACAGTAGGTTTAATACTTTTATCAAATATTACACTTCATGATGAATCCAACAAAATTTGGTTCAGTCAATTTGGACACTCCTAGCTCTAGATATGAATTTTTGAAACATGTATTCAAATCTGTGAAAAAATAAGAAAATCAAAGAACGCACAGACTGACAGATGGGGCCCGTGGTCAACGAGGCCCGCTCGTCAGTCAAACAAAAATAGTGGACAAAGGTTGACCGGCGATAGCTCTCCGTCGGTGAGGTCTTTGGCGATGAGGTAACCTCCGTCGTGTTCCACTCAACATCTCGCATCGAATGAGGTAGGTCATCAAACCTCAAACGACGGTTGGCTATGGCGGTGGCGCTAATGGCGGCTCAGCGGAGGTGTGGCGGCACTCCGGCCATCCTCGGCCATGGCATGCTTGGGCGAGCATGTCTATAGCTTTGTGGTGACCTAGAGGAGCTCTAGGGTTAGGTCTAGGTCATGGTGGAGCCACGGCGTGCTCCGGCCACGTGCATGGCGGCGCGGTGGCGCACAGCGCACGGCGGTGAGGTCAACGTTCTGACAAGACGGCAGCCGAAGGCACGTCTCCATCTTCAGGAAAGATGATAAGGCTTTAAGCGACATGGTGATGGGCACCAGAGCGGTCTAAGGGCGGCTGGTTGAGGTCAGCGGCGGCGAGCTCGTGCATGCGGCCATGGCAGACGCGCACGGCATGGTCATGTGTTCCTGAGTGGCGGTGGTGGTAGCGGTTAAACCGGCTTCGGCCTTAGCATCTAGACCCTACGGTGACGAGCAACCATGGGTGATGGAGGTTAGAGGAGCACCGGTTGCGGCTGTCCACGGTGAGCTTAAGCTCGGCGGCGCACCGCGACCACGGCAATGGCGGTGATGGAGCAATGTGGGCTTACCCTTGCTTAAGTCGTGAAGCTAGCGTGTCGAGGAGATAGAGGAGGTGGTGGTGATGCTATGGGCGAGGTGGATTGGGCGGTGGTGCTGAGTGCACGATGAGCGAGCATGGCGGAGCCATGCGGCGATGGCAATGGCGGCATGGCTAGGCTGAGAGAGAGAGAGAGAGAGCAAGGCGAGGCAGAGAGAGTGAGCGAGCGCGATGCGGCGCCCTTTTCTGCCCACTCTGGCCTGATGCGTGGGCTCATCGCTGGTGATGGCCTCCACGCGGCGGCTATGGCTTGTGGCTGGTCGGCCACTGATGCAGGCGGCGAAGGCTGGTTCAGCCCTATGATTGCTGATTGATAGCACAAGTTCAAGCCACTGGTGTTCCTAATCCGTGGTGAGATAGCAAAAACTCCATTACTAAGAATTGTAGTGCTACACGAGATCTACAACTTTGCTTTAGAAAGTTTCCTCTAATTCTCCATGGTTTTCAAAATGCAAAGCTTCAAAGTATGGTACATGAAAATGTAAATCAGTTCTTAGACTTAGAAAAAATTCTAAGTTTGAAAACAACATTTTGTTGATTCTTGTAAGCCCTATTTGACCATGTTAAGCACTAAATTAGGTCTTGGCCCAAAAATGAAAGTTGTTACTCTTGTCAAGTACTACAACTTTGTTTAAGGGTGCACTGCCATGCAAACAATGTAAAGCATAGTTCAACTTTGGTCAAAGTAGGATCATGAAAATTGGAGTTTCTAGAATAACTATGACTTGGGGGCTGTTTTGGTCTATGTCATGAATACCAAACTTGTTCCATGTACCATCCTAGATATGTCTAAGGTGTTTATGTGATCTTAGAACCATTTCTCACATTGGTCACCCATGATCACAAGCATATGTATGTATATAAGCAACATCACCTGTGATAGAGATAAAGTGAATGAGATGAAACTTCTTATGCACATACCCATGAATGCTTGAATGATGCTTGTGCTCATGAAATGCAAGTGCAAAAGTGCAAGCCTAACACCTAGGGTGTTACAGCCCCTCCCCCTTATAGAAATCTTGTCTCGAGATTCGAAAAACCTATTATTTTTTATAAAAGGCGGGATAAACCTCACGTAAATAATCTTTCCATTCCCACGTAGCATCTTGCTCACTATGATTATTCCACATCACTTTGTGAAACTTGATCACATGGTTTTGAGTTACTCTATCCTTGCTATCTATAATTTGCATTGGCTTCTCTTCATAGGCAAGATCCGATTTTAACTTGATATCTCTAACCTCCACTCTTTCTTCTAGAACACATAAGCATTTCTTTAATTGGGATACATGAAAAAAGTTGAAGATAGCCCTCATTTCTGGAGGTAACTGAATCTTGTAGGTTGCTCTTCTGCTTTTCTCAATGATGGGATATGGACCTACATATCTGGGTGCAAGCTTTCTTTTTACCCCGAACTGTTGTACCTTTTTCATTGGTGACACTTTTAGGTATACATAATCACCTACTTCAAATTCAATGGGTCTTCTTCTCTTCTCTGCATAACTCTTCTGCCTTGATTGAGAGGCTTCTATATGTCATTGAATGATATGCACATGCTCTTTAGCCTCTTTGACAAAATCAATACCATAGTATCTCCTTTCTCCAGGTTCAACCCAATTCTAAGGAGTTCTACATTTACGGCCATACAAAGCTTTAAAAGGAGCCATCTTAATACTCTCTTGATAACTATTATGGTAGGAATAGTCCACTAAAGGTAACCATTTTTCCCATGAACCTTTTGAAGAGACAACACAAGCTCTCAACATGTCTTCCAATATGTGATTTACCCGTTTAGTTTGCCTGGAGGTCTGAGGGTGATAGGCAGAACTTCTGACTAAGTTGTTGCCTAACATCTTGTGCAAATGTTCCCAAAAACGAGCAGTGAATTGAGGCCCTCTATCAGACACAATGGTTCTTGGCACGCCATGTAGACATACTATGTGGGAGAAATACAACTCAGCATACTCATGTGGTTGATAGTTCATTCTGACTAGAATGAAATGTGTAGACTTAGTTAGGCGATCCACAATCACCCATATGGAATCAAAATTCTTATAAGTAGGTGGTAGTCCAACAATAAAATCCATGCTAACTTCTTCCCACTTCCAACCTAGAATAGATAGTGGTTGAAGCAACCTAGCAGGTTTCAAATGAACAGCCTTAACTCAGCAACAATTATCACATTTAGCAACATAAGCTGTAATTTCCTTCTTCATTTTGGTCCACCAAAAATGGGTCTTCAAGTCCTGATACATTTTACTACTACCTAGATGAATGGACAGTTTTGAAGAGTGAGCCTCACCTAAGATCTGGTTTCTAAGTTCCTTATCCTTCGGCACTACCAGTCTATCTTTAAACCATAGAACACCGTTCTCATCGATCCTAAAATGCTTAGTCTCTTGCTCTTTCATCTTTCTTTTGATGTGGAACACACCTAGATTGGTCTTCTGAAGCTCGATGATCTTGCTCTCAAGAGAACAACTGATCATAATATTGTGCAGCACAGCAGGATGTAACAAATTGAAGCCATCTTCTAATAGAGAATTGCAATGAGACTTTCTACTCAAAGTGTCTGCAACAACATTTGCTTTGCCAGGATGATAATGTACTTCTAAACTGTAATCTTTGATCAATTCTAGCCATCTTCTCTATCTCATATTCAATTTGAGTTGAGTGAAGATATACTTAAGACTCTTATGATCTGTGTAAATATGACACACATTGCCAAGCAAATAGTGTCTCCAAATCTTCAATGCATGGACAACTGATGCTAATTCCAAGTCATGAGTTGGGTAATTGACTACATGCTTCTTCAGCTGACGTGTGGCATAAGCAACGACTTGGCCTTCCTATATAATAACACATCCCAAAATCGGTACCTGATGTATCACAAAACACATCAAATGATTTCTCAATATTAGGTTATGCCAAAATAGGAGCTGAAGTCAACAAAGTCCATAAAGTGTGAAAAGCAGCTTCACACTCAGGAGTCCACACAAACTTCTCATCTTTCTGAAGCAATCTTGTCATTGGCTTAGCGATTTTGGAGAAGTCCGGAATGAACCGACAGTAGTAACCTACTAAACCAAGAAAACTCTAAACTTTGTTAACTGAAGTTAGGGCCTTCCAATCCATAACTTCTTACACCTTAGACGGGTCTACGGCGATCCCATTTTCTGATAGCACGTGCCCTAGAAAAGGTACCTTCTGAAGCCAAAACTCACACTTGCTAAACTTAGCATACAACTTATGTTCTCTTAGTCTGGTAAGAACAACTCTCAGGTGCACTATGTGATCCTCCTCGTTTTCTGAATAGATCAGAATGTCATCGATGAACTCAACCACGAACTTATCCAGCTCAGGCATGAACACCGAATTCATTAGATACATAAAATACGTAGGAGCATTTGTTAGTCCAAAAGACATGACCAAATACTCATACAAGCCATACCTAGTGGAGAAAGCAGTTTTAGTTATGTCTTCTGGCCTAATTTTAATCTGATGGTAACCAGATCTCAAATCGATCTTGGAGAACACCTTAGACCTTGACAACTGATCAAACAAGGTATCAATTCGAGGCAAGGGATACTTGTTCTTGATCATTATGGTATTAAGTGACCGGTAGTCCACACACATCCATAAGGATTTATCTTTCTTCTTCACAAATAAAGCAGGACAACCCCACAGAGATGAGCTAGGTCGAATGAGACCTTTCTCTAAGAGCTCTTGCAATTGAACCTTAAGCTCGGCTAGCTCATTTGGTGGCATTCTATATGGCCTCTGAGAGATGGGTGCTATACCCGGTAATAACTCAATCTTAAACTCTACATCCTTGTCAGGTGGCAACCTAGGCAATTCATCTAGAAACACATCTGGAAACTCACATACCACTAGAATATCAAAGAGGGTCATGGTCTGAATAGCATAGGCTAAGTTTTGGAGATCACAACTTCTAGGAAGTGGCACTAGGAAAGCATTGTTACTCCGGTCGCCAACGCTGTCTTAGCAAAGGTGAACGTGGACGACAACATCCTGCATGCCCGCCTCGCCCCTTGATCTATGGGACTTATTAGTAGTACAAGTCATGACTAGGTTTGGTCTGTGGAACGACCATATGTGAAGTCTTATTTGCATGCATGTCTATGTTAACTTTTGTTGAACTTTGTATTGGGTCGGTCAAACTCTGTTGAGCGTGGTGTAGCTCAGGTCCTTTGGTCATTTGGTAACTATTTATACTAACGGTGTTCACCCTTTCTGATCGGAGGACGTGGGTGTATAGATATTGAAATTTTCTAGACCCTAAGACAGTCTGATCCTACAAAATATACACGATCCAGATCACTATGAAATACAGGGATATCCAACTAGTCCATAGAACCCAACTACCAGGGGCTAACGACTAGTTCTAGTCTATAAAACCCAACAATTATAACCCAACAATTAGTCTATAGAACCCAACAATTAGTCTATACAAACAGGTATGGATTAACAACACAACTAATTGGCTGATTTTTTAGCCATGGCTAACTAGTCGCAGTCCATCCAAATAGGGTGTAAGATTGTCGGATACTAGAGAAATCTTGATAGGTCGGATCATAGTTTTGATGAAACAACAAAATATAGATTGTGTCAACTCTTGCGCCGTATATGTGGGGTCGTGGGCGCGCAAGTATGCGCATGTAGGTCATGGGGTGGTCCAGGACCCATGAGGTATATAACAACAGAGACAAGGGGCAAGAAGAAGGCTCTCGAGAGCTCCTACTTTAGTTCCATACCAAAGTTTTTGCCCTCTGCCCTACTACTAGGCATCTCTGTTCTTTGTTTTTTTCTGCATATTGTTTTCTTTTTTACACAAATCATGGATAATTATGATCATTCTTGGGACATTTCTGTGTATCGCTATGTCTTCCATGAGCTTTGTGTTCGCCATGGCCTACAAACAAGGGTTGTAGAGCTTGCAGTGCATTCTAACTTTTATAGTAGGTGGTACATTGCTTCTATAGTTGTTCATCAAGTTTTTGGCTATCTAAACTACTATCTTGCTAAAGATCATCTAGGACCCTATGTGTGTGTTGTGGTTCCTTCAAATGTAGATCTCCAGACTTTGCTTTCATACCGCTATGAGTTCTATGGTGCAAAAGTATTTTCTCATCATATCCGTTATCTTACAATTCGTTCGAATGATCCAAACATTGGTGGAGTTCGTGCAGTTCCTTTCAATTGAGCAATAGCAACATGGTCAGATGATGTTAACATTTAGTATCTATGGCATTAGAGATATGCCCTTGTTCTATATTTCTGAAATAGGTGTGATGTTCAAGTATTTCATAACATTGATGTTCAGATTTGTGTTTTCAATGTTAACTAGAGATAATTGTGATGTTCTTTAGTTTATCTTGTTGTAATAATATCCATATAAATGGACTTGTTGAACTTTGTATTAGGTGGGTTAAACTCTATTGACCAAAATATATAGACAAGCATAGTATTGATGAAATAACGTTTACCTATTTCTTGTAAATCGTATGCATGCCTCATAGTCCGAGTCGTGTAAATTTGACTAGCTCGGACATTTTACTCTGCTAATGAGCTGTGAGTAGAACTTTTGCTAGATCGGCTATGCTACAAAGAACAACTGTACCGGTTGTGGCTGCATGCATAAAGTACTAGTAAGGTAGTTGGATTTGAAGCGGCATCTTTAGCCACAGTCGAGCGAGTGCAGACGATCAGGACCTATGAAACCATGTAGCCATCTCTAGCTAGCTGCTGCTCTACAAAACCAAGCAAGAGAAATTGCTTACGGAAGCAAGAGCAACTCATCTTCACTCTTTAGTTTGCCCCTTGACTGCTGTGAATGCTTGAAGTGAAATAACTACAGAGGCTTTCCTCATGCATTTAATTTACTCATCGCAACCGCACAAGGGTTGCTTTGTGCCTCGATTTGTTGAACCAAACAGATATTAGTAGTACTAATAGTCATGAGTGGCTTTGATCTTGCAAGAACCAAACATGTATCAGTAGTCTTTGATAAAATTTGATGAACTTGCAAGAACCATGCAGCGAGGAGTTCATCTCAACAAGTATCTCCTAGACCTAATGCATAACGGATGAGACATAGCTGTTGAATTTTACTACGAACGCAAGAAAGTCCGACCGCTGTATATTTGATCTCATAGGACATAGTATAAAGGGTCGTTGGTTTTGAATGTCGTAGCAACTAGTCTGCCCCTCGACTATTGTGACTGCTTGGATGTCTGGCCTACTAGCATGAAGTCATGTATTTTATGTGTTGAGCACATGTACAAGAAGGCAACCACACGTTCCTCATGGTTTAGATCTATAGAGGGAATTGGAGAGCTCCTAGAAGCAAGGAAAAATAGCAGAGTTATGGACGAGATCATGGCGGTTAGAGCGATGGAGCAAATAAAGTGATGGAGTAGAGATTTACTCAAATATTCTAAATTTTGACTAAATATATATAGAGAAGTATGATGCGTAATAAGTATTTTATACAACAAAAAACAATGAGCTTTTAATCAATAATCTTCTTCAGTAAAGTGCGAGAGGAATCTCTGCATTGCTGGGTCAAGATACGTAGATAAATCAAATTGGCACATCGGGCAGGTGGAGCTCCTACCAAACCACTTGGTGATGCACTTGCGGTGAAATATGTGGCCATAGCCAGGCATTTCCACAGCATGGCCGGCTGCAGGATTAGATGTTTCATCCTGTAAGCAGATGCTACAGTCCCAACACCCGCTAGCGCCGCCTCTGCGCAGAGCGTCAAGAGTGCCTTGGACATGAAGAACTTGATTTGTTCTTTGACCTAAAGCTCAAGCGTGGTGTGGGCGATGTAGCCATTCTAGCAGACCTCATATTCCAGGGCCGCGAGTTCAAGAACCTCACGCTTGGGAAGGATGTCCTCCCACTGCTCATTGGTGAGGATGAGTTGCTGCAACCACGTGAATGTCCTCATTATGCCATGAAGGACATCACGGACACCTTCCTAGTCATCGGGGATGCCCATCACTTGATTCACCTTCAAGATCCTGGTGGCGCTGCCTCCTTTGTATAGGTGGTACACCGACTACTAGTGACCGTCGGCTTTGAGGGTCTTGGTCACCGTCCATTCCAGGGTCATAGAGAACAATGCTTCAACGCTTCTACCGCTATTTGGACCCATGATGGTGAAGAGTTTCTTCGATGTCATTCTCGACATGACGTAGTGTTTGAAAGTGGAAAACTAGGCATCAGGATCTTCGGTAGAGCTCATGGTGATGGCTACTCTATGGGTCTAGTGGCTTAGTTTGTAGCTATGATTTGACTTGGTTTGGAGTTGGAGCAAGGACAATTTAAAGGGAACCCGGTGTTAAATAGCAACGGGATGAATGGGGGGACAGTTATGAGATGGAATTTGAAGTGAATTGCTTTGAATGTGGATGACCTTAGATGACTACCAGTAAATGCCATCTCGGATTCCAAGGGTTGGTCGAATAGTTTCCAATACTGGACATGTTGGGAATATTCTAGTATAATGTGAGATGTGTTGGCCCGGTGTTGGTATTTCTTAACATCACTACTAAGTACAGGGTTTGAATCCATCCTCAGCAATGGTGCCAGAAATACCTTGTTGGTACTTCTTAGCAACATAACTAATTTTTAGCCATGCTACTAAGTAATAGCCTTGATAGTTCCTTAACAATTTTACATATTTATCCGCAACTGCACGGAGCTATCATTGTAGCATTTCACCCAGAAGTATTCAGAGTATCGTTATTTATATTTTCCCAAAGGAAGGCATTTGATTAAAAGTCTAGTATGGATATGAACTTGAATAATAATGCTTACAAGTACACCAATGCTTATAACAAGGGTAAGAATAGTAATTCCAAGATAGTGGACACACACTTGGCATTCCTCAAAGGATAATATAGAAAAGAAAGGATAAATGAATAATCCTAAGTCAAGCAGGCATTGGTCTAGTGTAGTCAAACAAAGATTAGTTGATAATCATACAAATTACATAATTAGTTTTAGGGCTAAGTGTGAAGCAGGTCTGGAGGCCACCGAGTACTGGTTTGCCAGCAATCTCATGTGACAATTTAGACTTCTACACCCTAAGCGAATGTGGGGTATTATGAAGGACGGACAGGGCTGTCACCACCTACCGCCTACCCCTCAAATGGAGAGAAGGACAATGCATTCACCTGTCTCTCCATACCCAAGCACCACTCTTGCATATACAGAAACTACACAAAATCCCCTCGAGTGCCTGACCCTATGGATCGACAGGTAAAGAACTTGGGCACACCTGACATCATGATGAACCGCCACCTCAACTTAGCTCTAATTTTGATTATATAAGTTATATGATTGTTTAAGCATAAAGTTAAGTGTGCTACTCTCATGACACATAAACTGTGCACTAGTTCATATATCAAGATCATACCACAATAACTATACTCTAGTTCATAAGTATGACTATAATAAAGTGAAGACATGACTTTGGAAGAACCCATATTGATATTCATACCAAGACTCTCTTCTTTTAAGGAGCCATTCCCTCCAAGGTGGCTTTGCCTTGCTCTAATACAACAAAAAGTTAAAACTAAAGAGAGTAGAGAGTGAGGTGTTGCTCAATGTGCTGTGTGTTGAGAGGGGGGTTGCCCCTCTATTTATACACAACTCTACAGCGGTGCTCTGGCTATTCTTGGCATGAAGCCTTGGGCTGCACCGCCTTAGCATGGAGCCATGCCGCCCCTTGACTACGCTGCCTCGCCACCGCCTTTGTGTGGCAGGTAATGGGCTGGTCATGGATCACTGCTCTGTGGGTTTTTGCCCAATTTGAATTGAGTTGTTGGGCATCTCCCTTGTTCCTTTGCACAAATCAGCATCGAAAAGTGCCTTTTGGTGATTTATTACATGTATTTGTGTTTGTGACCTAGAAAATAATGTTCTCCAAATACATGTGGAACTTGGTTAATAGTAAATGCATATGAGATTAAGATTGCTAATTTCTTCTCTTTTTGTGACTTATTTGGCGGTCAGATTTGATTGATAGAGACCGCCAACACCCGATTAGATTTATAATGCTCGAACTTTCTTGCGTGTGCTATAAAATTTGAATAGCTACATGGCTCCTCCGTTAGGCATTACATCGACGTGAGACTTGATCGGGTGAATTCCATTATGCATATTTACCATACTACATATCAGAAAGAGAACTAGAAAGAAACCTATAGGCAAAAACAACCATCTTGAAGGCTACTGCGTATTTGATCTGAAGGCCACTGCGTATTTCATTGCTATGATTCACTTTCCTAAACACATTTACATGGATGCCTAGAACTCGAGCGAGGCGCCGTTTGGTTCCTCAAGAAAGAACCATTGCATTGGACAATTCATTTCCCCGAGACACGTTTACAAGGTACGCGATCCTTCAAGAATGTGGAGTCTCTGCCTACATAAACCGCTGGCCCTATTTCCCTAGCACTCTCCACCTCATCGTAGTCGCACCTTCATACTTCGCTCCGATGCCGCATCTGTCGTTGACTGTTCACGCGCTCTCTGACTCTGCTTCTTCCTCGGCTATGTCGTGATGGATTGGCTCCCGACGGAGTTGGCCATGAACATCGCTGGCCGCATTGCTGAACAGTCATATGCCCCATGGATGACCTTGCTAGTCTGTGGGCAACCTGTGCAGACATGCCCATGGTGTGTGGCACTGCTGAAGTTGGCTAGCGCATACCACTATGTCAGGTGCTGCAGTGTCAAGGTTTCTAGGAGCGCTACTACTACGACGACGACTATCATGCCCAGCTCACCACTAGGCTGGCCCGCGTGGCCAACCTAGAGGACTGCTTCCTCACCAGCTTGCGTCCCGTCTTCGTGGAAGCCCGTAGGTCGTTGATGACGCCAATTGAATGGCTTCAACACTCTACCAAGGCAGCCCATAAACTTGGTATGTACATCTATGCCCTCGTGCTCTATAGGTCCAATACTAGCGTCGGCAATGATGACATTGCCTGGCGCCTATTGAGGAAGCTCGAAGGTGCTGACAAAGCAGGGCTGGCTGCACTGCCGTGGAAGAACCAGACCTATACACATTGCCACCAAGACATGTACTAGTGGTTTTAGGACATGGTGCCACAGCATGTAGAGCCCTTTCTTTGCCCCATTCTTCCCTAGGATGGGCATCAATGCACAAGCATCGGCTGCGTCTTGCCCATTGGATTTGAAGAATGGGACACGTGGGCTAGGTTCTACAGCGAGGAGTGTAGGATCTCATGGGAGTGCTATAAGTTATTCACATCAGTGTGGTAGATTAATTCTGAATTAGTGCATGTTAAGTTGTGTTAAACATCTATGTATATATATTTGGTTGGTGACTTTATTTTAATTTGGCAACAACATCAACTATATATGTATCTCGTTGTTCAAAGTCTACTGGTGCTGATCGTATTTTTTTTGTACGAGCATGCACCCCCTGCTCCACTGGATTCTTATTAGGGTGTGTCTATATATCTATTGACAAATTTTTGCACCCCAAATCTATCAATTTTTGACAAAATAGGCAACTGACACATTAGCCAAAAAACTAACAGATTTGTAATATGTGTAGAGGACCTTAGACGGCTGCCAGTAAATGCCGTCCCAGATTCAAGGGGTTGGTCGAACAGTTTCCAATACTGCATGTGTTGGGAATATTCTAGTAGATTAATTTCATCCTTATGACCTCAAATATCTCAATAAAACCAAACTAATTGGACCACATTGAGATTTTGTGTGCTTCGGGTCCTGTTCGTTGGTAGTACTAGTAGTACCATGACTGGCTTTGATCTGTGGGATAGCACGAAGTCATGTATTGTATGTGTTGGGCTCATGTACGACGAACCCTTGCTAATATATGAAGTATTTATGTGAATGTCTGTGACAATCTTTGTTGAACTTGCAAGAACCTTGCAACGATGAGCAAGTCTCGCCTCAGTCTAATGCAGAACAGAGGAGCCATTGGTGTTGAAATGTTATTGCACACGTAAGAAAGTCCGGCCTCTGTATATTTGAATGCGTCTGATAGTATCCTTCATAGTTTTTTCTTGTTTTCCTGTGATGCTTGTTACTGTCAAGTCTCTCAATATATGTCGTATTTTTGGATCCTCACCAAGGCAATAAAGATGTTATGCCTTTCTCTTCCTACTACTATGGCTTATGTGGAGTTCTTGGGTAGAGAAAAAGCTAAAGCATACTTGCAATGCATATATTGTAAAGTCAAACAATGGATCCAAACAGAGTTGAGTCATACAATTAAGTCCAGATGTGCATGTGTGTGGATGTATGGTGGATATATATATGGTGGCTAACCTAATTCTACTTTGCTCCTTGAAAACATATCTCTCTTTTGAAACTTAGAAACATTTGCTAGAGAACAGGGGCTATCTTATTCATCTCCCTTTCTCTTTTTTTAGGAGGGCATCTAAGTACCCATTGTTTTCAATATCTCGGACACTTTTGTGTCCATTTTTTCTCAACTTTTTTTTATGAATAACTTTTGAATAGCCCCATGCCTCTTTTCTGCAATAGAACTTTGAGAGAGATATCAACAAGAACTTTGAGCATTTATTTGAGGGATGGGAAATCCTATCAAGCATGCTTTTGTGTTCACCTCCAGTGTAGGAGTAGTGCATATGTAGGTGGAGTGTATGTGATCTTGATTTTAAGAGCATGACAAACCTCTCATAGGGGTTAACAAAGCTTGACAAAACTCAATGCAAAACAAGCAACATATATGTGGAAGTTTTCCTAGCCTAAATAACATGTATGGCTCTGGTGGAAATTAAAGCTTTGTCATATAGGAACTCATCATGTCATTTTTATGTTCTCCAAAAGATAAATCTCCAGAACTTTAGTGTCACTTGGAACAAGATAAACAGCAGCTCAGACCTTCTCATAATATATCCGTCAATTACCTAGACTTAGATCAACCATATGCTTTCCACGAGTTTGAAGTTCAGAGTAAATCCTTATATCAAAACAATCTTATCCAAAACTTAGGAGAATTCAAGGCTAAAAACTAGGTACTAGAAAGAAATTACAATAGAGCCACTATTCATCATTTTCATTTTAAAAGATTATCTTAAGAGTCCCTTATTATTTATTTAGCTCTTAAAAGAAATTAAAGCAAACTAGACACACTCTTTTTATTTTGTTTTTAGTTAATCTCTTTTTTTCTAAAACAAAGTAAGAATAATAAAAGAGAAAGAAATACTTATCTAGATACACGGGGGATGCCTTCTCCCCCAAGCTAGTTGTTGTCGTGGTTGTTCAACGAGGTGACCAGATGTGGAGGTGCTGGAACAGAGCCTCCCAATTTTAATTTTGTTGTTGTTGTTGCTGCTGGAGGCTGGCCATCTCATGTCCCATGCTTACCTGCCATTGTGCATGATTATGTAACGTACCTTGTATGGCAGTTGTCCTCTCATCAATGGTTGTGAGCCTATTGTCGATTCAGAACTTCCACCTATAGAATTTGGGTGATCGACTCCCCCACACTTTACTTGAAGTGTGTTCTGCTTATAAAGACAAGGTAGAGATCAAGTGCATGGGCTCTGTTGGTGGGAAACACCAACAGAACCAAAACGTTATTTATTCTTCTCTAGCCTTAGGCACATTGAATTATGATAAGATTGATGTTGTGTGCATTGTTCATTTATAACATGGGTGATAAGATTAGAAGGACGAGCATGAATGTAGCATTTTGACTGTGACAAAAAGAGTGGATTTGCTTAACCTATGGAAAGATTGTCCATCTTTATATAATGTATCAAACTTTTCATTACTATGACTATCATCTTCCAAAGATAAGATATGCAACATTTTATCTCATTTGGGTAAGAACGAGATCAAGAAAGTGGTGCTATGAACAAACTAAGGAACAAGACATGTTGAGTTAATTAGGTTGGATCAAGCAAAGTTGTAACTTGAATATGTTTGTGTCTTCATTTATGTGCATACCAAGATCAAGAGGAAAACAATGACCACTTACCTTAAGATGTTACCTTCATCATTGGAGCGTGATGACACCATGTGATGAAGGGTAGACGACTTTAGGTGGTCCTTTCCTTCCTTGCATCTTGAGTTGTTCATGAGCATCTTGTCTAATATGTTTCACTCCTTTCTCACTCTTCCATCATGCCGTCTTTTGTTCTTTCTTGACATTTTGATCGGACCTTTTGCTCCTCTCATTATTTCTTCTCTACAAGGGATTAGTAGACAACATATACCCGAAGGAGTATACAAATGATTCAAAGCAAGGATAGTGTTGTTATAGAGCTGAAGGTCATCCTCTATGCTATAACAGAGTTGGTTTTAACATTTTAATTAGCACAGAATCTTTATCCCTTGTTTTAAATAATGTGCCTTTATTGTTCACCACTGCTTCAAATTTTCAACAAGGTTAAGGCAAAGATGTATGAGATTGTTCTAAAGAATTCCTCAAACCTTGATTTGTTTCTACAAATGATCTCCTAACATTCCCTATCTGTATAACCGAATTCTATACAAGTATGTTTTAATCCAATGATTATGTTCGAATAGTATTCCAAAGCATACTTATAACAGGACAAGGAAGCTTGAAAGGCTCAAGAGATTTAAGTAGAAACAAGAATATGTATGGTGAACCAAAGGAGCATGATTATTTAAAATTTACTTGTTAGAGATTTAACAAGTTGAGCTCATCATAAAGGCAGGGATGACCAAGACAAATTAGCAACATGACATGAGATGATTTGAAGAACTCCATCCCCCATACTTGAATTTTGCAGAATGAGAATCAAGTTGGATGATAGAATTCTCCTGTGAATGTGATTTTATGTTGCATAATGCTTGGTTGGATATACCCTATGTTTTCCTTCGTTTTATTGAAGTGATTAATGACAAACATACCTGAAGGAGGCTTATCCGATTTACTTGTTAGCAAGAGCTCGTAGTCCGTTGAGCAGGTCCTTTCCTTACATTAAGCTTTGTCTTTGCACCATCCAATGAGGATATGGACAATTGCATGCTCTTCTTCCATCAACCTTTCTTGATTTTCGTTGATTCTTGGTTGATGAGTTGGGGTCCGTTGGAGATGTAAACTCAAGTTCCGCCTTGGTTGTCTTTGTCCTTTAATGGTGTGGCGGAAAGTTCTTCTTCTTTGCTTGTTAGTGATACGCCAGCCATCTTGATAGTTGAGGAAGGAACCTCATTGGAATTTGCATGAAAGCTTCATCTCCGATGACTTAGGGATGTCTTCTTGTGCCCATTGTTGTTCATGATTCCATGAGACACTGTCGATAGACCACCACTGATTGATGACATTTTGTTGACACAAGATTGCACGCCATGATGTAGTCGCATCTCGTTGTCCTGGTTCTTGTTGTCGACGTGTGAATCAGTGTCTCCAAAGATGATGGGAGCAGACATATTCTGGATAATACAAGGTGGGTTACATCCTGCTTCTCATCAGCATCCAAGCTTGAGTCTTGGGAAAGCTTAATGCTAGGTTGTCATTTGATGTTGCTCTTAGCTTGTCGATTTGTTCATCCACTTCCATGGCTGTTGTGATGGTTTGGTAGGTTCATACCAAACCTTAAACATGCATAGCTTATATTCATTCTTCCTACAAAATGTTAATGGACACATACCCGAGGGAATACAATGAATTTGAAACACGGGTTGTTGTCCATAACTTCTATAATTTTCCACTATGCTAATGAAAGGATGGTTTTAGGATTACTTAAGCATAAATTTTATTCTTGTAGCAAATTTTATGTGGTTGCTGCATTCTAACATGGTTCAAGGCACAAGTAACTTGCAAAAAAAAGATAAGTGAATAAACTTTTGATACTCACAGTTCTTCTTTCCATGAAGAATGAGCTGTGTCTTCTTTTTGCAGAGTTGTTGGAGTTCATCGCATGCCTTGATTCATCTTTGATGTGAATTCATCTCTTTGATTTACCTAGATTAATTTTTAGAGTTTTTTGCAGGGCTTAGTCTAACAAAATAACCAGTATCTACTACAGCATATTCTTGGTTCAAAAATCAAACTAGACACCATGCCTAATTTAATTTAGGAAAGCATTTTAACCTAAGCTCCATGCTTAATTTAAAAAGCCTTTGGTAGTAAGATGAACACTCCTAAACTATGCACCATGCTTAATTTAAAAGATGTAGGAGCACACTCCAAACCTTAAGCATACTATAGTAAACAAAGGTAGCATGAAAACACTATAGAGATGTATTCAATTTAGAGATGAAAGAGCATGATCATGGTGAGATATTATTTTTTTAAAGATGCAAGTGGGATGGATATATGAACGAAACTAAACATGTTGTGGATTTTGAGAAAATTTAAACTAAACGAGATGGATGCATGGATTATTTAAAGTAAACATTCAGTGGAATACAAAAATTAAAACATAACTACTCATTAAGTTTAAAGTCCATGAGCAAGACTATCTCACCTTTCTTGATCATACTTACCATGACTCACATGATGGAATTTGTGAGTAGCGCAGCATCTGTATTCGTCACTTGAGATGTGATTTTTGTGACGTCGATCTTTTTCTCCAATCTACACATGGTTAGAGAATATATATATACAAACCTATGAGATGGCAGGATTCTAGTGTTGATGGATCTTGAATTTTCGGGCACCCTAGGTTATTCAATGTTTCTTCTTTTCTTGTGGAAACTTGCCAGAAGGTTGAAATGGCGTTTGTTGTCCTGTCTTATTCCACAATTCAATAGAACAGGGGTAATCCCACTAAACCTAGTGGTATGTTAATGATCTAAATCTTTACGCCAATTCTTTCCCTAGCAACAGTGCCAAAAATGCTTGTTGGTATTTATTAAGCGCAAATAGAATATGAAGGATTCCGCAAGCGTACAGAATACCATTGTAGTATTTTACTAGGAGTATTCCTAGTATCGTTATTATATTTTACCATAGGGAAACAATGGAGTAAAGATTTATTGGCTAACAAGGGAATGTCTACTAATCAACATACCAGCATAGCTAAAGCAGGGGTGAATGTAATGATAGGAATGAAGCATAATGACACTCAGGGGATAGATCACTAAGAAAATGTAAACTAGTCAACTCGGGAGAACAACGGGTGAGGTAGATTCCTATGATATTCCTATTACATGGTCAAAGTATATATACATCCAACTATAGCTAAGACTAACTCTACTCTTGTGAACTTCGGGACGTCGCTTAGACAGTAAAGCATCCGCAATAGATAACTCTACTGACGTGACTATGGTCCTACAATTTAAGAACCTACTCAATTTGGTGTGGACTACAAAGGATAGACGGGGCTATCATGTCCTACTATTACCACACAACTAGGGAACAGGGTGTACTCATAGGCAAAGCATCGTATAAGCACCATGCTTACACGAGACTCGGCTACTTAGCCCTACCGGTAAACTAGCAGGCTAAGCGCTCTATGAACCCGCACACAAAAGTAATGATAACCATAACTAAGCAAGATATATATTCAAAGTAAGCATAGCCATGTAGATAAGAATATGATAAATTGATAATAAGTCTTACAAGATGTAGAAGTGAAGATACAAGGCTTTGCCTAGCCTCCAAGACTAGATCCGAAACTTGAGCATGAGCCCAACTCGACCCTCACTCCTGAGCTACTAATCGACTACATTGGAGAGCTCTAGACCTAATCCTCCTAATGTGTGTTGATCTGAATGAGGGATATGAATTAGGGTTTTAGGGATTTGTTGAGGGAGGGGGTAGGGGCTGATATATATATAGGCCGGAGCATCAATCCTGAGCCATTAGATCAAACCGACTCGAATAAACGGTGAAGATTGGATCTCAATGGCGGTGGGGAACTAACTTTCGAAGCAGAGGCTGACTGGTGGGACCCATAGGCCAGCCGGCCTATATGTGGTGCTGGCCGGCCCCACATGGTAGCCCCTCGGGGTCTGCTTCGGTGGAGAGCCTCCTGGAGTCTTCTAGAATCTTCCCACACTGTTTACGCGGCGGAATTCCATAATTTCCTTTGACGAATAGGTCTCCCTTGACGGTTTTCTGGATAAACCCTGCTGAAAACACAGATTCACCAAAACTCATAAAATTTATTAGTTTAAACCCCTATACCTATATTTGGTGATAGAATTAGGTATAAATGCAGGTTACATTGGCAGTTTATAATTGGTGTTAGTGACCGTCAACAACCTGTTTCTTGTAAGGGCATCTCCAATGGTTCACAAATAGCTAGTCTAGGAAGAATTCTATTGGCTATCAAGGAGAGAGATCAAATAGCTATTTGCAAATTTCCAATGCGGACGCCCTAAACCGTATGCACGGCTCATAGTCCGAGCAGTGTAAATTTGATCGGCATGGACGCCTAGATTGGACCACACTATTGTGACTACTTGGATTGGACTGCACTGTATACTTCACAGCATGCATACAGAAGGTCTGCCCTATGTATACATAAAGCCTGGCCTTGCTCCCATTGTTTTATTCCACCTTGCATTGCGCAAAAAACCCTCATCTCGCCTTGCAAAGTCCTAAACTACGCCTCCTAGTTGTAACGACCCGAGTTCTGTTACACCATAAGCTTTCACCTTTTGGTCACCCAGATAACACCCATCGATCTCCATAGCAACCCCTAACCCTTCTAACTTGAAGAATGCATCGTTTCAATCATCAACTACTCGACAACACATCAAGTCAACCATTGGTCAACTAGGGTCAACCGAACGACCAACAAAGAAAGATATCACTCAAAGGACCCAACTCCGGACATTGTGATAGTCAAGGATAATTAAGGAAATTATAGGCTTCAACATGCCCTTAAGATTGAAGAGATTAGGTTTATGGATTTAGAATTAGCAGGACAGTAACCTACCGGATAGACCACCATGACTACTAGATCATCCGATAAAACTACAACGACTGCAGAAAGAGTGAGAAATGAGCTATCACCCATTATTATGCTAGGTCCTACATGTTAGCATGAAGTGGAGACATATCCCAGCAACTAACCCTCAGCTCCACTCACTCTCCCACTCTCCCCATTTCCCTTGTTCCTCTCTTGCTAGAATGGAAGGTAAGAAGGAGAAAGCAAGAACTAGAGTGAGAAAGTGGAGAGGATGAAGAAGAGAAGGTGGATCCCACTTATCAAGGACAGCAAGAGAAGCTAAGGATCAAGATCACAGACTTCAACCATCTCTCATCCCATGGTTAGCTCAAGAGCTCTCCCTTTCTACCATCTTGAGGTCAATCCCCAAACCCTAACCCAAGTCTCTTCTCTTGCATGGATGGATCATGGGGATTGCTTGGTAAGAGATACTTTAAGGATGAAAATCAAGTATGTTGCAACTCAATCTCTCTTCTTTATCAAGGTTTCTCTTGAAGTAGTAAGTTTGTAGTTGTGCTACTAACCGAAGCCATAACCTAAGCATCCTAAGCCTACTAGAGATGTCTAGCACATGTAGGAAGGCCATCGCTAAAGATCTAGGCATGAATCCCCAAGCCTTCACCCAAAGACCCAAGAGCATAGGTTCTATCGCCCGATTGACGTAGCGTTCATCTATAGGATGGAGTGTCCATCGAACTTGAGATTTAATTACCAACAGCCTAAATACCTTATGGGGGACACACTGGAGTGTTAGACTATCGATCGGAGTGTCTGCTGAATTATAAAGACTCACAGCCAGAGAACCTGAGAGCACTTAGTTCCAACCGGATCACCTATCACACACATCGAAACATCTGATGAATCATGTACGCAAAGCAACTCAGTAACCCAAGAGCACCCAAAACCCATCGGAGCGTCCGTGAATCCCATGAAGCATCCACCAGAACCAAACAGAGTCAACATAAGGCAACCCACCTTGGCACCCAGCATAGTGGAGCATCCGTCAGTAGGACAGAGTGTTCGACTATCACAATGAATGTGAGGGTTGGTCAGCTAGTGTACTCAATAGGTCACCAAGGTCAGATTATATCCTATAGCAACAAGGTCACAGTAGATGTCTCTCCCAAGACACAAGTAGAACTCCTAGTTTCCCTATCTATCATGCGATCATCTCCAATCTTTGGAACCTCTCCTTTCAGGCTCGGATGTCTTATTTCATGCAGATAGTGTGTGAGTTACCGCTAGCTTGGAGTCATCAGGATCGGCAGCACTACCAGGCAGGGATCCCACTATTATGAACCCTACTTTGGATACTTATCAAGTTACATTATGAGTCATGCATTACATGTAGTCTCGGATAATGATCACCTTCACACTACACCTAGAGTAGCTTAATAATCTGCTAGAAGCCTCTCACCTAAACAATGGGAATGGGCAACGGTAGAAGTCGAGCATGAGAAGGGAACTCATACTCACGCGTGTAGGATGCTACCCATAGAAAATTAACTACTAAAACCAATGAGGGTTCAACTTGACTTACCTGACTAATCTGGCTAAGGACTAATGTTCCTAATATGATAATCCTGTTGATAACTTGGATATCTTGCTCATGCGAGGGGTAGGTCATTGCGAGTGTGGGATCTTAGACGACATAGCTCGTGGAGCAGTAAGGACCGTGTATTGGGATACATAAGTCTAAGTAACCACCTATACAAACCACATGTCGTGGATGGGGTTGACAAGCCAAGTAACTAGTTGTGACCTATTTATCCATGAAACTGGCAAGGGGGTGGCATCAGTCAGAAATGTCTAGGACATTGACCGGGAACCTAGTCGAACCTTTCATGTGACACTCGGGCTGGATTGGGGAAAGGTTGGAGAATGTGAGGCAACCCTTACTATTGGGCCGGTGTATCGAGGTTAGTCCTGTTTCTCCATGTGGGTACAGTTGTACACCTCTACAGAGTCTTGAAAGCATGGAGTCCCTTGGGATGGAACTATTTGGATGTTCTTTCTTTCTATACCCATGGTAGCATGAATGATAGATTATGAGCACTTCTGTTATAACAATAAATACCTTTAGTTCTATGTTGAGCATAGCTATTGGTGCTTCTTAGTGTAAGCAGAAAAGTTCACAAGCGCATGGATGTACCGTTGTAGCACTTCACCCGGAAGTATTCAGGGTATCGTATTTTCCTAAAGGAACGGAGGTGTAAGTAGTCTCTTGGCCAGTTTACCTAGGAGAACAAGATGAAGGGTAACTTGGGTAGTAAGGTTCTTCTAAGGGTAGAAACCTTAATCGAAGGTAACTTTGCTACACAGGCTCACTTGAGGCACTAGGTTGCAACTAGTCTGCCAGTCGATGTCTGCCTATAGCTCTACGCCATATCCGAACTTGGGGGATTACGAAGGATGAACAGGGCTGTCACCACCTACCGCCAACCCCTTAACCGGGGATACGAGGCAAATGAAGGTAACATGTAGCTTAGACACCACGTCTATGCTAACCATTACTACTCTAGCGTTGGCCAAGAACTTCTGTCTTTATCAGGAGTCCTCTACTAGAGCACCCACCATGAGGACAGACGACAAACCCACAAGTAAGTAGCAACAATGATAAGTTTTACTCAAGGGACCAAACCAAAAGATGAACATGAACTTCTTACTCCAAGTAGTAGGACGAATGTAGAGGTACAAGTGTAGAGGGGCCGACATGTCCGGCACTCCGTCCACCTGATGTACAAGGCTTGTTGAGTACAAGAAGTAGAGGGCACCACTACTTCGCTATTCCTCTAACTCTTTCCTCTCTCACTCCCTATTCTAGTATAGGTAGAAGCTAATGGAATGTGTGTGGCCCTTCTTCTTCTTCTTCTCCAAATTGTGTATATCCTTGAATGTGAGGAGGGGGCTCCTTTTATAGCTTGACTATGACGGTTTGGTGAGGTATTTTTGGTAAGCACCCATGCAACCGTCCTTGGGGGCATTAATTGCACCGCCTCCTAAAGAGTGGGCCCAAGAGGCAACAATGGGGTGTGGCCGCACCCTGGTTGGCGCCTCCCCACATCGCCTTCGCTAGGTGGGCTCCTAGGTGGACCTGGAGCCCTGCCATGCTAGTGTTCTGGCCTAGAACCAAAGTTTGGTTGGGCTTTGCTTATGTTTTTCTTGAATGCGCCTTCTTGATTGCGCATTTTGGTACATTTTCATGTATTGTCCTGCAAAACATATACATATCAAAACTCTTGAAAAATGGGAGTTGTAAACCCTAATTCAAAGTTTCGGTATTCATATTTGTTTTATTTTGTTAAAATGTTGGCAGTAGAAATATGAGTTAAGCATCGCCAACAAGCTCCCCCATACTTAGTCCTTTGCTCGTCCTTGAGTAAAATTCTAAGGACTAAGCGGGTTCATCTCCTTGATTTTAAAATCTGCATATAGGTTATTCTGAGCTTCACCTGAACTTGTGAACTTCCAAGTATCTACCAAAATATCTTAGGCAATTGAAAAACGGAATAGCTTGGATTCAAATCTTCTTACTCTATCCCTACTCGAAAACTTGGGTTTTTGTATGATTTTGAAAACATAAAGATAGCTTTTTGTTCCATGAATGATTCTCTTGGGTCACTCAAATTTTGTAAGTGGTTCCTCACCAAGACATATTTTGAAGTTTTGCCTTCTCTTTTGATCATCCTACTTCTAATAAGCTTATATGGAGCTTTGGGTAAGGTTGAAAGTTTGTGAAGCTCACTTACCTTGCATTTGTTGTAAAGTCAAATCCCGTACTGCACCGGAGAGAAGCGTCATGCTCTTAGATCAAAACAGTGCAAGCATGTGGAATTTTTGATGGAATTATAGTCCTCTATTGGATATGATTTCTTTTCTCTAGCTTTTGTTTTGAGACATGGCTAGCTTTTTTTCCTTATGAGCCTTCATGTGCTCATCATCATTTTTTCAATGCTTTTGGGACCTTCATTGTGTCCCTACCTTTTTTTCTATACTTTGGGACCTTCATGTGTCCCATTCTTTTTCAATCTTTTTGCATAGCCTTGCTGTCTCTTTCTAAAAATATGCCAGAGAGATCGTATCTTAGAGCGTGGAGTATTTATGTTGGTGGTGATGGAAAACATATTTTAGCGTATTCTCAGTGTAGGAATAGTTGTTTATTATCTAGCGTGTGTACGTGAGTTTTGATCTTCGGAGCATGAAACATCTCTCAACAGGGGTCACAAAACTTGACCAAACTCAACACAAAGTAAGAGCATATATGGAAGGTTTTGTCATGAATGATTATATATGGCCTTGGTAGGTATTTCAATGTCATTCAGGGAACATGCTATTTGAATTTTGTTTTGTAAAAATAAATCCCAAGTACTTTGCAGAAAATGAGCAAGTGTCATGTCATCCTACTATCTCTCATTCATCAATTACTTAGATAAAGTGGGTTCCCTACTGATAGGTGTTCATAAGTTTTTAGGAATATTAGCAAGGAATAAAAAGTTTGCAAACTTTTTAATCACAGGAAGACATGGAGATGTAGCAATTCTTTTTACTTTATAATTTATTTAGTTTTAAAGCTTCTTATTTAAGTATGGAATGAGAGAGAGAGAGAGAGTTGCACAAACCGAATTTGAATTTGATCGTCTTTCGCGCAACCGAGTTGGAGGTGAGTGTGGTTCCTCCCCCACACTTGTTTTCTTGCATGTCTTTATTTAACACAAAGAGAAAAGAAAACAAGTGCAACAAAATATTTCTAATAATAAAATATTTATTTATAAATCGATAGGCACATTACATGATTGAAATTTAAACATGATAGGAATGAAATACTTGAAATATAAAGAAAATGCGCCTAATTTATTCTTTGTAGCGGGAGTGGCCTACAAGGGCGGATTTAAGGCATGCTCCACTCCCACCGCCTTTGCTACCCTAGCAACTTTTTCTCCGAAGCTGTGGCGAAGCTCATTGATCTCATCGCCGAGGTCTTTGATTCTCATTATACTCTCAGAAAGATGATCATTGGCTTTTCTAATGCTCTCGCGCGGGCTTCTGTTGCTAGTACTAAGTGAGGCGAGCGTCAGGCCCTTGGATGGCTGCTCATCCTCACTATCGCTGAAAAATCCAGCGGGCTGCCCTCTAATTTGAGGTTTAGTCATCCTCTTGATCCTAAGGGGCGCACCCGAGGATTCTGATAGCTCTTTCCCTGATGGAGCCAGTTTGCTTACCGGCTTCTTAGCCGGCTTGCGCATGAGAGACTTCCTAAACCCTCCTTTGGGTTTGCGCACGCCTACCATGGTGTAGGAGAGACTAGTCCTAGTGGTATGAAAGGACAAACTAGCGTGAGAGACCGTATTGCTGAAGGTATTACAACAGAGCGCTTGCTAGGTCCGCTAACGTTGGGTGCCTTCTGCTTAAGGCCGAGGGCGCTGGTGGTTGGGCATGTTGGCACTGTCTTCTTCTCCTTTGTGCCACCTTAGGGCACCTTGGAACATGGCATGGTCTTGAGGCTTGAGCCACCGCTCATGGCATAGCTTGGTGGTGCTATGACAGCAAGCGGCGCTTCGGTGATGATCCTTGCTTCTACCCTCACAAAGGAGCTCTCGGGTACTAAGTCAATCAATAGTGGCACTCCTTTGAGGTCGTAGGTGGAGCTAGAGGTTGTGTACAAGGTGAGGGTGTGGCTGGCCATGCTAGGCTTGATAGTGCTTTAGAATGCTGTGTGAGGAAGAGAGGAATGCTTGGAGCTTGGTGTGAGGAGAGGAGAGGCTATGGGGCGGCTTATATAGGAGTTCGGGCCTCTACCGTGATGGAAACAAACCAAGCACTATCATGGCTACGATACACCAAGGATCAAGAAGATGCACGAGAAGATTGGGGGCCAGCTGAGCCAGGGGTGGTGTGAATGCACCATGGGTGAGCCCGCACCCACAGCTCCCCCTCCTGGCCTGGTTTTTCATCCAAGTTCTTGTGCATGCATGGGGATCCTTAGGATACCGATGTCGGATTATGATTTAATAGTATCACAGCGTGATAGAGCAAAGATGCATTTGATCAAGTTGAATCAAGAATATTCATGTTGCAAATTTTTCAAATTATCTTGTAATAAAGAGTGGGTACTCATGTGATCAGCAAGAATCAACAAGATTAAGCAAGAATAAACAAGGATCATGGTTTGTCTAGTGAGGGCATAAAGGTCATTTTACCATGATGACTTGCTTAGAAAAGAATAAGCAATATTTTTATACTTTAAGCAAAAGAATATGTTAGCATAATTAATTTTTAAATTTTCATAAGTTTTGAGTAAATTTATCAAAAGCAATTAAATCTATTCTATCTAATTCTTGGTTAAAGTCAATATTGTGAGAAGGCTCAAGGAAAATTTTCAAATGTTGACCGTTGACTTTGAAAATGTTACCATCATCATCCTGGATGGTGATCGTGCCATGTAGCGAAGTGTTGATGATGGTGTACTGTCCTTTCCATTTGCTCCTTAATTTTCCTTCACCGAATAGCTTGACCTTCGAATTGAAGAGCAGGACCTTGTCTCCTTGCTTGAATTCTTTGAGCTTGATTCGATGATCGTGCCATCTTTTGGTTCTTTCCTTATAAAGCCTAGCACTGTGATATGCCTTCTCTCGCCATTCTTCTAGCTTGGCTATTTGTTTTTGTCAATTTCTGCAGGCTAGCTTGAAATCCATATTCCAGCTTTTGATTGCCCAGTGAGCTCGATGCTCAAGCTCAACAGGCAAGTGTCAGCTCTTTCCATAAACTAGCTAGAATGGTGACATGCCGATGGGGGTCTTGTATGCTGTCCTGTATGCCCAGAGTGCATCAGGAAGCTTGTTCTTCCAACCTTTCCCCATCTCATTGACCATTTTCTGTATGATGTTTTTGATCTATTTGTTTGAGGTCTTGGCTTGGCCACTGGTTTAAGGATGGTATAGAGTGGCAATGTTGTGCTTAGCTCCATGTTCTTTTAGGAATGCTCTAAATGTCTTGTCTATGAAGTGAGATCCCCCATCGCTTATCACCATCCTTGGTGTTCCAAAGCGAGGGAAGATCACTTCATGGAACATGTTCCTTGCATGCTTGGCGTCAGTAGCTCAGCAAGGTAGTGCTTCCACCCATTTTGATACATAGTCAATAGCGATGAGGATGTACTCACAATCTTGGGACTTTTGAAGAGGTCCCATGAAGTCAATGCCCCACACATCAAATATTTCTATTTGAAGATTGTAGTGTAGGGGCATTGCATTGCGAGCGTTGATGCTTCCTTGGAATTGGCACTTCCGACACCTTTGGATGAACTCCTTAGTGTCCTCGTACATCGTTGGCCAGAAGAATCTACACTGCTAGATTTTGGCTTATGTGCGGAATACTCCGTAATGGCCTAAGTACGGTGCTGCATGGCATCTTTCAATGATTTGCAGCCCCTCCGCTATTAGCACGCACCTCCTCAATAAGCCATCCAAACATACATGGAACAGATACGGATCATCCCAAAGGTGACATCGACTTTCAACCTGCAATTTTCTTCTGTTTTCACCTGGTGGTACATAGCATGCAACCATGTAGTTTACGATGTTTGCATACCATGGGTTGGAGTCTATCACCTTGAGTAGCATGTCGTCACGTAGGAAGTCATTTATTGGTAGTTCCTGCATGTTAGTGACTTGCATACATGACAAATGATCTGCAACAGTATTCTCTACTCCCTTTTTATCTTTTATTTCAAGGTCAAATTCTTGGAGTTTGAGAACCCATCTTATTAATCTAGGTTTAGCGTCTTTCTTAGTGAGCAAGTATTTAAGTGCGGCATGATCAGTATAAATGATAACTTTTGCACCCACTAAGTAAGACCTCAACTTGTCGATAGAAAAGATGGCTGCTAGGAGTTCTTTTTCTGTGGTAGCGTAGTTAAGTTGTGCTCCTATCAATGTTTTGCTAGCATATGCGATTGCATGATGCTTCTTATCTTTGATTTGGCCAAGGACCGCGCCAACAGCATAATCACTAGCATCACACATGATCTCGAATGACAGCGACCAATCAGGTGGTTGGATGATTGGCGCCGAGATGAGTGCTTTCTTGAGAGTGTGGAAAGCATTTAAGCACTCATATGTGAACTCAAACAGTGAATCCTTGGCTAGCAGGTTCGTGAGGGGTCTAGAGATTTGTGAAAAATCTTTGATAAAGCGCCTATAGAACCCTGCATGACCTAGGAAGCTGCGGATCCCTTTTATGTTCACAGGGGGTGGTAGTTGCTCAATGACTTCTGTCTTGGCCTTATCTACCTCGATCCCCCTTTTGGACACAAGGTGCCCAAGAATGATGCCTTCACGAACCATGAAGTGGCACTTTTCTCAGTTAAGTACTAGGTGTTTACACCAAAATTTGGGAGAAGAACGTAGGAATTCGAAGGCTTCCAAGATTGTGCCAATCAAGGAATCGATTGCATAAGGATAGATATTAGCTGATTCAGATACGACTCTGGAATCGGATCTCTTTGGATGACGTCAGCAAATAGCGATGATGAGATACGGTTGGCACCAGAAAACTACATATCGGACTCTACAAAAAGGGAAAGATTAGGGTCCAAGTTATCTTAAATTAGGAATGTTTTCTTCTATGCCAAACATTGTAATGAGTCATGCTCGAGTAGGATTCATGTTTAGGCTCCGAGTATAAATACTGGACCCCAGCTATTGTAAAGGACACACAATCAATCAAATACAAGTTACTTACTTTTTTCGGCTCTGGCCATCCCTTAGGAGTAGGAGTAGAGTAGATCTCGGTGAGTTCTTCGGTGAGCAGGGCCGCATCGGTCCGGCCGACCTCCGGCTTGTCTGTAAGTACCATCATGGCTTATACTTCTGTTCATACAGCTGCATCGATACCTCCACTGTGACTCTGGTATAAGCTAGTTATCGATTCTTGTTTAGTTCATACAGTTCAAGTACTCTGGTATAAGCTAGATACCTCCACTGCTCGAATTAGATTAAGGTCAAGTTATCGGCTCTATCTAAGGGTGGTGTCCTTCGGATAGATTCATTAAGTTACCGATATTGCTTATTGCTTTCATTATTTGTTTAATTACAACAATATCACTTCGCCCGATTGGGATTGATCTAGATCAGCCTTATATCCTGTTTAACCCATCGTTTGTCAGTCTAAACTGATCTAATCTATACTTTAAACGATGAGTTATGTTTTATCGACTGTTTTATATCAATCTTGATCGTGCATTGTGTGCAGTTAAGGCATGTCCGGTCTTGAATAGATCTATTGGCTAACGAAAACTGTTCCATGGCCCGTTATCACAGCCTGTGTGATTCTGCCTCACACCCCACTATTAGCACTATGGAATGGGGATCGTTATTTGGTAGATCTGTTCCTGATAGGGCATGACTTTAACTGTGCGCTATGCCTGAATCGGCTGTTTTAGCCAATATCGAGTGCTTTCACATACGTAGTTCACGTCACGAGACCATTGAAGTAAAGGTAGGTTGAAAGATGTGTTAGCCCCATGATCTTATTATTGTATTATGGCCTGCATGATTCTATCTCATGCCCCACTGATATTAGTAATAAGTTAGGGTCGTCAAATCTATTGTTGTTTCTATGGCCTGCATGATTCTGCCTCATGCCTTACTGGTCATAACGATAGATGAGATCTAATATGTTCATTAGATTTATCTTTATTAAACGGTTAAATGGTGATGAGATGCTTCTTTATATAAAAGGGATTCAGTTACTTGTAGTCATTGGCTTAGCATAAACTGATTATTGTTGACATCCTATTGCCATTGATTAATATTTGTCTAAATAATAAGATTCATCCTGAACGATAACCGATTTTCCTTCCATAACTCCATGAGCTTTAGCTGATTTATTCTTATGTATGCTAGAATCAACTATTTAGTCGATCTCCTTCAACATCGGCTCTCAGAGCCGCACATTCGGGACTGTCTGGCAACACCGGCATGTTCCGCCTTAAATTACTAATTAGCTTTCTCTCCTTATCAATTGTAGGGTCAAATTGACTGGCATGTCTCGAGAGGAGTACGCAAGATCGACCATCCCTGCGTTGAAGCCAGGCGGATCTCTAGCTCCATCGAGCAGACCCTTCCGGCTTGCTCGTGTGCCCTCGGCACGGGACAAAATTTCTGTGTCGACACACGTTCTGGCACACCTGGTGGGACCCCACAATCTTGATGGCAGTTTATAACAACAATGACATCCTTATGGTACATTACGAAGACCTACTTGGTGGAGATAGAGATGTCATCGGCAAAGCTATAGAAGAATTTCATAACAAGTGTTTGTTGTCCTACACCAAAATACGTGACAATACAATTGTTCAGAAATATCCACTACCAAGAGTTATATTGCACGGGCAGACAGATGCAGATGAAGTTGAAGACAGATGTTTCTTCACGGAAGCTGTAAACAAATCTATTCGTGATGCCAAATCGAGCCATAATAAAGCTTTCTTGGACACATTTCACAACGCCATGAAAGAGGTGTTTCATGGGTTTCTAGTTGGTCAGGATGGGCCGTCTTATTACAACATTCCACATCCGTCGACCCAAGGGACTAATCAAGTCGGTATCAGCCATCAAGAAGCAGCACCAGCTGGTAATGATGATGTCTAGGCAGTTCAGATTTCATCTGAGCAAGCTCATGGTACTACTACAAATCAGATACAGTATAATCCTGGATCGTCAGTGCAGCATGTGCAACAGCCGGTGGAGCAAGGTCAGAACCAGGTGATTAATTTTGGCACATCGGGCCATATACCGTCGTCGGCTAAAAAAATAGCACCATCAATTCAAAGGATCTGTAGAGATTTAGATCCTCATGTCTATAATCAGAGACTTCAAGCAGCAAATCAGCAAAGGACCCAGTAGATAGAAATTCTACAAGGGTATCATTATGGCACAGATTATAACACTCTTCACTTGATTTTAAATCTAGGATATCAAAGCACATGGGATTTCAATCCACAGATGGGTCAGCAGGTGCAAAGAAATCCAAATTCACATGCTGACGAGTTGTTGCTAAAGGTAACTGAGATGATGAAGAATCAGTTTGGTCTGAAGCCAAAAGGGCTGACCTTTTCGTACAAACGCCCATATCCAGAATGGTATGATTTGGTCGCTCTTCCTACAAATTATAGGCTTCTAGAGTTTGCTAAGTTCACTGGCCAAGATAGCATAAGCACAATAGAAATGTCAGTCGGTATCTTACACAATTGGGTGAGGCATCAATTGAGGAGGCCCATCGAGTTTGTTTCTTCTCCTTGTCCCTGTCAGGGCCAGCCTTCACTTGGTTTTCATCACTGCCAGTCAACTCCATTGCCAATTGGGCTGACCTAGAAAAGAAATTGCATACATATTTTTATACTGGGACTAGAGAAAAGAAGATTACCCATTTGACAACTATAAGGCAGAAAACTAACGAACCGAGTATTGAGTTTCTTTAGAGGTTTCGGGAAACTAGAAATTTGTGCTTCTCATTAAATTTGGTTGATGATCAGCTAGCCGCTTTGGTCGTTCAAGGGATGCTGCCAACATGGAAAGAAAAACTATTGGGACAAGAATTTGACAACTTGGGTCAATTGGCTCAACGAGTGGCAGCGCTCAATAGCCAATTCCAGAGTATGAGCAGAGATACCCGATTCTAGAAGAGTACCACAGTGGCCGAAGCTTATAATCCATACTCAGTCGATGATGGCTATGAAGATGAAGAAGAAGAGGTTGCTGCGGCTGAATGGAATTGGGCAAAAAGACAGTAATGGTACCAAATCCTTGGAGAAGAGGAGTCGAGGAGAGCTATGACTTTGATGTCACAAAATCAGACAAGCTTTTTGATTTCTTGCTTGAGAAGGGACAGATCAAGCTACCCGATAATCATGTTATGTTGCCCCCTGATCAGTTGAAGAATAAGAAGTTCTACAAGTTCCATAACGCTACTTCTCATTCCACTAATGAATGTAGAATTTTCCGGCAACATATACAGAGGGCTATTCAACAAGAAAGACTCAAATTTGATACGCCTCAAAAAATGAAAGTTGTTGATAATCCTTTCCCGGGAGATCAAAACATGGTTGATGCTAGGCTGCTCAAAGGAAAGACTGAGGTCCTAACATCAACCAAATCAAGAGAAGCTGGAACGGTCGATCCCGAGAGGCAAATATCGGCCGACGAATACAGGGAAATTAAAAGACGTCGCCACAAGCAAAAGAGCCGATATGAGCAGGGAGAAACATCAAAAGAAGGGGCAACAAAGCCACGAGTTGCATCTCAAATTTTATTGAATAAATGGCAGTGGCAGAAGGAAAAGGATTATCAGCGTTGGTTAGAAAAGCAAGAATACCAGTGTCAACAGGAAAAAGAGAGGTATGAAAGAAAGCAGGCTGAATTGCATTGGAATTGTCCTTTCTTTAGACAATGCTGGAATGAAGGTTTAAAGTTGCCTACCAAGAATGATTGTCCAGAGTGCAGTGATCAATATTGGGAGTTTAGGCAATCTCAAGCCAACTGCCGGTCTATCCATGCTCAAGATGTGTATCATCATAATAACATGGATCAGCGCTTAAAAATGGAAATGTTCATAATCGGCTTGGAAAAAGAGCTGTTGATCAAGACTGGGCTGATTATGAAGAAGAAAGTAACGAGAGAAAATATGTTTGGCAGGAAGGCCAATGGTGTCTAGGAGGTTTGACAAGAAGCTAGAAGAGAAGGGTGCAACGCCTAAGGAATAGAGAGTTGGAACAGGCTCAGGTATCCGGTAAACCTCAAGTATGGCGTGCTAAGCAAATAGCCGATCGAAAGCAACCATCGGTTAATATTCAAATGGCTTTTCTGTTGCCATCAGAGTTCAGAGGTCCGGCAAATCAAGAAGTTTATTTGGATTTTGATGAATCGGAGTATGAAGAGATAATTGCTAAGCTGACGGTTATACAGCAGGCTATATTTGATAAACCAGTCAAGCATCGGTACTTAAAGGCTTTATATGTAAAAGGTTTGGTTGATGGGAAGCCAACGAACAAGATGTTGGTAGACGGAGGTGCTTCTATCAATCCCATGCCTTACACCACTTTTCGCAAACTTGGCAAGGGACCAAGAGATTTGATTGAGACTAACATGATGCTTAAGGACTTTGGGGGTAATACGTCCAAGGGCAATGAACATCGAACTAATAATCGGGAGTAAGACTCTGCTCACCCCATTCTTCGTCATCGATGGAAAAGGGTCGTATAGTTTGCTCCTTGGTCGTGATTGGATTTATGCGAACTATTGTGTACCATCGACCATGCATCAGTGTTTGATTTAATGGCATGGAGATGATGTTGAACTGGTTCGCGCTAATGAGTCTGTGAGCATCGCAACAGCCGATCTAGTCTTTTGGGAACTAGGAGACTTTGAATGCTTTTTTGGCAAGATATGGGAAGGAGGCTTCACTAAAATCAGCAATGAAAGCCAACAGCCGATGCATGCAATTGGCTTTGAGAGTTTGTTTTAGTAAATAGTCACGGCTCCACGTCGGCCATTGGATTAAGGAAGAATAAGCACTGGTCCTAGTGATGGGCTTAGGCCGATGTATGTGAACGCTAAGTAGAGTCATAAGTGCAATTCAGAGTTGATAGATCTATTAAAGGAAGTTCTGTTTCGCTTAATGAGATGCTTGCCTAGATTGATCAATTGTTTAACCTTTGGTATGAAAAGTTTTGGTGCAATCTATCAATAGCGATCGACAAAAAATATTTAAAGGGATGTTATCCTAGCATTTGATCAACACTTGATAGCCGATTCGTTTAGTCATCGGCTCTAATAGCCGGTACCGGAAGGTATCGCCTCTAGTTCAAAAAATAAAGATCTTCGAATATATAAAAGCTGATACGATATGTATCGCCTCCAGAGCGAAAACAAAAACAAAGACATTCATGATGCATACAGGGGCATTGCACTGAGATACATTCATGAAAGAACATAAGGTTTCATTCATTAGTTTGCCCTAAGTACAGACTAATTAAAGACCTTGTTCACCACATCCTGAGCAGATGTGATGCCCATGATGGCCTCCACCGCTACGACGAATTCTTCCATCAGGTCCTCATGCTCCTCGGGGCTATCGCCCATCGGGAAGCCAGTCTCCATGGCATGGAGCTCGTACCCTGTCTGGACTTGCGTCGTGGTCAGCACCACCGACGCGCCATCACGAACGCCGTGGAGGGCGATCTCCTGAGCACGGGCCAGGATGTCTTGGAGGCGAGCATTGATGAGGGAACCCCGAGCATTGATGGTGTCCGCGCAGTCGCGTTCGCCGCCAGTTGGAGAGACTCCAACTACACCGTTAGGGCTAGCAATCACAGGAACAGAAAAACTATCAAGACAAAGGTAGTGGAAATCAAAATAGAAGCGTTCATGGAGCTCATCTTACCCACCACTGCGGCGTCAGACTCAGCCAGCCATGCTCGAATGACACTGGCCTCCTCCTCGCCCGCATGAAGGGTCGCTTGGAAGACCCCGAGACGGATCTCAAGCTAGCCATTTTTCTGAGTCGCCTCGGAATAGCGATCCTAGGCCGCCCTCCACTCTCAGAAGAAGCGCCGGGCATCGTCGCCGTTGTACGAGTCGAAAGAATCCGACGACGAGGCCGGCGTGGAAGATACAGCGTCAGAGGGCTCGCCGGCCCTAGGAAGAGGACGGAGACTATCATTCAAAATGAATCTATAGACAAATCAGAATAGTTCATCGTCACAAGCAGAAGATGTCGATCTCACCTCATGCGTCGAAGGCACTGATTCACCGGCATGTTCTCCTCCGGAACTTCCTCCGCCGCGCGCTTGACGCGGTTCTCCTCGTCGGCCATGAAGTCGATCAGATCTACAAGAAGGGAGGGAGGCCACTAAAGAGTTCTGTGAGGGCAGAGAAAAGCAAAGGAACAGGAGCAGTTGCGAGTGCGGATGTGTTCGAGGGTGGGGCCCTCAGCTGGTATTTGAAGCCACAGAACGAAGAGGTGGACACCTCGGGACATGCAAAAGGCAACCGCAATTAATAGGAGGTGAAGCGCCACCTCGCTAATACTGAAGAGAATACGGCAATGGGTGACTAAGGACAAAAGATCGAAGGGCTCTCTTAATAAAGGCCGTATTTTCAGACCTAAATGGGATCAAGATCAGGAGTCTAGAATCGGCTATTTTCAAAATCGGCTCTTTAGCCGGAACATAGAAAAAACACAGTAAGACAACGAAAAGTGTGGTTGTCATTGGTTCTACACAAGACATATGTTGATACACAAATTACAAGTCTAGAACATCCTGGATCGCTTTCAACACTTCTAGCCGAATAGCATCAGCTTCTGCGATCTATTGTTTATCTTCTTCGGTTGATCCAGGAATGCACTCGAGGCTACTTCGGATGGCTCTGCCTTCTCTGACTTTAGCCAGCAGTTCCTGTTTCTTTTATTAAATGGCATCAGGTATTTGAGCCAGGGTGGACTTATGATGATCAATGGCAGCCTTCACATTTTCTAGCTCCTTCTCAAGTTCTGCACGCCTGGCTTCTAGTTGAGACAATTCTAGGTCAATACTGAGGGAGGAGTTCTTCAAGTGATCAATCGACTGTGACAATTGTTTAGCCTCTTGCCTGTTAAAGTTCACCCTGGCCAATAAAGTTTCACAATCAAACAGATTCCTCTGAGCCTGTTTCACCTTTAGGACCTGATCTTTAAAGATAGAAAAAGGAGACAAGACTCTAGAGAGAGCTGGGGATGGATTATCCTTGATGGCCAAGAAGACTCTATGCATTGGATCAGTGTCTTGGACCAAATCGGCTATATTTTTCTCAAATATTGGCAGAACATCTCTTAGCGGATTTTTGGTCACTTCTGGCAAGATTTCCTTGGAGGAAATGGCTGACGAACTGATTTCATCTTCATCAAAATACTCCTCAAGATTGAAAAAGTAACTTAGGGCTGGAGGATTGAGTGCCTGTGTATAAGGAAATCTTGATTAGGAGGCTTAAATTAGTTTATAACAAATGGATGGCAAAGAGGACACAGTACCTTCTCTGTAGTAGCCTCTATCTAAAAAGAAGGAATAGATGGTGATGCACCAGTAGCATCTGGTTGGATCGGCTCTGAGCTTTCAACATTGGTATCTGTAATGTCACATTTTAGTTCATAATTATTGTAGAAGAATAAAAGGGATATTTAACTTCCTTACCATTAGTTGCATGCTGAGCTAGGGAATCAACAGGATCACCTTCGACGCTGACAGGATCATTAAGTGGGCTGTCAGGCTCCTGCTCTTGCATGGGTGTTTCCTCAAGAAGTATCTGACATGGTAAGAAGCTAGATGAAGAATGGAAACCGAGTTGATCAAAAGGTTAAAGAAAATGCTCTGACAAGCATCAAGGATAAAACTCACATTTTCTATTGTTATGGAAGCATCGGTTATTTCAATTGAAATTGGCTCCTTTTGAGGATCAGCCGATGGGGGTTCTGTTGGTGCTGAGTCAAACACCTGGGATAGCAGTCCTGCACCTAGAGCAGGTTGGGACGCAATGCTCGATAGCTGTGAAGGAACGGGATCAACAGTTGAATAACATTGTTGAGAAGAAGATAAATTGTTTACCTGAGCAGCTAATGGTCTCGTTCTATGGAGTCTCATCCCAGTAGTGGTTTTCTAGGTTGTCCCTTGAGCCGCCTTGCACTTTGAAGAATGATATGTTACAATAGTGGAGGCAGCATGAATTTTCATCAATTTTTTCAGTGAAGGAGCAGCCGATCCTATTCTTGAAACTAGGCATGGTGGCTAGTAATCTATAGGACGCTCCTTCCTATCCAAGCTCAGAGGATCAAATTCAGCATCCTGAAAAGGTCGATTAGAACAGTTGGTAGAGGAAGTTGTCAATCAGTTTTCTTGAAAAGAAATGGCAAGTTACCTCTCTGTCATAAGCAAATTCCCCATCTAGAGCTATACACAAAGGGTGAACCAACCCACAGAAAAGATGAGAGCGCCATTCTTGCCACCAGGAGTCAAAGAGAGTGGAAGAGAAGCTGACTCTGACCCAGTCATGCAAGCAGAGGGAAGGAAGATCTAAACCTAGCTGGAAAACTCTGGAGACTTCCAGTACTTCACTAATATCCTCTCTTAGCCTCAGTATATCCTTAAAGAAAAGTTGAGGGGGCAATTGGGCAAAACCAAACTGACGAGCTACAAAAGAGGGGTTGTAGAATTCATAGGTTGGAAGGTTGCCTAGGAGGAAGGAGCCTATGGCCATTTTGCCATGACCATGATGAAATTCGGCTGGAAGGACGCAGGGCTTGATAAAGGAATTGAAGATTGCAGCCACCGTCTCATCCAAGTAGCCTGATTCAAATCGAAATTTGAATGGGAAGATCAACTCATTGTCTTCATCCTTGTCATATGGTAGCCAAGTTAGGATGTCTGCATCAAACCCTCTATAAAACTTTTTGAAGAGATGGCCAATGTCAATATCGATTGTTATGGCCGATGCAGCCTCACCATAGCTTGTACACTGACGGGTTCTTCCTTCTTTGCCTCTATATTCCTCGTCAAAGTTGGAGGAAGGGAAACTTAGGTTTATGAGATCAAACCTTACAATCTTGTGCATGTACAAGTTAAGCCATAGTTGTATCAACCACCAGGGGCCACTGATAGCATGCACTAGTTCATTCTTCAATAATTGGGCAGCTACCTGGTACATCAGATGATAAGCGGCTCCTAATAGATACTTTTTGAGAGGGATGTCCTTGCCCACTGCTAGATGCTTGGCCATGAGTTTATGATTGTAAGTCAGGCCACAAGATGACCCACAGAAGATGAATCTCTCAAGCCATATGTTCAGAAAGGCTACATATTCCCTTTCACTAACATTTGATTCGTCTCCAATGTGATTCAGAATGTAACTGACCCATCCTGTGTAGTCTGATATCTTAGCTAATTTCTTGGATCTAGCACTCAGGTATTCATAAGGCTGCATTGATCCAGTAATTATAAGGCCGATCAACATATAAACATCGGCCAGAGTGATCGTCATTGGACTGTGACCAAATACAAAGGCATTAAGGGCATTGGACCAGAAATAAGATACGGAAATCAAGAGTGAATCATTCTTATCCATTCCGAACAACGAGAGTGTCAAGCTTTGATTCAAATCATAAAGCTCCCAATGTCCACCCTTTTTCTCGGACACCCTACGGAACCAATTTCTCCATCCCTTAGGCATTTTGGGCCAATTTCTGAAGGGAGTTTTGGTATTCCAAGAGGACAAATCCACTGCGGGCTGTTTGAAGGGGATTTGGTTGGTTTCTTGATAGATGAAATCAGATGGGTCAGAGCACCCATAGGTCCAAGAAAATAGACATTAGAAGCAACAGCTGATGGAATCAAGATTTCATTCCTCATCTCCTGGAAATCGGTTGGAATAAATTTAAGAAGAATAGAAATATAGGGTAGCAGCCGATATTTGGAGAATGGAAAACTCGGAAGGCATACCTCAGGGATGTGGTCACTGGTCGCCATTAAAGCCAAAGTAGATTTGAGTCTAACGAAGAACGCTTGAATAAATGCCTAATAGAACAGAGGATTTGCTAGGGTTTGAGGCCTTGGCGATGATGGCGTTGGATGTTAAGATTTGCTCAAGGAAAAGGAAAAGGCAAAAATGTCGAGTGAGTTATACAAGGTACTGTTGGGATATTATATAAAACTCTGGCCAGGAAGTCAGGGATCGTACGTATATCTCAGAATAAAACGGTTGCGGTATGGTAAACGGAGAAATAGGAATTTTGGAATAAAATTACTTTTATCCCAAAATTGGGGGGCATGTGTTTACACCAAAATTTGGGAGAAAACGCAGGAATTCAAAGGCTTCCAAGATTGTGCCAATCAAGGAATCGATTGCATAAGGATCGATATCAGCTGATTCAGATACGACTTTGGAATCAGATCTCTTTGGATGACATCAGCAGATAGCGATGATGAGCTACAGTTGGCGCCAGAAAACTACATATCGGACTCTACAAAAAGGGAAAGATTAGGGTCTAAGTTATCTTAAATTAGAAATGTTTCTTCTATCCCGAAGATTGTAATGAGTCGTGCTGGAGTAGGATTCATGTTTAGGCTCCGGGTATAAATACTAGACCCCGGCTATTGTAAAGGACACACAATTAATCAAATACAAGTTACTTTTTTTGGCTCTGGCCACCCCTTAGGAGTAGGAGTAGAGTAGATCTCGGCGAGTTCTACGGCGAGCAGGGCTGCATCGGTCCGGCCGACCTTCGGCTTGTCTGTAAGTACCGTCATGGCTTATACTTCTATTCGTACGGCTGCATCGATCCGGTCGACCTCCACTGCGACTCTGGTATAAGCTAGTTATCGATTCTTGTTTAGTTCAAGTATGGCTACATCGATCCAGTCGACCTCCACTGCTCAAACTAGATTAAGGTCAAGTTATCGGCTCTATCTAAGAGTGGCGTCCTTCGGATAGATTCATTAAGTTACCGATATTGCTTATTGCTTTCATTATTTGTTTCATTACAGCAATATCACTTCGCCCGATTGGGATTGATCTAGATCGTCCTTATATCATGTTTAACCCATCATTTGTCAGTCTAAATTGATCTAATCTGTACTTTAAACGATGAGTTATATTTTATTGGATGTTTTATGTCAATCTTGATCGTGCATAGTGTGCGGTTAAGGCATGTCCGGTCTTGAATAGATCTATTGGCTAATGAAAACTGTTTCATGGCCCGTTATCATGGCCTATGTGATTCTGCCTCACACCCCACTATTAGCACAATGGAATAGGGATCGTTATTTGGTAGATTTGTTCCCGGTAGGGCATGACCTTAACTACTGTCGACGAAATATGGTCGGCAGTCTACCTAGGGGTATGCCCAAGGTAGTAGATTATCGGCAGACAGATGCACAAGCTACAAACAAGATGGTGATGCAAGACAGACACGAGGTTTTATCCAGGTTCGGCCGCCGGGATGGCGTAATACCTACGTCCTGCGTCTGATTGTATTGTTGTGTGTCAATGAGAGATGTTTTTAGAGGGGTCCCCTGCCCGCCTTATATAGTCTGGGGGGCAGGGTTACAGATCTAGAAACTAATCCTAACCAGTTACAATTGCCATAGGTGGCCGAATAAGGATTCCTATTCTAACCGACCAGGATCTTGCTTGATCTCCAAATCTGTCTTGATTCCTTGCGCGGGACTCCAAACAGATTGGCTGGGCCGTGCGTCGTCTTCTAGTGGGCCAGACCCCTTGGTCCGGGCCGGCCCAAGCCTAGCCATAAGGGTATAGGGGTTAATACCCCCACAGCTAGTCCCCAAGCATCATGTATTATGCTGCGACACGCCGTTCGATCTCCTTCGGCTAATGCGATCCGTCTTCATGTCATCTCCAACTAGTTGAAACATTAACCAAGCGAATGTGCCAGTATTCTGGTCAGAACAGAAAGCTGTAGACCATGATTATAGCCAAAGATTCCGGTTGTCTGAAGAATGCATGGTGCTCTAAAGAAAAAAGAAAAAGATTTCTTCCCTTATCAAGTGTGCCCACTTGTATTTCTGAAAAGAAATGTAAGTGACCCTTGGACAATAGTAATTTTGGCCAACAATCAGAGCGTAGGGGTCGATAAAATAAACACATTCACCACAAGGTGAAGTGTGCCCACTTAGTCCCTGAGCCTAGTAGCAGGTGACGCAGGCACATGGTGCCAAGGTCTAAAAAGAATTCCCACTAAAGTTGAGAATCCAATCGTCGTACAAGCAATACGAGATGCACCGGCAGGTGCATCATACCGATGTAGTCCCCGAGCTTGCTGGAAGGCAAGGTAGCAGCTTTGTAGCAAGGTATAAATAAACACCTCTCAACTATATGTGAGTACAAATCACATGTAGCCGAGGAGAGCTATCTCCAAGCAATGTTCGGAGAGTGGTCGAGACAGTCCCCGAGCATGAGAGTGATCGGAACAGTCCCCGAGCACGATAGTGGTCTGGACAGTCCCTGTGCATGATGGTGGTCTAGATAGTCCTCGAGCACGACGGTGGTCTGGACAGTCCCTATACACGATGGTGGTCTAGACAGTCCCCAAGCACAACGGTGGTCTAGACAGTTCGTGTGCACGATGGTGGTCTGGACAGTCCCTGAGCACGAGAAGTACGGCGAAAAACCAAATGCCACTTGTACTATTATCTTTTGTATTTATTTAATTACTTGCCCTGTCAAGTCCAATCTGACATGTCTGGTCAAAAAAGTAGATGGGGATAGCACTCCATACTGCCTTCTTGTCTTTTCAAGCAAACAGTTGCGTAGCACCTGTAAATAGGTGCGTCAGCGTGGGCCCTCTCACACTGGCAACGAAGAGGCACAAACACTAGTGACGAAGAGGCGCATATATTGGCATAGATCTTGAGGCTGTGAAAACAACCGTCTGCGGCGCGTGCGCACGTCTCCCAAGAATCTCGGGCAAACGAAACGGCTGGTGACGGAGGTCCAGGTAGGCTTAGCTTCACCACCAGATCTTGCTGTCTAGTAAAGCTGTCTTACTTAGCTATCTGCACACAGGACTTAATGAAGACCGCAAGGTACCGCAAGAAATGCTTCGACCAGATCGAAAGGATCACTGCAAGCAACAATGAGCTGACGGTGGAGGTGGAACGCTTGCGCCAGTGACTTGAAACCGCCAACCATGAGAAGACGGAGCAAGAGTCCCAAAACTAGAAACTGGTCATTCAGCTCAGTAATAAAGAGCGGGAAAGAACAAGTAAGTAGCCACTTTATCACAACGAATACTAACAATTGTTGCGTTGTTGGTAGTAACAGCTGTAGTACAGGCTTAGAAGCCGAAGTGGCCCGTCTCCGAGAAGAGAACAGTCGTGCGGTCATGGAGTGTGATCGCCTGAAAGAGGACAACAGAAAACTGATGCACGACCAGTCGTAGCTCCGGGACCACACGACCAAGATGACAGAGGAGCTAAAAAGTAAGTTTTCCAAACCCCTTTGCTTATTTTGGTTGCCTACCGTAGTTTGGCGTAATACAACGTCTGAACAGCATGTACGGCTTGCAATTTTAAAAATCAATGCGAAGAAACATCTGGAGGCCATGATAAAAGACCATGATCGGCTGGAAAGCGCAGTGCCAAGAGATCACCAAGGATCGTGACACCTAGAAAAACCGGTGCCAGGAGGTGGCAACGGGCATTTTGCCGGTCCTCAACCTCATCGATCTGGTCGGGATTGATCGAGAGATGTCGAAAGGCGTGGGGATGGTTCCAGGAGGCGGGTGAGTACACAGGCGCACATGTGCTAAGCATGGTACATGCTCACTACCCCTTGATCGATCTCAAGTGCCTAGAGGCTGGATACCCAAAGGAGGTAGATCCAGACAAGGCTGAGGAGCTACGGATAACCCAACTAGACTTGTCGGCGAAGATAATTGGTGATATTAACCTATGTGGAGGTGCGACACCACCCGTACAAGGAACGCCATCAACAAGTCAGCTGGGAGCGTAGTCATTTTCAAGCCAACCGGCGAAGCCTGTGGTCTCGACTAGCCAGGCGACAGCGGGGCCATCTTCTTCAGCTCGTTTAGTGCTAGAGTCCTAGAGACCCGAGCACGAATTGAGGTGTTGCGAGCAGTAGGAGCCGCGTGCCCTGACCAGCCAATAGTGTAGGCCGTATGAGAAGAAGATGTAGTTGTGTTATTGTAAACTTGGACCTTTTCAGGCAAGCTTGTAATAACGTAACTATATCTCAATGTAAGCTTGTTTGTTTTGTTAAAAACATGTTTAAGCTCGAATATCATTTGATGTAACTAAGTTAGAACGTGTTGGCGTTCTGTTTAGTTGTATCAGTTCTAGTCGACACGTCATCCTGAAAGGTTTGTATGGCCCTGGTTTGTTTTGTGGTCGGAGTGTGTTGCGCATAGCTTGTCCACACGTAGAAACACACAAGTCAAACCAGAGAGCGCCTGTCGATCACCCATAGCATAGAGAGCGGATCCCATACACGCGTTGGGAGGAACCGAAGACAGGGCCTGCTCCGAAAACCCAAGAAGGAATGGTGGTCGGTTTTAACTGGTAAAGAGAAATCATAATAGCTTTATTGAATTAAATCGGAAGTACAAGAGGGGTACAGAGCTTTAAGCATAGAAACGCCTAAGCTTGTCGATGTGCCATGAATTAGGTACGTCTGTACCGTCTAGGTGAGCTAACCTGTAAGATGTTGGGCGTGTAACCTCCTTGATCATGAAGGGCCCTTCCCATGGGGTTGAGAGTTTATGGACGCCAACTTGATTCGTCTTCCACTTTAGGACCAGGTCCCCAACCACAAAGAACCGCTCCTTGACGTTCTTGTTGTAGTACCTGCGTAAAACAGCAAGGTATTTGGCTGTACATACACAAGAATCGAGCCGCTTCTCTTTGCACTATTCACTTCTAGCTCCCGTACTTCATTGGCCTTGTCTTCATCAAAGTTTTCTACCCACGCTGATCTGAAGGCTATATCTGCTGGGAGCACTGCCTCAGCGCCATAAACCATAAAGTATGGTGAGACACCGGTATTGCGACTGGGCTGGGTTCTGAGACCCCAGACCACGGCTGGCAACTCTTTGAGCCATCTTCCGAGAGCTTTGTCATTCTCTCTGTACATCCTCTTCTTAAGTGAATCCAAGATCATACCGTTTGCCCGCTCGACCTGTCCATTAGCTCTAGGGTGCGCCACCGAGACGTATTTTACTACTATGCTCCTTTCATCACAGAAGTCCCAAAAAGCGTTCCTAGTGAACTGAGTACCTAGATCAGTGATGATGCTGTTAGGTATGCCGAAGCGATGGATGACTTGGTCAATGAACGCAACAACCTTTTCTGAAGATGCCTTGACCAGGGGCACGTACTCTATCCACTTGGAGAATTTATCGATCAGCACAAAGACGCATGTAAATTTCCCAGCGGCCGGTTTAAAAGGCCCGATCATATCTAGTCCCCAGCATGCGAAGGACCAAGAGGCTGGTATAGTCTGAATCTCGTGTGCTGGTACGTGGATTCTCTTGACAAAGAACTAACAACCTTCACAATAGCAGACTAGCTTCTCTGCATCGGCTACGGCTGACGGCCAATAGAACTCTGCTCGGAAAGCCTTGCCAACTAGCGTTCTCGAGGACGCGTGGTTGCCACAGGAGCCGAAGTGGATTTTGTCTAGGAGACATTCACCATCCTCCTGAGTTATACACTTCATCAAGATTTCCTCCTTCGCGTTCTTGCGCCACAATTTGCCATCGATGAGCAGATACTGCTTACTGCGACGCATCAGGCGTTCATTTTCTGTCCAATCGGTGTAACTGCTACCATCTGTCAGGTACTTAATGAAAGGTACTCTCCAGTCAGGCTCCTTAGTGGTCGGAGGTGGTTTGGTGGTGCTTGACGCCGGAACCGTAGCCACCAATAGCTGGTCTGGAAGCTTGTCGACCGCGGGATCTTCTTCTTTGATGGAGGGCGTGAGCAGATCTTGAACAAATACACCATGTGGGACTTTGGCTCGGGATGATCCTAACTTTGATAGCGCATCTGCTGCTTGATTTTTGTCCCGGACCACATGTGTGTACTCGATGTCGTAGAACTTGCCTTCCAGCTTTCTGATCGATCTGTAATATGCGTCCATCTTTTCGCTGGTCGTATCCCAGTCCTTGTTGAGTTGGTTGATGACCAGAGCCGAGTCTCCATAGACATAGAGACATTTGACACCGAGCTCGACTGCAATGCGCAGACCATGTAGGCATGCTTCGTACTCGGCAGCGTTATTAGACGCCATGAAATAAATCCTGAGGACGTATTGGAGCTGCTCCTTGGATGGCGATACAAAAAGGACTCCTGCTCCTGCGCCATCGATGTTGAGAGAGCCATTGAAGTACATCTTCCAATACTCAGCGGGCCCCTGAGAAACAGGTGTGCTTAAGTCTGTCCACTCGACGATAAAATCGACAAGTGCCTGAGACTTGATTGTAGTACGGCTTGCAAATTCCAAGGAGAAAGGGCATAGCTCCATTACCCATTTGACGATGCGCCCGTTCGCATCCCTATTGCGAATGATGTCTCCCAGAGGGTACTCAGTCATGACCACCACACGATATCCGTTGAAGTAATGTTTCAACTTTTGGGATGTAATCAGTATGGTGTAGATCAGCTTCTGAATCTGTGGGTACCTAGTCTTGGATTCATTGAGTACCTCACTGATGAAATAGATTGGTCGCTATCCCTTGTATACGTGGCCGGGCTCATCGCGCTCGACCACCATGGCAGTGGAGACCACTCGATTAGTTGCCGCAATGTAAAACAGGAGGGTTTTGTCTTCTCTAGGAGCAGTGAGGACCGGAGGTGATGTAAGGAATTGTTTTAGCTGTGTAAAGGCAGCGTCTGCATCCTTCGACCACTCAAACTTCTCGGATGCTTTGAGTAGCTTGAAAAATGGTAGTCCTTTTTTGCCTAATCTTGATATAAAATGGCTGAGGGCAGCCATGCATCCGGTAAGCTTCTAAACATCCTTCACCTTTTTGGGTGGCTTCATGTCCAAGATAGCTTTTACCTTCTTTGGGTTAGGGCATATGCCATCGCGACTAATGACATTGCCGAGCAGTATACCAGATGGAACACCAAAGATACACTTCTTTGGGTTTAATTTCCATTGGAATGTGTTAAGAGCTACAAAGGTACGTTCGAGGTTGTCAACAAGGGTGTATGCTTCCTTGGTTTTAACAACTACATCGTCAACATAAGCCTCGACGAGGTCGTCTTTTATCTCATCTTTGAGGCAAGCCTATATGGCGCGTTGATAGGTAGCCCCGGCGTTCTTGAGCCCGAACGACATGGTCGTGTAGCAGTAGGCGCCGAAGGGCGTGATGAAGGACGTCTTGATCTGGTCGTCCTTTTTGAGAGCGATCTGGTGATAACCAGAGTAGCAATCGAGAAAGGAAAGCAACACAACCGGCAGTTGAATCTATGACCTCGTCTATGCGAGGTAAGCCGAAGGGGTCTTTAGGGAAGTGTTTGTTGAGATTGGTGTAATCAACACACATTCTCCATTCATTATTCTTTTTGTGTATAAGAACCGGGTTGGCTAACCACTCCGGATGATATACTTCTTTGATAAATCTGGCTGCCAAAAGCCATGTAACTTCTACCCTAATAGCCTCCTTTTTGTTGCGAGCGAACCATCGTAGCTTCTGCTTGATAGGTTTGGCCTTGCCATCGACATTTAAGGAGTGCTCGATCAAGTTCTGGGGAACACTGGGCATGTCAACGGGTTTCCATGCGAACACGCTCACGTTGCTCCTCAAGAACCTGACGAGCACGTCTTCCTATTTAGGATCCAGGTTGGCCCCGATAAGGACCATTTTGCTGGGATCGCCGTCGACCAGCTGGATCGCTTTGTGCTCTTTGGACTTGATGTTCTTGCGTGGGGCCTCGAGCTCTGGAATCTCTAGGTGGTCGGCTGGGGTCTTCTTGGCGTTGAGCGTGGTCTCGGCCATGTGAATAGAGAGGTCGTGAGCCTCTGCTATTTTGAAGCTGTCCTCCTCGCAGGTGTAAGCTGCATATACGTTACCCCTGAGAGTTAGAACCCCCTTCTCAGTAGGCATCTTGAGCACCAAATACCTATAGTGAGGTATGGCCATGAACTTGGTGAGCGCTGGTCGACCAAGGATAGCATGGTAGGTGCCTTCAAAGTCAGCGACCACGAAGTTGACGTAGTCGGTGCGGAAGTGGTCTGGAGTACCAAATTGCACAGGTAGCGTGATCTGCCCGAGAGGTGTGGAGCTCTGTCTAGGGAGAACACCCTAGAATTGTGCCTCGTATGGCTTGAGATCAGCCTGGGTTATCTTCAGGGCTGGCAAACTGTTCTTGAATAGAATATCGATGGAACTGCCGCCGTCAATCAGCACTCTATCGAACTGAACCTTGTTGATACAAGGATCGAGAACCAGAGAAAAATGCCCTGGCTCAGGTATTGCAGCCCATTGGTCCTTTCTACTGAAGGAGATCTCACGGTGAGACCAAGGAGGGAGCCGTGGGTCGGCGATGAGGTTGTCGGTATTAGCCACGTTCAGGCAGGCGCGAGCGAGCAACTTACGCTCTCATTTGGTCTCGATGGACACTCTACCCCCAATGATGGTATGGACGCGGTTGGTTGGCTTGACGTACTTGTGACAGGGATCTGCATCTTCGTCATCGTTGTCCTCGTCACGCTGCACCCCTGCGTCGTTAGGCTTGTCGGATTTATCCGGAGCCTATTAGCACGTATAGATGGATTTGAGAACACAGCAATCCTCCATGGTATGGTTTGACTTGGGATGGAGCTGGCAGGGTCCTTTCAACGCTTTAGTGTAGTCTTCTTCGTAATTGCGATGTCCGCCACCTTTTTTAACGATGTTGACTTCGCCGTCGTCTTCCCGAGCGCGCTTGCCCCTGTAATCATCATGGCAATTACGCCGTTGATTACGCTGGTCACGGTGGTCATGGGAATCGTTGCGCTGGTTGCGGCGATCAAAATTGTCGTTCCGACCACGGTTGTCACGGTAGTCGTCGCGGTGTGGAGGGTGGTCGGAGCGTGGAACCCTTGCTGCTTCTTCGACGATTATCTTTTTAGCATCATCAGCATCCGCATATTTTTTAGCAGTGGCTAGGAGCGCTATGACTAATTCAGGTCTCTTGCGGAGGAGCTTGTCCCTTAGGGCATCGTGGAAGCGGAGACCAGTGATAAAAGCCTCGATTGCCTCGTTGTCGGAGATTGACAGGACCTTGATGCGCATCTCTGAGAAGCGTCGGACGTACTCACATAGTGGCTCATCTTTGCGATCTCAAATCCGCTGCAGATCATACTTGTTGCCGGGTTGCTCGCAAGTAGCAATGAAGTTGTCGATGAATGCTTGCTTGAGCTCTTGCCAAGAATCAAAGTAGTTCATCGGCAAGCTGACCAGCCATTGGTGGCCTGCATGGCCGACGATGACAAGGAAGTAATTAGACATGACGTGCTTGTCAGCCATGGCTGATCTGCACGTGGTTTCATAGAGCATGACCCATAATTCAGGGTTCTCCTTGCCATCGTACTTCTGAAGTTTTTCGAGCTTGAAGTTCTTAGGCCATATGACTTGGCGAAGGTGTGGAGTAAACTGCTTCAAACCCGAAGGGCCATGGGTAGTATCATATTCCATACGGCGATAGCTTTCGTGGGATGCACGATCGTTGGCTCTTTGGTTAATGCAATCGCGCAGATCGCGTTCTCCGAGGGAATGGCGGAGATCGTTATTGCCATCACGGCGACCCCGGTTGCCACCCTGGTTAACCCTATGACCGTGGTTATCACGGCAATTGTCGTGGTTGTCCCAGCGGTTGTCTAATGGGTCGTTGTTGCGTGAGCCACGTTGGTTGGGTGGCTGTGAGCGACTTGAGTACTGGCGGCTGTAGCTTGATTCGACTGAGATGGATGGAGCCCGGGCTTGATTCACAATCTCTGCGGTCTGGGCCATAGCAGCTGTCAGGTAAGCTTGTATGTCATCTCGAACTACCTGGATTTCCGGGGTATTGGGTAGTCATTGCATTGTCGCCATAGCAACAGCTACGTTGACGCTTGGAGTCCTGAAGACCTGCTTGTCCCCCACCCTGTCAAAGGCATTGTTAAGGTCGCGTGGCTGGACCCATATGCATCGTGCCTCCTCTTTCTTCTCGGCTTCGACTTGTCGGCGATTAAACCAATCAATATTGCGCGCTTCGCGTGCCAGCCTTTCTTGTTCTGTTTCGCCAACTGTCGGTGGTTCATCATTACTGACAACATTGATCCAGTCTCCTCGTCTTGGTGGGAAGGATGGGAATTGTGGGAACCCTGGGGCGTGGTCTGGGATATCCAGATCGTATTCAACGCCTTCATTGTCATGATGCTGGAGCTCGGTGTGGATGGAGCCATTAGATGCGGTGCTGGACGGGGAGCTTGAGCCACCCTCTTGAACTGTGTGGACCGATCCTTCTTGGTACTCCTCAATCTGGACCATGTTGACGAAGTTGCGTGGTTTTGGCCATGATCGTTGCATATTGCACACATAGTTGGAAGCAAAGTTTTGCAGGCCGTAGGACTGAGCCTGGTAGTTCTCCATCTCGGCTTCGTACTTAGAGATCCGGAGACCCGTCGTGAGGGCTGGCCGGTGACGAACGGAGCGCCCTTCAAGAGTAGATGTGACCACGAGATCCGTACCGAGTCATGCAGGACGATTGGCCTGAGCTGGTCGGGTAGAACTGTTGTGGGTAGTGGTTACCTGCTCATTAGGTTAACTTTGAATCGAACTTACTAGAGCTAGGGTTTCGGCAAGTTTGGTGCCGACCCGATTGATGGAGTCAAGCAGGTCGGAGTTATCGATCTGCCTCCCTTTGTAGCGAGGAAGCGGACAACGGGTTATCGGCGTGGCTGAAGACGATGCTGGCGTGGCTGGAGCCAGATCCACCGTGGTCGGAGCCGTAGCCGATGCAGATGAAGCAGTGGTCGACGCAGATTGAATCCGCGCCTCCTCCGTGGTCATGGCAATGAAGTCATCAGAGCCAGTGGTCCAGGTGATCTGGCCGATGGTGAACGTGAAGTCGTTCGGCGTAGCCATGGAACCAGGGATGATGACCATCTTGTTTGTCTGGAGAGCAATACGCACACCCCCTACCTAGCGCGCCACTGTCGACGAAATATGGTCGGTAGTCTACCTAGGGGTATGCCCAAGGTAGTAGATTATCGGCAGATAGATGTGCAAGCTACAAACAAGATGGTGACGCAAGACAAACATGAGGTTTTATCTAGGTTCGGCCGCCAGGATGGTGTAATACCTACGTCCTGTGTCTAATTATATTGCTGTGTGTCAATGAGAGATGTTTTTTAGAGGGGTCCCCTGCCCACCTTATATAGTCTGGGGGGTAGGGTTATAGATCTAGAAACTAATACTAACCAGTTACAATTGGCATAGGTGGCCGAATAAGGATTCCTATTCTAACCGACCAGGATCTTGCTTGATCTCCAAATCTGCCTTGATTCCTTGCGCGGGACTCCGAACAGATTGGCTGGGCCGCGCGTCGTCTTCTAGTGGGCCAGACCCCTTGGTCCGGGCCGGCCCAAGCCTAGCCGTAAGGGTATAGGGGTTAATACCCCCACATGCGCTATGCCTGAATCGACTGTTTTAGCCGATATCGAGTGCTTTCACATACGTAGTTCATGTCATGAGACCGTTGAAGTAAAGGTAGGTTGAAAGATGTGTTAGCTGCTTCTTTATATAAAAGGGATTCGGTTATTTGCAGCCATTGGCTTAGCATAAACTGATTATTATTGACATCCTATTGCCATTGATTAATATTTGTCTAAATAATAAGATTCATCCTAAACGATAACCAATTTTCCTTCCATAGCTCCATGAGCTTTAGCTGATTTATTCTTATGTATGCTGGAATTGACTATTTAGTCAATCTCCTTCAACATTGGCTCTCAGAGCCGCACATTTGGGACTGTCTGGCAATTTCTACCACTGCATGCTTGCATGCATGTCACTCATTTAATTTCCTTTTTAAAAACCATAGCATGCTTGTTTAAATTCAACTCATCCACTCTGTTTGCATTGCTTGCATATAAAAAACAACAATGGTTCTCTAGTTCACCATTCAAACTTCTCACCTCCATTTAAGTGAATCTCATGTTACTTTCATGCATCTTTTTTCTATTCTACTATGCTTTGGTTTGGATGTGTCAGCGTGAAAACGTGGTAGCCGCGCTGGGTGGACACGCAGCAAGCCAGAACGATCTAGAGATCTACCTTGCTTTAATGTAGGACCAGTCGATCCTATGAATTCCTAAGGGCATGCTAGTCAATTTGACCTACAATTGACAAGGAAAGAAAGTTTATCAGTAATTTAGGGTGGAACATGCTGGTTTTGCCCAAACAGTTCCAAGTGTGCCGCTTCGGGAGCAGTCAGACGGGAAAATCGACTAAATAGCCGATACGAGAAGAAATCGACTGTTAAGGACCATGACGCTCGCGAGTTATGATTGATTTTATGGTAACGAATATAATGCGCCTAGTTTTAATGATCATTTCGCTTAAGCTATTAACATGTATGCATCAAAGATACATCACTGGCTAAATTAGATTTGATCAATAGGTGGTGTAGAGCCAATGAATCTGGTGAAAAGGGATATGCCACGCAAACAATCGACTGTTTGATATAGACAGATCTATGAACCGTCTAGATCTAATCTATTACCGTCAACAGTGAGGTTCGACTGGATCGATGCAGCTATGATGATGATGATAGTCAAGAACCAGAAAATCCACAGAACCGACCATACCTTAATAGGTTCATGAAAGCATGCCATATCTGTAAAAGCATAGGTGAATCAGCTAAAATAGCCAATTCAGGTAGAAAAGGGATTACAGCATGTGAACAATCGACTGTTTAATGTGGACAGATCTATATACTCATCAAATCTAACCTGCTATCCTTAACAGTGGGGTTCGACTGGATCGATGGCAGCTATGATAAAGATAATAGATCAAACCTTTAAAATAAATAGATCCATTCACGTTTAACAGAATCATAAAGACACACTATAAGCGTTAAAGTACTAGCAATCGGCTATTTAGCCGATGCAGTCATAGCAAACAGCCAAGGTCACGCCTGGTCAAAAGCAAAATTACCAACTAGCATACTCCGATTTAAAGTGCTAACAGTGGGGATCGACCGGATCATTACAGCCATAATAGCGAGCTATAGACCAGATTCAACTAGCTAGTAAACCTTCTCAAGATCAAACATGTCTTAGCCGTGTACTATGCATGATCAAGATCGAAGTAGAATGGCCGATAAAACATAATTCATCGTTTAAAGTAAAAACCATCGCAATGTGACAAAATAAACGATGGAATAAAAGGATGTGAGGCCGATCTAGATCGATCTCGATCAGGCAGGTTGATACTGCTGGAACTGATGACAACAAGAACATCATCAAGATCGATAACTTAATGAATCTACCTGAAGGATGCCACCCTTAGGTAGAGCCGATAACTAGACCTTAATCTAATTCGAGCAGTGGAGGTCAAACTTAACCGATGCAGCCGTACCTGAACTAGATAAGGATCGATAACTAACTTATACTAGAGCTCATAAAGAGGTCGGTCGGACCGATGTAGCCTTACAAACAAAAGTATAAGCCATAACGGTACTTACAGACAAGCCGGAGGTCGATCGGATCGATGCAGCCTTGCTTGTTGAAGAACTCGTCGAGATCTACAGTACTTCTACTCCTAAGGGTTGGCGTGAAGTTGAAAAAAAATAATTGGTATTGATTGATTGGATGTCCATGTTACAATAGCCGGGGGTTTATATTTATACCTTGGGCTGATAAGAGTCCTAAACGAACATGACTAGATAACAAAAAGAAATATCAAGATACATGGACTCTAATTTCCCTTATGCAGAATCCTTGTTGATGAAGCTTCCTTGTTTGATACGTGTCCTTGTTTCTTTCATCCTGATATGCACCTGGACATCATGTCTCTCTCAAATTTATTAAATAATATTTCCTGGTCGGCTCATAAATATCCCTTAATTATTAAACTTTCTTGCTTTTGACATCATCGGCCGATCTCTTCCTTTCCAGGATAAGCTTACCAAATTTTGGTGTAAACAGGATGTTGGTCGTACACCTTTCAAATTAGGAATGGTGCTTAGTTTGGATGTAATGATCATGCTTCCAAAGGCTATTTAAATTAAGCATGGTGCTTAGGTTAATTAGCCTACCTTAATCAAATTGGACATGGAGTCTAGTTTGATTTTTGAACTAAAACTGCTAAATATAGACTCTAGTTGCATGCATGGACTAACCCATGCAGGATATTATCAAATTCATATGACAAAAGTGTCCAACCTTCTCTATGACACATGGGGCAACCTTCTAGAAGGTGGAGATGGCCCACCTACCATAGGGGGGTTGGGCGACGCCCTTAGGTGGCTAAATCGGCTCAACTTTGGTGAACCACCTCCATGCATCCTCCTTGATCTGAACCATTGATCAAAGGTCAGTTCAAGGTTGGTTTGATCCAAGGGCAAGGAGGGGATGTCACCTAGATCACTGACGTGGCACTACCCCTCACTCTAGCTATAAATACCCCCTAGACTTCACTCTCATTCATGACACATTGGAGTGAACCACTCTTTAGTAGCGTTAGCGAAGCTCTATTGTAGTGCTATGAGATTAGGGAGAGAGTGAGGGAAGTGTGGAGAAGAGTCGGGCCTATCTGGTGTCTTCTCTAAGCTGTACCTCGACTGATGAAATCTTCTTGTAAGTGACACATTTGAGCTCTTTTATAGCATTTGATATTCTAGTTCTGGTATAGTAGTTATATACTTGCCTTACTTGTATACCGCTTTACTTTAGTAGAGTGCTCTAATCTCTCACGAAGGTTAGAGTAGTGAGTGTCTTGTAACAGAACTGTCTAATTTATAAGAGCACAAGTACAATAGTAGTCCGCAAGCGGTCGCCCTATCATATTTGAGCCCATATAAACCCGATAGTCCGTCGAGTACCATGAAGGGTCTCGATTCATCACCAACATACAACCAAGATCATATATGATTCAGCATACATGCCACACATTACATAGAGTTCACCAATACATTGCCATACATCAGAGTGCGATTAAAGTTATTACAAACCAAGTTCAAATAAAGTAGTAGCAGAAGCAAAGTAGTTTTTAAACCAACATCTCACACCATTGTTCAAATACTTACCAGTCTATGATCACAACCCACAAAAGCATCATAGATTAGATATATAAATAGAAGCGCCTTGACCGGGGCCTACTCCTCGTCCACAGCGGAACAGAAGCAATTCTTACAATAGCCATGAAAGATTGTGTTACCTGCAACAAGTGGGAAATAAAACCTTAAGTACAAGAAGGTACTCAGCTAGACTTACCCATCATAAACCAAAAATAAAGTGACTCCAAGGATTATGCAAGGCTTTATAAGTAGAGCTAGCTTGACAATATTTTACATAAAAAGCCACTAATTCATCTATACATTTTATAATTCGATCATCAAGTTAATTATAGCTATTCATCTCTAGATTAGTAACTAACCTATGCCAAACATGTGGTATATCATTTAGTAGCATAACAATAGTAAACATAGCCGGTGTAAGATTTTTATATTCATCAGAACCATCATATTCCATAATCCAATTACTACGATTAAAAAGCTCTGTCAAGTTTCTCACTATCTGGGAGAGACGGCGATTCAAATCAGTTGCAACTAGCTGGGCAATATTCCTAACACAAACCCAGGTAGATCAGATCAATGGTCACCTTTGGTACAACTCAGGTCCAATTCCCGGGTTCGATCAGCGCCGCACAACCAGGAACAACCAGCTACCAGGACGTTCAGTCTCGGCCTACCCTTGGGCTCATGTCTGGCTCCCCGCACATCCTTACTACCATCCAGAGTGCGCACTCTAACAGAACGAGGCCTAGCCTGAGTTGAGCTACTCGGCTTCACGGTCGGAACGAGTTATCCAGACAGCTAAGTGAGGCATACGTTCAAAATGACAAGAGGACCTCCAACGATGCGGTTCTTAATAAGCACAGACGGAATCACATGAGTCAACCTCCAGTTACATTACCCCCTAGTTCTATTCCACGATAGCAAATATAGCCAACCGTGCTCTAGTATCCACCTATATCTCGTAGGTGACAGGAAATCACCCGACTTCTACCGGTCTAAGCATTGATAAGCATATATTCGATCTTGGACCTATACAGGGTTAAAGGTATATATATCTAGACAAGGTAGTTCTATGCATCAAGTGTTTCCCATCAACTCTTATAACCTAATGCATCAAACATAAAGGACTCAAGTGATATTTGTAAAAACATAGGAGGCTTAGAATGCTCTGGGGCTTACCTTTCAGGAACGAAGTGGATCGGTGGTCAGGGCACTCTGGAAGTTCATCAGTGGATGGCTCCTCTCCTTTAGGAGCTGTAGTTTGGGGTGTCACTTGATTGTCCTCCACCTCTTCTTTGAATTTCAGTAGGGTTACTCCTTCGGGCGATCCTATATGTATAAGCATGAAATAAGATATCATGGATGCATAGATAATGACATAGATGATATGATATGATAAAATGCATACTCATAAGTGTCCTTAATAGTAATGTATTAAAGTGATAACATGATAAATTGTTTTTACAGAGTATGTGCATATCTCCTCTCTAGTAATTAAACAAACACCTATTTAAATATTTTTTGGACTGCAAGACAACAACCACTTGTTTTGACCATAACTGGAGTTATACACACCCAAACAATATGGTTGTGGACTTTCTAGAAATCTTATGAAATTCCCTACAACTTTCTTTTAATTATCTTAAGGTGATTCAGTAGTTATCCAGGTCAAATAATTCAATCTTCCAGATCTACCCAGAGGACAAGCAAATCCGACGGCAGACTTCTAACAGCTATAAATCTTAAACCATTTAGCCTATAGCTATGAAATTTTAGGATAACCAATATGAGTGAGTTTCCTACAACTTTGTTATTAACAAGTTTAATAGGAAAAGTCACTATCATCATGAATTTGTCAACACAACAGAAACTACTCATGCAGCCATCTAGTTGAATTATAAAGCAATGATTAAGTAGCTGCCTATAACCAATCAATTCTAAGCATAACTACTAATATCAACAGATCATATGCATCACAAGCACCACAGAAAATATCATGGTTAAGCCCAAATAATTTACTTATGTGCATTTATTAATTTCCTTATATAATAAGGTGATTTAAAGGATAAATATTTCTAGTGATCAATAAATTCTAAGAAAATTACATTAGACTACATCTGACCCCAATAGTCTACTACACAAATTTCATGTCATTTGAATAAGTATAGCAACCTCTACAAAAATGACAAGTTGCATAGGCTTATTTTAGCAAAAATAGTTTAACCTAGTGAAAAGTGCCAAACAATAGATTTTATATTTTTATTACTGCCATCCTAGCATTAAAACACTATGTAAAAATTTGCATGATCATAAGCTATGTATTTTTACCTCATTTATTTTCACTAGAAACTAGCAATTATTTAAGATTAAATAGGAAGTACCATATTCCAAGTATGTCTACTGTAGGCTTAGTATTTTTTCTAGCTAGAGCATGTCAACACAAGACTAAAAAAATTGGAATCACAATTTTTGCACTTCCCTAGCTCAAGATATGCATTTTATAAGATAGAAACTATTTTAAAAGCACTTAACTAGCTCAATTTAATTTCCCCTAGAAAAATATCCCAAATAGTAGTTTTCATATTTTTATCAAATAATACACTTCATGATGAACCCAACAAAATTTGGTTCACTCAATTTGGACATTCCTAGCTCCAGTTATGAATTTTTGAAGTTTGCAACAAAATCTAGAAGAATAAATAAGGAAAAATTCAAAACCCTGACTAATAGCTGGGCCTCGCGGTTCAATGGGCCCACACGTCAGCGAGACAGGAGCAGAGGACAGCGCTGACCGGCCAGAGCTCAGCGACGGCGAGCTCATGACGGTAGCGTCTTCACCATCGTGACCTACTCGACATCCCGCGTCGACTAGTGCCCTTGGTTGGCTCAGTGGTTCACCGGAGCTACCTCACCGGCTGCAATGGCGGCACGGCGGTGATGCACGGCGGTGCACCGGCCGACTCTGGCCATGATAGGCTAAGGTGAGCTTGGCTATGGTTTCACGATGACCTAGCGGACCTAGCGGGTGCAGATTAGGGCTAGTAGTGGCATCGGAGAGGCACGAACGCGTGCAAGGCGGCATGGCAGTGCGAGCGCACGGCGGCGATGCCTCCCGTTCCGATGAGACGGCTACTGAAGGCAAGTCTCCATCTTCAGAGATGGTGCTAGGGTTCATGGCAATGCAGCAATGCGTGCTAGAGGGGGATGACGAGGTCTAGCTAGGGTAGGCCATGGCGAGCTTGGAGCTCGGCGGCACTCCGGTGATGTTGTGGTGGCAGAAACAGCCATAGGCCTTTACCTTGGGCTCGAACGATGGCTCTACTAGGTCGAGGTGGTAGAGTAGAGGAAGGCGGAGCTATTGGCGTGGGCGATTTGGAAATGAAGCGGTGAGGGCTGTGTGCGAGCTCGGTGAAGTTCACGGCGGCAATAGCGCTCGGCTTCGCCATGACAAGAGAGAGAGAGAGAGCGAAGCGAGGCGAGTGAGCGAGAGAGAGAAGATGGGCGCGATGCGGTGGCTTTGCAGCCCACCTCGGCCTGACCAGTGGGGCCAGCACCGGCATACGGTCGCCAGATGGTGCGCCTAGCCTGCTGCTAGTCGGCCACTCGGTCGGTTTGAAAACAGCCATCGGGCTCTAATGAACCGACTGACAGTGTGACTTCCTCCACATCTATCTTCCAATCTGTTTGTCCTTTGCAAAAACTTCATTAACAAAAGTTGTAGAGCTACATGTAAACTCCAACTTTGCTTCTATGGGTTTAGTCTAGATCGCCATGGTTTTCAAACTATAGGGCTCCAAAGTAGAGCTCATGGAAACTGAAATCAGGTTTAGACTTAGAAAACAACATTTCATTGCTACTTGTGGGCTCTATTTGACCATGCTAGGCACTGAATTAGCTCATGACCCTTAAATAAAGTTTGTTACCCACATCAAGAACTACAACTTTTATTAAGGGTGCACTGCCATGCAAATAATCTATGCTATAGTTCAACTTTAGTCAAAGTAGTAACATGAAAATGGAAGTTTAGAGTAAACTAGGACTTAGAAGCAAAATTAGCCCATGTCATGAATACAAACATTGTTCCATTTACCATTCTAGACATGTCTAAGGTGTTTTTGTGACCTCACAACCATCTCTTACATTGGTCATACATGATCACAAGCATATGCATGTATACAATTAACATCACATGTGGTAATATGTAAAGAATAAGATAAAATTCCATATGCTCATGCTCATGAATGCTTGGATGATGCTTGTGCTCATGAAATGCAAGTGCCAAATGCAATGTTTAACACTAGGGTGTTACATGTCTCGTGAAGGTTAGAGTAGTGAGTGTAGTGTAGACGTAGCATCTAGACTATATCTTGCATGTGAAGACCGCTTGTCGCATGGATAGTTAGTGATAGCTAGCAGGTGGTGACAGCCTTGTCTAGCCTTTGTAGTCCACTACATGTGTAAGACAAGTTCTTAAAAGGTAGGTCCTCAATACAACATTGTCTTGATCACTAAAATAAAATGGCTCCTACATTTTATATCTTTGCCTTGAGCTTTTTGTTTTTCTCTTTCTTCTTTTCCAAGTTCAAGCATTTGATCATCACCATGCTATCACCATTGTCATGATCTTCGTCATTGCTTTATCACTTGGAGTAGTGCTACCTATCTCATAATCATCTTGATAAACTAGGTTAGCATTTAGGGTTTCATCAATTAACCAAAACCAAACTAGAGCTTTCAGACTCAGGCGACCGAGGTCGGGCAGAGTCGGCGTAGCTAAGGGAGGGCATGGCCGAAGAGGAGGCACGGATCTGACACCAGTGAGGAAGGATGCACAGGCGAGTAGAGCCGGCGCAGCTAGAACGGTGGGCGAGGTCAGGGTTGGCGCAGCCTGGGCTGGGCCGGCGAGGTTGGTGCGGGGCGGGGGCTGTGCCACCGGGCGGTAGCGGTGCCACACGTCCGGTTTTAGAGAGCCGTGTGCGGTTGTGCAGAATCTTGCGGAGAAAGAAGGACGAAGAAAGAGGTAGAAGCTCATTTGTATGACATGTGGCTCCCAAGACAAACAAGATTAACAAATCTATTACTCATTCATCCCATCCTTTCACCTTTCAACCAAACAAAAAAAAAGAATCGTTCTATCCTTCCAACCAAACACTAGTGTAGTCATTCTTAAAATCTGAGATGGAACCATCCTATTCCTCTCGTTCTCCAGCTAATCACACCAGGTGGCTGGCAGCGCGAACAGCCAACGGATTATTCCTTACGGCTTGAGGTTAGCGCCCCCGCACGCCTCAAACCCACCGCCAACAGCAAAACGATCAAATCGCTTTTGATCCCGTTTGTTTGGAGGAATCTGAAGAAATTTATGAGAGAAAATCAACCGGTGGTGTTTTTTCTTTACCCGCCGAACGCAGCCTTTATTGCCCGCCCCACCGGACTCATGACGCCGCGGGTCCCACCCCAATAACACAAATGACACACCCGCTGGGTTGGATTTACCGACCCGCCAGCTGTTGACCGCATCTGACCCCCGGGGCCCCACTAGTCAGCCCCACCGCCACGTGACCTATTAAATGCTCATCCACAGACAACCGCTCCTCCCTCTGCCCTGCTCGCCTCTCGTGGCTTCTCATTCATTGCTGATTGATTGATCCTCCCCGCCTCACTCACTCCCCTGTCTCCGCCTCGCGCTCGCTCGCTCCCCTCGCCCCGGCGAGGAGGGCAGCAGAAACCCTAGCGGCTCGGGCCGGGCGGGGGTCAGATGCTCCGAGAAGGTTTGAGAGGGTAGGGTAGGCTAGAGGTGCGCTACCGGCTATGGGCTGCGTCTTCGGCCGGGCGGCCGCGTCGTCCCCTGCGGCGCCGAGGAAGAAGAGGGGCAAGGAGAGGTCGTCCCCGCAGCCCGAAGCGGGGTCGCCCTCCGCAGTCGCCGCCGCCGCCGGGGACGGGAGGCCGCGGCGGCGGCTCGGGGGCCGCAGGGCAGCGGGGCCCAGGCAGGGGTGCGTCCCCGAGGCCGCCGCGGCGGAGCAGCTCGCCGCCGGCTGGCCGCCGTGGCTCGTCGCTGTCGCGGGGGAGGCCCTCCGCGGCTGGGCGCCGCGCCGTGCCGACACCTTCGAGAAGCTCAATAAGGTAGGCGGAAGCCCCCCTCTCCCCTGAAATCTGATCGTTCTACTGGAGTACCGTACTGATTCGCCATTACTTTATTGTGTTGGCTTTGTCCGGCGATTCACTCTTAGATAGGATCGGGCACGTACAGCAACGTGTACCGGGCGAGGGACACCGTCTCCGGCCGCATCGTCGCTCTTAAAAAGGTTCGCTTTGATAACCTCGAGTCAGAGAGCGTCAAGTTTATGGCCAGGGAAATACTGATCCTAAGGACACTCGACCACCCCAACGTCATCAAATTGGAGGGCTTGGTCACCTCCAGGATGTCGTGCAGCCTCTACCTTGTCTTCGAGTACATGGAGCATGACCTTGCTGGGCTGGCTGCAAGTCCTGATGTCAGGTTCACGTTGCCTCAGGTGTGTGAGACTTGATTGCTGTTTCAGACACGGTCGATGATTACTCGGTGGGAATTGTGTGAGTTTGATGTCACTGTGTTATCTTGCAGATTAAATGTTACATGCAGCAGCTGTTGTCAGGGCTTGAGCACTGTCATGACAATAATGTATTGCACCGGGATATCAAGGGGTCAAACTTGTTGTTGGATAATAATGGGATTCTTAAGATTGCGGATTTTGGGCTGGCGACATTCTTTGATCCACGGCATAAACGGCCAATGACGAGCCGAGTGGTCACGCTGTGGTACCGTCCACCAGAATTGTTACTTGGTGCCACTGATTATAGTGTAGGCGTTGATTTGTGGAGTGCTGGATGCATTCTGGCAGAGCTCTTGTATGGAAAGCCCATAATGCCTGGGCACACTGAGGTGAGTCTTGAACATGGGTCACTCTGTACTCTACCATGTTAATTTTTGTAGTAATCCTTGGGGCCATGCTGTCAATATCAGAACTATGGTTAAATCTCCCCTTCCCACTGTTCACATTATAAAGAATTCTGTGGTAGTGGCTAAATATGTTGACTTTTTACTCAGATAGCCTTGTGAGGACATCGTTATCTCTACGCTGTCTGGTCTTTTGTTCGATTTTTTATGTTGGCAAGTAGTTGTTTGTAAACATGTCATTGTCATTATGGGAAGACTTGGATGGCCTTTTGCCCTTATTGTAAGTGTCTGACTAAGGTTTCTCTAAGGATATTGTGGACTCCCATTGGTTGTTGCCTTTAGTGGGAACTTCTGTTGACAAACATGCGTCTGCCGTTTCTGCTATAATAAGCTTTTGATGCAACTGTATCCATTATTGGAAATTTCCAAACAGATTTGATGTTTCTAAGTATTTTGTTCACATATCTGGTACTGGTGGAATGGCATACATAACAATAAGGTTGAATTCAACATACATGTTTAATTCTTAATCAATTTTTACAGATTCAATGCTTTGCTCCCCTGTGGTAGTTATTATGCTTTTTGTCATTTGACGACGGCCTCTTTCATTAGTCACCAAAATTTCCAAATATGGCCAATAGTTGCGATGTATTTTCACATTTATTAATGAAAACCTGTTGTAGTGGACAAACCATTGCTGTCTAGGACTTTTGTTCTTTTAGAAAAGTTATTAGAAATTATCAATACATTGTATATCAGTAGCATCCAAAAGCACAAGACATAAAACAGCCAGCTTCTTCTATTTAGTTTATTTACATCAATGCTCTTGTTAAGGTATAATAGTCAGGGGTATTAGTGTAATCTCCTAGTCTAGGCTCTCCCTCTTGTAGTTCTTCTTGTCTGCGCATCTCTCGTTGCGGCATCTTCCATAGACGCTCTCTCCATCCGTCTGTCTTCAAGCACGAAGAGGATGCTCGGTGGCGCGACTCCTCGTCCGTCGTTCGCCCAGCCGCTCGTCGTGGCTTGGAGTCTGCCCATCGTGGACCCTCTTCAACGCCGCTCGTACACGCGACCCGTTCGCCCGTCTTTGCGCCGTCTATGCCTCCCGCCATCCGCTAGCCCGTTGCCTGTCCTCGTGGACTCTTCTCGCCCGCCTTGCTATCAATCTCGCCTAGTCTGCGGATTCGTCCGCCCATGTTTGGTTGCTCTGGAGCGCCCTTGCTTCTATCTTCTGTCTGAAGCCAATTTTCTAAATTTCATTGAATCTATTGCATTTCTGTCCATCCAAGTCTAGTTCTACACCTACAATTTGTCCAAGTCGTTCGTATCCACAAATTTATTGTCGGATTAGCCAACTTTTCTAATCTTTGGTTAGCTGAGCCCCGTCGATTTAGCTAATCATCATCATCTTGGTGCGACTTTGCCCTCTTGATCTCTTTCGTAACCATTTTGCTACACCTCATGATCAAAGGCCGTTTGTTTGTCGTCTCACCATTCTGTCTTACTGCTTGCTATCTAGCAACAGTGGTCTCTCTATTCTTCCTTTGGCTTGATCTGATACATCTCTTTATTCCCGTCGATTTCAAAGTCTCCAAAGCAAGGTTCACAGTTGAAGAGTTTAAGTACCATTTGTGAAGACTTGACGTATTTGCTGAAGTACGGGTTGTGAAGGCAATACCCTCTTGTCAAGGAGATCATTTTCTACATCGACGTTGTTCAAGAGTTGCACTTTTCGACAACATCTTCGTTTTTGGATTTTGGATGTATACACTTTTCTTTTCAAGTCTAGTGCATAGTGCCAACTCTCTAAATGTACCGACATTGCATTCATGTTGCATTTGAGAGGGGGTGTTGGGGTATAATAGTCAGGGTTATTAGTGTAATCTCCTAGTCTAGGGTTTCCCTCTTGTGTCTCATGTACTCTATATATAGTCCCCATTGGGCCTCGATAGAATCATCCAATTCAGTCTCCTTTATTCGTAAGAACTCTTATATTTGAGCTAAAGGATTAGTATCCCATGAGCTTTCTTGCAGCACTTGTTGTTCAGGGATGATTAAGATGGCATATATTATATAAGTTCAGACTTGCATGACTGAACCAATTCATATACTCTTATTGGCCTATGAATCCCATGAACAGCCCTGCCCCCTTCCTCAATGTCAGCTGCTCATGCAAGGTTTAGTCTTATTGTATAACTCTAGAAAATAGGCTGATTGTCCGCCTAACCTCGTGGGATTAAAGTAAAAGGTGAAATCCTGATGTGCCAGATATTATGTAGAAACTAGGAGGGGGTTGCTAATAAACTCTGCAATACATGAATGAGTGAAAACGTAGAAAATACTGAATTTAATCTTTTGAAATTGCTTAAGAGATTAGTATGGACTGGGCATGATGCTTGAGTTGCCAATGGCCATGTACATGTACTTTGGTTATTCATAAATCTATTGAGTTATAAATTCTGCGAGAGTGCTTACACCACAAAAACATTTTTTCTTGAGTTTTCTGACAAAAGGGCACCACAGAAGCTAAAAGGCAAGTTTTATAGGACGGCGATTAGACCTGCTATGTTGTATGGTGCAGAATGTTGGCCTACGAAAAGACGACATGTTCAACAGATAAGTGTTGCGGAAATACGTATGTTGCGTTGGATTTGCGGTCATACAAGAAGGGATCGAGTTCGGAACGATGATATACGTGATAGATTAGGGGTAGCACCAATTGAAGAAAAGCTTGTCCAACACCGGTTGAGATAGTTTGGACATGTCCAACGGAGACCTCCAGAGGCACCGGTGCGTAGTGTAATCCTAAGCCAGGATAGTAACGTGAAGAGAGGCAGAGGAAGACCGAAGTTGACTTGGGTAAAGGCAATAAAATGAGACTTGAAAGGATGGAATATACCCAAAGACTTAGCCTTAGATAGGAGTGTTTGGAAAACAGCTATTCACGTGACTGAACCTTGATTGCTTTTGCTGGGTTTCAACTCTAGCCTACCTCAACTTGTTTGGGACTTGAAGGCTTTGTTGTTGTTGTTGTTGTTGTTGTTTTCTGTTCATGTTCCTCCAGCTACCATATATTCTTTTTTTTTATGCCACACTTTTAGTCTACTGTTAAAACTGGGATGTACACTATTTACCAGGTGGAACAGTTGCACAAGATTTTCAAGCTATGTGGTTCCCCTTCTGAGGAGTACTGGAAGAAGTCTAAATTGCCACATGCGACTATATTCAAACCTCAACAACCCTATAAACGTTGCATCAGGGAGACATTTAAAGATTTTCCTACATCGGCTCTGCCATTGGTTGAAACTCTGCTTGCAATTGATCCAGCTGAGAGACAAACTGCGACAGCTGCATTACACAGTGACGTATGTTCCCATCCTTTCTCTTCGTCTTAGTTGGAAAGAAATTTTTTAGGTGTGTAATCAGAAATGTTACTGTGAAGCAAAGTATGGTGCTGCAGGAAAACGATTTAGATCTAGAAAAAAAATATTTGCTTCAAAATGTTAATAACTAGATATGGAGCAGAACTCCACTAGCTGAGGGAATCTGTATGGTTGGTATTATATAAAGGGCGTACCCAGTGCAGAGAACTCCAACTCTGTGCGGGGTTTGGGGAAGGGTGTCACTGGCAAGCCTTACCCTCGCCTGTGCAATGCGAGAAGACCGCGACTCGAACCCGGGACCTTCCGGTCACAGGCGGTAAGACTCTACCGCTTGCACCAGGCCCACCCTTCATGGTTGGTATTATATAATTCTCAAATTTTATTTATGGGTTGCATATATTGCAGTCTTTGCAAATAAACAATATATGATTCTATTTTGACTCACATGTTTGTACTACAGTCTTGTGCCTTGTACTATTGTGCAATGTGCAATTCAATCATATATACAGTATGTCATAGAAAATGGTGCTCTCCTACTAGGATCAGTATTGTATATCCATTTTAGTTTTGGATTTGCAGTGTCGTGATTACTGCCTGATCTCTAGGAGAGGCTTGTTATCCATTGAGTTACTGCCAATCCTTATCCAGCCCCATTTCCTTGAAACTTGCAACATGCTTCTGTTGACGGGTGACAAAGAAGTGCTCCCTCCCTCCCCCCCCCCCACCCATTTTTTTTCTTTTCTTTTCTTCTAGGATCAGGCGATGAAGATGGTTGATGTCTTTTTGAATGGGCTTATGCTTTTGTGCTGCTTCTAATGAACTATTATTCCGCCATCAATAGTTACTCATCATGTGCTCTTTTCTTTTTTAAAAAAAAAATTGGCTTAGTTTTTTTCAACCGAGCCTTATGCTTGTGACCCTTCAAGTCTGCCAACATATCCACCAAGCAAGGAGATGGATGCCAAGTTAAGAGATGAGGAGGCTAGAAGGTGTGTCACATTTACCCTTTTTACTTTTTGCTGGACATACATGTGGATATAAACATGTTTGAGCCCTACCTACAACATTTACATCACATGTTTATTGGGTTACATGAACCATCTTGTGTCAAGTTGGGATTAGTTTTTTGAGTCATGAACCGTCTTGTGTCAAGTTGGGATTAGTGTTTTTAGTCATGAATAATGAAATGTTGATATTGAACACATTATGGATTCACATCATTCTTCATTTAACCATAACTATTGTTATTCATTTGTAACCTATCTGATAGGAACTTCCTGTGTTTTCCTTAAAACTGTCATGCAGCCACTTTCTGCTATTTTCTGTGTGGTTTAGTGTTCGTTTTTTACCTTTTACTGTTATGAAGTAGGAATTAGCCAGAAGACAAAAAAAAAAAAAAAGAAAAAAAAGAAAATGAGACCATCAACATGTTATTGGCTAAACACTTTTGTAAACTTGAATGGCATATATCTGCATGCACTCTAACTGCTACTGCTTAAACTTCCTCTTTTCAATCAAGAGACTTCTCCAGTAAGCAGTAAGGATATATTCATATTTGTAACTAGTTTATGTTTCTGTGTTGCATTATCATCCTTCAGACTACGAGCTGCTGCAAAGGCCAAAGGAGAAGCAAAAAGGACTCGACCACGGGATCAATCTCGCAGGACTGGACCAGCACCAGAAGCTAATGCAGAGATTCAAGCGAACTTAGACGTAAGTCAAAGCTCTTTATGACTGAAGACTATGCTTGTTTTTGCTTGCTATGATTTTCACCATTGAGAAATACAGAAACTGCCAAGTTGATTGTGATTATCTGATACTGTTAGGTAGTTCACTTTTTTATTTCGCCATGATAAGTTATCCTTGTTTAGGGGAAACAAGAGCTGTTCACTAACCTGTCCTGCAATGAACAATTTTTTTTGCAAAGCTTGCACAAGAAAATGAGTGTCCTTACTCTTCCTTTTTTCCCTTTCAGGGAAGAAATATAGATACAGCAAAATTCACTACTTCAACACTTCAAAATTGCCAAAGTGTCGTAAAAAGTTGAAATTAACTAGTGTTTGTATGTCGCTGACAAGGCACTAACTGGTGCCAAAGTGTCGCTGATGCCTAGCAAAAATCTATGCATCATAGATACAGATACGTGGCATCGGACAGGTATGGATAGGTGGATATGTCATTTTTTGTAAAAGCCCAATACACAAATATGTTTTAGTTTTTTTAAAATAAATAGATAATAAGGCATATTATAAAATTCTAAAAGCAGTAGTGGCCTATAGCAATTTTGCCAACGCAATCTTGCATTTGTACTGTTTTGCTCATCTTTTCCACAGTTCAATTTTGCCAACACTCCCAACTGCCAAGCCTGTGAAGCACCTCCATCCAATTCTCAAAATCCAAGCTTGCAAAATCACCTTTGACTCGAGGCTTCCAGGCTTGGAGGAGATCAATAGATAACTGATCCAATTCCTTTCCCTCCCACTTCCAGTTCAAGCCGGCAGTACAACACATACTAATGAAAGCACTCCTTGTGTTTGTTGCTGCCATCTAGTCTTGGCTAGGAAAAATCAAGCAAAGAGTATGGATTAATTTGACTAGCTGTGGGGTGGGACATGGGAGAGAGGACAGGAAGGGACTAATCACTACGAGAGGGAGGAGGAAAGAGCTCCCTGCCTATTTACCACAGGCAGGTCACGCTCGTCAGAGCATCGACAAACAGGTGCCGTGTGCCTTGCGGGTGGCGTGCACCTCTGGCAGCTGATGCCTGCTTGAGCATTGCAGGCAGCTGCTTAAGGTCTCTGCTGGCACTATTCTCTGCATGGGCTGTGTGCGGTGGCAGTTGTATGTCTGGGTGAGGGAGGCCACGGCGCGGAGGGATCGAGGGAAGGAAGGTGGGGCACTGAACAACCAAACACAGCTTTGCCGGGCGTGATGTATCGATGTTCTGGGTTAGGCTGTATCCAGTAGATGGGCTGATACATATTGGCTTAAGTATCCGAAATTGTAGTATTTATTTTTGTCCCGATACTTCGTTGATATGTATCCGCCACATATCTGTATCAGATACGTATCCGGTATGGGATACGGCCCCTACCTCACGTATCAGGGTAACATAGGCAAAATAGGGAACGAGAGAGGGATTGAGGGAACAGAGACAGATAGACAACAGAGAAGAAATGAAGGGCAGGATATGGGGAACCAACCAGCGGGTGGCATGGCTCTCCCTTTGCCTTCCCCCACCTTTGTTGGCTCCTGTGCAGCTCTGCCCACCAGATCAAGCGCGATGGCTGGCGTGTTTCTGCCCTCTCCACTGTGGTAGTGGCGATCTGGAAAGGGGAGGCAACGGTGACCATTAGCGTAGGGGGAAGGGGATGATTCATGGCTGGCGGAGGCGCAAGGGGGTGGAGTTTGTCACTGCTCATGGCTGGCGGAGGTGCAAGGGGGTGGAGTTCGTCACTGCTCCTGGGTGGTTGCATGAGGGACTACATACGCAGAAGGGGAAGTCAATTGGCCATGAGGTTGGAAGAGACAGGTGCTTTATGGGCTGTTGACTTGGAATCTTGGGTTGAACCTTAGTAGGCTACCTGGGCAGTTGGTTCACTGCTTCTTGTGTCTATGGTCCATTGATGGGCCTATTTTCCTTTTCTTCTCTGATATACATGACTATGGCGTCCGCCTTGCCCGCCTTAGTGCCTTACTGCCTCGCCTTAAGCGCCTAGGTGGTAATAGGATGGTGGGTTGCCACACCTTGCCTTGTTGCTTCAAGAACAATGAAATTTTAACATAAAAACATGATAAAAGCCAACATTGTTTGATTGCACTACTGCTAAGTGCTAAATAAATTGTTACAAAATCATTTGCCTCTGTATTAATTTGTGGCAAAACCTTCCAAGAATTATCCCTTGTCTCTTAGTACATTTGTTATTGCTGCGAAACAGGGAGATTTATCTTTGTTTTTTTTGCTTCTGACCACAAATGAGTTGTTCCAGATGAATTAACATGGATTGAAACTATAACTGATGTGCCATAAGTAAACTCAGGCAGTTTGTTACTTTCAAATGCTATTGCTTAATAGATACTAATATGCTTCCCAAATTTCTTAACAGCAGAGGCGACGGATGATAACTCATGCGAATGCAAAGAGCAAAAGTGAGAAGTTTCCTCCTCCACATCAGGATGGAGGTATGGGTAATCCGCTGGGATCCTGTCGTCACATGGAGCCTATGTTCGAGCACCAGGATGCTTCCTTCAGTACAGTAGTCCCCATAGAGAAGGGGACCTCACAAACATGGTCGGGGCCGTTGTTTGACCCAGCAGCTCTTGGGCAGTCGAGGCGGAAGAAGCAAACTACCCTAGATGCTAAGGCTGCTGCTTACTCAAAGCAGCTCCAAAAGGACAAGGGAGGGATACGAGCCCGATAATAAAGTGTCCTTTTTTTGGCCAGTATGTGGAGGGTGTGGGAAAGGTTCTTCATGGCCTACAGATGAATTTTCTTGTTTTGTGGCAACAGTGCTGTAGGGTGAAGTCTTCCGGATTGTGTACATGTCATGCGGTAGCGTTTCCAGTACTGTTTAGATGCTTCTGAACAAGCTGCCGTCACCAGGACGGGACCTTAGGGGTTTAAAGACTCGTGTATTTATGCTCTTTATGACAATTCAGTTGCCCATGTGTATATATGGAGTAATTTTTTTCTATATATGTAAAGAGACAGTGGTAGGCTTGAATTCTTAATGAATCAAGTGTGATGGCGAGCGTAACAGTTGTATAATAATTGTATAAGGTTTGGTTCTCTTACACTTGCTGGCGGTGGGTTGCTTCGCCTTTATGCTCGAGGTAGCATCCTCAACAAGAAGGCAATGTTCTTTCAGTTTTCTTGTTTTACAGGAACATTTACTACCATGATTTGGTTTTCGAATTTCTCAGCCTCTAAACGATGGCACTCTATCTTAGGTTTCAGGAAGTTGCATACTAAATATCTCACCTTTTTCCTGATGATAGTATTTTTTTCCAAAGTGATAGTACAATATTGTTTACATGGGAAATAGGAATACATTGAAATATGTATGAACAATCTTATATTTTCGTATTTATGGGTAGAAAAGCATAGAAATCAATAGAAAAGACAGATTTTGGCAGGCACACATCTAATTTTTCCAAGTCTTATGTAAACGATTATAGTCAGTGCTATCGTAAACAATCACTCTTTGCTTACTCCCATCGATCCTGTTTATAAGACGCCTTCTAACATAGGATGGTCTACTAAATTATACTTTGATCATTTATTTATTCTATATTATATTATTATGATTAGAAACTTATAATTAGCTGACAGTACATTTGATTATAAATTTCCTAGTATCAAGTTTGTATTACAATTGAAAGTTGTTAGCTACATTATTGATCAAAGATTATAAAGTTTGACTTTACATACATTAAATGTTTTATAAACTAGATCTGAAATACTATTTAGACGTTCCATTTAAGTGTATCTTATTTCTACTTCGCCTAGTGAGGTGAGATTCTCCTAGTGTTTTAGTATAAACTTTTCCTACTAAATGCCTCCTAGTGAGGATTCTCATGTGCTATGATTAGTGGTAGTGTTCTACTACTACTTAGAAACACTAGAAGAATTCCACCATTTTTATAGGGAATCACTACCAATGTTTCGTTTAGACCATTTAAACAGTCTAATCATTTAACAGACTATTTAAACACCGATAATTACTAAAATGGGAGCAACAACGGACAAAGGCTATGCAATATCCAACTACTTTTAATTTAACTTCACGAAGCTTGTAGATATTTAACAATCATTTGGTATGATTGTTTCAGCATCTTTATTCTAATCATGGAACCGCTGTCCAGGGGCAAAACTAAATGGAGACGAAACTAGGTCTCCACCTCCTTGGTCGACGAAAATCCGATGGCTCATAGATCCCCACTAGACCTAACTAATATCTTACTGCGTTCAAGGTTATTAAGGCGGTAAGGCGAGGTGCGGCGAGCTATCTCCTAGACGCCTAGGCTTTTAATGCGCGTGGCGAGGCGACGCCATACACATATCTTAATATATATAATGCCACTAGAGCAGAAAATTAGACTCTAGTGAGATAACATCATCTAGACATGACCATTCAAGCGATCTTTCATCTCCATTCTAATTGCAGTCTATCAGCTGTATAAACAAAGATGGACTTATGCACCCATAGCAGCAACAAATAGCAACCAACCAGCGCAGAGCAGAGTAGAAGAAGGAGCAGAGCAGAGGAAGAAGCGGAGGAAGAGCAGAGCCGCAGCAAGGAGGAGTGCAGAGCAGAGAAGGAGCAGAGAAGAGGAAGAAGGGGAGGAAGAGCAGAGCCACAGCACGAGGATCGCAGAGCAGAGTAGAAGAAGGAACACTAGAGTTGAGGAAGAACGGGAGGAAGAGTAGAGCCACGACAAGGAAGAGGAGAGGAAGAACAGAGCAAGGAGAGGGAGGACATGCCTGTAGAGTGGACAATAATCGAGGAGGGCGGCAGATGGGCAAAGTCCAGAATGCGATCGTGGACGGGGCTAGAGCCACGAACCGGTTGGGCGGGAGTTGCAGTCGTAGATGGGGGCGGTAATCGTGGTCGCGGACGCCACCGCCGCCATCGGATTTCAGATCCGCTAGATCTTCTCTCTCCCTAAAATGAATTTAATTCATATCTTTGTGAAGGTTGTCATTAATTACAAAAAAAGGAGAGATTGAAAGACCTAGTTTGGTTTTGGCTAATTGATGAAACCTATTGGACCAACCCTATTCTTTAGGTGTGTATTTGAGAGTTGTACGGTCCGACGGTCCCGCGATGGCAGTCCGACGGTCGGTTTCGGCCTCTAATGGCTAGGAGCTCTTGGACGGCTATTTAAGTGGAAGGGCCGGCCTTGGGCGCCATTTCTTGGCACTTTGACATATTATACACCCCATAGAGCTGAGATATTCCACTCCCACTCCTCTCCTTTGATTGTTCATCATCCGAGTGAGTTGGGAGAGTGATCCAATTGCATTTGCTTGACTTCTTGCATCTAGCGGCAATTGGGATTGTATTTGCTGAGGTTTCTCTTGTTACTCTTGGTGGTTGCCACCACCTAGACGGTTTGTAGCAGCGGGATCTTTAAGCAGAGGGTGGTGATTGTCTCCGGCTCCGATCGGTAGTATTGTGAGGGGTTCTTGTGTCTTCCCTATGGGTGAACCACAAAAGGCAACTCTAGTGGATTCCTCGTGACTTGTGTACCCTCACCTTGTGTTGGTTCTTACCATGCCCTTGTGTAGGGCTAAGCGTGTAATGCCTATTAGTGCGTGAGCCACCAAGTGAGTGTGTCATCACAACGAGGAAGTAGATTGTCGGCAAGCAATTGAACCTCGTGAATAAATCTTGTGTCGATTGTCTCATTGGATTTCATATTGGACACTTGTTGGGCTTGGTATATCGATCTCTATTTCTCTTTGTATTACTTTGTCGATATACTTGTCTTGTGTAGTTGTAGCTTGCTAGTGTAGCTTAGTTGTGTGTCTTAGAGTTTTTAGTTGTCTCTTTCTCTCTGGCTACCTCACTAGTTTGTCAATAGTGACATGGCTTAATTGATTGGCATAGAGACTATAGCAAATTATCTTTTGGTAGGTAGCTTGCCTTTTCAAGTAGAGATAGAAAAAAACGTGTTATTGCTTTGTTGTCATCTAACCTTTGCTCTAGTGCTTTGTAGCATTTTTTAATTAGGCTATTCACGCCCCCTCTAGCCATTTAGGACCTTTCAACAAGTAGCTCTATGTAGAAATCTTATATTATGTATGATCATATATGGCTGTGGTAGTAATTTTCACCATCGAGGAACTTTAAGTTTTTTTTCTCAATTTTCAAAATAAAACTCCGGTAGTCATACTCATTTGGAACAAGATTATAGTAGCTCTTATCTTGCTACTTCATGTCTCTCAACAACTTAGACTTAGTTATAACACTTGCATCCCACAAAGTTTTGGGTTCACGATGGTTTCATATAAACCAAAGAGTGGGGCAAAAAAAGAACCACTTGTGCTAGGATTCAATGAGGGGAAAACATCAGGTGAGGAGAATGAAGCGAATAGAGGTGGGGTTTCTTGCGGGAACCACCACCAACAGGGGCTGAGGGGACTTGGGGAATTTGGGTGGGAGTCGGTGGCGATTCGAGGTATGAGTGACACGGACAACCTAGATTCATCAGTAGGAAGGATGGAAGGCCGGTGATAACAGTCACAATAACCATTTTAAGTGGCCAATTATCTCGGTGATAGTATCATCCGACGGTTGCGTGCCAACGCGAAGTCGTGACCTCGTGCTGGATGCTAGGATGAGTGGATGACGAGTGTCGGGCCAAAATTCTCTTGGGCTGCATAGTACTAAAATTTTTTGGGCCAAAATCTAGGGTAGTCCTATGCCTACCTAGACTACCCACTGTGTCCGCCCTTGCCCTGGCGCAGGGGCTTTATAGCCGCGACCACCCATGGTATAGTAGAGGACGACACAGAGGGGTTGAGGGGGCACGTGTAGGGCGATTAGGGTCCTTAGGCTAGGGTTTGGGTCTCCCGCGCGGTCACATGCGTGCTACCAACTCAAATTGGAGTGGCGACGGTCCAAAAAGGGGTGAGGGCGGTTGGGGCAGTGGCATCAGAGCGGTGGGGGCTATGGCGAGCGTGTCGAAATTCACCCATTGGCATGGGTGAGGCTGGGCCACGGATCAGGGACATGGCGTCCATCCACGTGGTACGACGGACGACGAGGTAAAAGCCCTAGTTTGGTTTTGGATAATTGATGAAACCTAGTTGGACTAATCCTTTCATCTAAGTGTGTGACTAGATAGGATGGTCCAATCCAAGTGGTGGAGCAAGATGAAGTCCATAGTGATGTTCGTGGACATGTGATGATAGTGATCAAGCTCTAGGACTTGGAAAAGAAGAAAGAGAAAAACAAAAAGGGCTCAAGGCAAAGGTGATCTCAACAGAGTCTTTTTGTTTTGGTAATCAAGACACTATAGAGAGTGTGATCATATTTAGGATAGATGGTCGTACTATTAAGAGGGGAGCTCTTATCGGACAACTCAATCATCTAGTGCCACTAGGTGTTGAAATACTTGCATTGCATTTCGGGCATAGTGCACATTCAGTGAGAAAGTGATTAACCTTTGAAAAATGATTGTGAAAATGCTAACACACTTGCACATGATGGTGAGACACTTGGAGTGTTAGCACGGTTTACACCAAAATTTGGAAGAAGAGTCGCAAGGACTCGAAAGCTCCCAAGATCATGTCGTCAAGAAATCAATTGCGTGCAGATCAGAACCAGCTGATTCAGATGCAAAACACTAGAATCGGCTTTCTTCATATAGCACCAGCAGATAATGACAAAGGCTACGTTCAGCGCCAGGATGAAATATGCTGGACTCTACAAAAAGGGAAAGATTAGAGTCCAAGTTATCTTAAATTAGGAATGTTTTCTCTAGGGTAAAAAATTGTAATAAGTCATGCTTAGACAGGAGTCATGCACAGGGCCCGGGTATAAATACCAAACCCCGGCTATTGTAAAGAGATCATCAATCAATCCAAATACAAGTCAATTACTTTTTTCGACTTTGGCCACCCCTTAGGAGTAGGAGTAGAGTAGATCTCGGTGAGTTCTTCAGCAAGTACGGCTACATCGATTAGGTTGACCTCCACTGCTTGTTGTAAGTACCGTCATGGCTTATACCTCTGTTCGTACGGCTGCATCGATCCGGTCAACTTCCACTGCGACTCTGGTATAAGTTAGTTATCGATTCTTGCCTAGTTCAGGTATGGCTGCATTGATCCGGTCGACCCCCACTGCATGAACTAGATCAAGGTCAAGTTGTCGGCTCTACCTTAGGATGGCAGTCTTTGGTAGATTCATTAAGTTACCGATATTGTTTATTGCTTTCATTATTTATCTAATTACAGCAATATCACTTTGCCCGATTGGGATTGATCTAGATCAGCCTTATATCTTGTTTAGCCCATCGTTTGCTAACCTCAAATTGATCTAATCTACACCTTAAATGATGAGTTATGTTTTATCGGTTGTTTTATGTCAATCCTGATCGTGCATAGCATGCGGTTAAGGCGTGTTGCGTCTTGAGTAGATTTATTGGCTAGCGAGAACCGTTCCATGGCCCGTTATCACGGCCTGTGTGATTCTGCCTCACACCCCAATGTTAGCACCATGGAGTGGGGACCGTTATCTAGTAGATCTATTCCTGATAAGGCATGACTTTAACTGTGTGCTATGCCTGAATCGGCTGTTTTAGCCGATATCGAGCGCTTCCTCGAACAGTTCGCATCACGAGACCGTTGAAGTAAAGATAGGTTGAAAGATATGTTAGCCCCATGATCTTATTATTGTATTACGGCCTGCATGATTCTACCTCATGCCCACTGATATTAGTATTACGGCCCCTCGGCTGGTATTTGAAGACATGAAGCGAAGAGGTGGACGCCTCGGGGCGCGTAAAAGGCCACCGTAATTAATAGAAGGCGAAACGCCACTTCACCAATGTCGAAGAGAATACGACGCCATATGACTAAGGATGGAAGATCGAAAGGCTCCCTTAATAAAGGCTGTGATAGAATCAAAGCCAAGAGTCTGGGATCGACTATTTTTAAAATTGGTTCTTTAGCCGGAACAAAGGACCTGATCTTCAAATAAAGAAGGGAGATGAGACTTTCGAGAAGGCTAGGAATGAGTTACCCTTGATGACCAAGGGCAAAAGGGCTGATAGAGTCGCCTTTTGGACCCGTGTATAGCCATAATACAGTCCCTCCTTGGGGAGTTCAAACTGGATCAAGGTGCGTTATGCCGAAGTCTACAAGGATTTTGTGGTGAATAGCTTAAAAGATTTGTGTTGCCTTCGGCTATGCGATCTTGAAAAAGCATTGAAGCCCATAAACTGAGGATTGCAATGTTATGATTAAAAGGGGTAAGAATGAACAATTCTCTAAGAGAGATTTGGTTTGAAAAGTAAAATTGCCGATCCGGTCAAAGGACAACAAATCTGGCAAAAGGTAGTCAACTAATCGGGAGAGACTCTATCGGATCAAGCGTTGTGCACCGGGTAATATCTATATGTTGGAAACACTGAAAGGGGAAGAAGGATTTGGCAGAGCAATCGAATGGGGAATATTTGAAGGAATATTACCCTAACATTTGGATTAATGCTTGACAACCAATTTGCTTGTTTGACAGCTCTAATGGCCGATATCGTAAGGATATCGCTTCTGGTGCAAAAAATAAACCCAGAAGGGTAAAAGCTGGTACAATGTGTATCACCCGCAGGAGCAAAGCAAACATAAATAGAGTGATGCATATAGTATGAAGTATGAAACAAAAGAAAAATCACTCAAGACAGAGGAATTGTTTGCTAATATCACATATTACAAACTATGGGCCAAAAAACACTTTGGCTATTATGTCATCGGCCTAGGAGATAAAGGCTACAGAGTTAGCAGCACTGAAGAAATCCTCAATCAGGCATTTGTGATCCCCAGGGTGCGCTGCTGCTAGAAGACAATGGGGGAGAAACCAAAGTTCATGGCCAGATTGAGCTTGCACGGGAGCCAGCACCATGGCGGCACTATGACAAACGCCATGCAAAGTGACCTCCCTAATGTGATTTGGGATATCGTACAGGCGAACCAACGGGACGGCACATCTGGCATTGACGAATCCCGCCACGTGCTCTGCAGCTGATCAAAGACTCTCCAGTTGGGCAGACAAATCTAAGAAGATTCAAGGGGAAAGTGATCAGGATCTTGAGAATGAAAATGAAAAAGGAGCAAAGGTCATGACAGATGTCTCACCCGTGATTTTTGCCTCGGCCTTAGCCAACCTATCCTCCACTGAATCGGCCTCAGGAGGTGATCAACATCGAACCATGGTCAGAGCTAATTCCGCAAGGAAGAGACATTCAACGAGACTCTGACCATGCCGATCAATGGAGGCAAGCAGATCATCGTTGTCAATCCACCTCATTTGATAACAAGAGAGTTGGCGACAAGCTATTAAAGAGGAAGACCTTAAAGGCCGAATGGAGTCGGTCCTATTCCCCGAAGCAGTGGGGGCACCACGAGTTCCACTCTCCTACCGTTGAAGGCGCTGACGTGATGATGCAGGTCTGTTGAGGGCCTCCTCAACGAACTTCTTGCTGTTCTCCATGATCTCAAGCCTATGAAGAAGCAGGAACTATACTAAGGACGTGGAAGGTTTGAGGTGAAGCGAGTTGTTTTTTGATCCCCAGCCGTGGCCTATATATATGGCCTAGGAAGGTAGAGGGATATATCTCACCAGCAGTGTGAAATTCAAATCAGATATGGAAAAGGATCGACGCTCTGAGAATTCAAGGAACAGATAATGAAGAGATAACAGATTCAGACTTATTGCTCTCCCAAATTATAGAATGCCATGGGATAGATCAAAAGATTTACATTGACCAGCAATCAACCCACCAAGGCCTCTTTGGATTGAAGGGAGTTCGAATCCCCACAGGGTCAAAAAGTCATCATAAACCAAGTTACATCGGCCCGTTAATGAAATTGTGACAGGGAAGGAAAAGGCCGCTTGTCTAACAAATGCCCAGCTGATTTCTTGAAGCCGCTGGAAAGAAGCTTGTGGCTTTCCCGGCGGGCATTTGACTGAGCAAACAAAGGGAAAGTGTCAATGCATTTTAGCCTTTGCAAACACTAGAACAGCTCTACAAGAATGGAGAGAAAACCCAGGTGATATCACAAGGATTCTTCTAACCGCAGTAGCTGATTCTCTTGCTCGACAAGGTGCTAAGATGGGAGACACAATCGCCCTATGCACAAGAATTCTTCTAGCCACTCGAGATCTTCATAGCAAAAGGATAGACCATGGAGGGTCCAGCGGAGTGAGAGCACTCGAGGAAGCAGATGGAAGAAAAACATGGCTGAATTGTTGAACTGCTCTCGCCAGGGTTAGATAGGCCTTTTATAGCTGGCTCGGGAAGATGAATCCAAGTGCCCGTGAAGCAGCGACGCTCTTGTAAAAAGTTTTGAGGCATGGGCTCATGAGTGGACGCAAGCAACGACGAACAGTGGACCCCAGATCAGGGTTCTCTACCCGTGACTATGGACCAATCAGGGATACAGACATGATAATTTTGGAATAAAATAACTTTTATCCCAAAATTGGGGGCATGTGTTTACACCAAAAATTGGAAGAAGAGTTGCAGGGACTCGAAAGCTCCCAAGATCATGTCATCAAGGAATCAATTGCATGCAGATCGAAACCGCTGATTCGGATGCAAAAAAACTGGAATCAGCTTTCTTCAGATAGCGCTATCAGATAATGACAAAGGCTACGTTCGGTGCCAGGACGAAACATGCCAGACTCTACAAAAAGGGAAAGATTAGAGTCCAAGTTATCTTAAATTAGGAATGTTTTCTCTAGGGTCAAAAATTGTAATAAGTCATGCTTAGACAGGAGTCATGCACAGGGCCCGGGTATAAATACCAAACCCCGGCTATTGTAAAGAGATCATCAATCAATCCAAATACAAGTCAATTACTTTTTTTTGGCTTCGGCCACCCCTTAGGAGTAGGAGTAGAGTAGATCTCGGTGAGTTCTTTAGCAAGTACGGCTACATCGATCCGGTCGACCTCCACTGCTTGTTGTAAGTACCGTCATGGCTTATACCTCTGTTCGTACGGCTGCATCGATCCGATCGACCTCCACTGCAACTCTAGTATAAGTTAGTTATCGATTCTTGCCTAGTTCAGGTATGGCTGCATTGACCCGGTCGACCCCCACTGCATGAACTAGATCAAGGTCAAGTTATCGGCTCTACCTTACGATGGCAGTCTTTGGTAGATTCATTAAGTTACCGATATTGTTTATTGCTTTCATTATTTATCTAATTACAGCAATATCACTCTGCCCGATTGGGATTGATCTAGATCGGCCTTATATCTTGTTTAGCCCATCGTTTACTAACCTCAAATTGATCTAATCTACACCTTAAACGATGAGTTATGTTTTATCAGCAGTTTTATGTCAATCCTGATCATGGAAGCGTGCGGTTAAGGCGTGTTGCGTCTTGAGTAGATTTATTGGCTAGCGAGAACCGTTCTATGGCCCGTTATCATGGCCTGTGTGATTCTGCCTCACACCCCACTATTAGCACCATGGAGTGGGGACCGTTATCTGGTAGATCTATTCTTGATAAGGCATGACTTTAACTGTGCACTATGTCTGAATCGACTGCTTTAGCCGATATCGAGCGCTTCCTCGAATAGTTCGCATCACAAGACCGTTGAAGTAAAGATATGTTAGCCCCATGATCTTATTATTGTATTACGGTCTGCATGATTCTGCCTCATGCCCACTGATATTAGTAATGAGTTAGGGTCGTTGAATCTACTGTTATTTCTACGGCCTGCATGATTCTGCCTCATGCCCCACTGGTCATAGTGATGGATGAGATCTAACATGTTCATTAGATTTATCTTTATTAAACGGTTAAGTGATGTTGAATTGTTTCTTTATATGAAAAGGTGTTCGGTTACTTATAATCATTGGCTCAGCACAAACTGATCATTGTTGACATCTTATTACCATTGATTAATATCTGTTTGATTAATGATATTTGCCCTGAATGATAACCGATTCTTCTTATACAACCCAATGAGCTTTAATCGATTTATTCTCATGAATATGCTGGAATCGACTATTTAGTCGATCTCCTTTCATATCGGCTCTCATAACCGCACATTTGGGACTGTCTGGCAACACCAGCAATTTCTGCCCTTAATTATTGATGAACTTTCTCTCCTTGTCAATTACATGGTCAAATTGACTGGCATGTCTCGAGAGGAGTGCGTCAGGATCGACCACCCCTGCGCTAAAGCTAGGCGGATCTACAGCTCCATCGAGCAGTCCCTTTTGGCTTGCTGCTTGTGTCCTCGGCATGGGACGAAAATTCTGTGTCAACAAGCACATTTGCAAAGGTGGTGAAAAAGGTGAAGTAAAGGAGGCGTTGCCAGGCTCGGTGTGCCACCACCGTGGCACTGCCATCCCTGTCCGGTGCACTACCACCCTAGTGGTAGTGATCGGTAGAGGAGGCCAAGAGGGAGGTGCTCTGGTAGGGCACCGCCACCCTATCCGGTGGCACCACCACCCCTAGGGCGATGCCCACCTGGACGTGGTCGAGAAGCAACATAGTGAGCGTGGGCACCGGTGCGTTCGGTGTACACCACCATGGTGAGGGCGGTGCACCGTCGTGGCACCGCCCCCACCGCTTTTCACCCAAGAGCGAGGGAAGCCAAGCTGGTCACTACCGTGGGCACCGCTGCCCTTATGGCGGTGCACCACCATAAAAGTCTAGAGAAGGGGGTATTCGGGTAGATGGTTGGGTGGTCACCGCCACCCTATCTCGATGCCCCAATGGCTATCCATTGGAAAGTGACCATTGGGAGGGGCACCACCATGTCCAGTGCCAGGCACCACCGTGTCCAGTGACCTCGCAGAATGCTGCTCCAAAGGGGTAACGGCTCTATTTGCTTGTGGGCTTATAAATAGAGCTAGTGGTAGGCCTTGGCCACTCTCATGGCACTTCTAACAGCTGTATACACCGTTTGAGAGCTGAGCACACCACTCCACTCCACTTACTTGCACACTTGATTTCATCATCTTGAGTGAGATTGGAGAGCCTCTAGTGCATTGCTTAGTGTTCTAGCATCTTGTGGCACTAGTTGGGTGATTTGAACTGGTGGAGTTCTTGTTACTCTTGGTGTTTGCTGACACCTAGATGGCCCGGTGATTGGTGGATCATCAAGCGAAGGAAGGTGATTATCTCCGGCTCCGATCATTGTGATTATGAGGGGTTCTTGTGCCTTCTTTGATGGAGTGCCAAAGGCAACTCTAGTGGATTGCGCGTGGCTTGTGGATCCTCTTCTTGTGTTGGTTGTGTGGCACCCGGTTGTGGGTTAGGCGTGTGATGCATATTAGCGCATGAACCTCCAAGTGAGTGAATCACCACAACGGGGACTAGCTTGCCGGCAAGCAAGTGAACATCAGAGGAAAAATCATTATGTCATGATTGTCTCCTCGGTTTTTATTAATATTCATTGATCGATCACTTGCCACGGTGATATATCACTTCTACCCTTCTCCCTTATTACTTTGTATTCACCTTGTGTAGTGCTTGTAGCTTGTGTTGCTCTTTAGTTGTAGTTATCTAGCTAGCTTTGTTCACCTAGGTGCAATTTAGCGACATAGCTCTTGTGTGACATACTAGTGATCATAGAAATTAGAATTGGGTAGGCTGCTTGCAACCCCAAGTGTAGTGCTAGCACAAAATTTGCTTTGCCATCTTATTGACTAATCACTTATCTTAGTGTTGTTGTAGAAATTTTTAATAGGCTATTCACCCCCCATCTAGCCATTAGGACCTTTCAAGTGGTATTAGAGCCATGATCACCTTGATTTGAGGCTCAACAACCTTCGGTGTCAAAATGGCTTAAAATCAACAACACCAAGAAGCCACCCCAATTTGATGGCTCCAACTATCCTTATTGGAAGGCTAAGATGACAACATACATCAAGTCAATCAATAGAAAGGTGTGGAAGATGGTGGAGACCAAGATTGAGATTGCCAATGAAGAGGCTCCCACCACCGCCAAAGATGTGCTAATCAAAAACAATGACATTGCTCTTAGTGCTATTGATGATGCTTTGGCTGAGAGAACATTCGAGCAAATCAAGAACATTGAGAGGGCTCATGAGGCATGGAAGAAGTTGGAGGAGTCATTTGTGGGCACTCAAGTCATGAAGGGTGCAAAGGCATACATTCTCAAGGAGAAGTTTGCTAGCTTCAAGTTGAATGAAGATGAGAGTGTGTCGAACATGTTCCATCGGATGGAGGTGCTTATCAGTGATCTCAAAGCACTTGGTGAGAAAGTGGAGGACAAGGACTTCTCACATAAGTTCTTGAGATGCTTACCCGCAAGGTTTGGCATGTTGGACACAATGACACCAAACCAAATCTTGGGAGATATCATGACCAATGATGCATATAGAGATGATGATGAGAAGGAAGAAAAGAAGGAGAAGAAAGATGAGAAGAAGGATGAGAAGAAGAAGAAGAGTGTGGCATTCAAAGCCACATCATCCAAGGGCAAGGCCAAGCAAGACATATCAAGTGAAGATGAAGGCTCATTCTCTTGGGATGATGATGAGGTGGAGAAGATGGCTCTCTTTGTGAAGAGATTTGGCAAGTTCATGATGAAGAAGGGCTACCATGCTAGAAGGAAGAAGTCTTCATCCAAGAACAAAGAAGAGTCAAGAAGGTGCTTCAACTGTCGAAGCAAGGATCATCTTGTTGCTCAATGCCCATACAATAGCGACAATGATGATGATGATAAGAAGAGCAAGAAGAAGGACAAGAAGGAAAAGAAAGAGAAGAAGGACAAGATGACCTTCAATAAGAAGAAGAAAGGTGTTCATATGTGGTCACTTAGGATAGTGATGCTTCCTCAAGTGATGATGATGATAGTGATGATGACAAGACCACCAAGAAGAAGGCTCTTGCAAGCATTGCTATCAATGAGAAGCCTTCTCTCTTTGACCCTCCATCATGCTTCATGGCTAAGGCCACTAAGGTACAAACTTGTGATGATGGATGTGATGAGGAACATGATAATGAAAGTGAAAGTGAAAGTGACAATGATGATGTACCCACTAAAGATGAACTAATTGACATATTAGAAGATGCTAAAGAGCATTTTGACATTAAGAGAAGGGAATGCAAAGACTTGCGTAAGGAACTAAAAGCCCTTAAGCAAGCCTTTGATGAGCTCAATGCATCTCATGAGAGGCTAGAGGAAGCCCATGAGAAGCTTGGCAAGGCTCACAAGAAGCTTGAGAAAGCTCTTTCCTCTCTACTTGATGAGCAAAATGTGAAAGAGCATGTTAAAACATGTGATGTAGGCTTAACTTGTGATATTGATGAATCATTCTATAAGCCTATCATTGTTGCTCCCACTAACCCTTCTTGTAGCACATCCACTTCTACCTCATCTAGTAGTGATGGTTTCACTTGTGATGCCTCACTAATGGTTGAGAATGAGACACTCAAGAAGAAGGTAAAAGAGCTCAATCACACCTTGGCTAAGGCCTATGGTGGTGAGGACCGCTTGCTTATGTGCTTAGGTAGCCAAAGAGCTTCTCTCTACAAAGAGGGATTGGGCTATACCTCCAAGAAAGGCAAGGCGGCCTTTGCTCCTCACAAGACTAGTTTTGTGAAGAACAATGGTCAGTTTTGCACTAGTTGCAAGCAAGTTGATCATGTAGAGCAAAAGTGCATGAAAAAGAAGCCTCAAGCCAATATATCCTCTATTAAGCTTGATTCTCTCTATGTGCTCACTAAGGGTACAAATGGTGTGAAGGCTAAGTTCATTAGTCCACCATGGATGGGTGTTGGTATATTTAACGCACACAAATAAATCCGCAAGTGCACGGATACTACTATAGCTTTCACCCAGAAGTATTCCAAGTATCGTATCCATAGGGAAACATGTGAGGCTAACTATGGTCTAACTCAACTGGGGGTAGCAACAAGGTTAAGATAAATAGGAGCATAGAGAGGAAAACTAAGGTTCTCTAATTCTGACTTGGGTAAGCTATGTCTTCTACTATTCATCTAGGGACATTACTTAAGGAAAGACACCAGTAGAGGATGCTTCCCGTAGTAACCGTGTCCTACTTGTCCTACAAATAGGAGGTGGACTATAGAGGATTCAACGAGGCTATAAGAGTCACCCTCGCGAGCTAGCATCGATCCAAAATGCAGGATGCATCCACAAGTAACCAGAGTCTAAGCACCATGCTTACACTACTTACTACTTTACTCTTCCCATATAAAGAATAAAGCACTCAAATGAGTTGTGAACCTGATGAATAATATAAACAAGAAGCTTACTTGAATTAGAAGTTGATTACTAGAGAAATCTCAGAGGCAAGCTCAGATGGAACTTGGATCTACCAAGGTACAAGCCATAGAGAGAGCACCGACAGGCTGGCATCTCCTCCAAACTCTTCCCTCACTCTCCATCTCACTATTATTTACAAGACTAGATCCAATGGAGGACTAATCTTGTCTTGATAGCTGGCTCTGATCCTAATGAGGAGAATATGAATTAGGGTTTCAGGGATCTGCTGAGGGAGGGGGGTAGGGGCTGATATATAGGTCGGAGCATCAATCCTGAGCCCTCAGATCAAACCGACTTGAATAAACGGCGAAGATTGAATCTCAATGGTGGTGGGAAATTGACTTTCAAAGCGGAGGCTGACTGGTGGGACCCATAGGCTAGTCGGCCCTACATGGCAGCCCCTCGGGGTCTGCTTCGGTGGAGTGCCTCCTAGAGTATTCTAGAATCTTCCCACGCTGTTTACACGGTGGAATTCCATAATTTTCTTTGACGAATAGGTCCCCCTTGATAGTTTTCTGGATAAACCCTGTTGAAAACACAGATTCACCAAAACTCGTGGAATTTGTTAGTTTAAAACCCTATACCTATGTTTGGTGATGGAATTAAGTATAAATGCAGGTTATGTTGATAGTTTATAATTGGTGTTAGTGACCATCAACAAGCTCCCCCAAGCTTAACCTTTGCCAGTCCCGGAGCAAAGCTAAACTCAACAATGGATCTGGAGTTGCTACAATGTTTTTACGTCTCAAAAGTACACATGCGTTCAATCAAAAATTCTCCTTCGGATTAGAATAAGCTGATCTGACTTTCAAACTTACCGTATTACCTTCAACTATGGGGCTTTTTAACCTTCACTTGGGTCTTGAGTAATTGAAAGATAGAACGATCAAGTCAAGCATTATGTCTCAAGTTCTTTGTTCCACCATTGTTCTAAAGTTTTTATAAATTTTCAAAATAAAACCTAAAGTTTCCATTGTATGACACTCTCAAGTCTCTCAATATATGTGGTATTTGTGGATCCTCACTATAACACCCCGGGTGTTAGTCATGAGTTAAGCAACAAAATTGGACTTAAGTAGGATATGTCAAACAATGATTATGATCTCTAGTTCATAATTTTGAAGTGATGATGAAGGTGTTGAGGTCCAATCTATGAAATTGAGTCCCAACCTAAACTTGGACAACACACCTTTGCTTACATGTGGACCATGGTTAAGGTTAGGCATGAGTAATGTTAAACATGCTTGATTCATGTACATTACATCAACATGCATCCATCTTGACCAGTGGAAAAGTTTCATGAAGTTTGGAATCAAGAAGTCACATGAAATGATAAGTTATAATCTTTCTTGAATTGCTTCATCAGGTGAATGGGAACATTGTATGTCAACCAAACCTTGCAACCTTGCTCAAACAACTCTACTTAAACTCATGAACAAAAATCATGAAGGGTTCATGAGGAGCAAATGTCAAGAAAATGCTTCTAAGTGTGGGGATAGCTAAAATTGTCTTTTTCATGATATGGTTTTGACCTATGTTGACCAACTGTTTGGAGTGCTTACATGGAGTTGGACCTTAAATAAAAGTTGAAGTTTGATTGGAGTACAACAAACTTTATTTTTGGATCAAGCCCTAATTCAACTCCTAAGTATCTCAAACAGTGGTCTCAAGTTTGAATGCAGTGTTGTTTTGGACCCTCTAAAATCTTTCCAAGTCCCTGATCGGCAACAGCGAGTTGACATTTTGTGACATTTTTATCTTCCAAATTCATATGGTAACTCAACTGGATTCCTTAATATGAGTTGAATTACACTTTGTGTTGAAAACAACAAAACAAGTCTCATCACTTTTGTAGCATGTTTGGACATTCAAAGGTAGTTTCAAAAATAGCTAATGGCACTAAATTCCATTGCCAATGCCTGCATGTTCTATCTAAACCCAATTTTGGGTACTCATCTTTGGAGGTTTGTATCTTGCAAACCAAGCTGAACCAATCCTAGATCCTTTAAGCAAAGTTGTAGATTACATTAAGTAGAACAACTTTTGTTTAAGTACCAAGACCTGGTTCAGTATCTAACCTAGCCAATTAGGGACCCCAAGATCAAATCCAGTGCTGCTTTTAGGTTCCAAAAATTGGCTAAGTCTGGGACTGAACTTTTTCGGTTTACAGTTTGTAAGTACCCCACTTTGGGAATTTATATCTCGCAAACTATTTTGATTTAGACTAAACTCCTTTAATCAAAGTTGGAGTACTCATGTAGCTCTACAACATGGAGCAATTGGTTGGAGCAATCATCAAACGATTAGAGAACTAGAGGATGAAGATTGCTGTTTCAGTCAAGGAGATTGCCGCTGGAACATCTTTAGAAATGGCATTGTCGTCAACCGGTCACAGGGGACGCGCGCCGCGTGGCCCTCGCACTCGCTCGCATGCTCGCCACTGCACCCTGCTCGCCTATTTGGAGGACCCGACGCTGCCTCGCTCTCCCTCTCTCCCATTCTCCCTCATTCGCCTGCCTCGCTCAGTCGCTCTGCAGCCATGGCTGGCCAACGGAGCTAGCTGCCACCACCTGCCCTCGCTGCTCCATTACTCCTCAGCCCTAGCTTCAAACTCCAGTGCCCTCACCCTCTCCGATCACACCTCTAGCACCTTCCTCGACCGTCAAAGCCGCGCCCTCGTCGCTGCCGCACTGCTTCAGGCCGCCAGCGCCATGGTCGTGCATGGTTGGGCCACCACAGGCCTCCATGGGATGAGCTAAAGCCCTGTGCGGGTGCGCGTAGGCTAGGGCTTGCTGCGGCCCTGATGCTCACCGCCGGAGGTCGACCACCTCGCTGGAAAATCGAGTCACCATCGACCTCCTCTGCTCCAACTCGCGTCAGGGACCTCGTGTTCAAATATAAACAAGTCCAAGGGGTTTTCTGCATAGTCTGTGACTCATGTGAACAGTGACTAGAAGGACCTCCTTACTGGAATCTGTTTTCGTTAAGCCTCGGTGCAAATCTATTTTTCTTTTATGGCTAAAACTTTGGAAAATCATAATAAATTGTAGAAAAATTGTAAAAAGCAAATGAGGACTTTTTGGAATCCTTGCGAGTAGATCTATGCAGTAGAGTCATCTTGGGATAGGTGTTAGTAGAATTGTTTTGCTGTTTTTATTTATCTATGTTAATTATGGTTTTCTAGGATTAAATTTGTATATAAAGTTGTGTTGCTCCACTTGCTGTGAAATTTTTATGGTAGGCTACCGATGCTATGTGTGTGCTGTGGTAAAAATTTCATAGTGATTGGATTCACTATGATTGAGTTATTGATTTAACTTGTTTATTGCTTGATAAATGGTTTTAAATAAGTTATAATTTTTATGTAGGTGTAAAAATGGAAAATGTGATTCCACTACCTTTGTATGATGTTGTGCTACCATAATAACATATAATATGGCATGTGTTTGTGGAAAGTGGTGTGTTTTAGATTTATCTTGCTCTCACATGTTTCTTGCATTAGTAATTTGTCTTTTTAGTAATAATTAATCTATAAAACATGAGCATGTAAGATTTGTACAGTAATCATGTTTTGTCATCATCTATCTCTAATAAAAATTTGAGATCCAAATGAGATGTTTGCAACATCACCTATAATTAATATATAGGTTTTTATATATAGAAAAGCTAATGAAAGTTTGTTAGTAAATGTTTGTGTTTATGCCATGTAATACTTCTAATAATTGGTGCTAGGTAATGTGATTGCTTGGTTTTAGTTAGGAGTTGCATGGAGCTGCATATATAGCAACAAAATGTTAGTTGTTAACAACCTAAATGGTAAATTCATATAGTTGTATCTCTGCTATTATGGCTGCATGTACAATTTTTGTGGTGGTGATATTTTTGTGATGCAAATTATGTTTTATATAGATATGTTAAATATAAAAGTTGTAGATAATTTCCTTATCTTGCTTTTCCTAAAATTTCATGATTTTAGGCCTGATGGTTTAGGCGTTATAGATTTTAGAATTTTGCTGTCAGGTTTTGCATGTCCTCTGGACAGATCTGAATGATTGTATTGTTTGGCTTATGTAAACATAGAATCATGTATTGGTGATAATAGGAGAGTTGTAGTGCTTTTTCTAGTATTTCTAAAATGTCTAAGATCACTATTTTTGGTATTCTAGAACTCTAGTGATTGCTATTCAAAGTGGAATGGCAGATTCTGTCCAAATTTGGACAGAGATGCCTTCTTGATGTTGTTTAACCTTGTTAGCTGTAGAATTATTTTAAGATGATAATAAGAAAGTTATAGGTAACTCATCTTAAGATGATAATAAGAAAGTTATAGGTAACTTAATAATCTTTCCATAAAGTTAAGAATCATGCTTGTTGGATGATTAGAATTCTAGTTATGCATTTCTGAAATTCATGACAGTTTTCTGTCCTAGTTGGTGCAGATCTTCTTATTAGTGTTTTTCACCATTGTTAACCTTTGAATCAGCTCTAGATGTAAGTAACAAAGTTGTAGGAAATTTCCTACTCTTTCCAGAAAGTTTAGGATCACCTTTGTTTGATGCTTATAACTCTAGTTATAGTTAAATTGAATGGCTGCTATGTTGCTGTCCAATTTTTGTGCATATACTTGAAGTTGATTGCTTATGCTTGATCTTGATTTTGTGATTGCTAGGAGTAGCTGGTGCTAGATGGTTGCTTAAAGTAGCTTAACTTGAGTGCCTCATTGGTGAAAGTTTGATGTTATTTTCTTCTAACTTACCATGATAGGTTTGTGCAATAATTAGTTAAACGACTTGCCCTCTAAGTGCTTACGTCTTGAGGTGCAACCTGATGCTGGTCTTGAATGCTTTTATATGATGCATCTCATGTTACCATTCTTCGCATTCATGCACTTGCATTGTTGCATCTCATCTAGGTATGCTAGATGCACAACGTGTGGACGTGAAGCACGTGATGATGGAGTCAAACCAGAAGACGGTGTTGGTGCACCTCCTAAGAAATCGGGCCCACGTGCACCTATTAACGTCTCAACAGACCTCAGATAGCGTACATAAGTTCCCAACAACTTAACAGGTCTGTCGGGTGTCCTCGGGAAACCCGAATCATCCACGAATCTTTTCCAAACAGGATCCCAATCACAGTCATTGCAGATTACAACAGTTTTCAATATACATACCAGAGATTATAAAGCGGAAGACTTAAGTTTTAATATTACAAACCAGTTGTTTCAAACTTACAAAACCATAAGTATCATACAACCATAGTAGCGGGATAATATTACATTAACATTATTTATTTCACACAAACTAGTGCCTTGTCCAAAGGTCATTCATCATTCCTCATCATCATCAACTTCAAACATTGACATGCAGCAGGGACCAAAACAAGCCTGCGCATGCGACTCACCTGCAACAAGGGTTAACAAACCCTGAGTACAAAAGTACTCAACAAGACTAACTCGACGAAAAAGGGGCGAAGGTCTTAGGGATGCAGGTGTTGGGTCAAGGTAAGGATGTAGCAAGATTCAAAAGTTCTTTGCCAAAAGCTTACTATTCTTGATTCTATTTTTAAGTTTTACCACTAAGTCCTTTTAGTTCATTATCTCAAACTAAGTGTTCATATCCCATATTCCAATCCTTCTCATTCCATTCTTTTTCTCATGTTTTAGTAATTCACCAGTCCTACATTACTTCTGTAATGAATCGAGTCTCCATATCCACGGAGCACCGGCAATTCGAATTGATTCAAGTCCCAGCTAGGGATTCCTTATCACACAACATATGTAGAACTTAATCTTGCATATATCAACCTCGCTACCGGATCCTCCCATACTAAGTCATCTCCACGCCACCCGAGAGCACAGCACGCCTCAAATCCGGCCACATTCAAGCCACGAGGGTACACGCTACTCCCGCCATCTCACCACTCCTAGTGCATGGGCATTCGTCTTAGTATCGGATTAGCCAAAGTAGGCTTACCGGAGTATGTGACCAGTACTACAAAGTGTCTCGTTCAAAAGATCCACAATGAGTGGCCTTTAAGCGACATAGTCGGCAACATTACCCAACATTCAAGATAAGTCACCCGACTAGTCTCTAGTTCATTCTATCTTCTTTCTTTCTTTGGCCAGTATGCCATCTTTGATTGTATCACAACTTTTACTTTGAAAGCCTACCATAAAGCATACTAAGCATTCTACGCCTTTATAAATGAAGTCATCTCCAAGGATGGTAAACAATTAACAAGGTAGGCAATGCATCAAGTAGGTAACATTTGAATTAATCAACTTAATGCAATAGGTAACATATGTGATAAACTTTTCAAAGTAAACAAGGTAATGGTTTAATGCATAAACCGGGGCTTGCCTTCGTTGACGATCTCGGGTTCCGGATCAGTACCACAATTATCGAATCCCGTGACAACCGGGGATTCTTCCACAACTTGCTCAACTAGAATCGTTTCACTCTCGAATTCTACACGAAATAATAACATATTCTTCAATATGATGATAATGTAAACATGATGCTTTCATGGTACATGAAATGTAATCACACCTTGAATACAACTTTCCTTCGCGATACATTTGTAAGTCAACAAAACTACTTGACACTAACATCTAGGGTTTATGACCTAAGCGACTTGACCAAATTGATCTTGAAACCCTACTGGTCACACAACATGACCCAAACAATATCAAACCCTAACCCAAACAATTAGGGTTTGCTTTTATTCAATTTCGAATTAATTTGGAAATAAGCCCAAAAATAAACTTGTTCCAAATGACCTCAAAATTTCATGTAAGCTTCCGCATAACAAATTAGTGTACTAAAATAAATTTCATAATTTTTGGAGCTATACAGTGACCTACAAAAATTATGGAAATTGTATTTATCAATTAATTGACTGAATTTTTGAACATTAAAAATTTATTCAAATTTCAAGTTTCAAATTTTGAAACCACAATAGAACATGTACAGAAGCTACACACAAATTTTCAGAATTTTTGGAGCTATGATTATTTTCCTACAAATTTCTAAAGATTCAGCACTATTCAAAATCAGAAAATATCAAAGTACACTATTCTCTCTCTCTCTCTCTCACTGACAGCCGGCCCCCACATGTCATCCCTATCCTCTGGCATTGACCGTGGCATCGACGGCGCTGACCGGTGCTAACTCGCCGCCGGTGAGCCCAACAGCGACGGCCAGAGTACCAACACGTTCGCAAGAACTAGGCGCATCGATCTGTGGTGCTTTGGAGGTTGATTACGACATGGAACAAGGCTGACGCCGGCCATGGCGGACGCGGTGGCACGGCAGCGTTACGCTGGTGAAACAAGGCCGATAACGGTGAAACAGAGAGTTCAGAAAGCATCAGTGGCTCACCCCGAATGTGTTGAAGCAACGAGCGAGACCGGAGGAGCTATGGTGACGCGTTTCGATGGTGACCGGGATCATGGCGGAGCGGACCTCGTCGACGACGGTGTTACGGCGACTGTAGTGGGCAAAACAAGCAGGCAAGAGTGGAATAAGTACTACAGCATCGAGACAAAGCCGTAGAGTCAACAAGATAGGGCAATAGCTCACCGGACGATGCTGGCCACGGTGAATCGGAGTTTTCGTTGAGGTCGCCGGCCGCGAGGAAGATGAACGTGAACAACGAGCTCTCGGTGAAATCAATCGGTAGCAATAGCTCGGTCGGATGCGTAAGGAGCAGGCGGAACTAGGAAACGGCTTTTTCGGGGCTATGTTGCGCTGAGGAGACGAGAGAAGCTCACCGGAGTTAAGACGGCGGTGTCGGGAAAACAGAGGGAAGGAAAGAAAAGCCAACGACGACGTCTGGGTCTTATAGCTTGGCCAGGAGCGCGCGGAATCGACACGCAGCATGCTCCCCGCGCCAGCGTGAAGCCAAGGGCGGTCGCAGACGCGCCTAGAAGACCGGAGAAAGGACGCCAGCGGTGGGGCGGTGGCGCCCTGTTGCCAACTTGATTTTTGAAGTATTTACAGATTTGCCACTGAGTTCATTTTACAAATTACTCCCAATTTTTCTAAAGAAGTTGAAAATCTCCAAAAATGAAAGTTGCTCAACTTTTCAAACTCTACAACTTTGCTTCAAGGCACATTTTCAAATTCTGCCCCCATTTTGAAATTTGAATTTGGGGTGCATTTGAGTATTTGAATCATTTCAAAATTACTCCAAATTTTATATGTAAACTTGAAAAACTTTGAATACCAAAGTTGATCCATATTAACTAAGCTTCAACTTTGCTTTTTGTCACAACCCCAAATTCCAAAAGGATTTGGAATTAGACAAAAGGGGCAAAAAGGATTTTTATAATTGGAATTTGAATTCAAATTTGATTTGTTTACCTTTTGACTTAACTTTGATTTTTGACCAGTAACATGGCCCATTAGGGTTATTTGAGTCAATTAACACATGGTCTCACATGATCACATGAATTTTGACTCTTGTGGTCATGATTTTCATTCAGAGTTTTGAATCACATTATAACACATAAAATAACAACTTATGAAATAAAGCTTATTTAGTGAATGCATTCAAATTTTTCTACTTTATGAATGATTTGCAATGCATATGATGACATGTCAAATTTTAATGATAGGTCAAAACACCACAGGTGTTACAACCCTTCCCCCTTAAAGAAATCTCGTCCGAGATTTAAAACTTAGGATTAAGTAATGGAAAAGGAAATGTGTCAAGCTAACACATCATAACTTTATTCAAAGGACTAGTGAGGGGGTTTTCCATTCTTTTAACAAGAGAGACAAGTTACAACATAGACAAGGTATTGTAACTAGAGAGAAGCAAAGAAGTCAGGAAAGTTTTCTTCTAAGTAATCCTCGGACTCCTAGGTAGCTTCTTCTTCAGTGTGTTGGTTCCATTGTACTTTGTAGAACATGATTGTATGCCTTTGAGTGACTCGATCTTTTTGATCTAAGACTCTAATGGGGTACTCGGCATAAGTCAAATCAGGTTCTAGTTCTACATCCCCAAAGTCAATCACTTGGTGAGGTACTTGAAGACACTTCTTCAACTGGGATACATGGAAAATATCATGCACAGCTGACATGTGATCTGGTAGCTTGACGCGATAGGTGACTGGTCCACATCGTTGTTGGATTTGAAACGGACCGACATAACAGGGCGCCAACTTTCCCCGAATCCCCAAACGATGAACTCCTTTCATTGGTGATACCTTGAGGTAGACATGATCTCCCACTATGAATTCTAGCGGCCGCCTCCTCTTATCAGCATAGCTTTTCTATCGGGATTGAGCTACCTTCATATTAGCTTGTATGAGTTTAACTTTCTCTTCTGCTTCCTTGACCACATCCGGTCCAAAGAACCAACTTTCTCCAACATCTGACCAATGTAAAGGTGTCTGGCATCTACGGCCATACAATGCTTCAAATGGTGCCATTTTAATGCTCTCTTGATAGCTATTGTTATATGAGAATTCAGCTAAGGGAAGGCATTCATCCCATATAGCACCATAGGAGAGAACACATGCTCTTAATATATCTTCAAGAATTTGATTTACCCTTTCCATCTGTCCATCTATTTGCGGATGATAAGCAGAACTACGGATAAGTTTAGTTCCCAAAGACTCATGTAGACTTTTCCAAAACTTGGATATGAACAATGACCCTCTGTCAGAGACAATGGTCTTGGGTGCCCCATGCAGACTGAAGATTCTATCAAGATAAAGCTTTGCATACTGCTCTGCTCGATATTTATCTCTGACTGGTAAGAAATGAGCTATCTTGGTTAGGCGATCAACAATAACCCATATTGAATTGTAGCCTATAGATGTCCTAGGCAACCCCACTATGAAGTCCATACAGATATCTTCCCACTTCCAAGATGGAACTGGCAAGGAATGTAATGGACCCGCAGTCTTCATGTGAATCGCTTTGACTCTCTAACAAGTATCACATTTGGCCACATATTGAGCTATTTCTATTTTCATTTTGGTTCACCAATATCTCGTCCTCAGATCATGATACATTTTGTTGCTACCTGGATGAATGGAGTATCTTGTAGAATGAGCTTCATCAAGAATCTGCTTTCGTAGCTCTGGATTTTTGGGTACTACTAATCTATCCTTGAACCATATGACATCTGATTCATCAATCTTGAAACATGTTGGTCTTCTAGATCTGACTTTATCCTTGATATGGGCTATGCCCTTACTTTTCTGTTGAGCAGCAATGATCTGATCTTTGATAGTGGACTCAACTGCAATATTGGATAGGGAACCTTGTTCTATGATTTGTAAATTCAGATGCTCCATCTCTTGACACAATGTTCGTTGCATAGGTTTCACAGTCAGACAATGGCAATGACTCTTGTGACTCAGGGCATCGGCAACCACATTAGCCTTGCCCGGATGATAATGCACTTCTAAGTCATAATCTTTGATAAGTTCTAACCATCTTCTTTGCCTCATATTTAGCTCTGACTGAGTGAAGATATATTTCAAACTTTTGTGATCCGTATAGATATGACAGATATTGCCCAATAAATAATGTCGCCAAACCTTGAGTGCATGAACAACAGCTGCTAATTCAAGATCATGGGTGGGATAATGTTCTTCATGCTTCTTGAGTTGTCTGGAAGCATATGCTATGACTCTGCCTTCTTGCATAAGAACACAGCCAATACCAATTCCAGACGCATCACAATAGATATCAAACGACCTCTCGATATCAGGTTGTGCTAATACTGGTGCTGTTGTCAGCAGCTTCTTTAATGTTTGAAAGGCCTCCTCACATTTTGTTGACCATACAAACTTAGTTTGATTTTTCAGCAGTCCAGTAATTGGCTTCGCAATTCTGGAGAAGTTAGGGATGAACCGACGGTAATAACCTGCCAACCCCAGAAAACTACGAACTTGATGAACAGTGGTAGGTGCTTTCCAGTTAAGGACTTCTTCTACCTTGCTCGGATCAACAGCTATACCTTCAGTAGATAACACATGACCTATAAATTGTACTTCCTCTAACCAGAATTCACATTTGCTGAATTTGGCATATAATTGGTGGTCTCTTAATCGTTGTAGAACAATGCGGAGATGTTCCGCATGTTCTTCTTTGCTCTTAGAATAGATAAGAATGTCATCAATGAATACCACTACAAACTTATCCAACTCGGGCATGAAAACTGAGTTCATCAGGTACATGAAATGAGCCGGGGCATTGGTCAACCCAAAAGACATGACTAAATACTCATATAGACCATATCGGGTAGTAAATGCTGTCTTCGGCACATCTTCTTGTCTGATCTTAATCTAGTGATAGCCTGATCTCAAGTCTATCTTCGAGAACACCTTAGCTCCCGCAAGTTGGTCAAAAAGCAAATCAATTCGGGGTAAGGGGTATTTGTTCTTTATGGTGACTTCATTTAATGGCCGATAGTCAACACATAACCTTAAGGTTTGGTCCTTCTTCTTCACGAAGATAGCAGGGCATCCCTAAGGTGATGAACTGGGTTGAATGAAACCCTTGTCTAACAACTCTTGTAGTTGCATTTTTAACTCTGCTAGTTCTTTGGGTGGCATCCTATATGCTCTTCTGGACACAGGTGCCGTTCCTGGTTTCAGGTCAATTCTAAACTCCACATCTCGGTCTGGTGGTAGTCCAGGCAGATCATTGAGAAAAACATCCATAAATTCACATACCACAGGAATGTTCTCGGCTTCTTCCACAGTAGTTGCACAGACTGTTCCAACTGTACTCTTAGGAAAGGGAAGTTGGATGAGAAGTTGGGTTTTGCTGCCAAGTACATTTACTCTTATGGTTCTACACAGGACATCTATGACAGCCCCATGTTGAGTTAACTAGTTCATACCAAGGATCACATCTATATCTTGATCCTTTAACATCAGCATGCTGGTAGGGAACTCATGTCGTCCCAAATCAATAGGTACATGCTGAACTATCTCCCTTGTACAGAGTCGTCCCCCGGGCGACTGTATATGATATGGTTCTTTTGTTTCCCCAATAGTTATCCCATGCTTCACAACAAATATACGATTAATGAATGTATGGGATGCACCGGAATCAAATAAGGTAATTGCAGGGTGCTTAGCAACAGGAAACATACCAATCATTACTGGTTCTCCTTCTAGAATAGATTCCACCTGAGTATAGAAGACCCTTCCAGATTTCTTCTCAGCCTAACCTTTCTGACTATTCTGAGCATTGCCCTTGTACTGATTCTAAGCTTAAGTAACAGGGGCTTTAGGTACATTAGGATTACTCTTCCTGGGGTACGGACATTCTTGGGAAAAGTGTCCGGTTTTACCACAATTATAACATGGATAATTGTGATTCTGGGAAGTAGTAGTGCGGTTTGCATTATTTGTATTATTTTGCTGCTGCGGTGCTTGATTAGGATAAGGCGTATTAGTTGCAGGGTGAATAAAGATTTACTACCTGCTTTGGCTTTGTTGTGGGTGGAATGGTGCACGACCATGATTTTGAGGATGGTAGACCACCTTTTGATGCTTTCCACTCGACGATCCAAATGCTCTCTTTTTCTTCGCCTCCTTGTGTCGGCGGTAATTCTCCTCTGAAGCGATAGCAATGTTGACAGTCTCATGATAAGTTGCGTTGCCATAAGTTGCCATCATGGTCTGAAGTTTGGTGTTCAGATCTCTCATGAAATGATTCTTCTTCTTCCTGTTAGTATTCACATACTCTATAGCATACTACGACAGGTGATTGAAACGCCCAACATAGTGCATCACCGGGTGCTTCCCTTGCTTAAGAGCCAGGAACTCTTCTAACTTCATGGTCATCACACCATCTGGAATATAGTGTGCCCTGAAGGCATCCTTAAACTCCATCCAGGTGATTTGGTGACCAGCGGGCTGTACAGCTACCAAATTTGCCCACCAGGCACCAGTAGCTCCTAGGAGTTGCTGTGCCGCAAACCTTGGTTTCTGAATCTCGGTACAGCGAATCAGCTCAAACTTTTGCTCCATTGTCCAGAGCCAATCGTCAGCTTCTAAAGGCTCTTCTGCCTTAGAGAACACAAGCGGACGTGTATCAGTAAAATCAATATAGGTTGTCTCGTCATTTCCATTATTACGGTGGCCATGATTAGGGTGTGGTGCTTGTTGGTTCTGAGCCATTTCCCTTAACAACCTAGCATTCTCGATCGTTGCATAGACGAGTGCAGTTATGGCATCTGCCATAGTCAGAGGCATTGGTGGAGGATTTGGGACTTCATCATTGTCTTGCGAAGTACTTGCACCAGTTCGGGTGTTAATACGAGGCATCTATTAGAGAGACATGTTTATTTACATTATTATTTTATTGAAAACGGTTAAAAGGTTTCATGCTACATAGGATTTCTTATTTATGTTACATGTCTTGTATCCCACAAGACAACCCTGGTTTACTAGAAAAGCAGTAAAGGAACTATTTCTACTCCAAACTCTCAGTCATCGACGTTCATGTCCATATCGGACTCAACCTCATCTTCATCGGAAAAGTACACTAACTCCTCAGGATCCTCCGCCCCTTCTTCATTCTCAACTTCTCCTGGATCTACAATCATTTCTTCATCTGTAACTTCACCATCCCCATGAGGAGGATGAAGTTGAGCGTACATCATGTGGACATTCTCATGAAGAATGGCGTTGTCCATCTCTAGGTCTTCTACGTAGAACTCCAACTCATGGATGCGTTCATTGTCCGCATCCTCTTGTGTCCAGGCTTCATTCCGCAACTCGGTATTCTTGGTGATGTCCCTTTCCATTTTCGCCAGCTTCTCTTGATCTTTGGCATGAGCTCGACGAAGAGTGTTGAGCTCCTTGGTAAGGTTCTCGATGTTGGTGGGATTGCTTGAAGATCCTTCATCTCCTAGGGTCTTGGAACTTCCTTCACCAAGCTCACGGTTACGCGGTGCCAACTGGTGACGAGGGACTCCGTGAGGTCCAGTGGACTTGCGTGCGGTTATCTTGGTCTTTGCCATAGCCTGTAGAATTTAGGGTAGGACTATAAGGATAGCTTGAGGATAATGGAGGTTAGCAAGAATGGGATCGACATTACTTACCCAACCACTTTTAAGGGGAATTATTATGCAAGGTACTCAAGCATGATGCATGAATCGATCTTACGAATCCAAGTACAAAAGATTTATACAATCAAAAGTACTAGATTTTTAATACATAGGACAAACCTAATCATATTATCTACCACAAACTTTCAAATAAGATAGGATTGAGGCTAGATCAGAGGGAAGAAGAAAGAAATTTGAACTCAAAATATCCAGTTTAATTTCTTTGATCCAAATCCATTTGAAGGTTTTCAAAAGCAACCTACAATGATCTTAGATAGGACCTACTTTGATACCAGCTGTGGCAGAACCTACTAAGAAATCGGGCCCACGTGCACCTATTAATGTCTCAACAGACCTCAGATAGCGTACACAAGTTCCCAACAACTTAACAGGTCTGTCGGGTGTCCTCGGGAAACCCGAATCATCCACGAATCTTTTCCAAACAGGATCCCAATCACAGTCATTGCAGATTACAACAGTTTTCAATATACATACCAGAGATTATAAAGCGAAAGACTTAAGTTTTAATATTACAAACCAGTTGTTTCAAACTTACAAAACCATAAGTATCATACAACCATAGTAGTGGGATAATATTACATTAACATTATTTATTTCACACAAACTAGTGCCTTGTCCAAAGGCCATTCATCATTCCTCATCATCATCAACTTCAAACACTGACATGCAGCAGGGACCAAAACAAGCCTGCGCATGCGACTCACCTGCAACAAGGGTTAACAAACCCTGAGTACAAAAGTACTCAACAAGACTAACCCGACGAAAAAGGGGCGAAGGTCTTAGGGATGCAGGTGTTGGGTCAAGGTAAGGATGTAGCAAGATTCAAAAGTTCTTTGCCAAAAGCTTACTATTCTTGATTCTATTTTCAAGTTTTACCCCTAAGTCCTTTTAGTTCATTATCTCAAACTAAGTGTTCATATCCCATATTCCAATCCTTCACATTCCATTCTTTTTCTCATGTTTTAGTAATTCACCAGTCCTGCATTGCTTCTGTAATGAATCGAGTCTCCATATCCATGGAGCACCGGCAATTTGAATTGATTAAAGTCCCAGCTGGGGATTCCTTATCACACAACATATGTAGAACTTAATCTTGCATATATCAACCTCGCTACCGGATCCTCCCATACTAAGCCGTCTCCACGCCACCCGAGAGCACAACATGCCTCAAATCCGGCCACATTCAAGCCACGAGGGTACACGCTACTCCCACCATCTCACCACTCCCAGTGCGTGGGCATTCATCTTAGTATTGGATTAGCCGAAGTAGGCTTACCGGAGTATGTGACCTAGTACTACAAAGTGTCTCGTTCAGAAGATCCACAATGAGTGGCCTTTAAGCGACATAGTCGGCAACATTACCCAACATTCAAGATAAGTCACCCAACTAGTCTCTAGTTCATTCTATCTTCTTTCTTTCTTTGGCCAGTATGCCATCTTTGATTGTATCACAACTTTTACTTTGAAAGCCTACCATAAAGCATACTAAGCATTCTATGCCTTTATAAATGAAGTCATCTCCAAGGATGGTAAACAATTAACAAGGTAGGCAATGCATCAAGTAGGTAACATTTGAATTAATCAACTTAATGCAGTAGGTAACATATGTGATAAACTTTTCAAAGTAAACAAGGTAATGGTTTAATGCATAAACCGGGGCTTGCCTTCGTTGATGATCTCGGGTTCCGGATCAGTACCACAATTATCGAATCCTGTGACAACCGGGGATTCTTCCACAACTTGCTCAACTAGAATCATTTCACTCTCGGATTCTACACGAAATAATAACATATGCTTCAATATGATGATATTGTAAACATGATGCTTTCATGGTACATGAAATGTAATCACACCTTGAATACAACTTTCCTTCGCGATACAGTTGTAAGTCAACAAAACTACTTGACACTAACATCTAGGGTTTACGACCTAAGCGACTTGACCAAATTGATCTTGAAACCCTACTGGTCACACAACATGACCCAAACAATATCAAACCCTAACCCTAACAATTAGGGTTTGCTTTTATTCAATTTTGAATTAATTTGGAAATAAGCCCAATAATAAACTTGTTCCAAATGACCTCAAAATTTTATGTAAGCTTCCTCATAACAAATTAGTGTACCAAATAAATTTCATAATTTTTGGAGCTATACAGTGACCTACAAAAATTATGGAAATTGCATTTATTAATTAATTGACTGAATTTTTGAACATTAAAAATTTATTCAACTTTCAAGTTTCAAATTTTTAAACCACAATAGAACATGTACAGAAGCTACACACAAATTTTCAGAATTTTTGGAGATATGATTATTTTCCTACAAATTTCCAAAGATTCAGCACTACTCAAAATCAGAAAATATCAAAGTACACTATTCTCTCTCTCTCTCTCTCTCTCACTGACAGCCGGCCCCCACATGTCATCCCTATCCTCTGGCATTGACCGTGGCATCGACAGCGCTAACTCACCGCCGGTGAGCCCAACAGCGACGGCCAGAGTACCAACACGTTCGCAAGAACTAGGCGCATCGATCTGTGGTACTTTGGAGGTTGATTATGACATGGAACAAGGCTGACGCCGGCCATGGCGGACGCGGTGGCACGGCAGCGTTATGCCAGCGAAACAAGGCCGATAACGGTGAAACAGAGAGTTCAGGAAGCATCAGTGGCTCACCCCGAATGTGTTGAAGCAACGAGCAAGACCGGAGGAGCTATGGTGACGTGTTTCGACGGTGACCGGGATCACGGCGGAGCGGACCTCATCGACGACGGCGTTACGGCGACTGTAGTGGGCAAAACGAGGAGGCAAGAGTGGAATAAGCCTAGTTATTTGAACCGGACCGGACCGGCGGTCGGACCGGTAAAAGATCGAACCAGAGACTATACCGGCTCGGTTCACTTAAAAGACCATTCATGTAATCAGACCGCTAAAAACCGGTTGAACCGGCCGGTTTTTTAAGGAACCGGTGAACCGGCCGGTTCTTTCTGGACCGTCCTGGTCTGGAGCTCTGGTCATGTAGCGTGCGCTGTTGTCTCCTGCTGCCCGTGTGCATATCTGCCGCTGGGCCCAACCTGGCTGCTACTGCCGCCTGCGCATGTGAACGTTTGGAGGACACGTGTGGGCTGTGAACGTTTGGAGAGTGACGTGTGCGTGTGTACATTGCCTGCCACGCTTCATGCACTTCTTGACTTTGGACGCCGCATTTTTAATTTCCAAAAAAATTGAGCTCTCTTAATTAAATAAATAATATATCCATCTTGATTATTTTGATGAGCTCTTTCCAATAGTACACTCTATTTCAACATTTGAGATTATTTTGATAACCGTGAGTATTTAAATTACTATTTAAGTCTTTTTGAACCAATTCGTAAGTTCTATATATATTATCTTTTCATGCATATTTTTATATATAATTGTAGCTAGATTAGCTGGAAAATGGTTAAATAATTGTGTTCTTTATTAGATTATTTGTATATATGATCAACTATATGTTGCTAATTATCGGTTATATTTCATTATATTACACCGGTTTGAAGTATTTGTAGGCGGTTCAATTCATCCGGTCCCAAACTATCGAACCGGCGGCTCAACCGGTTCTTAACGGTTGGACCAGTGAACCAGCGAACCGACGGTCTCACCGGTTCGATTTCCGGTCCGGTCCTAATAACTATGGGAATAAGTACTACAGCATCAAGACAAAGCCGTAGAGTCAACAAGATAGGGCAATAGCTCACCGGACGATGCTGGCCACGGTGAATCGGAGTTTCCGTTGAGGTCGCCGGCCGTGAGGAAGATGAACGTGAACAGCGAGCTCTCGACGAAATCAATCGGTAGCAACAGCTCGGTCGGATGCGCAAGGAGCAGGCGGAACTAGGAAACGGCTTTTCCGGGGCTATCTTGCGCTGAGGAGATGAGAGAAGCTCACCGGAGTTAAGACGACGGCGTCGGGAAAACAGAGGGAAGGAAAGAAAAGCCAACGACGACGTCTGGGTCTTATAGCTTGGCCAGGAGTGCGCGGAATCAACACGCAGCGTGCTCCCAGCGGCAGCGTGAAGCCAAGGGCGGTCGCAGACGCGCCTGGAAGACCGGAGAAAGGACGTCGGCGGTGGGGCGGTGGCGCCCTGTTGCCAACTTGATTTTTGAAGTATTTATAGATTTGCCACTGAGTTCATTTTACAAATTACTCCCAATTTTTCTAAAGAACTTGAAAATCTCCAAAAATAAAAGTTGCTCAACTTTTCAAACTCTACAACTTTGCTTCAAGGCACATTTTCAAATTATGCCCCCATTTTGAAATTTGAATTTGGGGTGCATTTGAGTATTTGAATCATTTCAAAATTACTCCAAATTGTTATATGTAAACTTGAAAAACTTTGAATACCAAAGTTGATCCTTATTAACTAAGCTTCAACTTTGCTTTTTGTCACAACCCCAAATTCCAAAAGGATTTGGAATTAGACAAAAGGGGCAAAAAGGATTTTTATAATTGGAATTTGAATTCAAATTTGATTTGTTTACCTTTTGACTTAACTTTGATTTTTGACTAGTAACATGGCCCATTAGGGTTATTTGAGTCAATTAACACATGGTCTCACATGATCACATGAATTTTGACTCTTGTGGTCATGATTTTCATTTAGAGTTTTGAATCACATTGTAACACATAAAATAACAACTTATGAAATAAAGCTTATTTAGTGAATGCATTCAAAATTTTCTACTTTATGAATGATTTGCAATGCATATGATGACATGTCAAATTTTAATGATAGGTCAAAACACCAGAGGTGTTACAGTACTCTTGAAGAAGTTCATGATGTGGAATTTGATGAAACCAACGGTTCCCTAGATGAGAATGAGAACTTAGAAGATGTTAGAGGCATTCAACTTTCAAACGCCATGAAGAACATGGATGTTGGTGAATTAAGGCCTAGGCAAGTGAATGATGAAGAAGATGATCAAGTGCAAGTGCTCTCTAACTCAAATGTGTAAGATGATACAAATCAAGCTAGCACAAGTGGCTCTCATGACAATGTGTAAGATCAAGTGGCTAGTACATCATCTCAATTAAATGATCTAGCAAGTGCAAGCAATGTTCCTATTCTCCAACCAACTAATATTGCAAGAGATCATCCATTGGATACTATAATTTGAGACATTTATAGAGGTGTGCAAACTAGATCAAGATTGGCTTCATTTTGTGAGCATTTTTTATTTGTATCATCCATTGAAACAAAGAAGATAGATGAAGCATTGAATGATGTTGATTGGGTGAATGCTATGCAGAAGAATTGAACAACTTCACAAGAAATCAAGTATGGGACTTAGTGGAGACACCAAAGGGACATAATGTTATTGGAACCAAATGGGTCTATAGAAACAAGCAAGATCAAGATGGGATAGTAGTAAGGAACAAAGCAAGATTGGTAGCATAAGGCTATACACAAGTTGATGGTCTTGACTTTGGAGAAACATATGCCTCGGTTGCTAGATTGGAAGCAATTAGAATCTTGCTAGCCTATGCTTGTGCCCACAACATCAAGTTATATCAAATAGATGTCAAAAGTGCATTTCTCAATGGCTACATCAATGAAAAAGTATATGTTGAGCAACCTCCCGGTTTTGAAGATGACAAGAAGCCCAACCATGTGTACAAGTTGAAAAAGGCATTGTATGGCTTGAAGCAAGCACCTAGAGCATGCTATGAGAGGTTGAGGGATTTCCTACTCTTTAAAGGGTTCATGATGGGCATGGTTGACACCACTCTTTTCACCAAGAAGATTGGCAAGGACTTGTTTGTGTTGTAAATCTATGTTGATGACATCATATTTGGATCAACCAATCAAGACTTTTGTGAAGAGTTTGGAAAGATGATGGCTAATGAGTTTGAGATGTCCATGATTGGAGAGTTGAGTTACTTCCTTAGACTTCAAATCAAGCAATTGAAGAATGGTACATTTGTGAGTCAAGGCAAGTACATCAAAGACATGCTCAAGAAGTTTGGCATGAATGAAGCTAAGGCCATAAGTACACCAATGGGGACAAATGACAATTTGGATAGTGATGCAAGTGACAACATGGTGGATCAAAAGTTGTATCAGTCTATGATTGGAAGCCTACTTTATGTGACCGCATCAAGGCTGGATGTCATGTTTAGTGTGTGCATATGTGCAAGATTTCAAGCCTCACCAAGAGAAAGTCATTTGAAGGCTACAAAAGGAATATTGAGGTACTTGAAGCATACACAAAATGTTGGTTTGTGGTATCCCAAAGGAGCAACATTTGAGCTAGTTGGTTACTCTGACTTGGATTATGTGGAATGCAAGGTTGAAAGGAAGAGCACCTCGGGCACTTGTCAATTGTTGGGAAGATCACTTGTTTCATGGTCATCAAAGAAGCAAAATAATGTTGCATTATCAACCACCGAAGCCGAATACATATCCGCCGTTAGTTGTTGTGCACAAATTATTTGGATGAAGGCCACCTTGAATGACTTTGAAATCAAGTTCAAGAAAGTGCCACTGCTATGTGACAATGAGAGTGCAATCAAGCTCACCAACAATCTAGTTCAACATGCAAGAACAAAGCACATTGATGTCTGCCACAATTTCATAAGAGATCATCAACAAAAAGGGGACTTTTGTATTGAGAGTGTGGGCACCGAAGATCAACTTGCCGATATATTCACCAAGCCATTGGATGAGAAAAGGTTTTGCAAGCTAAGGAATGAGTTGAACATATTGGATTTCTCAAATATGTGTTGATGCACCCCACTCATATGACATGCCTCTCCTTCAACCAATCCAAGGTAAAAATTGATTGGCATGTCATACATCCTTTGCTAAGGACTTGTTTAGTGCATTTAGTCATTCCTCACATGTTATAGGTTTATTCATGAAAAACAAATGAATTTGATGCTTGTATGGTACCACTATTGCTTCTATGCTTGATATGATCTAGTGATAACATATGACATGTTTGTGGGCTTGAGAACCTATTGTTTAATCTAGAAAATGAGCTACAAGTGTTTAACTCAACATGGTACAAGATAACCCTTATTTGGAGGTGTGAAGAAGCTTGTCCATGGATCAAACTGAGTTAAATATCTTTGGCAAGTGTTCTAGATTGAACCAAATTTGGGAAAATTATCCTCACCCCATTGATTGACATTGATAATCTTAACCTATCCAAAATTAAACCTTTGTGGTCTTTGATGACAAATGGGGAGAGAAACAAAGATATAAAGTGATAGGGGGAGAAGTAATAACAAAGGGGGAGAACTTTGACATAGGGGGAGAAATATGAAAGTAAGGGGATCAATTAACATTTTGAGCACACAAGTAGGGGGAGCATGCTCATAAACTTGATTGGTGCATTTGAATGTGCATTTCATATGTTTGCTTGCATAGCACATGTTTTAAATTAAAATTCCATGCTTGTGTGGTGTATGCTAATTGTAGGTTTGATTGATGAAATAAAAAACTTGCATGCATAGGTTGAGTAACTAGACTTGAGTTTATTTTAACTAGACCCTTGCTTCTAATGTTGATCTCATGGGGTATTCTAGTTTTTGTGGATGTCTAGTTACCAATGGTGTTAAGGATGGTATATTTGGTGCACTCTGATTGGTATCACGCTTCAAAGATCCATCTCTTATACCTTAGCATCATTTGGTAGACATTACTCTCCCACAACTCAAATCCATGCATATGTGCAAGCTTTCAATCCAAACTCTTAGCATATATGTAGGGGGAGCAAATGCTACCAATGGGGGTTCATGAAACTTGTCCAAATCCTTTACACATGGTAAAAATGCTTGGGAAAGCAACATGGATTCAAATCTAAATTTATTTCATATCTTTGTGAAGGTTGTCATCAATTACCAAAAAGGGGGAGATTGAAAGCCCTAGTTTGGTTTTGGATAATTGATGAAACCTAGTTGAACTAATCCTTTCATCTAAGTGTGTGACTAGATAGGATGGTCCAATCCAAGTGGTGGAGCAAGATGAAGTCCATAGTGATGTTCGTGGACATGTGATGATGGTGATCAAGCTCTGGGACTTGGAAAAGAAGAAAGAGAAAAACAAAAAGGGCTCAAGGCAAAGGTGATCTCAATAGGGCCTTTTTGTTTTAGTGATCAAGACACTATAGAGAGTGTGATCACATTTAGGATACATGGTCATACTATTAAGAGGGGAGCTCTTATCGGACAACTTGATCATCTAGTGCCACTAGGTGTTGAAATACTTGCATTGTATTTTAGGCCTAGTGCACATTCAGTGAGAAAGTGATTAACCTTTGAAAAATGATTGTCAAAATGCTAACACACTTGCACATGATGGTGACACACTTGGAGTGTTAGCACATTTGCAAAGGTGGCGAAAAGGTGAAGTAAAGGAGGAGTTGCTAGGCTTGGTGTGCTGCCATGGGGGCACTGCCATGCCCTATCCGGTGCATCGTCACCCCAGTTGAAAGGTCCTAATGGCTAGAGGGGGGTGAATAGCCTAATAAAATTTCTACAACAACACTTAACAAAAGGATTAGATAATTATGAGGTGAAGCGAGTTATGCGCTAGCCTACCAAAATGCAAGCCACCTACCACAATTCTAGTTTAGATGAAGTATATCCACACAATAGCTATATCACTACACTAAGTTAGTGTGCTCTCAAAAGCTAACTAAAGAGCCACACTAACCAAACTAACAAGCTCTCACAACTAGTTACACTAAAGAGCTTGACAACTAGTTTGCGGTAATGTAATGGGTAGGCAAGAAGGTTATACTGCCGTGTAGATGTATGAACCAATCAATCACAAGTGTGGATAACAATGAAGACCAATCACCTCGGAATCAATGATGAACACAATGATTTTTTACCGAGGTTCACTTGCTTGCCAGCAAGCTAGTCCTCGTTGTGGCGATTCACTCACTTGGAGGTTCACGTGCTAATTGGCTTCACACGCCAAACCCTCAATAGGATGCCACACAACCAACACAAGATGAGGATCACACAAGCCACAAGCAATCCACTAGAGTACCTTTTGGCGCTCCGCCGAGGAAAGGTCAAGAACCCCTCACAATCAACACGATCGGAGCCGGAGACAATCACCACCCTCTGCTCAACGATCCCCGCTGCTCCAAGCCATCTAGGTGGCGGCAACCACTAAGAGTAACAAGCAAAATCCATAGCAAAACACGAACACCAAGTGCCTCTAGATGCAATCACTCAAGCAATGCACTTAGATCACTCCCAATCTCACTATTATGATGAATCAATGATGGAGATGAGTGGGAGGGGAATCAATGATGGAGATGAGTGGGAGGGATTTGGCTAAGCTCACAAGGTTGCTATATCAATGAAAATGGCCAACAGCCTGAGCTTGACCCGGCCATGGGGCTCAAATAGAAGCCCCCACGAAATAGAGCCGTTATACCCCTTTACTGGGTTCTGATTGGGCTGACTGGACACTGCTCCTCAGCGTCCGGTCGCCCGATGGCGGCCACGTGTTTCCTGCGTTCAATAGTGAACACTTGATCTCAATGGTCGACAAGCTGACCGGACGCTCCGACAGAACTGACCAGACGCTGAACCCTCAGCGTCCGATCGTTTACAATAAATGTCCAAAACCAGTTTTTGCCAACCGGACGCGTCCGGTCATGCTTGACCGGGCACAGCCCAGCGTCCGGTGCTTGACCCTAACCACTATGTCGACCGACCACTCGACCAGACGTAGCCTTTCAGCATCCGGTCGCAGAGCGACCCAACATCCGGTCAGTTGACCGACGCCAGCATCATTGCGACCAACTCCATTTCACTTCTAACTTCTTCACTCTTGCTCAAATGTGCCAACCACCAAGTGTATCACCTTGTGCACATGTGTTAGCATATTTTCACAAACATTTTCAAGGGTGTTAGTTCTCCACTAGATCCTAAATGCATATGCAATGAGTTAGAACATCTAGTGGCACTTTGATAACCGCATTCCAATACAAGTTTCACCCCTCTTAATAGTACGGCTATCAAACCTAAATGTGATCATACTCTCTAAGTGTCTTGATCTCCAAAACAAATGGCTCCTACAATTTATACCTTTGCCTTGAGCCTTTTGTTTTTCTCTTTCTTCTTTCCAAGTCCGAGCACTTGATCATCACCATGGCATCACCATCATTATGTTATGATCTTCATTTGCTTCACCACTTGAAGTGTGCTACCTATCTCATGATCACCTGATAAACTAGGTTAGCACTTAGGGTTTCATCAATTCACCAAAACCAAACTAGAGCTTTCAATCTCCCCCTTTTTGGTAATTGATGACCAACCCTTATACAAAGATAAGAATTAAAATTCAATTGAATCCATGTTGCTTGTCCAAGCATATTTACCATGTGTAAAAGGATATGGACAAGTTTCATGAACCCCAAATGGTAGAAATTGCCCCCCTACATATGTGCTAAGAATTTGGATTGAAGCTTACACATATGCTTAGATAGGAAATATAGGAGACAATGTCTACCAAGTGATGCTAAGGTATAAAAGATGGACCTTTGAAGCGTGATACCAATCGGAGTGCACCATTATACCATCCTTAGCATCATGGTTGGCTTGATACCACTTGGAAACAACACTTGGAAATGAAATCATTAGATACCCTATGCATGCTAGTTTTTCTTCATTTCATCATTCAAACCTACAACTAGCATACACCACACAAGCATGGATATTGAAATTTGAAGCATGTGCCATGCAAGCAAACATATGAAATGCACATTCAAATGCACCATACAAGTTTATGAGCTTGCTCCCCCTACTTGTGTGCTCAAAATTTTAATTGATTCCTTTCCTTTGTCATATCTCTCCCCCTATGTTAAATTCTCCCCCTATCACTTATATCTTAGTTTCATTCCTTTCCTTTGTCATATCTCTCCCCCTATGTTAAATTCTCCCCCTATCACTTATATCTTAATTTCTCTCCCCTTTGGTGTGTATTTATTATCTTTGTGCACTATTTCTCCCCCTTTGTCATCAATGACCACAAAGGTTTAAAAAGTAGATAGGTTAGGATTATCAATGTCAATCAATGGGGTGAGGATCATTTTCCCAAATTTGGTTCAAACTAGAATATTTGCCAAAGATATTTAACTCAGTTTGATCCAAGGACAAGCTTCTTCACACCTCCTAATAAGGGTTATCTTATACCATGTTGAGTTAAACACTTAGAGCTCATTTTCTAGATTAAACACTAGGTTTACAGGCCCACAAACATGTCATATGCTATCACTAGATCAAGTCAAACATAGAAACAATAGTGATACCATATAAACATCAAATTCATTTGATTTTCATGAATGAGCCTAATAAAATGGAGAGATGACTAGATGCACTAAACATGTCCTTAACAAAGATGTATGCCATGCCAATCAACTTTTACCTTGGATTGCTCGAAGGAGAGGCATGTCATATAAGTGGGGGTGCATCAACACATATTTGAGAAATCCAATATGTTCAACTCATTCCTTAGCTTGCAAAACCTTTTCTCATCCAATGGCTTGGTGAATATATCGGCAAGTTGATCTTCGGTGCCTACACTCTCAATGCAAATGTCCCCATTTTGTTGATGATCTCTTATGAAATGGTGGCGGACATCAATGTGCTTTGTTCTTGCATGTTGAACCGGATTGTTGGTCAACTTGATTGCACTCTCATTGTCACATAGCAATGGCACTTTCTTGAACTTGATTCCAAAGTCACTCAAGGTAGCCTTCATCCAAAGTACTTGTGCACAACAACTACCGACGGATATGTATTCGGCTTCGGCGGTTGATAATGCAACACTATTTTGCTTCTTTGATGACCATGAAACAAGTGATCTTCCCAACAATTGACATGTGCCCGAGGTGCTCTTCCTTTCAACCTTGCATCCCACATAATCCAAGTTAGAGTAACCAACTAGCTCAAACTTTGCTCCTTTGGGATACCACAAAACCAACATTTTGTGTATGCTTCAAGTACCTCAATATTCTCTTTGTAGACTTCAAATGACTTTCTCTTGGTAAGTCTTGAAATCTTGCACACATGCATATACTAAACATGACATCCGGCCTTGATGCGGTCACATAGAGTAGGCTTCCAATCATAGACCGATATAATTTTTGATCCACCATATTTCCACTTGCATCACTATCCAAATTGCCATTGGTTCCCATTGGGGTGCTAATGACTTTGCTATCACTCATGCCAAACTTCTTGATCATGTCCTTAATATACTTGCCTTGACTCACAAAAGTACCATTCTTCAATTGCTTGATTTGAAGACCAAGGAAGTAACTCAACTCTCCAATCATGGACATCTCAAACTCATTAGCCATCATCTTTCCAAACTCATCACAAAAATCTTGATTGGTTGATCCAAATATGATGTCATCAACATAGATTTGCAATACAAATAGATCTTTTCCAATCTTTTGATGAAAAGAGTGGTGTCAACCTTGCCCGTCATGAACCCTTTAGAGAGTAGGAAGTCTCTCAATCTCTCATACCATGCTCTAGGTGCTTGCTTCAAGCCATACAATGCCTTCTTCAACTTGTACACATGGTCGGGCTTCTTGTCATCTTCAAAACCAGGAGGTTGCTCAACATATACTTCTTCATTGATGTACCCATTGAGAAATGCACTCTTGACATCCATTTGATAGAGTTTGATGTTGTGGGCACAAGCATAGGCTAGCAAGATTCTAATTGCTTCCAATCTAGCAACTGGGGCATATGTTTCTCCAAAGTCAAGACCTTCAACTTGTGTATAGCCTTGTGCTACTAATCTTGCTTTGTTCCTTACTACTATCCCATCTTGATCTTGCTTGTTTCTAAAGACCCATTTGGTTCCAATCACATTGTGTCCCTTTAGTCTCTCTACTAATTCCCATACTTGATTTCTTGTGAAGTTATTCAATTCTTCATGCATAGCATTCGTCCAATCAATATCCTTCAATGCTTCATCTATCTTCTTTGGTTCAATGGATGACACAAAAGAGAAATGCTCACAAAATGAAGCCAATCTTGATCTTGTTTGTACACCTCTAGTAATGTCACCAATGATAGTATCCAATGGATGATCTCTTGCAATATTGGTTGGTTGGAGGATTGGAACTTTATTGCTTGCACTTGCTTGATCATTGGGTTGAGATGATGTACTAGCCACTTGATCTTGTTCATTGTCATGAGAGTCACTTGTACTAGCTTGATTTGTATCATCTTGCACATTTGAGTTGGAGAGCACTTGCACTTGATCATCTTCATCATCATTCACTTGCCTAGGCCTCAATTCACCAACATCCATGTTCTTCATGGCATTTGAAAGTTGAATGTCTCTAACATCTTCCAAGTTCTCATTCTCTACTTGTGAACCCTTGGTTTCATCAAATTCAACATCATGAACTTCATCAAGAGTACCACTATCCAAATTCCAAACTCTATATGCTTTGCTTGTAGTGGAGTAACCAAGTAGGAATCCTTCATCACATTTCTTGTCAAACTTGCCCAATCTAGTGCCTTTCTTCAAGATATAGCATTTGCAACCAAAGACCCGAAAATATGCAATGTTGGGCTTTCTACCATTCAAGAGCTCATATGGTGTCTTCTCTTTCAATCGGTGATAATAGAGGCGGTTGCTACAATAGCAAGCCGTGTTGATAGCTTCGGCCCAAAAAGATTGACTCACATTGTACTCACTAAGCATAGACCTTGCCATATCAATGAGTGTTCTATTCTTTCTCTCAATAAGACCATTTGATTGTGGAGTGTACTTGGCCGAGAATTGATGTCTAATTTCAAATTCATCACACAACTCATCAATTCTAGTATTCTTGAACTCACTACCATTGTCACTTCTAACTCTCTTGATGGTTGTTTCAAACTCATTGTGAATGCCCATGACAAATGATTTGAATGTTGCAAACACATCACTTTTGTCCACTAGAAAGAATACCCATGTGTATCTAGTGTAGTCATCCACTATCACAAAGCCATATTTGTTACCACCAATGCTAGTGTATTGTGTTGGCCCAAACAAATCCATGTGCAATAACTCAAATGCTTTACTAGTTCTCATCATGCTTTTCTTAGGATGGGTGTTTCCAACTTGTTTGCCGGCTTGACAAGAGCTTCAAAGCTTATCCTTCTCAAACACAACATCTTTCAAGCCTCTAACCAAGTCATGCTTAACCAATCTATTCAATTGTTTCATTCCAACATGACCAAGCCTTCTATGCCATAACCAACCCATGCTGGACTTAGTGAACAAGCATGTAGATAATCTAGATTCACTAGCATTGAAATCAACCAAGTATAGATTCTCATATCTAAAGCCTTTGAAGATCAAGTTAGAGCCATCTACACTTATGATCTCTACATCATCTACTCCAAATATGCATTTGAATCCAAGATCACACAATTGAGCCATGGATAGCAAATTAAAGTTCAAGCTCTCTACTAGCAACACATTGGAAATGCTCATGTCATTGGATATTGCTATCTTACCAAGCCCTTTGACCTTGCCTTTGCCATTATCACCAAATGTAATACTATCATAACCAACATTGCCATTGGTGTTGATTGAGTTGAACATTCTTGCATCACCGGTCATGTGTTGAGTGCACCCACTATCAAGAACCCAACAATGCCTTCCTCCGGCTTTGTAATTGACCTACAAAAGAAGATCAATTCCTTTTAGGTATCCAAACTTGCTTGGGTCCATGAAGGTTAGTCACTAAGCTCTTTGGTACCCAAATAGCTTTCTTCTTTGAGCCCATCCATGGTTTACCAATAAACTTAGAATTCACACCATTTGTCAAGCTTAAGGGAGGATACATTAGCATTTTTGCTCTTGTTGGTGCATTCATGCTCTTTATGACCCACTTGCTTGCAACTAATGTAAAACCGACCATTGTCCTTCACAAAACTAGTCTTGTGAGGAGCAAAGGCCGCCTTGCCTTTCTTAGGGGTATAGCACAATCCCTCTTTGTAGAGAGAAGATCTTTGGCTATCCAAGCACATAAGCAAGCGGTCCTCACCACCATAGGCCTTAGCCAAAGTGTGAGTGAGCTTGTTAACCTCCTTCTTGAGATTCTCATTCTCAACCACTAGTGAGGCATCACAAGTGAGACCGTCACCACTAGATGAGGTGGAAGTGGAAGTACTACAAGAAGGGTTAGTAGAAGGAGCAATGATAGGCATAGATAGTGATTCATCAATTATGTCACAAGTTAAACCTACATCACAAGTATCAACATGCTTCTTTTTATTTTGCTCATCAAGCAAAGAGGAATGAGCCTTTTCAAGCTTTTTGTGAGCTTTGCCAAGCTTCTCATTGGCTTCCTCTAGCCTCTCATGAGATGCATTGAGCTCATCAAAGGCTTGCTTAAGGGCTTTTAGTTCCTTACGCAAGCTTTTGCATTCCCTTCTCTTGATGTCAAAGTGTTCTCTAGCATCTTCTAGCATGTCGAATAATTCATCCTTAGTAGGTTCATCATTATCACTATCACTATCATTTTCATTTTCATTATCATCATAATGTTCTTCATCACTTTCATCATCACAAGTTTGTACCTTAGTGGCCTTAGCCATGAAGCATGATGAAGAGTCGAAGAGAGAAGGCTTTTCATTGATGGCAATGCTTGCTAGAACATTCTTCTTGGTGGTCTTGTGATCATCACTATCATCATCATCATCACTTGAGGAAGCATCACTATCCCAAGTGACCACATATGAACCACCCTTCTTCTTCTTGAAGGTCATCTTGTCCTTCTTCTCTTTCTTTTCCTTCTTGTCCTTCTTCTTGTTCTTCTTGTTGTCATCATCATTGTCGCTATTGTATGGACATTGAGCAACAAGATGATCTTTGCTTCCACACTTGAAACATCTTCTTGACTCTTCCTTGTTCTTGGATGAAGACTTCTTTCTTCTAGCACGATAGCCTTTCTTCACCATGAACTTGCCAAATCTCTTGACAAAGAGAGCCATCTTCTCATCATCATCATCATCCCATGAATCATCTTCTTCACTTGATGTTTCTTGCTTGGCTTTGCCCTTAGATGATGTGGCTTTGAATGCCACACTCTTCTTCTTCTCATCCTTCTTCTCATCTTTCTTCTCCTTCTTTTCTTCCTTCTCATCATCATCTCTATATGTGTCATTGGTCATTATATCTCCCAACACTTGGTTTGGTGTCATGGTGTCCAAACCACTCCTCACTAGAATAGTGACCAATGTGCCAAATCTTGAAGGCAAGCATCTCAAGAACTTGTGGGAGAAGTCCTTGTCCTTCACCTCTTCTCCAAGTGCTTTGAGATCATTGACAAGCACTTGAAGCCTATGAAACATCTCCGGCACACTCTCATCCTCCTTCATCTTGAAGCTTGCAAACTTCTCTTTGAGAATGTATGCCTTTGCACCCTTCACGGCTTGAGTGCCCTCAAATGATTCTTCCAACTTCTTCCAAGCCTCATGAGCCATCTCAATATTCTTGATTTGCTCAAATGTTCTCTCATCAATTGCATCATGAATGGCACTTAGAGCAATATCATTGTTTTGGAGAAGCACTTCTTCGGCCGCGGTGGGATTCTCCGGATCTTCAATCTTAATTTTGGTTTCTACCACCTTCCACACCTTTCTATTGATTGACTTGATATGTGTAGTCATCTTTGACTTCCAATAAGGATAATTTGTGCCATCAAATTGGGGTGGCTTCTTGGTGTTGTTGATTTGAGCCATTTTTACACCGAAGGTTGTTAAGCCTCAAATCACGGTGACCTCAACTCTGATACCACTTGAAAGGTCCTAATGGCTAGAGGGGGGGTGAATAGCCTAATAAAATTTCTACAACAACACTTAACAAAAGGATTAGACAATTATGAGGCAAAGCGAGTTATGCGCTAGCCTACCAAAATACAAGCCACCTACCACAATTCTAGTTTAGATGAAGTATATCCACACAATAGCTATATCACTACACTAAGTTAGTGTGCTCTCAAAAGCTAACTAAAGAGCCACACTAACCAAACTAACAAGCTCTCACAACTAGTTACACTAAAGAGCTTGACAACTAGTTTGCGGTAATGTAATGAGTAGGCAAGAAGGTTATACCGCCATGTAGATGTATGAACCAATCAATCACAAGTGTGGATAACAATGAAGACCAATCACCTCGGAATCAATGATGAACGCAATGATTTTTTATCGAGGTTCACTTGCTTGCCGGCAAGCTAGTCCTCGTTGTGGCGATTCACTCACTTGGAGGTTCACGCGCTAATTGGCTTCACACGCCAAACCCTCAATAGGGTGCCGCACAACCAACACAAGATGAGGATCACACAAGCCACAAGCAATCCACTAGAGTACCTTTTGGCGCTCCGCCGGGGAAAGGTCAAGAACCCCTCACAATCAACACAATCGGAGCCAGAGACAATCACCACCCTCCGCTCAACGATCCTCGCTGCTCCAAGCCATCTAGGTGGCGGCAACCACCAAGAGTGACAAGCGAAATCCACAGCGAAACACGAACACCAAGTGCCTCTAGATGCAATCACTCAAGCAATGCACTTGGATCACTCCCAATCTCACTATGATGATGAATCAATGATGGAGATGAGTGGGAGGGTTTTGGCTTAGCTCACAAGGTTGCTATGTCAATGAAAATGGCCAACAGCCTGAGCTTGCCCCGGCCATGGGGCTTAAATAGAAGCCCCCACGAAATAGAGCCATTATACTCCTTTACTGGGTTCTGATCGGGCTGACCGCACACTCTGGTCCTACTGACTAGACGCTGCTCCTCAGCGTCCGGTCGCCCGATGGCGGCCACGTGTCTCCTGCGTTCAACAGTGAACGTTTGATCTCAACGGTCGACAAGCTGACCGGACGCTCCAACAGAACTGACTGGACGCTAAACCCTTAGCGTCCGATCGTTTACAGTAAGGGCCAAAACCAGTTTTTGCCAACCGGACGCATCCGGTCATGCTTGACCGGACACAGCCCAGCATCCGGTGCTTAACCCTAACCACTGTGCCGACTGACCACTCGATTGGACGCAGCCTTTCAGCGTCCGGTCGCAGAGCGACCCAGTGTGCGGTCAGTTGACCGACGCCAGCATCATTGCGACCAACTCCATTTCACTTCTAACTTCTTCACCCTTGCTCAAATGTGCCAACCACCAAGTGTATCACCTTGTGCACATGTGTTAGCATATTTTCACAAACATTTTCAAGGGTGTTAGTTCTCCACTAGATCCTAAATGCATATGCAATGAGTTAGAGCGTCTAGTGGCACTTTGATAACCGCATTCTCGATACAAGTTTCACCCCTCTTAATAGTATGGCTATCAAACCTTAATGTGATCACACTCTCTAAGTGTCTTGATCTCCAAAACAAATGGCTCCTACAATTTATACCTTTGCCTTGAGCCTTTTGTTTTTCTCTTTCTTCTTTCCAAGTCCGAGCACTTGATCATCACCATGGCATCACCATCATCATGTTATGATCTTCATTTGCTTCACCACTTGAAGTGTGCTACCTATCTCATGATCACTTGATAAACTAGGTTAACACTTAGGGTTTCATCAATTCACCAAAACCAAACTAGAGCTTTCACCAGTGGTTGTGACCGGCTGAGGAGGCCAATAGGGAGGTGCTCTAGTGGGGCACAGCCACCATATCCGGTCGCACCGCCACCCCTAGGGCGGTGCCCACCTAGACATGGTCGAGAAGCAATAGAGTGAGTGCGGGCATCGGTGCGTCCAGTGTACACCGCCGTGGTGAGGGCGATGCACCACTATGGCACTGCCCTAGCGGTGCCACCATCGCTTTTCACCCAAGAGCGAGGGAAGCCGAGCTAGTCACCACCATGGGCACCACTGCTGTCGGGTTCATAAACCCGGGGTCCCCAATGGGCCCACTTCTCAGCAAAAGGCTTGGCCCAACGGATGGCGTGGCGACAACGCACGCCTCCTGGGCTGGCCTAGTTACCTGACGACCAGCCAAGAGAACGATCCGATCTCCGACCGGAAGGTCTAGCCAAGGAGGGGACATAGTCTAACTCCGACCTCCTTTTTCCGACCGGGGATACTCCGGGCCTCCGCTCGTGATTCTTCCCAACCGACATGGTCGGAGCTAACTGGAAACGACTGACCGGGGACACCCGCTCGGTGAGGACCCAAGGATCAGGCAAAGCAAATAAATGTAAGGCGCTCAAGTCAACCGCAATTTCGAGGACCGGACCCTGCCATACCCTGAACACCTACAGGATTGTGCCACCAGGCCATGCCAGACGGGTACTATGCAACCTTCTAGGCATGTCAGAACCCAAACAGTGTTGTGGGCGCCGACATTTGTCTTACAGTATTGTAGGCGCCGACATTTACCATACCAGGCGAACATGGTAAAACATGCCAGATGCATCTGGGCATGAACAATATTGTGGGCGCAGACAATTGTCTCGTACCTGATGGCGTGAGCAACAAGACTAGGTAGCACACATACACACTATCTCTCTCTTGTAAAGCCATCCCCTTCACCTATAAAAGGGGATGTGCTCTCTCCCAAAAGAGGATGATGGATTCTAGGATCTGAATAGCTTTAGAACTCTAAAGCTACGCAGAGCACATGCTCCAATACTTAGCACATGTTAGAGCTCCTGTCACTCTTAACCACTTGGTTTAGATTCTGACCGGGCCTCTAACACCCCCTTCTCATTCCATACCTATTTGTAACCCAACAACAAACTTTGAGCACTGGCTTAGAAATAAAGTCACCGACCGACCGAAACTGGATGTAGGGCACATTGCCTGAACCAGTATAAATCCTATGTCATTGAGTGCTAGGCCACATCTAATCACAACGCGTGGCAAAACTACAAATATTTACTTGTTGGTCACTTTTCGCAACAATAGTTGGCGTCGTCCGTGGGGAGGACGTCGTGCGTTCATGCTTCTAGTCATCGGATGGCCCATCTTTCCACCATCTTCGACATGATGGGCTCAAGCAATATGATCTTCTTTGGCTCGCTGGAGTTTCCCACGCTCTTACCTGTTGGGATGTGGGTTCCTCCCATCTTTAAGTGGCTCCAGACCTTCCTCTTCCGAAGTCTAGACTTCATCACTGACCAGCTTGGAGTACTCCGCCTCCGCAAGGAGGCACCTGTCCCGGCGCCGACTGGAGGAGGAGCGCCCTTCACCGGCCTCGGGCCGCTCAACGACCTCAACGATGAGACACCTACGCTTCGCTTTGAGCCCACGCTGGGCTCAAACCCCACTATGAGTAACATACATATTGTTCTTTAATTGCTATTTAATACCTTCCACCGACTCTCTAGAGGGACCCCGTTGTCCGCACCGCAACCGTCATGCGACCGATTCCCCTATGGCCTCACGTCCCCCTTGGATGCATACGCGTGGGGGCTCCGAAGGATGCTGACGCCACCCCCTCTCACACCCAAATTTGTGGGGATGGTGGGCTATGCTCCTACCTCTTTCCATGACCTCATGGATAATGAGTTTGAAAGCGACGGCTCCAGCATCGGCAACATCGTGGCATCTAGCCACCCTATATACCAGGAGGGCACTATGGCAGACGCTCCAGGATAGCCGCCGGTGGTAGTGGAGTCTCTACAGACTCACACCCCTCCGGACCCTCGTGCCAAGGCCCTCGCACGTGCGTAGGAGCACGGCAAGGAGTTACGACAAAGGCGATAGAGCCAGCCGCCACCCACACTGGCGTGCTCGGCGCAGTACGCTGCACCCCATGCACGTAACCCGGCGAGCGGCACCCTGGGTCATGCCTATCAGGTCCAGTGCAACATCCTGGATGGGGGGAACGACCCCCCTTAGTTTGCTCGAGCTAGCCTGAACATCGCTGCTGCGGCGATGCTTCTGGGCGGCCTCCCCGAGCCGGCCGTCCACCAGGAGCAAGCAATCCACCAAAACCTCTGGGCACTGGTGGAGACCACCGCCATTAAATAGGTGGAGAGCTCCGTGTCATGACATCAGCTCGTGGCCTCTAGCCCCACCAGGGGACAAGAGCCACACCAGTCAACTCGCTCCATCCACTCGCCACTACAGTTGCTGGGAGTGGGGCAGGATGCCATGGCTGCACCGTAGCCCAACCCGATGCCCACTCCACACCGACCACCTGTGCATGAATGTCTCAGGCCAAACCGTGATGCTCGCAGCGCCATCAACAATCGACGCCAAGCCTGGCCTGATGATGACGTTTATCGAGTGGCAGCGAGAGCAGGCAGTGCGGATCTCGGCCTGACCATCGAGGAATGCGAGGACATGCACCCAAGGCATGGTCGCCGACCAGACAACCGAAGTCCTAGCCTAGATGGCCCGGGACCATGGGCCTTTGGTCGTCGCTTCCAGAGAGCATCGTTTCCACAGCGCTTCCAACCACCCACCAACATCGCCAAATACACCGGGGAGACCAACCCTAGTATATGGCTCGAAGACTTCTGGCTCGCCTGCTGAGATGGAGGAGTGACTGATGACCACTTCATCATTCAGTATCTCCCCATCTGTGTGGGGGAGCATGTTCGAGCATGGCTCGAATTCCTCCTGCCTGACAGCATCCGTGACTGGGCGAATCTCAAGAGGGCCTTCGTCAGAAATTTCCAGGGGACATATGCCTGTCCTGGGAATTCCTGGTACTTCAAGAGCTGCCAGCAAAAGCCCAATGAGTCCCTATGGGATTACATCCGTAGGTTCTCAAAGCAGTGCAACTCCCTTCCTGATGTCATTGACGCTGACATCATCAACACATTCCTCTCTAGGACAACTTGTGAGTCCTTGATCCACAAGCTTGGCTGTCTAAAGCCCCATACCACCCGCGACCTGCTCAATGTCACCATGAACCATGCCTCCGCCAAGGAGGTAGTCGGAGTGGTCTTTAGCGATGGCTAGGATAGGGTCAAGGCCAAGCGTGAGGACCAAGGTGAAGGCCCCTCCACACAAAGGGGCAAGAAGAACAAGAAGGATCGGCACCGACCGACCAACCTAGCCTTGGTTGCCGCAGCCAATCGTGTAGGCAAGCAGCCCTAGCAGGGCTAGTCCGACCACTTTGACAAGCTCATGGAAAGTCCATGCACCAACCATGCCTACCCCGTCAAGCACCTCTACAAAGACTATGAGCTCCTCAAGCGCTTTCTATGGCACTCCGTTAAGCCGAAGGAAGGGAAAGGCAAGGAGGAGGCAGCCAAGAAAGGAGGCATGGCAGGCAAGGATGATGACGGCTTCCCCAACCCCGAGGAATGCCTCATGATGTTTGGGGGATCCGAAGCCATCCACTCTAAGTGCCAGCAAAAGGTACGCTATGGGGAGGCATGTGCCGCTGAGACAGCCATCCCCTCTTTCCTTAGCTGTTTGGGCTCTCCGATTACTTTTGATCGGAGAGACCATCCTTCCCACGTCGCCCGACCGAGTCATTACCCGCTCGTCGTCGACCCCATCATCCATAAGAAGCGCCTCACCAAGGTGTTGATGGACGGAGGCAGCGGCCTCAACATTCTCTACGTCGACACCCTCGACACCATGCGCGTCCCACGGTCAGAGCTCCGCCTAGTGAGCTCTCACTTCCACGTTATGATCCTAGAGATGCAGGCGTACCCGCTCAGGCATATCGACCTGCCTATCACATTTGGCGACCGAGCCAACTTCCACTCAGAGGTCCTCACCTTCGAGGTGGTGGACTTTCTAGGGTTCTACCATGCCATCTTGGGGTGGCCATGCTCACCAAGTTCATGGCGATCCCCAACTACACCTACCTCAAGTTGAAGATGCCAGGAGCGAATGGCGTCATCACTGTGGGTAGCACCTTTTTGCATGCCTACACATGCGACCATGAGCATTACGAGCTTGCCATGGCCATCATCAACTCCACTGAGCTCTCGGAGCTTAGGAATTCATCGACTCTAGTAGTCCCAGACTTCAACAAACCGACCTCCTCGAGTGCCTTCCACCCGATGGAGGAAACCAAGGCGATGGGGATCGGCCCCACCGACCCAACCAAGACAGTGCGAATCGGGACTAAGCTCCCAGCCAAATAGGAGAGCGAGCTCACTGACTTCCTACATGCCAATCGCGATGTCTTCACATGGAAACCTTCTAACATGCCGGGCATACCAAGGGAGGTCATCGAGCACGCTCTACGCCTCGTCCTGGGCTCAAAGCCCGCCAAGCAACGCCTATGCCGCTTTGACGATGAGAGGCATAGGGCCATAGGCGAGGAACACCAAACTCCTAGTAGCCGGATTCATCAAAGAGGTATACCACTCCGACTGGCTAGCCAATCTTGTTCTTGTTAAAAAGAAGATTGGAAAATAGAGAATGTGTGTTGATTATACTGGCCCCTACAAGGTGTGTCCAAAGGACAATTTTCCTTTGCCACACATAGACTAGATAGTCGACTCCACCTCAGGATGTGAAATCCTCTACTTTCTAGATGCCTACTCTGGCTGCCACCAGATCACGATGAAAGAGTCCAACCAGGTCATGACTTCATTCATCACCCCGTATGGTTTGTACTGCTACGTAACCATGCCTTTTGGTCTAAAGAATGCTGGTGCCACCTATCAACGGTGCATGCAGCAATGCTTTGCCGACCAAATTGACCCACTGACCAGCCTGACCAAGTCAAATGTCCAAAGCCAACAATCACAGTCTATGTAGATGACAGTGGTGAAAACGGCTCAAGCTAGCGACCTAATTGCAAACTTGGCCACAACATTCACGAACCACTGAAGGTTCAGCGTCAAATTGAATCCTGAAAAATGTGTTTTCGGGGTTCCAAAGGGAAGCTGCTCGGATACGTCGTGTCTAAATGCGGCATCGAGGCCAACCCCAAAAAAATCACGGCCATCTCCAACATGGGCCCTATACATAATGTCAAGGGTGTATAGAGGCTCATCGGCTGTTTGGCCACCCTAAGCCGGTTCATCTCCCGACTAGGTGAGCGGGGGATGCCTCTCCATAAACTTCTCAAGAAGACAGATGCATTTGTCTGGACTAAGGAGGCACAACAGGCTATGGAGAGCCTCAAAACATCATTGACGTCGGCCCCAATCCTTGTCGCTCTTGAACAGGGAGAACCCCTCCTCCTCTACATCGCGGCAAACAACCACGTTGTGAGCACCGCCCTCGCCGTCAAAAGGGAGGAGCCGAGACGCTCCCTTAAGGATCAACGGCCAGTGTACTTCGTCGGTGAGGTACTTACCAACTCCAAGGCTTGATACCCCTAGGTACAGAAGCTTTTGTACGTCGTGCTGATGGTGACCCAGAAGCTACTGCACTACTTCACCGACAACGAAGTCATGGTCGTCACCTCATACCTGCTCAGAGACATCATTCACAATCATGATGTTGCGGGTCGGATCTCCAAGTGGGCTATCAAACTCATGGGCCACGATATCTGGTATATAGCCCACACTGATGTTAAATCTTAGGCCCTTGCCGACTTCATCGTTGAATGGACGGAAGTCTAGCTCTTGACCCCAGATGTCACCCATGAGTACTGGATGATGTACTTCAACGGGTTGGTCATGGTGCCTGGCTCGGGGGTTGGAGTGGTTCTGATCTCCCTAGATGGGAGCAAGCTCCGCTACGTGATCCATCTTCATTTTTTAGCCTTAAACAATGCCACAAAGTATGAGGCCCTCATCAACGGACTCTGCATCGCCATCGAGCTCGGCGCTATGTGGCTGTATGTCCGCGGTGACTCAGAGTTGGTCGTCGACCAAGTCATGAAGGAGTCCTCTTGCAAGAGCCCTCTCATGGCAGCATACTTCCAAGAGGTCCGCAAGCTCGAGGGCAAGTTCCCAGGAATCGAACTGCATCATGTCCCCCAAAAGGACAATAATGCCACCAATTTCCTCGCGAAGTTGGCTGCCAGGCCGGTTCCATGTCTAGATGGGGTCTTCATCAACGATCTCCATGAGCCATCCACCCAAGTTCTAGAGTATTCGATCTAGACCCACTCTGACACCAATCTGGCACCCGGGGCTTCGACCTCCCGACACATCCCAACCCCAACCAAGTGCTCAGGGGCTCAGACCCGGGCGCCTTCATGGTGACATCACCCGCCAACATCACCATAATGGCGCTCGATCTGGTCCACTGAAGAGCACCATTGCTCGCCTACCTCCTCGAGGAGGTTCTCCCACCAAAAAGGACTAAAGCACGACAAATCGCTCGACATGCCAAGACAGTTCGTCGCCATTGATGATGAACTTTACAAGCGGAGCCCATCGGGAGTACTCATGAGGTGCATCCCGACCGACCAAGGGAAACAGCTTCTCCTTGAATTCCATGCTGGAATCTGTGGACAACACATGGCCCCAAGGTCGCTGGTCAGAAAAGCCTTCTACCAAGGTTTTTACTGGCCCACCACACTACGAGATGCAGAGGAGGTCGTCCGCAGGTGTGAGGGATTCTAGTTCTTTGCTCGGCAAACTCATTTGCCGGTGCAGGAGCTTCAAACCATCCCCATCACCTAGCCATTCACGATCTAGGGCCTCAACATGATTGGACCCCTCAAAAGGCACTGGGTGGCTTCACTCACCTGCTCATAGCAGTGGACAAATTCACCAAGTGGATAGAGGCAAAGCCCATCACCAACATCCGCTCGGAGGAGGCGGTCAAGTTCTTCCTCAACATCGTCTATTGGTTTGGTGGGTGATGTCACCATCACCGACCACGGAACAAACATCACCAGAAAGAAGTTCCTAGACTTCTATGATGGATACGGCATCAGGATTGACTGGGCCTTAGTCGGACATCCTCGTAGTAATGGTCAGGTCGAGCGGTCCAATGGCATGGTCCTCCAAGGACTCAAGCCTCGCATATTTGACTGGCTCAATAAGTATGCCGAGCGATGGGTTGTAGAGGTCCCAACGATTCTCTGGAGCCTAAGAACAACTCTGAACCAATCCATGGGGTTCACACCTTTCTTCCTAGCCTACAGAGCTAAAGCAGTGTTGCCCTTCGACCTCGATCATGGCGCCCCAAGAGTGAAGGCTTTCGACCTAGACCGAGCCATGGAGGCTCAGTAGGACGTAGTCGACCTACTCGAGGAGGCTCATGAGATGATCATCATCCGCTCCGCTCGCTACCAGCAAACTCTCCATAGGTACCATGAAAGAAAAATCAGGGGGAGGATCCTCGAGGTCGATGATCTCATGCTCCGTAGAACCCAGTCGACCAAGGAGAAACATAAACTCTCTCCACCATGGGAAGGACCCTACACAATGACTGAGGTGATCTAACCAGGTGTCTACCGGCTGAAGGACGACAGCGGCAACATTCTCACCAACACATGGAACATCGAACAGTTACGTCGTTTCTTCCCCTAAAGCTCGATCTTACCATTTTCTTTCCATTCAACGATTGCTCCTACAGCACCCTAGCCCGAGCACTCTTGGCCTGGGTTGCTCGGAGGCTCCACGGGGGTGCGATACCAACCTTCTTTTTTACTATCATATACTAATACTTTTCGCCCAAACAAAAGGGCATTCTGTTCCTTTGTTTACCCTACGTAACTTGCATTTTAAACTCCCGACCGATCACACCCCGCCAAGACCTATGGTTACGAGCAGCTGAGCTTCATGGGCCACGCCCGAGTTCTTAAGGTTGAAGCCTATGGGTCAACGAGTAGGTGCGAAAAAGAAAGGACAAGAAACTAAAGCTACGCTAGGATAAAAACAAAGGCGGATGGGACAAGCTTCTTCTCATGAGTGATTTCATCATAAAAAACAAACTCAAAATTGCCACAAGTGTAAAACTATTCACATGGGGGCTTCCCCATGAACTCATTTATTTACATCTACTGACTATTTCTACTCTAAACTCTATTATGGCCGCCCGACGGCATCGGCTGATGGCACGGTCGATGAGGACAAAGGCAGCTCGCTCCCGAGCAGGATGACGCCCACCTCCGATCTGATCTCCACTCCTTCCACAGGCAGGATGACATCTTCCTAGCATGCATCTTCAGCCATGCTCGAATGACAAGCCTCCATCACCCACTTTCGCACTGACTTGCTCGGCGACCATCTGTGCGTATGGCACCAAGCACTCCCCCAGCGCATGGATTTCATCTGCGCTCCACCCATCAATGTATCCTATGTAGATGGCCACAAAGCCTAGATTGGGGTGATGGGTTGCCACCGAGGTCAACACCCTTGATGTCCTATAGAACATGCCGTCGGAGATGAGCTCCCAAACTTCATTTGGGACCTCCGCCAGCTGGATAGCGGGCGTACTGGTGCTCGGTCCTGGCCGAACACCTTAGAGATGACCACCTAAGTGATGTTACGAATCTAGTTGAACTCTCCCTCAAGAGCACGCTGCTCCTCAAGGGACTTGGCTAGCGCCTCCATGCCCTGACCGACTATCGCTTTGGCCATCTCCAGCTCTTGCTCCAAAGAGCTGATTTTTCTACCCAGTTCTAGAAGAAGACAAGTTCAGAAGCAAAGGAAAGGAAAAACCAAGGCATCAACCGAAGACAGAACAAATACATACCAAGGAAGGTGCTTTTGAGGATGGAGAGTCCTTCCTCTTGCCAGGTCACTTTCTTGAACAATCAAGCATTCGACTCCTCTGCCCAAAGCACCTGCCCATGGAGCATGACCACTTCTAGTTCAGCATCCAACCAAGCCTTCCGCTCCACCTCCAGAGCCTCCAAGGACTTCTGAAGCGCTGCCTCGGTCTCCTCCAAGTGGACCTTCACCGCATCGACTTATCGCTCGACAGCAGTCACCCGCTCGACCGCATGTTGTTCCACCACCCGTGCTCGCGTCGCCTCAGCCACCTGGTCTTGGGACTCACGGCGAGCGTACTCTAGCTAGTGCCTGAGCTCGATGACATGCCGCGATGCCATTGCTTCCTGCCCCATCTGCCTGTGCTCCTCCTGAAGAAATTGGGACTTACGGATCGACATCACCTCTAGATCCTATGAGACAAGAAGCAGGCACACTAAGACAACCATTGAAAGGCCAAGGAGTCAAGGATAACACCAAAAACATAGAGAACTTACCTGTACAACGCATGGAACATCGACTATCACCGCCTGATGGACGATCTCAACCCTCTCCAAGGCCTCCTTGAGCCTCGCCTTGGTATGGGCGAGATCGGACTCCATCGATAGTCCTCTCTCCCCAAGCAAGTGCCAGAGCTTCACCTCCTCCTCATTGCGAAGGATGAACCGGGCCTTTCTCGGCTCGATGGGGCAAGGCCACACTAGCTCTTGGGTCACCCCCAACCCGCTGGAAGATCTAGCAATCATAGCTTCATGCGACGTCTGGATCATCACTAACTCCTGCGATGGTGGGATGGCTGGTGGCTCCACCCTAGTACCTGCCTCGCCAGAATAGGGGATCTCCACCACCTAGACTCCATGGCTCACTAGCAGATGCTCTACCTCTGGTCTAGCCATGTCTCCTCCCGACCCCTCTAGCTCTGACCAGGAGGGTGAACCATATGTACCTCCGCCAGGTGAGGTAGGGAGCCTGGTCTCCCTCCTCTCCTCCTCCACAGCTATTAGGGGAGGGATCGCAGGGGTCACCTCGGACCCAACTGTAACACCTCAGGTGTTTGTCACCAGTTAAGCAATGGGTTTGAGCTCAAACATGGCATGTTAAGTGGTGATGAAGGTGTCAAGATCAAATCTACAAGAGTGAGCTCCAACTTAAACTTGGGCAACACACCTTTGTTTGCATATTGGCCCCTTTTAGATATATACCTAAGTAATGTTGAAGGTGCTTCTTTCATGTGCCTCACATCAATTTCCACCCACATGGATGATTGGAAAAGTGTCACGAAGTTTGGAATCAAGAAGCCACATGAAATGATAAGTTATAATTTGTCTTGGATTGCTTTATTAAGTGAATGGAATTATAGGTCATCCACCAAACCTTGCTACCTTGCTAAAATGACTCTAATTGAACTCTACAACAAAGGTCATGAAGGGTTCGTGTTGAGCAGAGGTCAAGAAAATGTCTCAATCGGTCTAAAACTCTAATTTAAGTTTTACCGTGATACTATTTTGACCAGTGTTGACCAATCACTTAGAGTGCTTGCATGGAGTTGTGCTTTAAACAAAAGTTGTAGTTTGAGTGGAGTAGAACAAACTTTGTTTTTGGATCAAGAGCTAGATCAGCTTGTAAGCAAGTCAAACCAAGCCCTCGAGTTGGAATCCATGGCTGTTTTGGGAGCTCGAAATTTGGCTAAGTCTGGGATGACTGAATTCGTGATTGTAGTTTTCATGTACCCCACTTTAGATCCTTGTATCTCTCCAACCAAGCCGAATCAGACTTTGACTCTTTAAGCAAAGTTGGAGATATCGCGTAGCTCTACAACATTGGTTACTACCTCTTGTGCCAATACTAAACGAATTTGGAGTTATAAAGGGACAAAGATTGAGACTTTAGTTGTATGTTTGAGGTGGTATTGGATTTCTTTCTTCTTGATCAGCAGAAGCAGCAAGGCCGACCACGCATAGGGTCTCAACGCCGCGTGGCTCCCTCGGCTTGCCTCGCTCGACACCTCCCTCGCTGCATGCGCGCCAACTCGCCCTCGCTCATGTTTTGGAGGCCGAGCCCGAGCCCTTGCTCCCTGAGCTCTCCATTTTCCCCTCCCTCTCGTTCTGTCTCTCGCCCGCCATGTCCGCCGCGGCTGCGCCGTGTCCACCGAATGCACCGCCGCTGCTCCCTACTCTATGCCTTCTCCGGTCCTATGGAATGCGCCGCCGCTTTCCTCCGTCCGCGCTGCTTTGCCGACCGTGCCGCTGCTGCACTTGCTGCCCTACAGCCAGGGCCGTCGAGCTGTGCTCCCATGGCCGCGATGCGCTCTCTCTCTCTCTCTCTTAAGCCTCCAACCACCACCCTGCCATGCCACTGGTTTCCCTCTCCTTCCACCTCCTTCCCCAGCTCACGCCGCCCCTCCTGCGCCCTTTTTCCAGTCACCGCGGCCACCGTAGTACCGCCGCCGCAGGAGTTGCGCCTCCGTGCGCCATGCATGTGCATGGTGGCCAGCCCTTGAGAGCCACATGCAGCCATTTGAAGCCATGCATAGGTGCGCACGGGCCCCCTGGTCCTCCTCACACCACTCACGCTGCCCGCCGCGACCACACATGGCCGGAGCCGCAAGCCAACCATCTCCTCTGCTGTGAACCGAGAGGAAGGACCTCACGCTTGAATTCAAGAATAGAGAAGGGTCGATCTGCAAAGTCCTTGACTCATAGGAATAGTGATAAGAAGGACCTATTCGCTGTTATTTAATTTCTGTTTTATGCAGGGACCCCGATGCAAGATTTACATTGCTTTTCTTTGATTTTGGCAGATTTGAATGATGAACTTTGAAAATTCATAGTAATTAGTATAAAAATCGTAAAATAGTAAATTAGGACTTTTTGGAATCCTTGTGAAATTGTATATGCATTAGATCTATAATATGGCATGTTTTAGTTTAAATATTTTGCTGTAAAAATAGATTTGTGCAGTAAGGTTGTAATGCTAGTTGAATTTGTTATTTTCCATAACTGCAGATCTAGGGCTCCAAATGAAGTGAAATTTTTGTGACATGCTACTAATGTGATAGTTGATGTGTGGTAAAAATTTCATGAGTATTGGATGAAGTATGAGTGAGTTATTGGTTTATCTCGATCTCACATGATTTCTTGAAATAGCAAATTTTCTTTTTCGTAGAGGCAGCTATACTTATGCAAATAGTATGAAATTTGTATAGTAGACTATTGAGAGGATATGTGAGCTACTGTAATTTTTGTAGAATTTATTGTGCATTTTTGGTATATGTTCATAAATACACCTTGATGTCTAAATAAATTAAGAAATGCTTTAAGAAAATTTATTTAGAGGTGAGCACCATGCTTTCTGGTGTTCTTTAGTCATGTGTGAAATGTTGGTAAGGTTGGTTTTGCCCAATTATGCATTTTCAACATAAGTTAATAATTATTTTCTTGCCGATGTGGTTTATGGACAGATCTAGGAACTTAGCAAAGTTCTTTATGATAATGTGCTTTGTTGTGAAACTTGTTTATACAAAAGTTGTAGATAATTCATGTATCTAGCTTCTGTTAAAATTTGGTGTCATTTGGCCAAGTAGTTTAAGAGTTACAGCTGTTTAAAGTTGGGTTACAGAATTGATTGCTCTCTGTCTTGTTTAGACCAGTTTCTGTAAATATATAATTTTGACCCAGTTAACTTGTGAATCATGCTATGATGGTTATATATGAAATGTAGAGAATTTCATAAGCTTTCCTAAATGTCTTGTTTCATGGCTATTTGATTTGTATAACTCTAGTTATGATCCAAACATGAAGCTGTTGTTTCCAGTCTAGAAATAGACATATGCTAGTTGTGGTTGTTTACTCCATGTGTTGCTAAGTGTGGCTTATGCCCTTGTTGATGGTCAAGTTATGATACTTGTGACCTTGTTAAACTTGTGTCATGCTTGATGTGCTTGCTCTCTATAGTTAGTTGTGTGATGTTAGTTAAATAGCTATTGGTGTCTATGTCTTGCATAATCTTGTGTTTATCTTGAATGTTTATGTGATGCATATTGTATTATCATTCTTCATATTCATGCACTTGCATCTTGCATCTCATCTAGGTGCGCTAGATGAACCACGTGAAGGACGTGATGTTGGAGCCGAACCCGAAGATGGTGTATGGTGGACCTATCGCGAAGGTGGATGGACTGGACAAGTGCTAGAACGGGAGATGCTCACTATGCGAGTGTTGTCTAACAAACACTAACCTAGTGTTGGATTCCAGGCAAGCCCCGGAGCATTCTAAGTCTCCTACTTTATAAAAGCAATTATTCCTATATATGAGTTTATATATTGTTGCATTAAGTTGTAGAAGTTGATTGAAACCGTTGATGCATTTATTACTATCCTTGCCTACCTTATTACCTTTTTACCCTGTTAGGTCGGGATCGAATAACTGCTTAGCCTTGCTTAGACCGGTAGCGATCGGTGATTTCCGATCACCTACACTTATAGGTGGGTATTGGAAGAATTTAGCTATGGAAAGAATGATATCCTGGAATTAACCATGTGTGATGGATAATTGGAGACCGGACAGAAAAAGTTGGAGGTAACCAGACCGGGTTCTAGGGTGCTGTTAGTTTTCCATCTGTGTCGATTAAGGACCGATCGTTGCTCGTCCCTCTTGTCATGTTGAACGCATGCCTCACATTTAGCTGGCCGGATAAGTCGTTCCGACCGCGAAGCTAGTGGCACTATTTGGGCCGGGATCTACATGGGTGCGTGTATTGGTGCGGATGGGGGTATGACAGGGACGCAAAGAGTGAGCCCAAGGGCAGGTGCGCCCTGATTCCTAGCAGTCGGGCGGTCCCTGGGTACTGCGGCTCCATATTGTCCCGCGGCTACCTGAATAGTGTCCTTGGTGATCTAAGCTACCCTGGCAGGGGAAGCATGGTTTGTGTGAGGAATAAATCACCAGCTGGTTAGGAATCGATTCGAATCACCATCGCTCCTGGATAGTGAGCACTTGACTCGAGCTACAGCATCATAGTAATTATGATGGAACACTAATGGTTATCTGGATGGTATGGGATATGCTAAATCTAAGTTGGTAACTGGATGTTATTGGTTAATCAAGTAATTGCTATAGTATAGGTGCTTACCTAGATGGATAGGTCATAAAAAAGATGATGCAAAGTACTTAAAATGGTTTCTTCAGGATAGCTTATGCTTTTCGCAAATGAGTCAGCTAGCCCACTAAAGAAAGCCTTGCATAATCCTTGGTGTCGCTTTATTTTGGTTTATGATGGGTAAGTCTAGCTGAGTACATTCGAGTACTCAGGGTTTATCCCACCATGTTGCAGGTGAAGTTCTTGGCCTGCGGAAGATGGTGGCTAACCACCGGTGGGCTCGGTGATTCTATAATTGCTTCTCATCTATATGTTTTTATCTGAGGATGTCACTTATGCTAGTAATGTATTTGGAACTTATATTAATGTAATCATTTGAAAGCTATGTTGTTTTCTCTAATCGGTTTTAAAACCCAAACTTGTACTATTATTTGTGAACCCAATTGTAATATTATTTCTACTGCAACTCTGCGTATATGATGTGTATTTGCTCAATCACGCAATCTTGGTTGTGATGTTGATTTACCGAGGTCCTTCATGACACTCGGCGGACTACCGGGTTTGTATAAGTGAAAGTATGCGCGTGTCAATGTGTTAGCGGGGACAGCCATACTTGATCTTGTATAAATTGGGCGGTTCTGTCACACCAACCTCCGCCGTCACCATGGGGATCGCCGCCATCACCGCTGCCGCCGCTGCCGCCGTGCTCACAATTGGCCAGGAAGACGCAACCCCCAGTAAGAAAGGTCGCGTAGCCACCAGCCTGCTTCCTCCACTGCTCATCGTGACCCGCTACAAGCTAGGTCTCCACTCTTCTCGCATAGGAGGTGGGGAGACTCCAAGTCCCACCAGCCCTTGGCTGCTATCAAACAAGCATGGGTTAGTCACACTCAAAAACCTCTACTATGAGAACAGGAGGGAGCATGGATGCTTACCTAGATGAAAGCGGCAGAGCCCTGAAGCCCTGACCAGTTGACGGTGGGCCGACCGGACAAGGACCGCTCATGGGTTGCAACCCGCGCCCCCTCATATCGACTAAGGCAGGAGCCGACCTGGCCGGTTCACGATCGGCCCACGAATGGCTACGACCGCCAGCTTGTGGCGAAACCATCGGAGCAACTAGCAGGACATCCCCCCATTGGGGGTCATGCACACGCACCGACCCCAAAGATGTAGGGGAACGAACATGTTCCTCTGACCGATCGATGTGCTCCACCACACTAGGAGCATGGGGGTAGAGCCAACGACGCCTCCGAAGGGCGCGCTGACTATGCCCGCTTCGCCTCTCGTTCCATGGTAGTTTCTTCGCTCGTGGCATGCTTCCTTGACTTAGGAACACCGCCGCGCATCTCCGTATCATGCCCGTTGCCGATGGATGCGGCCGCAGGCTCATAGTGCTCCACCAAAGTCACAACAGCACCCCTATCTCCTTCGTCCTCAGAGGTACTCGCATCACCACCTATCTCGGTGGGATCCTCTGACTCGAGCTCTGCCTCCACGTCGCTCTGGCTCTCACACCCCCCCTTGGACCCATCGGTTGATCTCCTTCTCCTTTTCGAACCACCTTCGGGCCTTCTCGGCTTTCTTCTTCTTCTTGGCAAGCGTCGCCTCCCTCTGGGCAGCTTGTCAAGCCAAGCCTTTCGGCCCTTTCGGAAGATGTGGCCGGGATTTATAGCCCACGAGTCCCTTCAAAACGGGTAATACGAAGTCAATCGAAACATCAAAACAAGGAGGATAAGGTCACAGGAAAAGGGGGGCATACCAGATTGGATAACTTCGTGGCGTGAAGAGGCCCAGGCGTCCCTTCGAGGGAGTCTTTATACCTCAGCTGTAGCACCCGATCGAGTCAAATCCAGACTTCGTCCTTTGGCAACTCCTCCGGTGACACATGGTCGGGATCCATCGGGCTGATGTATTCCCATATCGGTCGCGTTCTTTCCACCAATGGGGCGACCCGACGGTGAAAGAAGGTGTGGAAGACCCACAACCCATCGAGGCCATGCTGCACAAGCTTCTAAAGCTCCGCCTCGATAACCTCCAACTTGTTCTACCGACCGGCAGGACCCCACGACCAGCTTTCCCTCCTCTCCGGCCTTCTTCCGGTGAACGATGGGAATGGTGCCTCCACTAGGTTCCTGATGTAGAACCACTTGCCATGCCACCCCCGGTTGGAGTCACAGGGGAGTACACAGGGTAGTGGGTCAATGACTTTGGCTTCTTCTGCAATGCAAATCCTCCGACCAGCGTGATTCTGGGTGGCTTCCCCTCAGATAGGGCTCGCCCACTGAAGATCCACCAAAAGAGGTCCACATGTGACTCCATCTCGAGGAAGGCCTCGTAGACGATGACGAAGCCGGCGATGTGCAGCACCCCAGTCGGGTTGAGGTGATGTAGCTCTAGGCCCCACTCATTGAGAAGCCCGCATAGGAACTAGTACACAGGATACCCAAGCCCATGCTCATGGAAGGTGAGGAAGGAGACGACCTCATTGGCCCAGGGTTGAGGAACAACTTCCCCCAATGCAAGAGCCCTCCAATGCGCCACCTCCTTCGATGGGAGCAGCCCCTTCTCGACAAAGGCGGCCAATACCTCCTTGTCCACAGTGGAAGGCCTCTAGCTGGACATCACACCTTGGATTCACGAATGGATCTATAAGTTCTCCTCTCCCTCGCTTTACCCTCTCTCCTAGAAACCACCGCGGCGCATGAACGGGCTTGGCAAAAATGAAGGAGGAGAATAGGTAGCATTTGGAGAAAGGCGAAAGAATGGGAAGAAACCCCCCTCCCCTCCCCCTATTTAATGCGAGGAGGCATGCGGTGGGACGCATCCTGACTGATGAGATGCGCCCTGCCCAATGAAACGTCGCCTAGTTAAACGGGACATGGCCTAGGCAGGGCCCACCACTACCGCAGCCTGGGCGCAGGAAACATGGCACAACTATATGTAAACAACCCTCTGCCTTCCTAGGCAGGGTTTGGAAAGGCCCACCAATGGGATCTCCATCGAGGAGAGACCAATGCATCACCTGAGTTGATCGAACAGCTCCTAAGAGATAGGTAAGGAGCAATGGGATGCCTCGTGTAGGCTATGCCGGCTCTGTCACGAACGACGAGCCCGGGTTCCATTCCGACATATCCGATAAAGAGCTCCCCGAACCCATCACTCAAGCCATCAAGGTAACTTTACCAAAACCCCTTTTTATTTTTTGGTGCATGATCATTCATTCATCCATTTTCATGCATGCATTCATACATTCATCCCATACATCCAAGCATTGCATATGCAATTGTTGCATCACAACGCTTCGTGTTGCATCACGAAGCGGTAGTCACCTCATTCAATATGAGCGATGACTGACCGGGGTTCGAAGGCCGGCCCATGAAGGGCTTGAGGCCGCCTCACGTCAAACAGAGCCAGGGGAGAAAACATAGATGAGCCCCAGCGGCCCTCGCCCGATCCGCCCCGAAGTGGACAGGGTCATCTCGACCATCTCCTGGCCTTGAGCCAAGCCCATAGAATCTCTATCGAGGGGAGGCCAGCAGGCCACCTAAGTTGGTCTTTGGAACAGCTCAGGCATCTATCGAGAGGCGGGTTAAGGAGCAATGGAATGCCACATGAGGGCTATGCCAACCCTGTTACGAACGACGGACCTAGATTCCACTCAGACATGCCCGTTAGTGAGCTCACCGACCGCATCACTCGAGCCATCGAGGCAAGCGACGTTAGCTCAACCCCTACGGTTGTGGAAACCATGGATGGGGTAACACACGAAACTCGCCCGATCCCTAGGCCACGCCTGACACTTGGGTTGGTGACTCCGTCTCGCCCGACCCCTTGGTCGCGCCCAACACTTGGGTTGGAGACTCCGTCTCGCTCAACCTCTCGGCCGCGCCCGACACTTGGGTTGGTGACTCCATCTCACCTAATCCCTTGGCCATGATAGACATTTGGGTTGGCAACTTTGTCTCGCCAGACCCCTCGGCCACGCCCGACACTTGGTTTGGCGACTCTATCTCGCCCGACCCGTCGGTCGTGCCCGACACTTGGGTTGGCGACTCCGTCTCACCCGACCCCTCGGCCACGCCCGACACTTGGGTTGGTGACTCCATCTCGCCTGACCCCTCGGCCACGCCCGACGCTTGGGTTGGCAACTCTGTCTTGGCCGACACCTGGGTCCACGCTCTGGTTAGCGACTCCATCTTGCCCGATCCCTCGGTCGCGCCCGACATTTGGGTTGGCTACTCCGTCTTGCCTGATCCCTCGGCCGCGCCCAACACTTGGGTTGGTGACTCCATCGCGCATGACCCCTCGGCCACACCCGACACTTGGGTTGGCGACTACGTCTCGCCCGACCCCTTGGCCACGCCCGACACTTGGGTTGGTGACTCCGTCTCGCCCGATCCCTCGGACGTGCCCGACACTTGGGTTAGTGACTCCATCACGCCCAACACTTGGGTTGGCAACTCTGTCTCGCCTGACGCCTAGATCCACGCTCCATCGTGCTCGACCCCTCGACCACGCACGATGCCTAGGTCCGTGCCCCATCGCGCCCGACCCCTCGGCCACGCCCGACGCTTAGGTCGCGCTCTATCGTGCCCGACCCCTCGGCCATGCCCGACGCCTAGGTCCACGCTCCATCTCGCCTGACCCAAGACCCACGATCTTACACCCACCGGGTGTGCACGAAAAAAGTGTTAACAACCCCTTCACGACTTCTCAAAAGTCCAAAAGGGTTCGGGGGCTCCTGTCGAGTTCATAAACCCGGGGTCCCCTAATGGGCCCGCTTCTTAGCAAAAGGCTTAGCCCAGAGGATGGTGTGGTGACAACGTGTGCCTCCTGGGCTGGCCTAGTTACCTGATGACCGGCCAGGAGAGCAATCCAGTCTTCAACGGAAGGCCTGGCCAAGGAGGGTACATAGTCCGACTCTGACCTCCTTTTTCCGACCAAGGATACTCTAGACCTCCGCTCATGATTCTTCCCCGACCGATGCGGTCGGAGCCAACTAGGAACGACCGACCAAGGACACCCGCTCGGTGAGGACCCAAGGATCAAGCAGAGCAGATAAAGGTAAGGCGCTCAAGTTAACCGCAATTCCGAGGACCGTAACCTACCATACCCTGAACACTTGCAGGACAGTGCCACCAGGCCATGCCAGATGGGTACTATGCAACCTTCCAGGCGTGTCAAAACCCAAACAATGTTGTGGGCACCGACATTTGTCTTACAGTATTATAGGCGTTGACATTTACCAAACCAGACGAACACGGTAAAACCTGCCAGACGCATCTGGGCATGAACAGTATTGTGGGCGTCGACAATCGTATCATACCCGATGGCATAAGCAACAAGACTAGGTAGCACATGTACACACTCTCTCTCTCTTGTAAAGCCATCCTCTTCACCTATAAAAGGGGATACGCTCTCTCCCAAAAGAGGACGACGGATTCTAGGATCTGAATAGCTTTAGAACTCTAAAGCTACGCAGAGCACACGCTCCAATACTTAGCGCACGTTAGAGCTCCTATCACTCTTAACCACTTGGTTTAGAGTCCAACCAGGCCTCTAACACCCCCCTTCTCATTCCATACCTGTTTGTAACCCCACAACAAACTTTGAGCACCTAGGCTCAGAAATAAAGTCACCGACCATCCAAAACTGGACGTAGGGCACGTTGCCTGAACCAGTATAAATCATGTGTCATTGAGTGCTAGGACACATCCGATCACAATGCACGGCAAAACTACAAATATTTACTTGTTGGTCACTTTTCACACTGACAGCTGCCCTGATGGCGGAGCACCGCCATAAAAGTCCTGAGAATGGAGTATTCATGCGGATGGCCGGGTGGTCACCACCCTAGGGGTGGTGCCACCGCCACCCTCTTCGGTGCCCCAACGGCTACTTTTTAGCTGTTGGAAAGTGACCGATGGGAGGGGCACCGCCATGTCCGGTGCCAGGCACCGCCGTGTTCGATGACCTCGCAGAATGCTGCTCCAAAGGGGTAATGACTCTATTTGCTTGTGGGCTTATAAATAGTGCTAGTGGCCAGCCTTCGCCCCTCTCTTGGCACTTCTAACAGCGAATACACCCTTTGAGAGCTGAGGACACCACTCCACTCACTTGCATACTTGATTTCATCATCTTGAGTGAGGTTGGAGAGCCTCTAGTGCATTGCTTAGTGTTCTAGCATCTTGTGGCACTAGTTGGGCAATTTGGGCTGGTGGAGTTCTTGTTACTCTTGGTGTTTGCCGACACCTAGATGGCCCGGTGATTGGTGGATCGTCAAGCGGAGGAAGGTGATTGTTTCTGGCTCCGTTCATTGTGATGTGAGGGGTTCTTGTGCCTTCCCCGGTGGAGCACCAAAGGCAACTCTAGTGGATTGCGCGTGGCTTATGAACCCTCATCTTGTGTTGGTTGTGCGACACCCGGTTGTGGATTAGGCGTGTGATGCCTATTAGCGCATGAACCTCCAAGTGAGTGAATCGCCACAATGGGGACTAGCTTGCCGGCAAGCAAGTGAACCTCAGAGGAAAAATCATTGTGTCTTGATTGTCTCCTCGGTATTTATTGATATTCATTGATCGATCACTTGTCACGGTGGTATATCACTTCTACCCTTCTCCCTCATTACTTTGTATTCACCTTGTGTAGCGTTTGTAGCTTGTGTTGCTCTTTAGTTGTAGTTATCTTGCTAGCTTTGTTCACCTAGGTGCAATTTAGTGACATAGCTCTTATGTGACATACTAGAGATCATAGAAATTAGAATTGGGTAGGCGGCTTGCAACCCCAAGTGTAGTGCTAGCGCAAAATTCGCTTCGCCATCTTGATGACTAATCACTTGTCTTAGTGTTATTATAAAAAAAATTTAATAAGCTATTCACCCCCCCCCCACCCTCTAGCCATTAGGACCTTTCACGGGGATAGGTGTAGGGTGCATCACATTCTCACCGGTGATCACAGTGCCAGGAAAGAAGAAAAACAGAGGGGAAGGGAAAGGTAGGGAATGATAAGTGTGTCCATAGGGCCCACTTGTCAGTGGCAGGTGAGCGAGGGGAGCAATAATGGAGACGGGGATCCCGATCTTCCATTAGGTTGTGGTAACTATCGTTGTGGCGGAGAATGACACACCGATCTGGCTTCAGATCGAAAGATCGAACCCTGCAATCTTAGCACCACAGCTCCTCTAGTTATCAACCGAGTCATGGACCAGATTGACCTCGCCAAGAAGGCTAATCCCTACCTACGCAATGAACAACACAAGCAAGAACAGGAAAGAACACAACCAAATTACAGATGAATGATTAATCTTTTAAAGTTGGGGTCTCACAAACCGATGAACGGCGAAACTGTTCTTCACGGAATAATCTAAGCAAAACCCGAACACTAATGGAGGAGTGGCGGCTATTTATGAAGACTCTAGGGTCGTGCAAGACCCCTAGACGCGCCCCTAATAGGCCCAAACACGATACATGGTCCAACGGACCAAAAGACGGTGTCGCAGCACCCTGGCAGATTCTAGATGATGTCTTGTGACCACGATTCCTGTTGATTCTGAACTGGTTTTGATGTGAGACCACTTCGATTGGCTTCCTTATCAAATTATCTTTCCATCCATATATGGATCATCAAAAACGGAGTCCGGATACATCCTGGGTGACCAGTTTAAGGCAAACTGGTCCTAGAGGCCGAGGCAGACTCGAACTTGAGTTGCTTTGGGCCTCCACCTCGGGGACTCGAACCAAATTAGCCTCGGGCCTCCTTCTTGACTTGGACACCCTTGCTGGCCTCCTTCCCCTCCATACCATATGCCAAATATGGTCATATGCACGGGTGCCATGTCCTCATCATCAGAATTTGTGGAGCTTGGAAGGCAAACAAAGAGTGATATGTATATCTGGCACTCAAGTAAGTAATAGAAAGTAATGCTGAATTATAGTCCAAAGTACTTGTTCTCGTTGCTGGTCTAAAATGTTCCAAGTACCAGGTGTGTGAAAAAGTATGGTGGATAGCAAGGTGACAGGAGTGTGAAAAACAAGTATGGTGGATGAAAACAGCAACACAAACAAGGAACCAGACAGCACACGCTAACACAGCTCACTTTGGTCTTCTCTATGTGCTCCTCGAGATATTGTTCCTCTTTTGCCCCTCTCTTTTTTTCTATTTTTTTTGTTGTCATTATTTTTTTGGGAAATTTCGACTTTTTTTGATATTTTTCCTTTACTTAGGATCACAAAAGAAGTAACCACAAAAAATATGAGCTTAAACAGGTGAAAGACGTGGCCTGTGGAAAATTCAGAAAACTTGCTCAAAATCGACACAAACCTTATGACCACGAAAAGAGGATCTTGTGACCACTTTTTGACCAATTTAAAAATTTCTGACCCCAACAACGCGGGGGATGGATGGATCCAAAAAAAATTATGATCGATTTTGATATATGGAACATCGAAATCGGAGTTCGTATGCGACAACTAGACCAGTTTTAAGAATTAGCTCCGAATTAGAGGACAAAACGGGAACAATGTGCAAAAAACTGGTCACAACAGCAAAGATTTGATGGAAACAATAGGGGAAACACATGAACTGGACTCTAACATGACCTAACCAGCAACAAGACCTCAAACAGGACACAAACTCAACACGACGGACTCTGAAACTGAAATATGCAAAGGCTATGGCGCGGAAGGTTCTAGGACAGGAAAAACGAGTATGGCACTAGACTATGGGATGAATGCGAAACACTCAAACTAGGGAATAAATGTGAACCTGACGGTATACCTTAGCTCTGATTACCACTTAATGGAGATGGGGATCCCGATCTTCCATCAGGTGGTGGTAACTATCGTTGTGGCGGAGAATAACACACCGATCCGGCTTCAGATCGAAAGATCGAACCCTGCAATGTTAGCACCATAGCTCCTCTGGTTATCAACCAAGTCATGGACCAGGTTGACCTCACCAAGAAGGCTAATCCCTGCCTGCGTAACGAAGAACACAAGCAAGAACAAGAAAGAACACAACCAGATTGCAGATGAATGATTAATCTTTCAAAGTTGAGGTCTCACAAACCGATGAACGGCGAAACTGTTCTTGACAGAATAATCTAAGCAAAACCCGAACCCTAATGGAGGAGCGGCGGCTGTTTATGAAGACTCTAGGGTCGTGCAAGACCCCTGGACGCGCCCCTAATGGGCCCAAACACGATACATGGTTCAACGGACCAAAAGACGGCATCGTAGCACCCTGGTAGATTCTGGACGCTATCTTGTGACCACGATTCCTGTTGATTCCGAACTAGTTTTGATGTGGGACCACTTGGATTGGCTTCCTTATAAAATTATCTTTCCATCCATATATGGATCGTCAAAAATGGAGTCCGGATGCATCCTGGGTGACCAGTTTAAGGCAGACTGGTCCTGGAGGCCGAGACAGACTCGAACTTGAGTTGCTTTGGGCCTCCACCTCGGGGACTCGAACCGAATTAGCCTCGGGCCTCCTTCTTGACTTGGACACCCTTGCTGGCCTCCTTCCCCTCCATACCATATGCCAAATATGGTCATATGCACGGGTGCCATGTCCTCATCATCAGAATTTGTGGAGCTTGGAAGGCAAACAAAGAGTGATATGTATATCTGGCACTCAAGTAAGTAATAGAAAGTAATGCTGAATTATAGTCCAAAGTACTTGTTCTCGTTGCTGGTCTAAAATGTTCCAAGTACCAGGTGTGTGAAAAAGTATGGTGGATAGCAAGGTGACAGGAGTGTGAAAAACAAGTATGGTGGATGAAAACAGCAACACAAACAAGGAACCAGACAGCACACGCTAACACAGCTCACTTTGGTCTTCTCTATGTGCTCCTCGAGATATTGTTCCTCTTTTGCCCCTCTCTTTTTTCTATTTTTTGGGTTGTCATTGTTTTTTTGGGAAATTTCGATTTTTTTTTATATTTTTCCTTTACTTAGGATCACAAAAGAAGTAACCACAAAAAATATGAGCTTAAACAGGTGAAAGACGTGGCCTGTGGAAAATTCAGAAAACTTGCTCAAAATCGACACAAACCTTATGACCACGAAAAGAGGATCTTGTGACCACTTTTTGACCAATTTAAAAATTTTTGACCCCAACAACGCGGGGGATCGACGGATCCAAAAAAAATTATGATCGATTTTGATATATGGCACATCGAAATCAGAGTTCGTATGCGACAACTAGACCAGTTTTAAGAATTAGCTCCGAATTAGAGGACAAAACGGGAACAATGTGCAAAAAACTGGTCACAACAGCAAAGATTTGATGGAAACAATAGGGGAAACACATGAACTGGACTCTAACATGACCTAACCAGCAACAAGACCTCAAACAGGACACAAACTCAACACGACGGACTCTGAAACTGAAATATGCAAAGGCTATGGCGCGGAAGGTTCTAGGACAGGAAAAATGAGTATGGCACTAGACTATGGGATGAATGCAAAACACTCAAACTAGGGAATAAATGTGAACCTGACGGTATACCTTAGCTCTGATTACCACTTAATGGAGATGGAGATCCCGATCTTCCGCCAGGTGGTGGTAACTATCGTTGTGGCGGAGAATAACACACCGATCCGACTTCAGATCGAAAGATCGAACCCTGCAATGTTAGCACCATAGCTCCTCTGGTTATCAACCAAGTCATGGACCAGGTTGACCTCACCAAGAAGGCTAATCCCTGCCTGCGTAACGAAGAACACAAGCAAGAACAAGAAAGAACACAACCAGATTGCAGATGAATGATTAATCTTTCAAAGTTGGGGTCTCACAAACCGATGAACGGCGAAACTGTTCTTGACAGTAATCTAAGCAAAACCCGAACCCTAATGGAGGAGCGGCGGCTGTTTATGAAGACTCTAGGGTCGTGCAAGACCCCTGGACGCGCCCCTAATGGGCCCAAACACGATACATGGTTCAACGGACCTAAAGACGGCATCGCAGCACCCTGGTAGATTCTGGACGCTATCTTATGACCACGATTCCTGTTGATTCCAAACTAGTTTTGACGTGGGACCACTTGGATTGTCTTCCTTATAAAATTATCTTTCCATCCATATACGGATCGTCAAAAACAGAGTCCGAATGCATCCTGGGTGACCAGTTTAAGGTAGACTGATCCTGGAGGCCGAGACAGACTCGAACTTGAGTTGCTTTGGGCCTCGACCTCGGGGACTCGAACCGAATTAGACTCAGGCCTCCTTCTTGACTTGGACACCCTTGCTAGCCTCCTTCCCCGCCATACCATATGCCAAACATGGTCATATGCATGGGTGCCATGTCCTCATCAAGCAGGCTCCTCTCTAACGTGTTCGCGCATTGGACCAGAGCAGGGTCTCATGGGCCTGGGCCTTACATGCGGGAAAGGGGAGACGGGGTGCAGGAGTAGGCCAGCTTGGCCAAGTCCTTACGTGTGCGTGGGCAGGTCAAGTGGACCAGCTAGGCCTTGGCTGGTCTGCTGAGCTCTTTTCCCTTTTCTTTTTCCCTTTCTATTTTCTATTTCTATTTCTAAACCTTTCCCCTTACTAAAGATGGCAATAGGGACCTACGACCCGATACACGATGGGTATTTACTCCACTAGGGTTCGATTATGGACTAAACATGCTACCCATGGGTACACAAATGTGCAAAATCCTTCAACCATTAGGTACGCGGGTTTGAAATGTTCTAGTAGTACCTATACCTATTAACCCATGGGTGAAAATACCTAGAAGTCCACATAGACATTCTACCTTCCTTGGTCCAAAATGAGAGTAGTCCAGCCCAAATAAGTGGTAGTTGCTTGTGTACATAGGACGTAGGTTGCCGGCAAGCAACCAAACCATGAGGATAAATCTTGGTGTTCATATCTCTCTTGCCTGGTTTGGTTTCCATACTATCACCTTGTATTTACATTCCTATACTTGTCTTGTGTGGTAGCTTGCTTGGGTAGCCTAGTGGTAGTTAGACCTAATTGTAATTGTTCCTAGTTTTGTAGTTCGTTTTAGTGGTAGCTCTCTAGTTGCTAATGTAGTTTGCTTGATTGTGTGAAATCAACCTAGAGATCATAGCAACTAGAATTGTGAAGGAGGCTTGCTTGTGGTGAAATAGAGCTAGAGCAAGTAGATTGCATAATCGTCATCTTATTTACTAACAACCTTGCTCTAGTCAATTTGTGAGTTTGTAGGGAATTTTTATAGGCTATTCACCCCCCCTCTAGCCATTTAGAGCCTATCAGTGGCTTGATCATATCCCATGGAATGATATGATCCACTTCATGTCATCACATGGCCTCATAGGTTCATCGGTCATAGGATAGCTTGCTCTTCATCATTGCACCTTGTCCATCGGTGCCAAGCCCTTCGCTCTAGCTTCACCACCTCAATGGTCCATCACACCCAAGCCTTGGCTTTCCCTTCACACTAGCAACCAAGTCCTTAGTAACCAAGCCTTGTCTCTTGATCTTCTCCACCTAGCCACATTGAAAACCCTAGTTTGGTTTTGGCTAATTAATGAAACCTATTGGACTAATCATTTAATCTAGGTGCTTGATCAAGATAGGATGGTCCAAGGCCAAGTGGTGAAGCAAGATGAAGTCCATGGAGATGAAGATGGACAAGTGATGATGATCAAGCTCCTATTTAGAAAAGAAGAAAGAGAAAACAAAATCCTAAGGAGATCAAGGCCAAGGCATAAATAAGATTTTGTTTTGCCACACAAGATACCATAGAGGGTGTGTTTGGGTTTAGGATAGATAGCCATACTATGAAGAGGGGATAATCATGATTAAAATGGTTATCAAGTGCCACTAGGTGATTTCATACTTGCATATGCATTAGGACCTAGTGTGCTAACAATTAACCCTTGAAAATGCTTTGAAAATACGCTAACACACGTGCACAAAGGTGGGACACATTATGGTTAGCAACATGGAAGCAAGGGTGAACTGGTTGAAGAGATACAAATCAATTTGGAGATGAAATTGTCGACCGGACTTAGGCAGCTAGGGGGTCCAGACCCAGGGGCGCGTCCGGTCTCGACCTAAACCCTAGGTCGAGGGTGCGGCTTTGGCTACAAACTCAGCGTAGGGGCACATTCAAACCAAAGTCTCAGATTTTGGTTTAGTGGAGTAGCGGCGGCACGGGCATGTGGTGTGACAAGGCGCTCCGGACCCTACTAGGGAGTCCAGACAAAGCGAGTGCACTGCGTCCGGAGCTCCTCGAACATCTCTATATGAAATTCAAGGAGACTGGATGCTAGCTCCAGACCCTACCTAGTAGCAGGTCCAAACTCTGCTACGCGGGTCCAGTCAAGGAGCTAAAGTAGCAGGGGTGACATGGCACGTTCGGGTGCTCTAGACCCTACTGTGTCTGGGTATGGATGCTCCATTCGGACTCAGTCTGGATGAGTTTGGGCGCTCTGGAACCTTTCTGGAGTGCTCTAGATACGCCTAGGAGTTGTTCCGGACGCTAGTGCATGTGTTCGGTCCAGAGCCTGTGATCGCTCGCGCGAGATGACCATTAGAGATCAATGGACGACATTAAATGAGATGGACACATGGCAGCATCTGGTGGTTCGGACCCTATTGGGCGTTGGTCCGGATGCTCTAGGAAATTCTGGTCTGGACCCCTCCCCCCCGAGAGCATAATAGTTGGATGAGTGGTTGGGGCTCTATAAATAGAAGAGGGCCGGCTCTAGCTCAATCTCTTGCACATTTGCATTAGTGATACATCCTTGTGAGCTAAAGATAACACCTCCTACTCATCTCCTCCATTGATTCATCCTCATAGTGAGATTGGGAGTGATCCAAAGTGCATTTGCTTGAGTGATTGCATCTAGTGGCACTTGAGGATCGTTCTAGCTGTGATTTTCTTGTTACTCTTGGTGTTTGACTACACCTAGATGGCTTGGATCTACTTAAGGAGGTTGGCATGTATTGGTGATTGTTCGTGGCCATCTCTCGATGGATTTCTGAGGGTTCTTTGGCTTATTCCCCGGTAGAGCGCCAAAAGCACCTCTAGTGGATTGCTCGTGAAGTTGAGTGCCCTCATCTTGTGTAGGTTCTTGCTGCACCCTAGTGTAGGGCTTGGCGTGGTGCCAATTAGCTCATGAACCACCAAGTGAATTAGCCTTCACAACGAGGGATTAGCGTGTCAGCAAGCACGTGAACCTCAGGGGAAAAATCTTGGTGTCTCTCTTGGTTTTCTTGTGTATTATTATCTCTTGCCATGATCGGTATACTACTCTTCACTTGAGCTTTTTATTCCTATATTCTTGCCTAGTGTAGTAGTAGTGGTAGTTGTAGTAGCTAGCTTAGTTGCTTTTAGTGTTAATTAGTTAGCTAGCTAGCACAACTAGAAGTAAGTGTAGTGACTTAGCAAATTGATTGATATAGAGATCATAGTCACTAGAATTGATTGGATAGGTGGCTTGCAACCCTATTAGAGCTAGAGCAAAAAGCTTTGCTAATTGTCGTACTAATCCTTTGCTCTAGTGATTTTTTTAGAAAATTTAATTAGGCTATTCACCCCCTCTAGCCATTTGGACCTTTCACACATGACATTATGTCATGTCTCATATGTAATGAGCTCCTTCATCTCACTAGTTGATCACTTTCAACATGTCCAATCTACCTCTTCACCATGGCTCTATGTATTGCTCATACTAGTGTAGATGTGGACTAAACACATGAGTATCTCACTTCTGTAAGGAAAATGGACCTCGGCCCTTTTAAAGTTAGGATTTTGGTGATTGATGACAACACGACCAAAGCAAGCAAATAATAATATATGTGAAAATTTAAAAACTATCTACTTGCTAGGATGCAATGCAAAGGCAAGTTTATTTGATGCTAAAGATATCACTTGTATGAACTTTTGGAAAACTTATCTTGCCCTTGCAAATGTCCCCAAGTGGCATTATGGACTTAAGCCTCCCCCTAACTTCATAATCCACTATCCTCCCTTTCTCGGACCATTTCCAATTAGGGTTCTCCCCTTTGATCTATGTGTTGGGCTTGCTTTTGGTCCTACAAATTATCCCCTTTAGAATAAAACACCGAAAAGGAAGATATTACTAGCACAAGGGAGGGTCAACTTTTGTGATCCTTTGTATGTGGAGTGGAATAGATCACAAAACTTGACTCTCGCATTACATAGATTAAGCTCTCCCTAAATATATGCACACATGTGGTGGATGGAAAAGTATATGAATAATTGGCAAATTAATGCATAAGGGAGTTTAATCTATATAATGCATGGAGAAAGCATATAAATAACAAATTGAAATCAACATGATGATACCGGTTTAGGAATACCACATGTAAAAACCAATTTGATTGACACCACTTGCAATGGGTGGTGGATTTTTGAAACATGATGCTTATCTCTAGGGACTCCATTTTTCTTGCAATGAGACTACTACACACAAAATAATTTTGAAAAGAATGTTAGTCTCAAAACATCCAACTTGTAGAATAAACCCCCCTAAATTTGTGCATACAAGCATAGAATACTTGTAGGAGACATGCACATTGATTTTTGAAAATCAAAATACCACTTGAAAGATGACGTCACATGAATGTGAGAATCATTTTCATGAATGATATTTGGGGAAAATTATCTACAATTTGGACTTTGGCACATATAGGATAATTACTTGTAAAATAAGCTATGTGTCGTGCTCCTAAACAATTTAAACCATGTAGGTTTGCTTCAAGAGTTAAGAGAGAAACCGAGCAACCTTACCATATGATTTACCTAGTGTATGCATGGAAAAGATTAAACATGCAAATGCAAACCTAGGCATGAAAAGGAACTAGATGCTAATTGAAATTGCAAGAAATTAAATCTAGTTATCTAACATGGGAAGGGGAATTTGGGTCCATAATTTACACTAACCCACTTGGCAATTACCTTATCCATCATGATGCACCCAAACTATGGCAAGTCTCCAAATTCCCCGAAGTCCATCGGACTTCTCACTTCCCGTTCGGGACCCAAACCTTCTTGGCGCTCTTCATGTTAGAAATGATCTCCTTTGGCACCCAAATATGTTTGGCCCCTCTGTTGGCTTGCTTGTTCACATTGATGGCCACCACCTTGTCATTCTTTTTCCTTCTTCAAGAGGTAAGGTGTGGAGGCCTTCTTGTCCACCTTGTTGGTATAGGTGTTGGACAGCTTGCTTGTTTGCTTTTGTTTTTCTCTTTCTTCTTAGCTCCTCCCCCATTCTTCTCCTTGCACTCATAGGACTTGTGGCCTTCCTTGTGGCACACATAGCAAACCATGGTTTGTTCTTCATCAAGCTTCTTCACTCCCTTGACGGAGTTATCTTGATGAAGTTTGGTTTGCTCCGTCTTGCCTTGCACTTGAGTCAAATCCTTGGTGAGGCGAGCCACTTCTTGCTTGAGTTGCTCATTCTCCAATGCAACCTCTTATGTATATGTTTCTACAACAACTTTATCAAAACAAACTTGGTCACAAAAGGGTGAGTCTAAAACACATAAATTATTGCAAGTAGAGGCATCCTTTTTAATTGTTTCATTTGATTCATCAATTTTAGGATCCTTGGGGTGCTACCGATAGCTTTAAGTTTGCTAGCTAGCTCATTATTTTATTCCTCAAGAATTTTCATTTTAATGAGCAAATTTTCATGAACATTTTATTTACTAGCTAACTTTCATTTTAGATCATCAATAATCTCTTTATCGGTAGTGTTGTCACAATTCTTTAATTTTAACTTAGTGTACTTATCCTTAAGTTCACTAATTTGTTCCCTTTGTTGTATGCAAACTTCATTAAAGAATTGGACTTGTTTCTTAAGCTCATCATTAGAGGGTTCTTCATCATCATATTCATAACTATCACTCTCACTAGAGGAGGATGAGCTTTCGTTACCTTGTGCCATAAGGCACGTGTGAGAGGAACTTGACAATGAGTACTTGTCACCGTGCCTCTTGTGTTGGGCTTCATCTTCATTTGATGAATCATCCCAAGTCTTGATTGTGGTGAGGGTTTGGTGTTTCTCCTTTCTTGCCTTCTTATTTGTCTTGGGTGTGGGCATATTTAGACAAAATTTCACAAAGTGTCCCAACTTGCCACATCCATAGCATTCTTTCTTTCTTTGCTCATTTCTTTGATCGGTGAAGATGAAATCTTGAATTTGGATGGGCACACCCTTGACATTGAGCCTTTGGGTCATCTTCTCCACCTTGTTGATAAGTTTGATAGATTATTCATCAAGGTCAGAGGTGGAGGAGGAAGATTGATCATCATCGCTTGATTCTTCATCATCATCATCTTCTTCTTCTTCTTCTTCTTCATCTTCACTTGAGGAGCTTGAGCTTGATCTTGTCTCAACTTGCTTGCCCTTCATCTTCTTTTTCTCACTACATGCGAGAGCTTTGCCTTTGCTTGATGAAGAGGGTTCTTCTTGACCAATCTTGTGTGACATTTCAAATGCCACTATCTTGCCAATGACTATGGCCGGGGTCATGGTGCTCAAGTCCTCCATGTTGTGAAGGATGGTGATGATGCTTATATATTTCTTTTGTGGTAGCATAGAGATGATCTTCCTCACGATGTCCGCATCACCTAGCTTTGTTAATCCTATAGAATTGAGTTCGTTGATAATTAGATTCAAACGAGAATACATATCACAAACAAGCTCATTTTCATTCATTTCAAAAGAATCATAACTTTGTTTTGCTAGGCAATGTTTTTGCTCACGGACATTACTTGTGCCATCATGGATCTCTTGGAGTTTTAACCAAATTTCATGTGCCGTATTTAAAGTGAATACTTGGTTAAACACATCCATGCGAAAAGATTCAAACAAGCAATTTTTAGCTCTAGCATTAAAATGCATTTCTTTTTCTTCACTCTTAGTGGGTTTATCGGGATTCTTAATGGGTTTTATCCCATCACTAGTGACTCTCCAAACACACAAATCAACCACCTCAAGGTGACAAGCCAGTCTAGCTTTGTAATAGGGAAAGTTAGTGCCGTCAAAGTGCGGAGGTCTAGAGATATCTATCCCAACCACTATAAATAGCGTCGGCATAACTGCGGTGAAGCCAAAGGTCCAAATTAAGCCAACCGGCTTTGATACCACTTGTAAGGATCATGACGCCTAAGAGGGGGATGAATTAGGCAACTTAAAAATCTACTTCTAACTATAGCTTCTAATTCCACCTAGTTAAAACCTATGCAAGAAAGTAATCTATCTAAATGTATCACTAAGGTTTTTCTAGGTGTGTTGCTATCTCTACCGCAAAAGAGTTATGCACCCTAGGTTCCAATCCTATCAACTAGCCTATCAAACTAAGCTAGGAAAGTAAGCACACAACCAAGGTACATAATATAAATGCAAAAGGTAAAGATGAGGTAGAGATGCAAACTCCCATCGATGACTCTGGTATTTTTACCGAGGTATCCAGAAGCCCCAAGCTTCCCCCCTAGTCCTCGTTGGAGCCCCTCGCAAGGGCCAAGCTCCCAGACAGGTAACTTCGTGGATAGCCCTAGGCTTTCCTCACGCGCAAGTGGGTCTCCAGTGTGCCTTCTGGCAAGCCTCTCCCGGACTGCTCCCTACCGTCTTCACTATCAAGCTTACGGCCAAAACACCGCGGGCCTTGTTTTCTTCGGTACATGGTGGCGGCCACACCACAAACGCGGTTGGTGTGGTCTCGCAAGACTACAAGCCCAGACGAGTACAAATACGGTGCGCGCAAGCACCTTAGGTTTAGAAGTATGCAAACCTCACTAGCAACTAGACCTAAGCCTAGAGCAAGCGCATATGAGCATGGTCTAACTAATCTAAGCACTTCGCAAAGCACCTACGCTAATCACCAAGTGATCTTTAACTCTATGCATATGGAGAGCACAAATGAGGTGTAGCAACACCCTCCTATCTTCCCTCAGCTCCCTCACACTCCAAATGGCCGGTTGGGGTGGTATTTATAGCCCTCAAGTGGAGAACTAGCCATTGGGGACAAGTTCCACTTTTCTGCGTGGGCACCGGATATGGCGGTGCCAGGCATCGGACAGGGCGGTGGCAGCCACATGGACTAGCCGTTACTCACTGACATTCTGGCTATTGGGACACTGTTCATAGGGCGGTGCACCGCCACCCTTGGGCGGTGCCCCTGTCCTGCTTTTGCTGCCCTCTAGAAAAATAGGGCGGTGGCACTGCCACCCCCTGACTGTGCACCGCCATCCCATGGCGGTGACCAGGGCGGTGCCCCTGTCCTGTTTTTGTTGCCCTCTGGAAAAATAGGGCGATGGCACCGCTACCCCCTGACTGTGCACCGCCACCCCATGGCGATGACCAGGGCGGTGCACACCTTGTTGTCCGATGGCACCCCCTTCTCCAGCAGCAGCAGCCCTCTTGTTTTGGTGGCACCACCACCCCCTGGCGGTGCACCACCACCCTAGGGTGGTGACCAAGGCAATGCCCCTTCTTCTCGCATCGACATTGTGGCTTCTTTATCTTCGTGCCTTGGACTCCTATCTTCATTCCTATGTTGATCACACGTACTTTTGTGTCTTCCTTTGAATGTTGATCAAAATCTTCACATTCCAATCTTGGTCCAATCCGCATTTGCATCCTATTGCACTATAAAATAAATACTTGCAAATACGTTAGTCCAACTTGGTCTTGTTGATCATCAAACACCAAAATCCTAACTTTAAGTGGGTCAGAGGTCCATTTTCCTTACAATCTCCCCCATTGACATTATGTCCTATTTTTCCATAGGACAGCAAAAACGGGACAAGGGCACCGCCTTGGTCACTGCTCTAGGGTGGCGGTGCACTGCCCCATGAATAGTGTCCCAATGAGTGGAATGCAAGTGAGTAATGGCTAGTCCACGTAGCTGGCACCGCCCTATCTAGTGGCAACCTCTTCTCTCGCAGCTGCAGCCCTCTTTTTTTGGTGGCACCGCCACCCTAGGGCGGTGACCCTTCTTGCATCGACGTCGGGCCTTCTTTATCTTCGCGTCTTGGACTCCTATCTTCATTCATATGTTGATCACACGCCCTTTTGTGTCTTCCTTTGAATGTTGATTAAAATCTTCACGTTCCAACCTTGGTCCAATCGCGTTTGCATCCTATTGCACTATAAAATAAACACTTGCAAATACGTTAGTCCAACTTGGTCTTGTCGATCATCAAACACCAAAATCCTAACTTTAAATGGGCCGGGGTCCATTTTCCTTACAATGTCAAACACATTATTCCACCTAAGATTGTCATTCAATTACCAAATTCAAACTAGAACTTTTAATCTATCTCTTTTTGGTAATTGATGTAAATCTACAAAGATATGAAAATTAAGCATTCCAAGGTAGCACTTCACACAAGTGTAAATTGCTAACTTGGTTTGGATTGAGTTACTTATTCAACATTATGACCACTTTTTAAGATTTGGTAGTGATAACTCCTCCTACATATGTGCTCAAATGGTTTGGCTTCAAGTTTGCACACATGAATAAATATGAAATTTATAGGAGTGTTACCACTACTAAGTAATGCTAAGGTATACAAGATAAAAATGTACATTTCTAATGTGTATACCACTTTGAAATCATCCTTAGAATCAACACCCTGCTAGACACAAGTGAAAATAGATAGGAATTTTTTTATTTTTAATTCTTTTTTATTTAATAATTTAATAATAATCGCTCCTAAAAAATTTTGAGGATTTGACCCTTTTGGTCGCGGTAGCGCGACCAAACAACGTTGTAGCGTCGCTGGCGCAGCAACATCCATCACGTTATACGGTATTTCTGACGTGGAAAACGCTGTCACGCCACTCCAGTATTGTTCTGTCGCGTCACTGGGTGGCGTGACAAGATAAAACCTTTGAAAAATCATAACTCTTTGATACGACATCAGATGAAGATGAAATTTATATGAAAATTGTAGCCCTCGATGATATCTACAACTTTGTTGTTTTGAGTTTTTTGATTCGAGGAAGTTAAGATGCTCAACAAAATAATATAAAATTTTATGAGCATAATAACCGCGTACAAATGCTGTCGCATTAGACAAATAATATATTTTTCATATGGTGTCAAATGAAAATACTTTTTACATCAAAGTTGTAGCTCTCAATGAGATCTACAACTTTATAATTTTGAGTTTTCACATTTAGAGCCGCTTAAATGCTCAAAAAAATAATATAAAATTTCAGCAGCAAAAATAAATCGCTTACTAGGGCTTATCGCATTAGAAAAATAATATCGTTTTGGTATCATTTTAAATGAAGGTACTTTTTATATCAAAGTTGGAGCTCTCATTTAGACCTCACTAAGGGATACAACTTTAATATAAAATGTATCTTCATTTGACACCATACAAAAATGATATTATTTTTCTAAGCGGCAAGCGCCAGTACGCGAGTATTAAACTGCTGAAATTTTATATGATTTTTCCGTATATCTTAACGATCTCAAATGTAAAAACTCAAAACTATAAAGTTGTAGATCTCATTGAGAGCTACAATTATCATATAAAAAGTATCTTAATTGGACAACATACAAAAAAAGATGTTATTTTTCTAATGCGACAAGCACTTACTCGGTTATTATGCTCCTAAAATTTGATATTATTTTTTTGAGCATCTTAACATCCTCAACTGAAAAAACTCAAAACTATAAAGTTGTAGATCTCATCGAGGGCTACAATTTTCATATAAACTTCATCTTCATCCTACGTCGTGTCAAAGAGTTATGATTTTTAAAGTTTGATCTTGTCACGCCACTCCCGGTGGCGTGACAAAACAATACTGTCACACCAGCGAGAGTGGCATGACAGCGTTTTCCACGTCGAAAACGCTGTCTAACGTGGCGGATATTGTCGCGCCAATGCATGTGGCATGACAACGTTATTTGATCATGCCAAAAGGTTAAATCCACAAAAATTAGGAGCAATTATTATTAAAATATTGAATAAAAAGGATTAAAAAATAAAAATTCTCCAATTAGATACCACATGAGATCAATATTATAAATAAGGCTCTAGTTACCACTTGCTAACTAGACTTAGTTCTAGATACCACTAGTTAGATCAAACATCATCCAAGTCTTAGTCTAGCAAACACTTGCACACAAGCATGATACCGCATGATAAACTACTATACATATGAAATCAAGCAAATGAAATACACGATTCAAATGCATCAAACATTTAATTTATGCGCTTGCTCGTCCTACTTGTGTGCTTCTCTCAAGGATTTTGATCCCCATTCTATTCTTCAATCTTGCTTGTGTTGGTGAAACATATGCTCCAATTGCAAGATTGTGCTCTTGATCCCACTTGTTAAATTAAACTTAATTTGATCAATGCCTCCCCCTTAGTCCATGTCCATGTCCAACTCTCCCCTTTGCAGATCTTACTCTCTCCCCTTTTGCATATCTTTGTTCCAATCTTTCCCCCTTGTCATTAGTTACCATAAAAGGGTTGTACTAGGGTGTGGAAAGGTTGACATCACTTTGAATCTTGTATTTTTTATGGACACCACTTGATAAAAATTTGAATGATGTTGGTGAGGAAAGTCTTGTCTTCATTTGGACATCACTTAAAGTTGAGGATCACTTGTGGTCACCACCAGTTGACACCACTTGATAGAATGAACTAGGCATCACTTGTGAGAGCATACCACTTGATGAAATGTGATGATCTAGATTCCACTTGTTAATCTTCAATGATGATGTGGATACCACTTGTTGGATTTTGCATTTCCTATCTTCTTCTTGAACACTTGTCAAAGAGTGTGATACTTAAAATTCAAAATCTAGGGTGAGTAGTATCATGACTATCCATGTGAATAACAACAGTGATTATTCCTTACAAAGCAGACTATTTTTTGATAGGTTACAAAGCAGACTTTAGTTAGATAACTTTAGTTCGATAACCTTGTGTTCGTCGATCACCGAAATCAAAATTAGGCTTTTCAAACATTCAAACAACTCTTGCTTAAGCGATGTATGACAAGCTAGCAGATTGGCAGATGGCAGTGGTGACGCCAAGACCACAACCACAAACCACCGGACAACTACCATCCGGACATGCCGACGATACCGCATCCCATGCAATTATGCCAAACCAACCTCCTTCCCAAAATAAATCTTGTTTTTTTGAAGTCATTTTTTTTAAGTTTGACCAAATATATAAGAGTACATGTACATAATAAGTATATGGTAGCCTAATCATGATCATCTAGCCTACGACTTCTTAATCTTAGCTTGCAGTGCAATCTGCAAGTAAAGCTAGACTAATAAACCTTTTCTATCTCAAAAATACATGTGTGATCGCTAAACGTAACAGGCAGAAACAGCGTCCGAAAAAAAAATGCCCAGACAAACGACTGCATAGTTCAGACCAAAAAGTTGCTCCTTCAAAGGAACGTGCAGATGCCCTTCCTTGCTGGCTTCCATCTAATAATGTCTTTTGACGTTGACTACACAGTTGGAGTTTGTATGATGGATGAAGCTGCTTGGTTATCAAAAATTTGTGATATAAGCTCAGTGTTCCAATTTTGAGATTGTTGGCATAAAAGGTCGCTTACAGTTTTAGGAAGGGGGGATACAGTGATAGGGAAGTTAAGATGATCATAGATGGAGTTCCAGATTGAGCACCAAGGACCAGATACTTGAGTCCCCCTTGTGAATCTGAATAGTGCATTGATTAACTAGAACTTGTTTCATTTGTAAAATGGAGCCCCAAAAGATGGATTTAGTATTAGAATTGCTAGAAAACCAGAAGCTTGTGTTGGGATAATACTTTGATTTAAGTATGGCAGTAAGAAAAGAATCTTTTTTGGTGGCAATGTTCAAAGCAGCATGAAGAATTAGACTGCGATTTACAGTGCTGAGATCTCTAGTACCAAGACCCCCATTTTCTTTATTTTGGCAAATATCCTTCCAGGATCGAAAATGAAATGGAGAAGTGGAGTTGTCCTCCTGCACACCAGCCCACCAGAATTTTCTAATAATTGAAGTGATTTTAGAAATAAATTTTTTGAAAACAACACCGTGGACATGTAATATATGGGTATAGAAGCAAGGACTGAGTTGATGTATGTTAAATGGCCAGCATGATTTAGCTAAATAGCTTTAATGGTAGTAAGTTTAGCCCTGAATTTGCTTAAGATGAAATCGTACGCCTTAGATCTATCATTGTGGTTAAAAATGAGAGGATGGCCTAGGTGGATGGTATTCGGTGAAAGATCATAAACCGGGAAGACACTCCGAACAGCTTGCCTGTTATTTTAATCAACATGTTTGCTGAATAAGATAGAAGATTTAGCTAAATTAGGCATTTGACCGGAAAGAGCACAGAAATTTTGAAGAACAGAGTTGATTTTGGTGGCCTCATCAAGGGTGGCTTGACCACAGATTATTAAGTCATCAGCAAAAAGGAGAGAATGTATGTGGGGGCTATTTGGACCCAGGGTGATCCCATGGATATTATTGCAATCAATGTTATTTTGCAGTATGATGGAAAGCTCATTGAATGCAAGAACAAACAGATAGGGAGATAGAGGGCAGCCTTGTCAAATACCTCTCTGTGGGAGAAAGGCATCAGTAGGTTCACCATTAACAAGAACAGAAATGGTGATTGTGGATATGCATGCATAGATTAATGAGATGAAATGGCTTGTGAACCCTTGCCTTCTAAGAGCCTCAGTAATGAAATTCCACTCAATTCTGTCAAAAGCTTTAGCAACATCAAGTTTCAGCAAAAAAGCTTGTTGTTTCCAAGATTTAAGGTGAAAGGAGTGGATGATTTCTTGAGTTATGATAATGTTAGAAGCAATGTGTCTTCCCTGAACAAAAGCAGTCTGACTAGGGTGGATGATACTTGGAAGGTGATGTTTGATTCTATTAGCAAGAGATTTGGCAATTATTTTATAGCTTACATTGCAAAGGCTTATAGGGCAAAAATCTTTAGGAGTAGCTGGTGAAATGATTTTAGGAATAAGTGCTATGTAAGTGCTATTTATTTTTGGACATAGTCTACCATTTTGATAGAAGGAGGAGACAAGGTTGTGCACATCAGAGCTTACCCAGGACCAAGATGCCTTGTCCAAGGCTGCATTGAGGCCATCCGGACCAGGGGCAGTATTATTCCTCATATTCTTGACAATGGTATGAAGTTCCTGCAAATCTGGTATTGAGTTAGTGTAAGCATCAGTTGTTGGTACCTGTCTGTCGCCTTCTATCTGGTGCTGCTCTTCATCATGGTTCTGATCTGCATTGTTAGGAGCTTGGGAGGTAAAGATTTCAGTGAATCATTGATTAACCGTTTCAGCTAGCTGTTGGGGAGTGGTGGAAACAGTGCCATTTGGATTTTGAAGATGGGTTATGCAATTTCTTCTGGCTCGTTTGAGAATTGCTTGATGGAAGAAGGATGTGTTTCTATCTCCAGAGATGCACCAATTTTTTTGTATCTTTGCCAGTGGAAAGTTTCTTGTTTGAGTAAGATAGTGTGGTGTTGGAATGCAAGCTCTTTCTGGATGCTTTGGTTCGGTTCAGCTGGCGGTTTCTTTTGTTGCTGAAGGAGGGCGTCTTCTATGGCTTGAAGCTGGTCAGAAATTTTGGGCTTTGATTTTCTCCAAGCTTTGAGGTCAGCAGCAAGATAAGAGATTTTTTTTGTGGACAGGTCTAAAGTTGGATTTTCGCCACCTTTGTTTGGCAATTTTCTGGAAGTCATTTTCTAGTAACCACCAGTTTTCAAAGCGGAAAGGTTTTTTTATTTTTGGACAGGAGGATTCAAGAAGAGCTAGAATAGGAGCATGATCACTTTTCATCATTGGAAGATGATAGACTGAGGTGGTGGGATAAGTTGTGCACCATTCTGCATTTGCAAGAAACCTGTCCAAACGCTCATAAGTAGGGTTAGTATTAAATCTCTTGTTAGTTCACGTGTATGCAGGTCCATTATATCCCAAATCAACCAATCCACAATCTTTAATCATACAACAGAATTCAGAAATACGTTTAGCATTACCTGGATTGGGACCCATCTTTTCATTAGCATGCACAATATTATTAAGGGAAAATTGGCTGCCGGACACTGAAAGTGACCACCCTTTGCTGCTGGACACCCAAAATAGACCGATTTGCTAGGGGACATACTAGTTCTTGGTAAATTTGCTAGTGGACACTCTGCCTAATAAAGTATTCATTTCTGGCTTTGAGGAGAGAGAAGCACGGTGAAATATCCTTTTTGCCCCTGGCTATTTCTTCTACCTTAGTCTCCTTCCTCTGGCCACGGCCATGGCCATGGAGATATTGCTGCTACTCGTGTGGAGGGGGAAGGGGCTCTGGCAGGGGGCCGGGCTGGCCAGCAACATGATGGTGGCGCGGGGCCCACGCACGGGCCATGCTGGGGCCGGCTGGGTGGCCACGGCAGTGGCCGAGCGGCCATAGGGCGCCGGCGGCGCTGCTGGGCAGCAGCACGCGCGCGAGGAGGGGCCTCGACGGGGCCGGGCTAGCCCGCGGTGCGGCGGCTTCACGAGGCGGCGGCGGCTACCCTGCTTTGCTCAAGCCGTTTCCCCTCCCTCTGTCTGCACCCACGGAGAAGCACGTCGCCGCCAACACCACCTCCACCGCCACCAAATTCACCGTCGTTGCCGCGCCAATACTCCGATTCCAGTCCCCCGCAGCAGCTCCATGACCTCCTCCCACCCTTCCAACTAGCTGCACCGCCGCTCTCCACAGGTAAAGGTCGGGCGGGCCATTGCCACCGCCGCGCCCGCCATTGGCGCCGTCAAGCAGAGCTCGCGCGTGGCCGACGCACCTCCGTCTCCCTCCGTTCTCCTCCTTTCTCGTTTTGGTGTCGCCCTAGGTAGTTGGAGCCCATGCGGGTGGCCGTTGGCCATGGCCTTCTCTGCCGTAGAACGCCGAGCACCACCGCCATGAGCTCACTGCGGCATCGCCATACACATGGCTACGCTTCACGCCTATGTAACAACCCAGGTTTTCCAATAACCCAAAATCTGAATTTATAAATTTTTCTAACAAAACCCATGCATGGTGAGTGAGTGTGCATACTAGGAAACCACCCATGTAGTTGCACATGTAGAACCCAAGTTAGCATGGTTGAACATTTCTGCATCTTAATTCCACTTGTGAGTTGCTTCTTCTTGATTTTATGTGATGCAATAAAATCAATTAAACCTTTCAACAAATTATTGTGTGCCCTAGGTGACCTCTAGTGGACCCCTAGGGTGTATACATGATGGCAACACATGTATACATGCATAGAAGCCCTAGGTGTAGTGTGGAAATAGAAATAGAAATCGAAAAGGGATTGGAAAAAGGGAGGAAAATAGAAAAGCGAAAGAAGCCAAGAAGCGAGAAGAGTCTGTGCCGAGGCCCGACCTCTCCCCAATCGTGCCCCACCTCATGGCCTGCCTAGCACCACAGCCCAGCCCGCTACTGCGCCAAGGCCACAGACCCTTGCCCCATGCCCAAAGACAGCCCACACCCCACGTCGCGACGTGCTGCCGCCGTTGTTTTCTTCCACAGCCGCTGACGCGTGGACCCCGCCTGTCATCCTCTCCGTTTCCCCCTCTCCTCCTTTGCTTTTGTGGCCGAGGCAGAGCACCCCACCGACGAGCATCCGAGGCCACGCCCATATCCTTGCCGCCTGTTCCCAATCCATTAGGTGAGGGCGCACGGATGGGCGCCACGTCCACGATCCGTGGCACCCCTGCTCCTCCCCCTGCCAACGCCGCGTCGCTCATGACATCGCCACCATGGCCCGCACTACTGACGCCGCCCCACCATGACCGCGGCCGCCTATAAAAGGGCACCCTTGGTGCCCTAGCACCCCTCCCACGCCCCGCCGCCACTCTGTGGCCGTCCACATTCCACAACCGAGCCAAAGGAGAAGGAGGAAGGAGGAAGGAAAGGGAGGATCAAGCCTCGCCGGAGCCGCCTGTGACCGCCAGTGATAAGGACGACGCCGATGGCCTTCTTCCCTGTCGTGGATCGGTACGGCGCTGCTACACTTCGACACGACCACGACTCACCATGCAACCACCACCCTAACTTCACCACCACCTTTGGTGAGCACCCTGGCCCCCCTTGTCCACCACCGTCGAGCACGTGCCATGGCCGCCTCTGCGTCCTCCGCACCATGGAGGGCCAAGGTCGAGCCTTTGGCCGCCGCGCTACGCCACACGCACCCACGCGCACCTTCACGAACACTCACGCAGCCATGCTGAGCCTTGGACGCTCGGGAACACCAGCGTCTCGCACGCATACTGGGCGCGCTCGCCATGGCCTGAGCACGGCCAAGGCAGAGCCGTTCCGCCGTCACCAAGCTGGTAGAGGTAGAAAGCCCACTTCAGCAAGCCTCGCCTCGCCGAGGGACACGACCCCCATTGGATGAAGGGGAAAGTAGTACCCCAGGGGCCGCCGGTCGCATCCACCTCACTAGAGCTGCCACGCCCCAAGCCGCCGCCTTGTCGGAGGTGTTCCCACCGATCCCGGCCGCCTCATGGAACGAGGGATGGCCGATGAGCTCCACCGTGTCACCACAATCCTAGCTTCCTAGCTGGATGGCCCGGAGGACAGCCCTAGCCCCCACGTCACCGTCGCCGATGCCTCACCGGAGCCCCACCGCACGCGCTGTCGCCGAGCGGACCCCACAGTGGAAACCGGTCACCGACACTGCCTTCACGAGCACTTCAGTGACCCTGATCGCGCGGAAAGGACCCATCTTGAGCCCTAGGTGCTCGCGCACTTGAACTATCACGGCATCCATACCCACCGCCATCTCGGTCGTCGTTGGCAAGCTATGAAGACGTAGCCCTTGCCCTGGCCATCCTTGCTGGAGAGCCAAGGCCACTCGGGGAGAGCCGTAATAGTCTCGCCGAGCGCGCCTTGTGAGCTCACCGCACCGCCACTGCTCCACTGAGCTCACCCCGCCGTCAAGGAGCCACCTTTAGTACCCCGTCGTACCCGCGTTAGCGCCTAGGAGCCCTAGGGAGGCTGTAGCATCACTGTCGACCAGCCGTCGACCACCTCTGGGCGACCTTGTCGCTGGCGTACGCGAGCATAGGAGGCCGAGCGTCCCGCGGCGCCTCTCCCTGCACCTGGTGCACCGTGAGCCAAGAAAAGGATAGAGGAGGTGGACGCGGTCCACCATGGACCTAATGTGTGGTCCATGGACCCGCACCCGGTGGACCACCATGAACCGCGCCCATAGGCACAGGCCCGATAGCAGCTCGCTAGCGCCACATGGATGGCCCAACCAAGTGACACGTGTCCGGTCCGAGCCGGCCTAGACCGGCCCATGACCCAGCCTATTGGGCCCAGTCAAAGTTGACCGTGATCGGTCAACGCTGACCGTTGGCCTGACCCCACCTGTCAGTCACTGTTGACCATGGGCCCCACCTATTAGTGATCGTATTTCCCATGTCCAATCATGTGCTGACACGTGTCCTTCACTGTTCAAAATTCTAAGTTTTCTTTTTTTAGAAAATGAATTAAACTTGGAAAATTCATAGAAAATTCATACGACCTCAGAAAAATATGAAATCAGTGCCTAATTTTTTCTAAAAATGAGCTCTACGTCATAGGCTTGTGTTTGAGTGCATTTGGATCTTTTAAATTTCTGTTGCTTCTTTGTGATCATCTATAGGAGTCGCTTATCACGGCTATATGTCTCGTTTGACAAACCTGGAGGAGCCACAGACTGGGGAGCATGACCCCGACTACACTGAGGAGCTTGGAGATGACCTGCTAGGTGCCACGTCCCACCCAACCTCGTAGAACCCTATTAGACATGCTACAATGTAGATGCTAGTGCTTTACTTTTATGCAAATGATCTGTGATAGGTTGCATGGTAGAATTGCTTGTGAGCCATTACCTTGTCACAACCTATACCCCTGCACACCCGTTGTTAAGTTAGACGCTTGCTTACTTACTTGCTACTACTTCTACTATGCATTATATCTGTGATGTGATGCTTGGTGGGGGATTATATGTGAGTGGTTAAGGCACTGGGTGCCGGTAATGTGGTAACAACCGGGGAGATCTTGGTGTGCGTTTTGGGTGTGTGTTGAGGGTAGAGTCGATCGAGTAGGATCTTACGACGAGTCGTTGGATGAGTCTTGCTAGGGGGTGCAACCTGGGCATCCCCTACGAGTGGTACCTGTGGTGGGTGCATGTGAGATGAGGAGATCTCGGGGTGGAGTGTCTTTGTGGGATGAAGCCCTAGGATGGAGGTGTCGTCGAGGCACGGGATGTTGGTTATCCCCTTTGAGAAGATATCTTGTCCGATCCTCCTAAGGACTGGTATGTCGAGAGAACCGGATCATAGGACCCCATGTGCATGCCACTCGTCCCTGAATGGGCGGGGGACGGATGCTAACCAGCTAGGACGATGCCACTACTACTAGGTTGGAAGTGGATAGTGTAGGGAGGTATGGGCATTCGGCCCACACCCTCCTAAGACAGCTGTAGTGACCTCTGGGGGGCGGTACTACGTCTCACAGTCTCAATATTTTGGTGGACTCCGGGGTGGCCTAGGGCTAAGTGGTAGGGTGGCATCGCACCGATTGGGAGGTAGCCCAGTATCAGCCTAGACGGGGCACCGCCGATGATGTTGATCTTGTGGTTCTAGGTATACACGCTCTACAGAGTTGATCAATCTATACGTATAGCCGTGTCCTCGGATATGGACATTCCTATGATCTACGCTTCCCTTGATTAGTGAGTGGAGTCCTTTCTTCTCTCCCCCTAGGTTCTTTTGTTGGTTTTTGGCCTTGGCCGATGAGGCAAGGTATGAGCAGGAGTCGTCCTTGTCGCCTAGAGAGTGTGAGAGTGGTGAGATGTGTGTGATGGGATAGGAGAACGTGTGGATGAGATGGGTAAAAACTTGATGAATTATTATTATTAAAACTTGACATACCCGCATAGGAGACTACAGCCACAAATAGGTCTTTTGCTCTACCCTTGCATTCCACTACCACAAAGCAAACGCAAAGCATAAGGTGGGAGCCAGTGGCCAGTACAAATCCTACTGATAATTGTTTGACAGGTTCTGAGCCCGAGTACGACTACTAGGGACACGATTGGGAAGATTAGAGGTCTTGTTTCTACGCTCAAGTTTGGTGGAGAAGATGTAATCGACGTCCGCTGCCCTTCTACTTGATGTTGTTCTGGATGCTGCATGCTCTGAGTGATTCTGCCAAGTGGCGATTTAATAATGAGTAAACCTTGCTATATGTACTCTCTTGAGACAGGTATTCGATGTATGACTGTGATATCAACTATTATTCGATAATGTGATGGGATGATCATCTGGGACTATCACGTTATACTTCAAATACGTGGATTCCCTTCGAGGAAATCGGGATCATTTCAGCCAACCTCCTCACGACCCGCAGGGGACTCGCGCCCGTCACTCGCGTGCTGGTCGGGGGCCTCCAGCGCGTCGTCGTGCACCCCGAGTGCCCGCCAAGGGGGGCTACCGGGTTCCGCCGCGAGCATGCCGAGGATCGCCGCACGAGTGTACCACTAGGGAGGGGGCCAGCCGTCGCCGATGCTAGGGTCGGGGAGGAGCAGGCATGGCCGCCGGGGCAAGGGCGAGCGTGGCCACCATGGCGCGGGCCGCCGCGGCTGTCGTGGCGCGCGCGAGCACAGCCGTCGAGGCGTGGGCAGCCGCGGTTGCCGTGGCTCCAGGCGAGGCAGGGACGGGGCTAGGGCTCGGTTCGACTCGAGGCAGGGAGGGGCGGCACGCCGACGAGACCGCCAGCAAGGGCGGGGCGGAGGAGCGGCCGAGGCTGCCGGGGCTCGGCTCGTGGCAGCAGTGGGTCATGGCGCGGGCGGCTTGGGGAAAAAAGTGAAGGGAAAAAGAGAAAGAGGCAGGGGTATTAAGGACATTTCTCTCTCCTCTGAAATGAACATTTTATTGGGCGTGTCCCGAAGTGTCTATTATAAGCTGCTACATTTTACATGAAGAAAAAAAGTGGTTTTTGAGTGTCCCATAGCCAATTTTCCTTATTATTAAGGTCACCCATCCATATTACGGGCAAGTTCACATACATTACAACAAAATTTTTAACTTGGCCCCAAATGGTAGCAGTTTGGTGGTGGTGTGGATCACCATACACACATACTAAACGAAACTTCTTCAGTGTTTGCTTATCTACACACAAAGCATGGAAGAGGTGATAACTAGCACAAACTACATGAACTTCTACGTCTTGCGTGGAGAGAAGCCAGAGGCCAGTTCAGCTTTAGTGGACGAATAGTGTACATTAGTTATGAGATCTTCGAATAATGGACCAATGACGAATAGTGGCCTTGAGTTTAGCTTTGGAAAAAGTCCACATTATCTTTGTTAACTTTTACTTTTCCTCTCCAAATTAAACAGAATCAATTTTAAACGTTCATCTTACCTATGGTCCAATTATGGTGAAATAGTTTTGATTTTATTTTTTTATTTTTTATATGTTTAAACTATAAATCAAAAATTTCATACTCATTGGATCACATGAGTAGATCTATGTATAACATATAATATGGTATGCTTTGGTAATTATGGTGAAGTTTATGATTTTATTTAGGTTTATGCTTATTAAATTATAAATAAATTCTATAAATAAGCTATGCTTATTAAATATTGAATATAAATAAGTGAAATTTTTACTATAGTTCAACCATATAATAATTAGCTCACCATAAAAATTTCATCACAATTGAACTATAGAAACTGCAGCTATGAATTATTTCAATTAATTACATAAAAGCATAGATCTAAAGCCACAGCAAAAACTTTGTACTAAAGTATATCATATTATATGTTCACTGTGTAGTTTCTTCTCATGTAGAGTCCAACAAAATTAGATTTTTCATTTTATGATTTTTCTGTGATTTACTATGATTTTTCAAAGAATCGGCCAAAATAAATAAATAAAAGATAAAGATAAAATCGCCTTCAAAACTCCTTATAACGGCGTCAAAAGGTAAGATGAACGATTTTAAAAGTTGAAGAAGATGTTTTACCCGATTTTAGAGTTTAGGAAGAAAAAACGGATTTTCACGAAAGTTAAGAGGGTTAATATGGACTTTTTCCATTAGCTTTAGTGGACAAATAGTGCACCAATGACGAATAGTGGACTAAACCTTCAAAGGAACGTGATCGAACAGTGCACCAGTGACTATTAGTTACGAGATCTTCGAAACCAAGCGCCCATGTCTCAACGCATCCGCCTGGGCTACTGTCTCAACATCAACGTCAGAGGCAACGAGCCATGTTATACCTGCAGTGTGCTTCATCTTAGAAAAACCCGCTGCAGCTGCCAAGTAGATGATGGGGCTGCGATGAAGAAGTGGATGTATACTACTAGCCTCAACTCAATTTTGTGTACTTGGATCGTGAGATCAACAGTTACTACCGCCAGCGTTGGGCTTGGCTTTAGTTATAAATCTGTTGGGGCAAAATGCAGGACCAGATTTTTGTCTTAAAACATTGAACTGAAGAGCCTCAATTGTGTTGCAGCTGAAGTCATATTCTCTCAGTCAGCTGGGCAAAAGTGTAGCAACAGTAGAATTGCAAAGTCCAGATCTACGACACTAACACAGCATGCTCATACATACTTCATTTAGGATTTATAACTAACCTATGTCATCATTGCATAAATTACACTACAAAGTCACCCACGTGCAGGAGAAACTAAGCACTGCACGGCAAGGGGCTTAAAACATTGCAGAGACTGCATCTCCCTGCAAGCTCCAAAAGCATCACATTCACCCTCTCTTTCGCCTTCCCTGAAACATATTTACAACTGATGAGCCCCGCAATACACATTCTTTGTAGATGCACATAGGGGCATGGATGAACTCAGTGGAGTTGTCTCTTACCGAGCCCACATAATCGTCCATAAGGGACTGCCGTCGCCTCTTGAATGAACTCAATGGAGTATTATCACCCTCTGAATTCCTTAGTGCTGCTCGCTTTGTTGGAGTCATGTTCTGTTGATATCAAGTTTGAGGTCAGATCAAATAGCACCAGCAATTAACATCAGTATTTGCAAACCCTACAACACTAGCTAGGTCTTTAACGACAGAATGCAGAGCTGCAGAATGATGATGGGTAGTGAATAAGTTTAGGATTTGCCTTAGCAAGCCTTTTCTCCTTCCTTGCCTGCCTCTCTTGCTCATCATATTCTTGATTTTCTTTCTCAACCAGTCGGATAAGGGTATCACACCGCCTAGCCAACTCTTGGGTAGTTCTGGACTTCACAAACCAATCAAATCGGAACAAGGGAGACATACGGAAGGCAGCTTTCAGTTCATCCCAGTTTCCATATCCAAGTTTGTGCACCATGCAAAGCTGAAACATAACACCAGCTTAGTAGCCATATCATGTACTCAAATACATAAATCCACATAATATGATGAGAGAACATACCATAAAGCGGTCACATTCCTCATTATAGAACTTCCCTTTATTTTGGCCATACTGAATTTTCAACTCTAACCATGGGTTTTTGTAGCGGTCTAGCTTCTTCCCAATGGCCTTCATAATCTCATCCTTGCGGGATATCCTTGCTTCCCCCCTTTCAATATTTTTTATAATTCTATCATAATCTGGTTGAACAATGATCAACATACACAATCTGTTAGATTGTAAAGTTTGATCTCCAGTATGCAAACAGTTGCTTTATTAAAAGATTATAATGATAAAAAGATAAACTATTACATTGTGAAATGTTTTTCATGAAATAGATAATTAAACTATTTCCTTTAACTTGTCAGTCCAAATTAGAGATTTGAATCTGCAGTTATATATTAGCTGTCTTGGAATTACTGCCTTACCACTCAGTTCTTTGTATCTCTCCTTGAAAACTTTAGCATAACGTTGAACTTCCTCTTCTGTCTTACCCTCCATTTCAGAGGATATACTTTTAATATCATTGCGACCATATTTCTCACATGCACGAATAAATGTGTTGAAGTCTCTCCTTGTCCATGATGCAAAACCCTGAAATTTTTACCATGACAGAAATAAAGTTAAGAGAAACGACAGTATAAAAGAGCAAGCAGAAAGGTACAAGAAGAAAGTTGATTTTGGTGTGCAGCGTTATGATTCTAACCTCTTCTAATAACTGTTCCTTCTCTTCCTGCTCCTCTGCTGTCAAAGGCTCCAACTGATCTGAGCATCACATGAGAATAATAAAGTTAGCAAGATCCACTTGGATGTAATACAACCTAGAAAAAGCAAGAGAATACCTTCGTCTTCGCCATCAATGGTATCTTTCTTCTGGTTTGCTTGCTGCATCAAAAGTTTCTAATGTTAAGCACCAAGATTACAAGTGACAGATGCAAAACAATATATCGCAAAGTAATGAGGAAGTAATGTCCAATGGACTGGGAAAACAGGCACAAAAAAAAGCAAAAGTTGGGCAAACTAGTTACTTAATATCCAGTAGAAATTACAAAAACAATAATCTGGATGAGAAATTACCATAAGGTACCACACTTCCTTTTCATACAATTCATTTAGCCTTTGGTTATTGAAAAACTGGAAATCATGCCTGACAAATTAAAATCCGAGTCAGATATAATTCAATAAAATGGAACCATTGATTAGCTTCCAAGAGAACAGGAAATTTACAAGTGGGGCATTCTTGGAATCCTTGGCTCCCTTGGCTTTGCTGGTGCACCTTGGCGAAGTGCTTGCTTAAAGTAGTCAGACTCAGAGTAGCTACAAATGACAGTTTAAATAAGGTCAAATAAGTATTAGACAGTGACATGAACCAAAAAATAAAAGAGGTGCATACTTTCTCTTCCTTTCTCTTCTAGGTGGCTCGATCCAGTTGTCACTAACAAGTTTCTTGAAATCAACCTTGTTTTCATCCTTCAAGCAATCATGGAGGAGAATTCAATTGGTATGAGCTCACTTCAAAAAAAAATACTCAACCAATTTACAGCAAATGAATTGAATGTTTGAATCATTACCTTCTCATCATCAAAATCATACAATTCAGCATCTGCATCAGAAAATAAAAGGTGTTAGGTAGGTAGACAGGTGACATAGGAACAGAGAGCAGGCACATACTATCATCCATCTTAAATTTAATGGCATCCTCAGTGAACTTTTTCATTTTCGCATCAAGTTCTGCTGTTGTCTCCTCTCCTTTAGCTATAATGCGGTCAATGTCCTCATCAGTTATTGTGCTGTCCTTAGAACTGAAAACCATTTCAGCACCAAACCGCACCATTTGCAGAAGGTCATCCTTATTGACAGCTTAATAAAAGAGAATGTTGTCAGAATAATCCATATCCAACTAGTAAAGAAAAATGCTTAAAACAAATAGCAACGGCAAATATCAAAACCATACTTTTCTGCTCTGCCAATCGTCCTTGCTGAATAACCAAAGCATCCAATGCTAGCTTCTTATATGCTCTCTCAATCACCTTTTCCTCGATAGTGTACTGTAATTGTGTTTGCATTATCTTCCAGACAGGTAGCAATATAAAATTTGGCACTACGGTAATTATTAATCTAGAAACAACAAACCTCAGTGCAAAAGCGGAACACTTGAACTTCTTTCTTTTGACCTATTCTATGTGCACGGTCCTGAGCTTGCAGATCCGCTTGTGGATTCCTGGAGGCACAGAAGTAGCAGAGACATAAGATTCATTCTTAGGGTAAGCAACAAAATTAGGTTTAGCATAACAAAGTCGCATACCAATCACTGTCATAAAGAACCACAACATCAGCAGTGGCCAAGTTAATACCAAGGCCACCTGCCCTAGTTGAAAGTAAGAAAACAAACTTCTCACTTCCTGGCCTATTGAAGGCTTCAATGGATGCATCACGATCTTCTCCACCTGTATTTCCATCAATTCGGCAATACTGATATCCTCTATACATAAGATAATCTTCCAAGATATCCAAAAGCCTGGTCATCTGCAGGATGGTGATATGTCAGGCAAAGGAAAATTCTAGGATAACCAAGTGCTTATTGAGGTGCACTATGCACATGCTCAGCATCCATATGTGGTGTCTGATATCTCCTAATACAAACTTGCTAAACAAATAATGCATTCAAATCTGCATGGCAGTTGAAAACAATCACCTGTGAAAAAATTAGGACTCTGGAATCACGCTCCTTTAGCTTGGGCAGCAATTTATCTAATAGAACCATTTTTCCTATGTAAATATCAAAAGAACTGTCAATAAGCATTCATAGAAATTCTGTAGAAAAATGTTTCAATTATGCAAAAGAAATAAGGAACATGATGTTACCTGCATTCTCAACTAGATGTTCACCAGTTGTGTAGGGTGGGCCAGGTTCAGCTCCTTGGAATAAATATGGATGGTTGCAGCACTTGCGCAACTGCATGGCAATGTTAAGCAATCGCTTGCGCTCACCACCAGCATTAATAACCTCCAAATCCTTCTGAAGCAGAGCACGATAGTACTGCTTCTGCATCTGAGACATTCCAACTTTAAGTATGGTTTCCTTCTTTGGAGGTAGACCCTTTTCTACATCAGACTTGAGCCTCCTAAGAAGAAATGGGCGAAGAACCTTTGCAAAAGTTGCGAGAAACAATTATAAAGAGTTCATTTTAAGGTACTCAAATTGATGATCATGAGAACTATATCCCAACCTTATGAAGCTGCTGGACCACCTCCTGTTGATCATTTTCCCCAGAAATTTGAAACCATTCATCAAAGGTCTCCGCAGAGCTAAATATTTCAGGTAGCAAGAAATTGAGGAGTGCCCAGAGCTCATGGAGATTATTCTGCCATGTAGCAGCAAATCAGACTAGAATCAGATTAAACCAAAAAACAAATATGAGACAACACAGTTACTGAAGTAGTACTTAAATCATTATTCTGGGTGCACACACTATATAAAAACAATACTGGCAAGAGAAGCCTACTTGGAGTGGAGTGCCTGTGATGAGGAGACGATAATTAGTGTTGTAAATCCTCATAGTCTTCGATAGAAGAGAATTCTCATTTTTTATCCGGTGAGCTTCATCAATAATTATGTAGCGCCAGCTGAAGCGCCTCAATGTAGATTTTTCTTTGATTGCCATTTCGAAACTAGTCACGCACACATCAAATTTTCCAGGCTGTAGCAAATTGTCCCTTATATGGTTCTGACAAATAAGAGAAGGTCAGTAACATGGCAGTATAAGTTCCATAAGTGATTAAAGAATAGACTTGAGACTAACCCGCTCTTCTGGATTCCCCAAAAACTTCACAGCCCGTATGATAGGGCAAAAACGTTGGATTTCCTTTATCCAGTTGCCAAGAGTGGACTTTGGCGCAACAACCATGTGAGGACCAGTTATACCTCTGAACTCATGCAGATATCCCAGCAATGAAATAGTTTGAAGCGTTTTCCCAAGACCCTAAATAATAAAAAGTATACATTCAAAGTCAAAGTGTCAAACAAAACAAAATGAAGGACTAAAAGATGATCTTAATCAAGATTAACACATGTAGCATACCATCTCATCAGCTAATATTCCATTGATACCATTCTCATACAATCGTATAAGCCAATTAAGTCCAGCCAGTTGATAATCACGCATCTTTCCCTTGATGCCTGCAAAGAATTCAAACATTTAATAAAAGTTTATTACATAAGACAAAAGGAACAAAAGATAAAAAGCCTAATAAGAAAACTAAAACCTAAAATTATTGGTTGGTTTCCATGAGAATGCATATCAATTCTTTTATCAAGAAATTGGAAGTAGTTAGGCCACTTTTTATGGAACAAAAAGGTGTCAGCGGAAGTGAAAACAGGAAACAACAATCAATTGCATAAATAGATGTTCATTATAGAATAATCAACAAACAAATGCACCATGGCATTTACTGAGTAGGAATAGTTATTGGGCAAAATAGGTCAGCGTTCATTTCAGGGTTCTTGATCATCTTAGTTACAAAACTTAAATATGAACAGTCAGTTATGGCCTTATGGGATAATATTGGTTCAGTTTGCACCTCACCCAAATCAGTATACTTAATAATATTGGTTCAGTTTGAACCTCAATCAAAGCACTCATTCACTTTCAAAGCCAGTACAAGATTCAATTTGCCTAGGTTAAGTTTGCCTTATAAACAGCGTCAAAATAATTTTATGGCAACAGAGAAAAACATCTATCTAACAAGTAATTCTTCTATCAACTTGAAGTAGTTATTAAAGCAAGGAAATAACACATGTCAAGGTAGTAACAAATAGTCAGCAAATGGCTCACATGAAGGCTGTGAAACTAAACGTGTTCCCCCTGCACCGGCAAGGGCATCTTCTTCCTCTTTGAGGTACTCTTCGTCTTCCTCTTCTTCAGTCATCTTTGATGCATGACGTCCCCTACAAATTGACTGAACTCATCAACAAATAAATTACTCACAATAGACAGACAGAAAAGAATATCTAAGTTCATTGAGCTAAGTCTTATGGTTCTGCATACAAAAAAGTGAGCAGCACTCCATAATATAATGATACTGAGGATTGCAGGATGAACTATTCAACTTAACAACTCCACTCTAATATTTCTTTAAGTCCATATCTACATACAAAATGAAAATATAGGAACACGTGTAAAAGGTGCAACAGATGTCACCATAATACAATGCTGACAATTTCAGTAAAATAATAACAAGATCAAGGGGCTCACAAAGAAACTACAAGATAGAAGATTCACCTACAAGCTTGAACAGAAAAAAATGGTTATATTGTGTGTTGATGCATAAGGTACTTCAACCTAGAATCACTTTGGTGATAGTCAAAACCCATTTCTAGTGCCAGACATTTTTTTTATGCTGCCGTCATGATTGAAGTTGGGAGCATCCTTCATATAATATTTTAAACTTCAAAAGCGCTATGCCAAATAAAGTGCCAGCAATGTCCACTAAACTTCCAAGATAAATCATATAATCATGGCACAAACAAGACCAATGTTACCTCCCGCGTGGCTTTTTCTCGTTCGACTGACTTCCTTTTGCAAAGTGAGCAAATATTTCTGTCTGCTGAAGAAGGTATTTCAACCGTCCCTTCCCTTTATTGTTCTGTCAAAAAATATAGAGATCAAAACAACAGCAGAATGTAATATATTAAGTCTATGTGGTTAATCCTGTGCAAACCATGCAATTGTATATGAGGATCCATTTAAAGAAAGTACATACCATGTCAGCATCAATGGCAGCATTTTGAGTATCTAGTATTTCTTGGATTTTCTGCTTCTTCATCTTCTGGAGTTCTTTTAGCCTTGCTTTCTCACGCTTCCCAACCACTGCATCAGTCTGCGACAGAAATGGTTAGGGGCAAAGAAATGTAAAATTGTCACAACTGAATTGTAGGGCATGATAAACAAAGGGTCCCCTCGACACATTAAACTCAGAACTAGAGATATATCTATTTACCAATATTACTAACATCTTTGTATTATGGAAGAACCAGGCAAATGAGAAAAAAAATAAAAGTAGTATTTGCAACAATAACAAAACAAACAAATTAACAGAGGCCGTATATCTAGCAATGACTGGAAAGCAGATTATTCTGAAACTATGAGATCAAGTAATTTTTCAAATATTAGTATATATATTTCCAAAGCCCTCGTTAAACCGAATCTCTAAAAATGCGATTAAAGCACCCAAACCCTAACCTCCCACTCACCTCGTCGCCATCGTCCTTATCCCTGGCAACGGACTCGTCGTCCTCGGTGGACTGGGACTCGTCGTCGCCTTCAGCGGCGGCATCGGCACCGGCGTCCTCCTCGTCCTCAGCTCCAGCGCCGGTAGTGACGGCTTCGATCTCCTCCTCGTCTACCTCCTCCTCCTGCCCCTCGCCCGCAGCTTCCTCCTCCTCCGCGGGCGGCGCCGCATCCTCCTCCTCCTCCTCATCCCCTTCCTCGCCAGATCCGGAGCCGGCGGCGTCGGACTGGTCCTCCTCCTCCTCGGCGGAGGACGAGATCTCCTCCTCCTCATCGTACTTCACCGGCTTCGCCATTGGGGCGGGCGGTGACTGGAGAGGAAAGGTAGGGTTAGGGTTTCGGGGCGGGGCGCTTTCGATTTCGAGTGCGGAGGAATGGGAGGTTGGACGATCGACCGAGAGGCGCAGGGGGGTTTCAAGAGTGAAACCGATTTGGGGACAAAGGGAGTGGCTTATTTATATGGGGCGCCTTGTACGAGAATTTTATACGGTTTTGCAGTCTTGACCATAGAGGTTACGTATTTCTGGTTACGCCCTTGAGCATAGAAGTCCTGTGCATATTTTCCAGCGAATGATTCATAGGATTTGAGATCGTAGCAAAAAAAAATAACACTATTATATTTGGAGAAATGTATTCTCTTTTATGCCAGAAAACCATGTTTTTAAATATTTTATTGGATAGATTGTAGTATGAATCAGTTATAGAAGGCCAAACCTATTTTCCCCTAATTTCTCTTGCCATGTTCTTGTTACAACTCATCACATGCATCTGTATTCATATACACTTATGAGATACTAGGCAGCATATCTTGATATTGATAAAGTTATGATACTATTGTTGACCATTAAATGAAACCGTAAAAACGAGCGCCCGTGCTCAAACTTGAGTCTGGACTAAATTTGCTAATGTTTCAATATTTGAGAGTCCAAATTTAGTATTTAAAGCAATAATTTTAATTATTTCTACTAATATGAATTCAAACCAACTTTATCAATTTGGAAATACCAAGTACTAAATTCTCAAATGAATGTCTCTATCAATGGTGAAATACTGATATAAATCTACTTGATAGAAAGGTCAAAATTGATTTTTCCCCAAGTGCTTCCAAATAAATAATCAAAGATTAGTTCTTATTTCAACACGCTCAAAGGGGATATATATATACCTCCATTTAATTGACAATAGATTAGCAACACCATTGGTGATATATGAATCCTCAAGTGTTGCCTAAAGAAATGTTTAAAGAAGCTCAATAGCGAGGCAACAAGGTTAAAGGATTTGTGGCTTGAACAGCGGATACCCATGTATCAAGAAAAGAACAGATACACTGACATTCTTTGTGGGAAACAGAGGGGACATCCTGCACTTTATACAGGTGGTATACCGGTATTCGTGGGTAGACCACTGAACGTTTCTGCGAGACCAAAAGAAATATACATGTACTGTGAGGACCAGAATGAAAAACGTTGCCAAAGCTAGAAATTTCCGGGACTAAGACCTTTCCCGTGCATGCGATCCGCGGTGCACCCGGCCTGGGGTTCCCATGTTCAGAGTGATCCCAGCGTTTGCTCACCATAGACCACGCGTACAGCTCCTAGTCAGCACAGGGAAGTGGGCGGGGGTTCCTTCCCGCCAACGAGGCGGGGTTGATTTGAGGCCTCCCGCCGCGCTCGGGATTTTTTTGGGTAGCAGAAAACGAAACGATGGTTCGGGCCTGGATCAAATGTCTGTGGGTCCAACCGTATTTCGTTGCTTGGCTAACAACGCAGCCTCAAATGTGGGCATGTGGCCCACCAAGACACTGCCAACGAAGAAACTATTTTCTACCTTTATTAATTACTAGTAAATGTGCCTTCACTAACTATACAGTCACGAGAACAACTTAATTAAAGCTTAGAGATTTGTACAGCGATTGTATCTGTATTCTAATACATCTTGGAATGTTAAATTTTGTATGTCTCTGACCTGTGCTGCTCTAACTCGTATGTGTAGCTAGTTGGTTCACGAAAACATTCCGTGTTCCAATTTATTATTTTGTATGTAATATGGGCTCGTCTCACACAGTCTAGCTTATCTGTTCCCAACAACCACAAACAAATCAGAGATAGCTTTTCTTCTAGCCTACCAAATAGCACATTTGTCGTATTGACGATCAGTATGCAATCCCTGGAGCATGAGGACCTAATCCGGATCACCGTGACCCTTTGGGCTATTTGGTATGCTAGAAAGAAAGCTATTCATGAAGATATTTATCAAAGCTCGCTCTCGACTCATAATTTTATCACTAGTTTTGCGGCTGATCTCCAATTGGTGCAACCAAAAGTGAAGGATCGACACGCTGTTCACAGCAGCAACACTAGTTGGATTCCTCCCCAGCGGGGCTAATGAAGATTAATGTTGATGCCACCTTGGCTAAGAACTCAGGAATTGTCGTCGCTACAGCTGTTGCACGCGACTTTGTTGGACGCTTCTTGAGGGCCTCGGCGGTAGTAATGGAAGGAAGCTTGGAGCCAGAGACGGTGGAGGCGATATCATGTAAAAAGAAGGCCTAGCTCTCGCTAGCGACCTGCTACTTCAGGACTTCAGAGTGGCATGTGACAATGCTGGAGTTGTTGCAAGCATACATGAAGGTAGTATGGGCTCTTATGGGCATATTGTCCAGGAAATTAGAGCTAGATCGAATGATTTCATATTTGTCGAGTTCATCTATGAGGGGAGACGATCAAATGTGGATGCTCATAATCTTGCTAGGAGTTGTATCTATGCTAATTTAGGGAGACATGTTTGGTTTGTATCTCCACACGATGGCGTCTGTGCTTCTTACGAAGAATAATAAAGGTCTATTCTGCTAAAAAAACTATTTTCTATCTTTATTAATTACTAGTAAACGTGTCCGTGTGTTGCACCGGAACGTGCAAATAACTATGTGGTCATGAGAACAACTTAATTAAAGCTTAGAGATTTATACAGCGATTGTATTTGTATTTTAATACATCTTGGAATGTTAAATTTTGTATGTGTCTGACCTGTGCTGCTCTAACTCGTATGTGTACTCATTTCAATTCGTTCTAGGATTGCCAATTCGTTTAGGATTGGACTTCCTATTTAATCACCCAGCTTTAGCTGGTCGGTTCATGAAAACATTCCGTGTTCCCGTTTATTATTTTGTATGTAATATGCGCTCGTCTCACACACAGTCAAGCTTATCTGTTCCCGAGAACCACAGACAAATCGGAGATGGGTGCGCGGCCGGACCACTACAACTGTGGAAGGTGGCGGCACTGCGGTGGCGTGCTTCCAAGAGTCTATTGCATCCTGTCCTCTGTTTTCACCCGCACAACCAGTGATGCCACGTTTTCTATCTCTCATCTTTTCTCCTTCCTGTCAATCTGTCATGCATCGAGTGGGAGATGCGGCAGCTCCGAGCACCAGCGCGTGCAGCACCGACACCAAGAGGTGCACCGGCTCTGATGGCCCAACGCGTGAAGCCTAGAAAGAGGTCTAACTCCAATGGTCTGATGCACGGGAGGGCAACTCCAGCAGGGTGACTCCGGTGGCCGCGCGGGGTGGACGTCAGTTGCTGCCGCACCTGGACAGGTGAAGTGTCGTCGGAAGAGCATGCAGACCGGCTGCCGGTATGGTGAAGAAGTAGATCGAGTCGCCGGTGCTGCAGGATAGATGTGCGGCTCATCACGGGAGAGTCGCTGCACGGATTCCAAGCGAGAGAGCTTCACTGTGCCAGTTTCCTCGCGGTCGCGTGGCTCACCTACCTGTTGTCGCCGTGAGCCTAGCACAGTGGCGCGTACCCGGCCCCGATAGCGCAGCCATGACAGAGCTCGCCAGCAGCCGCGGGCAAGAAATCTCGGGCGCCGGAGCTCTGCGCAAGAACCGGGCAAGTTCGAACGCAGACCGCCACGGATGCGGACATCGGGCGAAGGCCTCTGCGGTGGCGACCTCTAGCCCCGTCCCCGGCCGCCGTGGGTGAGCTCGGCATAGTGCCGTGAGCGGGCGTGCATGGACAAGGCCAAGCCTCGGCCGCTGCCGACGAGCGCTCTGCATGCCTGCATCAATGAGCTCATCAAGCACTGGTGCCTTGCCATGGCCAGCGGTTCCGCATTGACTACGTCATGGCTTTAGCACGTCGAGTCATCGTCACCGTGCAGTGGCTCGACTTGAGGGTTCTTTGTTTCCGATCGTATTAGGTGGTGTATACACACACACACATTGGATTCGGCTCTTGTTGTTTTTTTCTCGATTTTTTTTAACACGTCGGGATATAATATAACTCCATAACTATTATTACATATGATTCTGATTCTCGTCGTTGCCGATTAAGATAAGGACTCTGCTTAGACGGAAACTGAAGCCAGACATGGAAAAAAGAAAATAGTACGATGGAAACGTGACAAGGGAAAAATGAAAACTGAAACGGACACGAAAAAAAGAATATTATTTGGATTAGGATTCCTATTCATCAGTTTACTCATACACCATATCAAACATGATGAGAGAGATCTATTATTTGGATTAGAATTAGAATTCTTATCTATCTTGGTTACCTCTAGAACCAATGCATGTTATATAGAAAAAAAGGGCTGTAGACAAACAGGAACATAGACAATTTCAATTTCTACATTCACAGAGTTAGTTAGAGGACGATGGACCAAAAAAATGACCGAAAATTTTGCCTCTTTATTATTAGGTATATAGATTAAGATGTCAATTAAATAAATATGACGTGACACTGTAATGAAAGAAGAGGATGAAAAGTTGTTTTTTAAATAAAAATCATGTCTACACCCGAACCAAAATATAAAGAGATATGATAGGTAGATGATTGAAAGAGAAAACATACGATGAGACAAAAAATATTCTATAGAAACTATCCATTGGTAATATAATTTTTATGTATAATGTCTAAATAAATTAATATGTATAAAAACTATATGTGGTTTTAGCAATGGGACTGCCATGATGAAAGGGCTCTACATTTACCTATGAGCTCTTTTACAGTGGTTGGTGTCGACGAAATATGGTCGATAGTCCACCGAGTGGGGTGCCCGTGGTGGTAGATTGTCGGTAGACGGTGCGCGTAATCAGGAACCAGATAGTTACAGAGGCACAAGACACAAGATTTATCCAGGTTCGGCCGTGTGAGGCGTAATACCTACATCCTGTATCTCATTATTCTATATTGATTGAGGTCCGTTGGAGATGTTTTTTGAGGGGGACCCCTGCCTCTCCTTATATAGTCTGGAGGAGGAGGGTTACAAGTAAAGTATTCTATTTGGTACTATTACAATATCTAGTACAACTTGTAAGCTTGTCGTGCACGCCTCGATCTTACAGGCCGGGCCACCTCGGATGGTGCGGCCCATGTACCGTCTTGTGGTACCGGGGGTATATCCCCCACAGCTAGTCCCTGAGCGTCATGTATTTTGATGCGACACGCCATTTTAACCTTCTTCGAGCAGTGAGGCTTGAGTTCTTGACATCTCCGACCACCGTTGTCGCCAGAGAAGTAGGTCGTCCGAAGAATGTATGGTGCTCTTAAGAAGAAAGAAAAAGATTTCCGTCCTAGGAAGTATGCCCACTTAGGTTTCTGTGGAGAAACGTAAGGGTGTCTTGAAGCGTAGCGTCTTTGATCGTCAGAGGCGTAGTGGTCGAAAAACAAGCACATTCACCGCAAGGTGAAGTGTGCCCACTTAGTCCCTGAGCCTGTTAGTAGGTGACGTAGGCACGTGGTGCCAGGGTCTAAAAAGAATTCCCAATTAAGTTAAGAATCCAATCATCGTACAGATGATACGAGATGCACCGGCAGGTGCATCGTACCGATGTAGTCCCCGAGCTTGCTGGAAGGTGAGATATGAGCCTTGTAGCAAGGTCTAAGTGAGAAAAAATATCCCAACTGTATGCGAGCCGTCAGTCGCATGTAGTCAAGACGCAAAGTCCCCGAGCCGTGGTCGGAGAGTGGTCGAGGCAGTCCCCGAGCACAGCATAGCTCGAAATTCCTGTAGATAAATATGTAGAATGGTAGTACATGATGTACAAAATAATAAATTATGAGGAAAAAATCAGCGGTGAAGAAATAATGCTCAGCAGTCATTTGCAAATGAGCATGATGTGATAAAGCAGTTGGTGCTTTGTAAACATCAGTGTTAATATGAAGTTTGTATTTATACTTAATATAAACTGCCCGACCAGTTAGTATATAGCTAAGTCTCCAGCCCTAACTAGCCCGTTAACCATAACGTGGGGCGCGGAGCCCGTGCACGTGTAGAAAGAACAAAGCGTCGCTAAGGAGCTGCTGCCGACTACCCATAACGCAGAGGGCAGACGCTCATGCACGTGTAGGGAGGAGCCGGAGACAGGGCCTTTTCTGGAGATATCGAGCGTCAACATGACTGGTTGAGGATTTGCATTAAGTATAGCTGTATATTATATTTAAGATTGTATACATGGACAAACGTTATTTAAAGAATAATCATGACGAAGACGTTGTGGAGAAACGTCGTAATGAAAAATTATATTAAATATAAATATTAGAAGTGTACTTATCTTTGGATAGAAATCTGGTCGACGGTGATGAAGTTGTCCGGTCCTCGAGCTTTTCGGCCTGTTGTGACGATGGTCGCGGTTGTCATAGCGCCGTTCTTCGTGGCGATCATCATTGCGACGGGTCTGGTGGTCGAGGTGGTCGGAGCTCGATGGAGCCGCTCGGGACGTGGTCTGGTGGTCGGAGCTCGACGGAGCCGCTTGGGACGTGGTCTGGTGGTCGGAGCTCGGCGGAGCCGCTCGGGACGTGGTCTGGTGGTCGAGGTGGATGAACGCGCAGCTCGGACGAACGTGGTCGGAGCAGTCCGAGATCCTCCTTGCACGCTTCAGTTAGCTTGTACAACATCATGCAACTCGACGGCTGGCCCCTCCGACGGTGAGTGCGTGCATGTGGTTGATCTTGTATGTGCATGTATGGCAATTAGACACCGGATGCTGGGTTCTTAGCGCCGCCAGGTGCTACCACGAGTACCGAGCGCTGCCACGCGTTGACCACGCAATCAAATCCTATCGGCAATAATCATGATGAAGACAAATACACGTATATGGAGAGATACACAATAAAATTGCTAGATCGAACAAATAACTTGACTTAGCATTTGACGATATGGAGCCGGATTGGTTGATCTCGCGCTGGAGTAGGGCCACGAGAAAGTAGATGAGCTGATCTTTACATGCATATGCATGCCTCATGCATACATGCAAGATCCGTACTTGCTTGCAAGATGCGCAGATGCGTGCTTCCTCCTCATGTTGTCCAGCGATGACTCCGACGCCAGACCCGTAGGCATCAAGGCTACTCGCCGAAACACCGATCTCGTGGTGTAGGAAAAAACGCTACTGCAGATGAAGTCGTTGGTCCTCGAATAGTCGCCAATCGAAGTAAGCCGCCGATCTCAGCAATTCTGAGAATAAATTAAATCTAGTTGCAAGCAGATTAGATCGAATATTGGAGAGTGAAACGGAAAGAATCTTCCCTGAGTATCGTGTGTCGTAGACAGGCTACTCGTCAAGCCCAAGTCCCGCACGGTGCTCGTAGGCTTCCTCTCGGAGAGTTGGAGTTGATCGGAGGTTTGGAGCAGATCGCATCGTGTCGGAGTCGTGCTTGGTTTAGAGCTGTTGACGTCTCGAGCCCGTCCTTTTTTCTTCTCGGTGAAATTCCCAACGAGAGCTTTCTTAGTTGGTGCTTGCCGATCGAACTTGGATCTGTTGGGCCGCGTCTTTCCATCGTGCATGAATGCATGCAAATTTTCATGGCCTTTACGGTTCTGTAGATCGGATCGTAGAGCCGCGGATAGTGTTGGCAAACGGGGCCTACAGCAAGCTGTCAATGCGCTGACAAGGCGTGGGACCACGATGAGCAGTCAACGATGAGGGCCGGCACGAGCGTCAATGTCGTCGGAAACCAGGTCGCCATGGATGATGTTGATGAAAAAATCGCCATCTGATTCGTTGGAAGATCAGCACACACAACCCCTACCTGGCACGCCACTGTCGACGAAATATGGTCGGCAGTCCACCGAGGGGGGTGCCCGTGGTGGTAGATTGTCGGTAGACGGTGCACGTAATCAAGAACCAGATGGTTACAGAGGCACAAGACACAAGATTTATCTAGGTTCGGCCGCCGTGAGGGCATAATACCTACGTCCTGTGTCTCATTATTCTGTATTGATTGAGGTCTGTTGGAGATGTTTTTTGAGGGGGACCCCTGCCTCTCCTTATATAGTCTGGAGGAGGAGGGTTACAAGTAAAGTATCCTATTTGGTACTATTACAATATCTAGTACAACTTGTAAGCTTGTCGTGCACGCCTCGATCTTTACGGGCCGGGCCACCTCGGATGGTGCGGCCCATGTACCATCTTGTGGTACATAGGGGTATATCCCCCGCAGTTGGAAAAGTACCATTGGTACTTCAGGTACTTGCTTGTTAGCTATTCTCGAAACAAATAATTGAAGAAGATTGGTTATGGATTATAAAATATAATTTTTATTATAGAAGGTATTTTCGTAATTGAGCTTTTGTCCATTCTAATACTAATCAGCTCGTTCGTACCACGTTGGATTTTTTTTCACCAGAAGAGCATCTCCAGGAGCTTGGTATAATGTACTTTGCTAAACTAATAGATCTAGCACGTTAATAGAAAAAATAGCAACATTAAATTTTGGCATCCTCCAACAGTCGCCTTTAATAACTTTCTAAACATTTTTGTATTGAAAACCCTAAACCATTTGTAACTAACCAAACCTCTTTTAACAGTTTCTTTGTCTCTTATCGCTTTCTCATCTTGAATCCTTTATTTTCTTAATTTACCCATGCGTCCAATTTACTTTGATTGGATACAGAGTTGATATTTGGTAACTTTTATTTTTAAAGAGTTTTTTGCAGAGTTCCTTTAGTTTCTTTTAACGCCGGAGTGGGAGCGGATACAGAGTTTCCCTCAATTACGAAAAACTTACGAATTGGAGATGATATTTGGTAACATTTATTTTTAAAGAGTTTTTTGAGGAACTGTTGAGGACACCTTTTTCCTTTTTTGCTAAAATACTAAATTGGGAGTTATTTTAAAGAACTTTTGGAGATGCCCTTAGCACAGACGCCTTCTGCTCGAGGCCATCCACCGCTGCCGTCACCTTCCTTTCCAATATGCCATAACCGGCGTCAACTCCTTCTGCTAGGCCCTAAGCGCTGCCGTCCCCGCCACTTACTGGCACTTCTCCCTCTATCGTGCCAACTAGTTGCTGAAGAGATTGTGCCTAGGGAGATCGGGCCATCGGCACTAAAGAGCTCAGGTTGTAGAAGATTGAGGTGATGACGCCATTGCCGCTATTGAAGATCTCGGGGCTTGGAGATCGGGGTGCCCATCGGAGAGTGACAAGAAGTTCAAACTTTCCCCATCGCAGAGCGATAATCATCTATACTGGAAACGAAGGTATCTTCTATCGTTAGCTTTAGCTTCTCAACTTTGGGAGCCTGGCCTACATCACCGACTGCTATGGCAAGCTTCGTCCACTCCACAGGGCTACGCTGGCGGGCAACGAGCCCCTGGTGTCACCCCCTCCGCCAGGGCTCTCAGGAGTAGATTTCGAGGTTCTAGCCTGTCAGATCCGACACGGTCTAGGCCCGAACCCCACCGTGTCGGACCACCGCCAGATGTTCTACATGCTGGCCAACGTCCATCACCAGATTGCCACCGGTGAGGTGCTCCCGCCTCCTGATCGCTCTTGGTACTACCTCCTAGACCTGCCTTTTAGGATACAGAACGCGGCAGCGTCCTTCCAGCTAGAGCTAGAGCACCTCATCAGTCGCGAGGCACCGCGGAGCATCATCCTCTCCGACGTAGCAGGGACTGACGTCCCCTCGCTTCGCGCCTTCCTCGAGGTCCTCTCGAGGAATGGACCGGAGTATGACTTCAACGACATCGACTATGACGCTCCGCCACGCATGTGCTACCACGTCGACAACGACGATCTTGCTGAGGAGGAGCCTAGGCTCATGCCGTCGGACCAGAGTCCCCACAGCCGTGCAGCCTACCTTTAGGAGAAGGCGGACCGCTTGCGCGCTCGGCAGGTGGACCTAGAAGCCGCTAAGGTAGAGCTCGAGCGCCAAAGGCAGGACTTTGCCCGGCAACAAGCCCCACACCCTCTCGACGACGACGATCCCGCCTCGTCCCAGCAACGCCATGACAGGTGGAACAAGGACTAGAAGCGTTGCGGGTAGTAGATGGTTGCCTCGGCCGACCGCGTCACCAAACCTCAGCCCTACGGGCGCGCCACACGCCCGGAACACTTCGAGAAGGCGCTCAAGTCCCCCTGCCCGTTCCACAGGGGCAGGCGACATCTTCTCAAGGACTGTGCCACCATGAAGGGCTACATCCGTAGCACCCTTGGCCAATAGGGCGAGGCCTAGAAGCCTGCCTCGAAGGACGGTGACCCGGCGGACGACACCCAGGAGGAAGACAACGAGTTCCCCGAGGCTAAGCGCTACCTCATGATCTTCGGGGGCTCCTAGGCGTATCAATCCCGCTGGCAGCGCCGCATCACCGAGCAGGAGGTGAACATCGTCCACACCCTTGTCGCCCCCGATGTAGCTCTGGTGGCCCCATACAGCCATCACCTTCGACCAACAAGATCTTCCTGATCGCGTCCCCCATCCGGGGTGCTACCCACTTGTGGTCAGCCCGATCGTGGGCACCACATGCCTCACCAAGGTACTGATGGATGGGGGGGGCAGTGGCCTCAACATACTCTATGCCAGCACCCTTGACAAGATGGGCATCCCTCGGAGCAGCCTGTGCCCCAGCAAGATGCCGTTCTATGAGATTGTGCCAGGGAAGGAAGCCGTGCCCCTCGGGCGCATCCGGCTCAACATCACCTTCGGCCAGCCGAGCAACTTCTGCAAGGAGCCGCTCACCTTTGAGGTTGTCGACTTCCCCAGTGTCTACCATGCCCTCCTCAGTCAACCATGCTTCACCAAGTTCATGGCCGTCCCCAATTACACCTACCTCAAGCTCAAGATTCCCGGCCCAAATAGGGTCATCACCGTTGAGGGTAGCTTTGAGCAAGCCTACTACTATGAGCAAGACTGCGTCACCCAAGCGGCCATGCTCGTCGCCCCCTGCGCTCCCAATGGCCCTGGCCACGACACAGGAAGGGCGCCGATGGAGGAAGCAACCAAGACGACGACGGTGCTTGACTGACCGAGCATTGGTAAGGCAGTCAAGACCTCTGTCGGCAACGGTGGCTCGGCTGGCCCCTCCATCTAGGCGCTCGGCTCCCCAGAAGGGGCTGACTTGATCGAGGTGAGTTCTGACCTTTCCCCATGAGGGAAGGCCATCGCTGAGCCATTCGCGCAGAGGTGACGCCTCCCGAGCCAAGGCCCGCCTATCGACCTCCCTCGCCGGCCTACCTCTCCAACAACAAAAACCAAGATAAGTCCTGACCCCCCAACCCTCTTGCTTCACTTACTTTTGTCTACTCTATTCGTTGTCTTCCTTGACCTGAGCCATCCCAACAATGGCTCGGCCGCATCACAGGATCGACCGAGCTAACCACTTGCTGACCTTTTCTAAAGGAGGACCGCTGTAGAAGGCCCCCGAGCGAGGCAAGGATGGGCAGACGGAGCAGGAGGAGCAGGCAAGATATTGGCAAGGCGCTAACAAAGTGCCCCCAGCCATCGCGTTACCTCTTTCCCCTCTCTTGTGTCCATTCTGTTTTCTTTATAGATTTCTGCCTGTCTCCTGATCCTTCATCGGATCGTTCCACCCCACTGCATGCCGGTCCGAGGGCCCCCAGAAGGGGCATCACCGAGGGTTCAAGGCTGGCTCACTAGGCTTCAAGGTCACCCAAAGCAACTAAAAGTGCGAGGGACGTTCAGGAGGCGAGCCCACGCGGCTATAGCTGGGGTGCCCAGGAGCGCCCCGATCATTTTGATGAACGATGTCCGATTACTGACTTGAGCCGCTCGACGTGACCCAACGAGGGAGGCAGCGAGCCCCCGAGTACCGATAGATGGGCTCATGAACTATATGAGTGGCTTGGTCGGGAAGCTGAGGATCTCCCTCTAGGGGACATCACCGGAGCATGGAACGACCGTAAACCCGGGGTTCTCATGGACTTACCTACTAGCAGTACGGGCGTGGCGATCTTGGCCAACAAGGCCATCATCGTAACAGCCCAGCCCAATGAGGGAACAAGTCTCTAAGCACGACTCAAGAGCAAAATGGGATTACACACGAAAGTAATTTCATTTCATCGATTGGGAATGACCCGATTACAATATACGGCGACAAAAACCATGGGGCGCGCCCAACCTCTAGGTCGGGGCCCTACGGCGGGCATTGCTCCCTAGGACTCGGGGGCAGGCAACGACAACCATTGCACTGCCCACGAGCCTAGGCCCTTCTTCGCTGTCACTAGGACAGATGGGCAGCGACCCCCTCTCCCATTAAAAGGTACAAGAACTCTAGCGACATCGCAGGAGTCCTTATGCCCTCTAGGGAGGGGGACACGATAGATGCTCTGGTGTCACATCATCGCCCTCCTTCGCTGGAGTCCTTCCACCCTCAAAGACGTAGTCCCTCGGTGGACAACACCAAGCTCACTTGAAGGGAAGCATCGCACTTCATCGCCACCGCCATCAGCTGCCGAAGATGGATCTGAGGAAGAAGAAGAGAGGGGGCCGAAGGAAGGGATTGAAGACGCCACGTCCCTTGGGGGCCTCCCTTTATAGCCAAAGGTGGTGCGCTGCGAGTGCCTCCGGGCCCTTCGATCAGCCATCAGCGGTACAAATGACCCTAGGGAACCGGCTAGGCATCCCTTTAGTCCCCGTAGCATGCCTCTGGACGGTTGCGTGATGATGGCCACGCAATAAAGGTGGAGTTAGGGAACCGCTGACAACAAGTCAAGTCCCTGCTACACTTTCCGCCACGCGTGTTGCCCACTCCACGCACGCCTCATCATAGGACTTGGGGGGATCTGCCTCCCCCTAGGCCCACCGGCTATCATCGACGGCTCGGATCCATGCGCACCAAGTACCGTGGCTCCTCCTCCACTAGATCTGCTCCACGTGGCCCCGATGTGCCTTCTCCCAGATGAGACGGGACGATGCGGGGGCGTGCATGCATCATAACTCTTCCACCAGGCACGACGGCCTAGACTCCATCAATCGCCTACGCAATGCATCAGCGGATGGGACACGCCCAAAAGTCGCCCCTTCGCTGGCAAGGAGGCCCCACAATGGCCTCGGGGGCTACGTCGGCTCCCTAGACGGAGCAGCCCGACCTCCCGATCAATTGGCACTCAGGTGACGCATCCCCCCAAAAACCAACCATCTCCCCGAAGTTGGGTCGAGAGCCGCTGAGTAGTGGGCCCAACAAGGGCCTCCGTCCGAGCCTCGGTGCGCTCCCTCTTCCCCGATCTATGGCTATAGAGGGTCGGCCCTAGAAGGCTGGCTTGAGAGGATTGGGACCTATTATCGCTGCCCTTAGAAGGGCGTGTGAAAAGTCCTAATATGGCTAGAGGGGGGAATAGCCTATTTAAAAATCTACAAACCAACTAAAGCAATTTGATTAGTATAACAAATAGTGAAATGCAAACTTGCTCTAGCTCTACAAGGGTTGCAAGCCACCTATCCAACAATTCAAGTTGCTATGATCACTAAACACATAATTTGATATGTCACTACTCACTAAGAGCTCTCACACTTGCTACACTAAAGAGCTCCACTAGATGAACTTAAACTACAAAGCAAGCTCTCAATTCTAGCTACACTAAAGAGATTGCTACAACTAGTTTGCAAGAATATAAATGAGTAAGTAGGGTGATTATACCGCCATGTAGAGGAGTGAACCCATCACAAGATGAATACTAAATCAATCACCAGAAGAATACCAAAGGGCAAGAGACAACCAATTTTTCTCCCGAGGTTCACGTGCTTGCCGGCACGCTAGTCCCCATTGTGTCGACCAACACTTGGTGGTTCGGCAGCTAAGAGGTGTTGCACGAACCTCGTCCACACAATTGGACACCGCAAGAACCTACCCACAAGTGAGGTAACTCAATGACACGAGCAATCCAGTAGAGTTACCTTTCGGCGCTCCACCGGGAAGACACAAGACCCCTCACAATCACCACGATCAGAGCCGGAGATAATCACCAACCTCCACTCAATGATCCTCGCTGCTTCAAGCCATCTAGGTGGCGGCAACCACCAAGAGAAACAAGTGAATCCCGCAGCAAAACACGAATACCAAGTGCCTCTAGATGCAATCACTCAAGCAATGCACTTAGATTCCCTCCTAATCTCACAAAGATGATGAATCAATGATAGAGATGAGTGGGAGGGCTTTGGCTAAGCTCACAAGGTTGATATGTCAATGCAAATGGCCAAGAGAGTGAGCTTGAGCCGACCATGGGGTTTAAATAGAAGCCCCCATGAAATAGAGCCGTTGGCTCCACAGTCCACTAAAAAACAGGACGATCGGACACGCCGGTCAGATCGACCGGACACTGGACCCAGCGTCCGGTCATGCGATGCATGCCACGTGACCCTTGCTTCAAACGCTGATCGCCCGATCTCAATGGTCATCAGTATATTTAAGTTGTGACCGGACGTGCTGCTTCGAAGTGACGGGACGCAGGACCTCAGCGTCCGGTCATTTTCAGTAAGCATCCATAGACAATTTTTCTCGATTAGACGCGTCTGGTCATCCTTGACCGGACTCACCCAGTGTCCAGTCAGTCACCCTCTTCACTGTGTGCTACCATGTCAACAGGACCGGACGCACCCCATCAGTGTCCGATCACTAAGTGACCCAGCGTCCGGTCGAAGATCGATGCCAGCGTCTTCACTGCTTCCACTGACCGGATGTAGGACCCCAGCGTCCGGTCACTGCGTGACCAGCGTCCGGTGCACTCTATGAAATCTGTCTTTTCTGTACAGAGCGCTGGTGGAGTTTCAAACCCTTGCTCCCAAGTGCTAAACACAATGTCTATCACCTTCGTGCATGTGTGTTAGCATATTTTCACAAACATTTTCAAGGGTGTTAGCACTCCACTAGATCCTAAATGCATATGCAATGAGTTAGAGCATCCAGTAGCACTTTGATAACCGCATTTTGATACGAGTTTCACCCCTCTTAATAGTTGGCTATCGAACCTAAATGTGATCACACTCACTAAGTGTCTTGATCACCGACACGAAAAGGCTCCTACCACTTATACCTTTGCCTTGACCTTTTGTTTTCCTTTCTCCTTTTCTAAGTCCAAGCACTTGATCATCACCATGGAATCACCATCATCATGTCATGATGTTCATTTGCTTCACCACTTGGAATAGTGCTACCTATCTCATAATCACTTTGATAAACTAGGTTAGCACTTAGGGTTTCATCAATTAACTAAAACCAAACTAGAGCTTTCAGCATGGAGCTTTGGATGATCAGATGGCCCCGAGCTAGAGCCCAACGCTCTTGATCACCTGGCCCATGATAGGCTCTGATCAGAAAGGAGGGCACCACCGAGCCTATAGTCGGCAACTCCTAGATGAGTTCGCCAATCTCTCGCTCAAGTTGAAGACCCGTGGGATATAGACTCGCAAAGGGATCAACACCATCTTCGCTTAGCCTCGATAGCCGAGCACCATCCATCGCACTAGAGAAGGAGGCCCCAAGTAGGGCACAACACTCTCGCCAGCAGAAGCCATCCCCACCAAGGAGGGTTCGGTCACCAGAAGATCAAGTTCAGCCCTTCGTTGCCATCACGCCAGGTGAGGCCACAAAGGGCTCGGGGGCTCCTAATGACATCCTAACATACAGGTATGTTAAGCCTCGGGCCTAATGGTTCCCAAACGAAGAAGACCCCTCGACCGACCCCTTTAGGATCACCCAGGCGCTCGGGGGCTATGCCCATCGGACACACTCGTGCGCACCCTCTAGCAAAGAGACCTGACTGAGCCTGACTGGACCGCAGCTTTCGCCTAGGGCTCGGGGCTCCCCCGAGCCTTGGGCTCCCAATCTATGGCACCTCCAGGCCTAGCCCTTAGCTCCTACCTGGCTAACGATGCTAGCCAAGGCCCGGGCGCAAGAAGACAAGCCCTAGGCTACCGATGCTCGGGGGCTCCTTGGCGTCGCTCCTTAGGCGTGCCCCTGCCAACTACTCCTCCGATAGTATCACGTTCAGGGCATGATAGAAGAAGACAAAGCTTGCTATGACCTCCAAGGGCTTAGGGGCTTCTGGGCCCACGCGTCAGCCGCCGGAGCTGACCTCCTTCACCACCAAGACTCCAGAAGGTCTCACTCGGGGAAGGCTGGTCCAAGCCGACACCCTCTGACACATAGAGTGTCAAAATAGAGCAGCCAGAGGACGCCCAGGCTTCTTTGGCTCCAAGACACCTTGATGGTCCATGGCGCACCGCTGCAAGCCCCTCCTAGACTCCAGCGCACGTATACCATAGACTAGAACCCCAAACCGCCTTGTACCCGACCTATCTCATTATATAAGGGATAAGGTTGAACCTAGAGGGGGGAGGATCCCGATTCGATCACCAGACACTCCATTCCATTCCATCTGCCTCCACTCTGCACTGAGAGCAAGGCAACCCAGAGAGGGGCACCGAGAGCCCGTCCTCTGCCGCATCCCGCCGTCTCCTTCCTCTCCAACGAGGGGGAGACTCCACTGGTGGTGAGGCAACCTTAGGATTAGCACCGAGCTAACCCCCTACCAAATCTTCTTCCTTTACACTATGTTGTAACCCCTAGATTTTGGGTGCTCTTGAGTATAAGGATCATCAGCTGCTGGACATAGGGACCGAATTGGCCCAAACCAGAATAAACCGTTGCATCTTCTCTGCGTGATTCTTGTATTCCTAAGTCCACCTGAGCCACCGAAGACCCCGTACTCTAACACCGACTCAAACAACATGCTTGCTATGGTTTTGACCCCGTGACACATAGGATAGCTAGATATTCATTGATCTTTTACAAGTTCTACTAGAACCTTGCTTCTAATGTTGATCTCATGAGGTATCTAGTTCTTTGTGCTTTTCAAGTGATATCTAGCAAGTCATGGTGCTAAGGATGGTGTTCAAATGGCAACTCCGATTGGTATCACGCTTCAAAGGTCCATTCTTTACACCTTAGCATCATTTGATAGCTATTACTCTCCCACACTTCCAATCCATGCATATGTGCAAGCTTTCAAATCCAAACTCTTAGCACATATGTAGGGGGAGCTAATATTTCCAATTTGGGTTGATGAAACTTGTCCATAACCTTTACACATGGTAAAATGCTTGGGCAAGCAACATGAATCCAAGAAAATTTAATTGAATATCTTTGTGAAAAGGTTGTCACCAATTACCAAAATGGGGTGATTGAAAGCCCTAGTTTGGTTTTGGATAATTGATGAAACCTAAGTACTAACTTATGTCATCTAGTGTGATCATGAGCTAGGTTGGTACATCCAAGTATGAAGCATGGTGGCACTCAAGTGATGGTGTTGATCACATGAAATGATGAGATGACCAATGTGATGATGATCAAGTGCTCAACTTGGAAAAGGAGAAAAACAAAACCCTATGGAGATCAAGGCAAAGGTATAAATAGGGATTTGGTTTTAGTGATCAAGACACTATAGAGAGTGTGATCACATTTAGGATAGATGGCCGTACTATTAAAAGGGGTTCTCTACTAGACAATTCTGTCATCTAGTGCCACTAGGTGTTGGACTTCATGCATTGCATTTAGGCCTAGTGCGTAATCGGAAAGCAAGCAAAAATATTTATTGAAAATGTTTTAAGAAATGCTAACTTGGCTCTAACATATTTTGAGAAAACACTTTGAGAGTTAGCATCACTTGCGGGGAGTAGCTCGAGTTGACGTGGTTCAAATCGCGACAAAGTTTGCAACTTGGTGAGCTAGTGGTGGTGTTTGGGTGGCACCACCACCCGCTGTTCGGTGCACCGCCACCCAAAGGGCGGTGCCCACCAGGACATGGCCAAGAGCAGCTGGTTCGGGGTGGTCACCGGACATGCCAGTGTACACCGCCTTAGTCATGGTGGTGCACCGCCACTGGCTGTCCGATGCCACCGCCGCTTTTCTCCAGAGACGAGCGCAAGCAAAGGGGGTCACCGCCATGGTGACGGTGGTGCACCACCCTATTTTTCTAGAGAGGGTCGTTTTCGAGGACTTGGCTAGGATGGTCACCGCCACCCCCAGGGCGGTTCTAGCCATTGGGAAGTGATCATTGGGGCACCACCACCCCTAGGGCGGTGGCACACGGCCATGTCCGGTGCCCCCGCGCAGACAGCTCCAAGGGGTACAACGGCTCTATTTGCTTGTGTGGCTATAAATAGAGGGTGTGGCCAGCCTTGGCCACTCTCTTGGCACCTCATACACTTGTGCACACCCTTTGGGAGCTGAGCTAAAACAATCCACTCACTTGCACACTTGATTTCATCATTTGAGTGAGATTGGTGAGCCTCTAGTGCATTGCATTGAGTTGCACCATCTTGTGACACTAGTTGGGTGATTTGGGCTGGTTGTGAGCTTGTTACTCTTGGTGTTTGCCGACACCTAGATGGCCCTGTGATTGGAGGATCATTGAGTGGAGTTGGTGATTGTCTTCGGCCTTGATCGGTTGCTTGTGCGGTTTCTTGACCTTCTCCCGGTGAAGAGCCAAAAGATACTCTATTGGATTGCGTGTGTCATTGAGCTACCTCACTTGTGGGTAGGTTTTTGTAGTGTCCATTTGTTGGACGAGATTCATGCAATGCCTCTTAGCCACCAAACCACCAAGCGTTGGTCGACACAACGGGGACTAGCGTGTCGGCAAGCACGTGAACCTCGGGAGAAAAATCTTGTGTCATCTTATGATTGGATTTCTACCGATGATTGATTGGTACTCATCTTGTGATTGGTTCATTCCTCGACATGACGGTATAATCACCCTACTCACTCCTTTTCATTCTTGCAAACTAGTTGTGTAGCAAGCTCTTTAGTGTAGCTAGTTTTAAGAGCTTGCTTGCTAGCTTAGTTCACCTAGTGGAACTCTTTAGTGTAGCTTGTTTGAGAGCTCTTAGTGAGTAGCAACTTAGCCTTGTTGTGTGCCTAGTGATCATAGCAGCTAGAATTGTTGGGATAGGTGGCTTGCAACCCTTGTAGAGCTAGAGCAAAATTACATTACGCCATTTGTTGTAATAATCCATTGCTCTAGTGCTTTGTAGAGTTTTTAAATAGGATATTCACCCCCCTCTAGCCATATTAGGACATTTTAGACGGGCAGTTGGATATATTGATAACTTATACGTATGATGGAGAAGTAAACCATAACCAAACTTCTACTCACAATAGGGGTAAGTCAAGAGATAAATATGATAAGTAATGATAAATGATCACTCAAAGTACTCCTTTCTTTGGCATTAGCATTGCTAAGTAGAAATTAGAGGAATAATTCCTAAGTTATTCTTAATTATAAGTCAAAGCATATGTTGATTAGTGCAATTACACTTAGTAGTCTTGGCTAAGATCAACTTCATATCTACACATAAGGGATATTACTAAGGAAGATCAAGAATAGAGCATGTCTTCCTTTGTAACTAGATCCTACTTATCCTATATTCAAGGAGTGGACTACAAAGGACTCAACGGTAGTGTCACATCCACGATCTACCACATTACCTGAAATATAGGGTGCATCCACAGGTAAACAATGTATTAGCACCACGCTTACACAATGTCAACCACTCACCCCATGTACATTGGAGCGAGCGCTATACGAACTTATGCTTGAATATAATGACAATCTAGCTATACTAAACATATAATCAAAGTAAACGATGAACATGATAACTAGGAACATAAATAATATTAAGAACAATGTTAAATCAATTGTAGCAAACATATGAAATATGAAAGATACAAAAGAGGATACAAGAGGCTATACCAAGCCATGCTCTTGACACGATTAGGAATCCAAGCGAAGCTTGCCTCCCTCTAGATATGGCATAGCTAGCTATGCCCTAGAATATGGTGGAGCTCTAAGGTTCACCATGGTTTCTTGATCTCTTAAATGATTAGGATTGATGCCCTAGGGGTGGCAGGGGCTAGTATATAGGGGTCGTGTCAATCCTGAGACCTTGGATCAAACTGACTTGAAAGAACAGTGTAGATGCAAACCCTAAGGCGGTGGAGAACCAACATTCGAAGGAGGGGTTGATAGGTGGGCCCAGGGGCTAGCTGGCCTACAGGTGGGGCCAGGCTGTCTCTCACCCTCTGCTTCGGTGGTTTGCCTCCTAGAGTCCTCTGGAACCTTCTAGAGTTATTTTCATTGCGGATAAGCACAATTAAATATGATGTTTGGGTCCACCTTGATGGTTTTTTGAATAAACCCAGCTGAAAACACAAATTCACCAAAACTCATAGAATTTGTTAGTTTAAACCCCTAAACCTATGTTGGTGATTATTTTCATGCCCTTATACAAGTTATATTAACGGTTTGTAATGGTTGCTAACCACCATCAACAACTCCACCAAGCTTAACCTTTGCTCGTCCCTGAGCAATGCTAAACTCAGTAATGGATCAGCAGTTTCTTCGATGTTTTCACTCCTCAAAAGTACACATGAGTTCGAACAAGAATTCTCCTTTGGATTAGAACAAACTATTCTAACTTTCAAACTTACCCATATTACCTTCAACCATGGGGCTTCTTAGCCTTCACTTGGGTCTTGAGCAATTGAAAGACAGAATGATCAAGTCAAGCACTATGTCTTAAGTTTTTTGCTCAACCATTATTTTAGAGTTTTTATAGGTTTTCAAAATAAAACTCAGAGCTTCCTTTGTATAACACTCTCAAGTCTCTCAATATATGTGGTATTTATGGATCCTCACCAAGGCAATATTGATGTTATGCCTTTCTCTTCCCACAACTAAGGCTTATGTGGAGCTCATAGTATTGGAAATAGCATCAAAGAGCATACTTGCAAATACATATATTGTAAAGTCAAACCTGGGATCCAAAGAGAGTTGAGTCATACAATCAAATCAAGATGTGCATGTGTGTGGATATATGGTGGATATTTATGGTGGCTAACCTAATTCTACTATGCTCCTTGAAAACATATCTCTCTTTTGAAACTTGGAAATATTTTTTTGCAAGAGAACATGGGCTATCTTACTCAACTCTTTTCTCTTTTTTGAATAACTTTTACATAGCCCAATGCTTCTTCTTTGCAACAAAACTTTTGAGAGATAGCAACAAGAACTTGGAGCATTTATTTGGTGGATGAAAACCTAGAAAATATATTTTTGGTGTTCACTCTTAGTGTAGGAGTAAAATCTTTTTGAGTGGATCTAAATGAAAAACATGTTTTTGCGCCTACCCCCAGTGTAGGAGTTGTGCATATGTGGGTGGTGTGTATGTGATCTTGATTTTAAGAGCATGACAAATCTCTCATAAGGGTCAACAAAGCTTGACAAAACTCAATACAAAGCAAGTAGCATATAATTGAAAGTTTTCCTAGTCTAAATATCATGTTTGGCTCTGGTAGGAATTCAAGCTTTGTCATACAGGAGCTCATCATGTAACATTTATGTTTTTCAAAAGATAAATCTCCATAACTTTAGTATCACTTGGAACAAGATAAACAATAGCTCATACCCTCTCATATCATATTTGTTAATTACTAGACTTAGATCAAGCTTATGCTACCCACGAGTTTCAAGTTCAGAGTAAATTCTTATATCAAAGCAGTCTTATCCAAAACTCAAGAGAATTCAAGGCTGAAAACTATGTACTTGAAAGGAATTACAATAGAGCAACTATTCATCATTTCCATTCAAGAGATTATCTTCAGAGTCCTTTTATTTATTCAGCTCTTAAAAATCAAACTTAAAGAAAACTAGACACACTTTTTATTTTTTTTCATTTTTAAGATCACACATTATATATAGCTAACACAAAGATAAATTTTTATTTTGTTTTTAGTTTATGCATCTTTTTATGACTTATATATAGAGCAAACTTATAAATAGTAAAACTAAGGGGAAGAAATACTTATCTAGATACACGGGGGATGCCCTTCCCCAAGCTAGTTGTTGGCGTGGTTTTTCTTGGAGTGGTTTCACCAGCGGATATCCTTCCCATCCATCAAGAGGTTGGATTCCTCTGGAGGATGCACTCCTGGTGGAACGAGGTGAAGATGACCGAGTGAACTTGCTCGTGCCCATCCTGCAAAAACTTCAACAAGAACAACAAAACTCGTGGAACGGATTAGGATAAAAGAGTTAGCGGTCAACCGTCCAAGGGTTAGTCATCCTTGGAGGTTTAGAAACATTTTTGAATTGGTAGAATTATAACAGGATGTCTATCTCATATTTTTTTGAATTTCTAACATAATGCATGCATGGTATTTTTATTTTTACGCTGCCACAGTAAATATTCTTGGGAGTTTTGACACACCATAGAATTATTCACATGGGGCTTAGAATTTCATAATGCAATAATGAAAATTTTATTTTATTTTCTAAGTGCAAAGCAAATGCAGAAAAGTAAATATACTAAAGTAAAAATAATTCATGCAATGTTAAAAAGTAAATATAGATAACTACCGATGTTACCTCCCGGTGAGGGTTCGGATTTTTAAGTCCTCCGGACAGGACTTTTCTCTAGACTTGCTTATTCTTCGGGTGCATCTGCCGGTCCTGGAGATAGAGACCTTGATGGTTGCACCTCTTGTGGTGGTGACTCTGATGATGATGCCACATTCTCTTTCCACACTCGTTTGGTCTGTGGACTTGATTTTGGCAGAGTAGACTCATCCTTCACAACTTCTACTTCTTCTTTCTTGGGGAGTTGATTCCTCTGGCATTGAGATGCTCGGCATCTCCTCTTGGAGCGGGTCTTCTTTGGTTATTCATAAGTGGTATAACTATTGAAATAACAATGTATGTTTTGTCCTGAGAATTGGAAGTGGACTTGTCCAGATCCGACGTAGATGATCGCGTTGGTGGTGTTGAGGAACGACCTTCCAAGGATGATAGGTACGCCTTCTTGTTCTTCTCCCATGTCAAGGACCATGAAGTCGGCAAGGACATAGTGATCTTGTATTCTTACCATGATGCCTTTTGTTATTCCCTCTGGAAATGATTGATTGGTCCGCCATCTGCAATTGCATATATGTAGGAAACAAAGGTTCATTACCAAACAGATACTCATATGTTACCTTGGACATTATGTTGACACACAATCCAATATCACAGAAGGTGTTGTGGAAGATTCTTTGTCTAATGGTACACTCGATTGTCGGTACTCTAAGATCTTCCTTCTTGGTAAGGAATGGTGAAGTGAGGAGGTGGTCGTACTCTGATCGAAGCATGTTGATCATCTTGACTGATTCTTCTTGTGCCTGCCTGGCCCTGTTCTTCCTTCTTATCCAATTGTTTCTCTTCTTGTTCATTGTTGTCTCTATGGGCAGATACGCCATCTATGGATGACTAGGAGAGTGATGTATATGATTCTTGAAAGTGAACTTCTCCTTTCTATCCTTGATGTTGAAACAGATCTTGGCACTGTCCGCATAGATGATGTCTTTTGTGGTGCTCAGGAAAGGTCGGCCCAAAATAATGGGTGCCCTTACATCTCCACCTGTTTCCAAAACCACAAAGTCTATGGGTACATATGACTATCCAACTCGTACACAAATGTCTTCAAGAATTCCCTTGGGGTAGCAGAGTGACTGATCTGCAAGCTACAAACACATGTTTGTGTACAACAAAGTATCTCCATTAATTTTATCATAGATTACTTTTGGCATGATGTTCACACTTGCACCAACATCACAAACAACTTCTTGGAATATGTGAGGTCCAATGGCTATGGGGATGATAGGTCTCCCTGGATCACCTTTCTTGATAGGCAAGGAATAATCCTCCCATCTTCCTGTCGATTGTTCTATGTAGCATCCTACAACAATATGAATATCGATAAGATTTGCAGTTTTGAGATCTTCCAGTTGCCCGAAATCTTAGCTTTTGTTGGTCGGAGGAAAAGTAGCCGCCAGCTGAGCTATTTGTGATTCTATCATTTTATTAAAGCTATGCTGTTTTTTAATAGAAGAGAAGCTATCCATTCTATTATTTATGTTTTCTAAGATTTTATCATTGGAAGCTAGTTTTCTAGATAAGCCCTCCATTATTTTAGCTTGGCCAGAAATTAACTCTCTCAGGGGTGGTTGATTATTAAAATTATTATGATTATTACCTTGATAGTTACCTTGGTAGTTGGGCCTTTATTGCTGATTCCAACCTTGATTCTGTTGAGGACGATAATTGTTGTTGATGATGAAATTCACATCCTCGTGGGTTTCAAAACAGTTGTTCCCTGAATGCCCAGTGTTGCCACACTCTTCACATGTCATGCGAGAATTATGAATGTGCATGACTTCTTGCTTCTAATTGGCTCGGTCTTCAAGTTTCTTCATGAGCAGATCCATCTTGGCAGACAACATGTCTACCTCCTTGAGTTGATGCATACCTCCACCTCTCTTGCGGGTCTAAAGACGTTCTTCGTTCTAACCTTGGTTGCAAACCATCTTTTCCACGAGAGCTATTGCTTGTGCAATTGTAAGTGACAAAAATGCACCTCCAGTAGTGGCATCCATATTCTCACGAGTGCTGTTTGTCAACCCTTGGTAGAAATTCTACATGAGTAGCCAATCCTCCATCCCATGGTGAGGACATTCTCAAATGTAGTCTTGGAAGTGTTCCCATGCCTTTGGGACAGATTCATCATGTTGTTGCTGAAAACTTGAAATTCTTCCACGTAGAGTATTGGTCATGCCTATGGGAAAGAACTTTGGTAGGAAGGCAGTGGAACAGTTGTCCCATGTAGTGTTTCTATCTTAGTTGGCGTAGAACCATTGCTTTGCCTTCCCCAAAAGTGAAAATAGGAAGATGCGAAGTAATATGGCATCTCGGGTTACTCCCTTGATGGTGAAAGTGCTGCAGATCTCCAAGAAGTGTTGGAGATGAGCACTCGCATCTTCATGTGCCTTTCCACAAAACTTGCTAGCTTGCACTATATTGATGAGAGCAGGCTTGAGCTCAAAAGTGTTGTCTCCAATGTTGATCGCCAGTCTAGTACATATGTTCGCTGTAGTTGGAGCAGAGAATTCACAGAGAGTCTTGTCAGCCATGGCTTCGAAAATTGGTGTTAAGCTCCGCCTTATCTGGTTTTCTTCCAATTCTAAAAGCTGAAACTTTCTTAAGTTGTTAGGGGAGGTACCCCCCAGCACCATTCCTCCCCTAACCCTCAACTTGGTGCTAGCTCAACTAACCCACCCTCGTCCTAGGCAACTCCCCCGTGACGAGGGTGCCCTTGACCGCTTTATTTGATCTATGTGTTTAGGTGGCACGCTCGAAGGCCAGCTGCGCCGGAGGAGCATGGCGAGAAGGTCAAGAGACGGTGATGGCAAACAAACCCTTGCTGGGGGTGCACAAAGGTCACTGCCTGCCATGGGAATGGACCATCCCATCAGCAATTGGCCCCGGGAGTGGTTGGCTGAGGAAAGGAGATTACCGTCGTACCCTTGGCTCTTGTATAGCGTTTACCGGCTAGGGTCTAACCCTAATGTAATTCCACCGTGTCTCCGGGTATGGCCTATAAATGCTCAGAGCACTTGTGTAAGAAGGAGGTCAAACTTTTCTGGACAAATTAATGGGCATTTAATCCGCACTTTTTCGTCTCCTTATCTTCCTGTACCCTCGCTCGTCCCTTCATGACAGTTTAGTCACTCACCTATGGGAAACCCTCGGCCTCTCCCCCCATGTCCTTCAGTGAGGGCGAGAGGCTAGGAGTGACCCCATAGTTGGCGCCGTCCATGGGGACCCCAGTCCGCCACTCCTCGAAAACAATGGCAACAACAAGAAGAAACACCCAAAAGGGATCCGCCCCTGCCGCGAAGGTCGGACCCAGCAGCGGGAACCTCCACAAGCGGAATCAGCAGGACTCTGATACTCCAACCTACCACTCAACCAATGAGAACATAGCTCAAGTCGGATGGGGCTGAGGCACCCGAGGTCGAAGCCAACCCCCAACCCAAACCGTCCAGAATGGAAGAAACTGGCCATGTACCAGCAGATGACGATGAAGGTGTAGAGGCGAGAGGCCTTGAGGCCCTAAACCAAATGCATGAGGAGCTCCAAGAGAAAAGACGCTGAGTCAAAGCCCACCAGAGGTAGGCATGCCTACAAGTGATAAGGCAGAAGGCAGACGAAGCTAGGGAATAACTCAGGCAAATGGATGAGTACCTAGCTTCGATCGAAGCTAACCCAAACTATCTACCTGAATAGCACGACTTGGCACCTTAGCTCCACCCAAATCCACCTCCACCTCACCCAAATCCTCCTCTGCTCCAACCGAACCCACCCCACCACCTCGTTTTCACCAGATCTACCTAGAATACATTCCCCCAGCCGTACAACAACACCACAGAAACCAACCTCTGCCAATGCCACATGACCCAAAATCTCCATTGACCCAGATACTCCAAACTAGAAACTGGTCGCTCGAGTACAAACCACAGAACCTATCAAGGTATGATGGAAGCATAGGCCCTCACCAATTTGTAATGAGCTACGAAGCGGTAGTGGCAGCAGCAGGCAGGCATGAGTATACCATGGCGAAGTCCTTCGTGATTATAGCAAGGGACATTGCCCAAAGCTGGTATAATAACCTCCCACCAGGCTCGATAGATTTCTGGGGGAGCCTCCACAAAAAACTGTGCAACAATTTCAAAGGTATCAGCCCTTCGGCAACCAATCCCATGGAATTGTTCACCTGCACTCAAGCCAAAAGAGAACCCCTCTGAGACTTCTAGCGAAGATTCGTCCAGCTCAGAGCAAGGACACCAAACATAACAAATGATGCAGTGATCCTAGCAGCAGTCAACGGGGTAAGACCAGGGCCATGTTCCTTGAGACTAGCACGGAAGCCACCAAAAATCATTGTAGAGTTATACGAGGTCATGGATAAGTACATCAGATCAGACACTGTCTTTCGTTCGAAGATTGAAGCTTTGAAACCTCAAACGTACCCACCTCTGAGGCCACCATAGCACAGCTAGTACCCTCGCAACGAACCAATCAACGTGAATACCATAGAGACCACACCTCTACAACGCCAAAGACAACAACCAAGTCCAACATCTCAACAGACCCCCACCAATAGCTAGAATGACAATAGAGATAATACCCAAAGCAGACCCAACCCAAGAGATCCAACAAAGCTATACTACCATTTCTATGGACCAGGCAAAGGCCACTCGACAAAGCAATGTGCATGTTTCATGAAGGGAAAATAATATCAAGAAGCACAGCAAGCCGCCGCTTCAGGCCCACCAAAACCTGTTAACTACACAAGGAGACAACCCACCCCCACAACCACCGCATACTAATACACACCAGTAAACTATGGCATCCCCTTGCAACAACATCCTCAGCATTACTCAACCTTCGCTAGCTACAATCCCTCCTATCACCATTGCAACACTTATGACAACCCCCAACCATCATATGGCTACAACAATCGCTCCAACAGCCAACCATACATGGTTACTCACCCACCCACCCACCTCAAATACAAAGCCAGCACCTAGCCTTACCACCCCCACCCCCACCCCCACCACCACCAACCCAGCCACAACAATAGTAAGTAAAACTAGAACCTGTGAGCTAACCCATTCAAACAACAATCGACAACCCCGCTGCAACCTTTGGTGTAATACTCGTAATCATAGGAGGATCCAACAACAATCATGGCAACAAGAGACAGCGCAAAGAGCATATGTGGTGGGTACACCACCTAGCCATCGAAGGGCCACACAAGAACTTGTAATGGTCTCACATCCCAATAACCTTCGATAGTACGGATCTCAAACTAGAAGACTACCCTCACACCAATGCCCTGGTCATTGAGACAAATCTGGCTGGTTGGGCAGTAACAAGGATCCTGGTTGACACTGGCAGCTCTGCTGATATCCTATTTGCTTCAACCTTTGACAACATGAAATTAGACAAAAATCTTCTCCAGCCGGCTAGACATCCGCTATACGGATTTGGGGGCAAAGTGAAAGCCATAGGCAAAATCACACTCCCAGTAACCTTCGGTGACCAAAGCAACAGTAGAACAGAGCACATAACCTTCGATGTGGTTGGCAAGCTATACAACTATAATGCAATCTTCGGCTGAGGGGTCACAAATATTTTCAGCACAGTCCTCCACCTAGGCTATCTCTGTATGAAACTACCCTCCGCCAGAGGCGTCATTGCCATATATGGCAACCAAGACCTCGCTAGAATAGCAGAAGAAACAGCCACCCCAAGGTAGAAAAATGTACACAACTTGTGCAAAGAAAAGCCAACAGTCAAGATACCCTCGCCAAATGAACTAGAACAACAAGTCAAGGCAAAGCCAGCAGAAGAAACCAAGAAAGTACCACTATTCGAAGGTAACACCAGCAAGCAGTTCATCATCTCCGCTATGCTGGATGGCAAAACCGAGGCTGAGCTCATCCACTTCCTACGTGACAACAATGACATCTTCGCATGGTCCGCATAGGACCTCCGAGGGGTAGACAGGTCCATCATTTAGCACATCCTTGACGTCGACAAAAATCACCCACCGATAAAGCAAAAGCTTCACAAAATGTCTAAAGAAAGAAAGCAGATAGCAAAAGCGGAGGTCCAAAGATTGCTCGATGCAGGGGTCATCCGACCAGTTAAATACCCAACTTGGCTATCAAATGTCGTACTAGTCAAAAAGAAAAATGGCATGTGGAGAATGTGCATCAATTTCACGAGCCTAAACAAAGCCTATCCTAAGGATGATTTCCCATTACCAAGAATAAGCACCCTCATCGATTCAGCAGCCGGTTGCGAGCTCTTTTCACTCTTGGACTGTTTTTAGGATACCAACAAATTTGGATGAACCAAGAAGATGAGGAAAAAACATGCTTCATCACTCCTTTCAGAACGTACTGCTTCAGAAGAATGGAAGAGGGGTTACACAATGCAGGGTCAACCTTCGCTCGCATGATAGCAAAAGTATTTAAAGAGGACAAAGCAATCTCAGCTTATGTCGATGATATTGTTGTACAAAGCAAACTCAAACAAGAACACATCGAAGACCTCCACAGAGCTTTCAATAACCTCCGCAATGCGATGCTCAAATTGAATCCAGAGAAATGCATATTTGGTGTAACCAAGGGAAAGCTGCTCGGTTGCCTCGTCTCAGCAAGAGGAATCGAGGCCAATCTAGAGAAAATTGACGCAATCGAACCCCTAACCTCAAGAAAGCTAGCACAGTGGCTCGCAGGAAGACTGGCGGCACTAAACAGATTTATTTCAAGGTCCGTGGAGCGAGGGCTCCCCATCTTTGAAGTACTAAAAAACACAGATCCATACAGCTAGGGACCCCAACAACAAAAGGCCTTCGAGGACTTGAAGGTCTATCTGCACAACCTAACAACCCTCGCTAGCCCCCAACCCGGCGAACCACTCCTCCTATATGTCGCAGCGTCACCACATGCCGTCAGTGTAGTACTAATAAAACAAAATCAAGAAGAGCATCAGAAGAAGCAGCTACCAGTGTATTACGTATCTGAAACCCTCGACAGAGCAAAAAAGTTCTATATAGAAATGGAGAAGGTAGCATACGCAGTCGTCTTGGCCTCCAAAAAACTGAAGCACTATTTCTAGGAGCACAAGATCACTATGCCCTCGAGTTTCTTGCTTGACGACATCTTCAAGAACCCAGAAGCCATAGGCCGAATAGGAAAATAGGCCACCAAAATCAATGACTTCGCAATAGAGTTCGTCGGGAGAAAGGAAATCAAATCTCAGGCCCTCGCAGACTTCTTGGCAGATTGGACCCACGACACGCACAATACAACAGAAGTTTTGGAATAGCGGCAATCTTAACCTCACCAGCCGGTATCAAACTTAGATATGCAACGAAGCTAGAATTCCAATGCACAAACAACAGCATAGAATACGAAGCAATCATATTGGCTCTATCAAAGCTCTGCACACTCTCAGTAAGGCGAGCAATCATCAAAACCGACTCCCAGGTCACCTCTGGCTACATTGAGAAAAGCTTCAAAGCCAGAGATTCTGAATTACAGAAGTACTTGCACACAGTCTGTAAGATCGAGAGTTTCTTCCTAGGAATCATGACCAAACCAATCCCGAGATCAGAGAATAGCGAGGCTAACGAAGTAGCAAAAGCTATAGCTCAAGGCATCACCTTACCCTCATATGTTTTCTACGAGGTTATCAATCAACCCTCGATAGAACTAAACATAAAAGCACCAAAGCTCATCAACACAATACACAATGAAGACTAGAGAGCGCCCATAATGGCTTATCTCAAAGGATATCATGAACCAGAAACCAAAGAGGAAGAAAAAAGGATGCAGCAGAGGACACGAGGGTACAGAATCATCAATGATGAACTATACAAGGCTAGCGTAACAACACCACTGCTCAAGTGTGTCACATCTAGTGAGGGAAAACAACTGTTAAAGGAGATACACGAGGGTTCATGTGATTCCCACAATGGACCTAGGGCTCTAGTGGGCAAAGCGTTTAGACAAGGGTTTTACTAGCCAACATCAATCAATGACGAAGCCTCGCTAGTGCAGCATTGCGAAGGTTGCTAACTCTCAGCAACGCACTCAAACATACCACAGGATCAAACCACCCTAATCTACCCAATATGGCCTCTGTAGCGATGGGCAATGGACCTAGTCAAACCATTGCCAATAGCTCTAGGAAACCTCCACTATGCGGTAGTCACTATCGAGTACTTCACCAAATGGATAGATGCAAAGCCACTAGCTATAATAACCTCACAGACTGTCAAAAGAATCTTCTGGCAACAAATCATATGCTACTTCAGAGTGCCAAGAGAACTCATAGTAGACAACAGAATCCAATTCGACAGCGAAGTATTCAAGGAGTTCTGTATGCAGATAGGAACAAAGCTATGCTTTGCCTCGATAAGACACCCTCAATCTAATGGCCTCATCGAAAGAGCGAACAATATAATCCTCCAAGGCATCTCTAGAGGATTACATGGTAGAGGAACTCACCTTAGTCATATGGTCACATAATACCTCCGAGTCAAGGGCAACAAAATTCACCCCCTTCAAACTCCTCTTCAGAGAAGAAGCCGTCCTCCTAGAAGGGCTCACTCACAAATCACCAAGAGTGGCCTTTGCAAAAGATGGAACAAGCACCCTCGACGAAGAATAGTTAACAAAAGACCTCGCAGAAGAACTCAGATGCCAAGCAGTCAACAACCTTCGCTTATATCAAGCTGAAACTATCCGGTGGCGAGACAAGAAAGTAAACCCCTGCCAAATTAACATAGGAGATATGGTGCTAGTCAGAAAACAAAACACAAAGATGGCAGGCAAGCTCCAACCAAAATGGGTAGGCCCATACTTGGCTACTCAAGCAAGCAGACCTAGAGCATACAATCTCCAAGATAGCGAGGGTAACTAACTACCTCACACTTGGAACATAAACGACCTTCAAAAATACTATCCCTAGCGGTGCCTTAGCGTGCGCTCGCACAATGTAATTTTCCTTTTTTCATTCAACAATGTAAAAATTCAACGCTGCACTCTTTTTCCTTACAAAGGGGCGCAACATTTTTTTAATGAGGCAGTCGTTCTACCCTCTAATGTAATATTTATTCCCCAAAACTCCAACCTACGCCGAAATGGGTGGGTCACGGCCAACCCATCCTCATCGACGAAAAAGCACAGATAAAGATTTGTACCAAGAAGGGTATCCAACCTATCTACCCCCGCTCAGTACAAAACTTTCCTTCAAACCTCACAACAGCTGTGGCAGAACCGACCAATTTAAAAGAGCACAAGTACAATGGCAACCACCGAAGCGATCGCACTGTCATACTTGAGCCCATATAAACCTGGTAGTCCATTGAGTATCACGAAGGATCTTGAATAATCTAACACACAACCAAGATCGTACATGATTCAACATACAAGCCACATGTTCGATAAGTCCACAAGTAGTTCAACATACATCGGAGTACGAAAAGAGTTATTACATCCCAAGTTCAAATGTAGTAGTAGCGGAAGCAAATATAGTTTTAAAACTAACATTACACACCCTTGTTCAAATACATGCTAGTTCGTTATCCATTCCAACAAAAGCATCATAGATTAAATATATAGAAGCGCCTTGCCCATGGCCTACTCCTCATCCACAGCGGGACAAAAGCAGTTCTTACAATATTCATGATAGAATGTGTTATTTGCAACAAGTGGGAAATAAACCCTGAGTACAAGAAGGTACTCATCTAGACTTACCCATCATAAACCAAAAATAAAGTGACTCCAAGGATCATGCAAGGCTTTATAAGTGGAGATAGCTTGACAACATTTTGCATAAAAAGCCACTAGTTGAGCTATACATTTTATAATTCGATTCCAAGTTAATTATAGCTATTCATCTCTAGATTAGCATCTATCCTGTGCCAAACATGTGATGTATGATTATGTAGCATGACAATAATAACCATAGCCGGTGTAACATTCCCATGTTCATCATAACCATCAAATTCCATAGTTCAATTAATATGATGTTGGAGCTAATCGAGTTTCTCACTATCCGGGAGAGATGACGATTTGAATCGGTTGCAACCAGCTGGACAGTTATTCCTAACAGAAACCCACACTTTCCCCGTTGGGGTCACATCGTGTCACCTTTGGTACAACTCAGGTACACATTTCACGGGTTCGATCTGTGTCGCACCCTCAGGGACTCTACCGGATGCCAGGTCAATCAGGACTCTAACCTGCCCTTGGCCTCACACCGACTCCCCGTACATCCTTACTACCTCCAGTGTGCACACTCTAATAGAACAAGGCCTGGCCTAAGTTGAGCTACTCGGCTTTGCGGTCGGAACGAGTTATATGGCCAGCTAAGTGAGAGGCATGTGTTCCATCTCGGCAGAAGTGCCAGCAACGGTATGATCCTTAATCGACACAGGCGGGATCAACATAGCTAACCCAACCCCATTGGTATACCAATTCCCGCCCGGTCTCCACTGAGATAACATCGAATGGTTATTTTCCACGATAGCAAATATAGCTAGTCGTGCTTTGGTATCCACTTATATCTCGCAGGTGACAGGAAATCACCCGACTTCTACCGACTAAGCATTGATAAGCATATGTTTGATCCTAGACCTACATAGGGTTTAAGGTATATTTCTAGACAAGGTAGTCTATGCATCAAGTGGTCCAATCAACTCCTATAAGCTAATGCATCAAACATAAAAGGACTCAAGTTGATATTTGTAAAACATAGGAGGCTTAGAATGCTCCGGTGCTTCCCTTTCAAAAAGGAAGTAGGCCTATGCTCTGGGCACTCCGGTAATTCTTCTGGGGCATACTCTTCACTTTCTAGAGCTAGTTTTTATGGTGTCTCATGGTCTTCTTCCTCCACTGCCTTGAATTCCAGCAACGTTATCCCTTTCGGCGATCCTATATGCATGAGTATGAAATAAGTTACAAGAATGCATAGGGAGTGACATGGATGATATGATATGATGAAATGCATACTCATAAATGTCCTTAGCAGCAAGTTATTAGGGTGATAACAAGATTAACTTTCTTTTACTGAGTAGGTGTATATCTCTTCTTTAGTAACTTAAACAAATATCTAATTAAAGCATTTTTTGGACTGCAAGACAACAATCACTTGCTTTGACCATAACTGGAGTTTTACACACCCAAACAATATGATTGTGGACTTTCTGGAAATCTTATAAAACTGTTTACAACTTTGTTATTGACAAGTTTCACAAAAAAATATCATTCTCATCACAAGGTTGTTACCACAACAGAAACTACACATGCAACCCTCCAGTTGAATTATAAAGCAATAATTAACTAGCTACCTATAACCAATTAATTTTGAGCACAACTACTTATATCAACAGATCATATGCATCACACGCACCATAGAAAACATCATGGTTAAGCCAAAATAATTTACTTATAGGCATTTATTAATTTCCTTATATAATAAGGTGATTTAAAGGATAAATATTTCTAATGCTCAATAAATTCTGAGAAAATTATAGTATCTTACTCATGACCTCAATAGTCTATTGTATGAATTTCATTCTAATTGGATAAGTCTAGCAACCTCTAAAAAAATGGCAAGTTGCATAGGCTCATTTTAGTTAAAATAGTTTAGCCTAGTGAAAAGTGTCAAACAACAGATTTCATATTTTTCCTACTTTCATCCAAGCATAAAACACTGTGTAACAATTTTCATGATCATAAGTTATGTATATTTACCCCAATTAATTTCACTAGAAGCTAGCAATTAATTAAGGTTAAATAGTAAAACCATATTTCAAGTATGCCTACTGTAGGTTTACTATTTTCCTAGCTAGATCATATCAACACAAGACCAACAAAATTGGAATCACATTTTTAACACTTCGCTAGCTCAAGTTATGCATTTTACAAGATATAAACTATTTTAAAAACACTTAACTAGGTTAATTTCACCCCCGATAAAAAATACCCCAAACAGTAGGTTTTATATTTTCATGAAATAGTACCCTTCATGATGAATTCAACAAAATTTGGTTCACTCAATTTGGATACTCCTAGCTCAACATAGGAAATTTTGAAGTTTGAATTCATTTTTGAAAAGAATAAAGAAAAAACATTTAAAACTTAAATCGCTACGTGCACCCGGTTGCAATGTACCCAAAGATAGACAACTGGGTCCCACGGTCAATGGGCCCCACTTGTCACACACACACAGAGCATGGGCGACGGTTGACCAGCGAGAGCTCGCCGACAGCGAGGTCACCGGCGACGAGGTCACCGCCGTTGGGACTCAACTCATCTTCACGCGTTGACTGATGGGTTAGGTTGGCCGGGAGGTTCGCCGGAGCTACCTCACCGGCGGGCATGGTGGCTCGGCAGCGGTGGACTCGCCGTCTATGGCGACGATATGGCCAGGTGAGTGGAGCTACCTAGTCAGGAGGTAACAGCGGAGCTCTAGGGCTAGGTCAGAGCTACGGCGAAGCGGCGGTGAGCTCCGGCCACGTGCATGGCGGCACGGCGGCACGAGCGCACGGCAGCGACGCCTCCTGTTCCGATGAGATGGATGTCGGTGATGGGTCTCCGTCATGGGACAAGCTGCTAGAGTTCACGACGGTGTTAAAATGCACGCTAGAGGGGGATGACGAGGTCTAGCCAGGGCCAGCCGCTGTGAGCTTGAACTCACGGCCATGGCGGACATGCACGGCTCGGATCCGCGTTCCGCACGGTTGCTGCGGTAGCGGTTTAATGAGCTATGACTTGAGCTTCTGTGACCTAAAGTGATGATGGACCAAATGAGAGGAAGGTAGAAGGAGTAGTGGAGATGGCTGGCCACAGGCGAGCTTGAAGCTTGGCGGCGCATTGTGGCCATGGCGGCGACGGCAATGGCTCGAGGGCCCTCACCTTGGCTCAAGAGGTGACAATGGCGGGTCAGGGAGGTAGAGGAGATGGTGGCGGAGCTATGGGCGAGATGGATTGGTCGGAGGTGCGGTGGTGGGGACGTGCGAGCATGATGGAGGTGCGCGGCGATAGCGATGGTTGCGTGTGCTGCTGTTGCTGCCGTAGGAGGGAGAGTAGAGGGACGAAGGGCACAAATGAGATAGGGGGAGGCAGCAGTGCCTTGTCTTCGCCCTTGGGCGTGCTAGTGCGACGGCAGTGGGGGCAGCCATGGCACATGCTGGCCACGCAGCGGCCACGGCCTATGGCCGGTTGTCCAAGACGGCACGGCGAAGGGTCGGTTTAGGCCGTCTGACGAGCCAACTTCGCGCCTCCTTAACTCCTAATCCATTCCGAGTTAGCAAAAAGTCCATTAATCAAAATTGTAGAGCTACATGAGATCTCCAACTTTTCTTTAGGAAGCATTGCCAAGTTCTCACTAGTTTTCAAGTTGTAAAGCTCCAAAGTGGTGTACCTTAAAACTGGAAATCCGCTCCCAAACAGAAAATTTCTTAAGTCCCTAAACAACATTTGATTGGTTCTTGTGGGCCCTATTTAACCATGTTAGGCACTAAATTAGCTCATGACCCTTAAATAAAGTTTGTTACCCATGTCAAGAACTACAACTTTTATTAAGGGTGCATGGTCATGCAAACACGCTAAACTATAGTTTAACTCTAGGCAAAGTAGTATCATGAAAAATGAAGTTTTGAGTAAACTAGGACTTAGAAGCAAAATTGGCCCATGTCATGAATACAAATATTGTTCTATTTTTTATCCTAGATGTGTCTAAGGTGTTTTTGTGACCTCACAACCATCTCTTGCATTGGTCACACATGATCACAACCATATACATGTATATGATCAACATCACATGTGACAAGGATAAGGTGAATGAAATAAAACTTCATATGCTCATGCTCATGAATGTTTGGATGATGCTTGTACTCATGAAAAGCAAGTGCCAAATGAAATGCTTAACACTAGGGTGTTACAAAAGCAAACCCCACCCACCCTTAAGATAAGGACGAACACAGAGGTCAAAACAAGTGAGCACCCTCGCAAAGCGCTAGGGGCTCAGAAAAGCAAACCCCACCTGACATTAAGACATGGACGGACGCGGAGGTCAAAACAAGTGAGCACCCTTGCTAAAGCTCCAGGGACTCACAAAAGCAAACCCCACCTGCCCTTAAGATAACGATGGAGACGAAGGTCAAAACAAGTGAGTGCCCTCGCAAAGCGCCAGGGCTCACAAAAGCAAACCCCACCCGCCCTTAAGATAAGGATGGACGCAGGGTCAAGACAAGTGAGCACCCTCGCAAAGTGCTAGGGGCTCACAAAAAGCAAACCCCACCCGCCCTTAAGGTAAGGACGAACGCTGAGGTCAAAACAATTTAGCACCCTCGCAAAAATGCCAGGGGTTCACAACATAAACCCCCCATATCCCCAAGATACAAAGACGGACACAGTGCCACCCATCCTCAAAACAAAAAGGACAGAAACGTGGGTCAAAGTGCACGAACACCCTCGTAAAGCAAAACAACCCTAACCGAAGGGCATCCTCGTACCGCCGACTCAAAATCCAACAGCACAAAAACAAAAGAGGGCCCACAAGAACACTAAATCAATCATCAAAATTCAAAAACAAGACCAATCACCTCAAACGACGCATTCACTCCGCACACCAACCTCACCAACAAAACATCAATCTCTCATAAACCAGCCGCATTTACCCCTACATCAAGAAACGAATCGACTGAGATTAAATGCTCCATAAACAAACCACCCACCCAATCAACATTAAAAACAAACCACCACACCAAAATCCAACAGCCGGTTCACCCTGTAAATACCACCCCAATCCACCCAATGGGTCGATCAGCAACCACAACAAGAACCACAATCCTCAACCTCCCCACACTCGAAAATGCCTCTCAACCCTCCAAACCCTCGCAAGAGAAAAGCCCCCCCTAATAAACCACCAGCCCCACCCTCGACAATCCAAACGAGGGTACCACAAGAACAAATGTAACGCTAGGGACAGCCAGAACAATATCATCCGTGAGCCCAATCAACGCTGTCCCAAAGCCTAGAGCACTCGGGGGATATTGCAAGAAAAAACATGACATCCCCCCGAATGCTCCCTCGCCACCAATCTCGAGCCCCAGAGCGAAGGGATCGCTAACACCTCCTACTGGAAGCTGCTGTGCGCCAACCAACACCTCTGCTCAACTATGCGAGCCCCGAGGACCGCATATATCTAGCAACCCTCGGTCGAAGGTTTAGCGGAAGCAAAGTCAACAAGGACTATGGTGCCATCCACCAATAATTCAAGAGGTGGGGTTTCAATCCCACCCTCCTACAAGTGGGCAATTAGCCGCACGCCAAAGAAGGTTCTCTAAGAACAAGAACATAATGGCGCTCTAGGAGAAACTGGCGCTCAAAGTAGCACGGAGCCTCGCAGGGTCCAAGCTCCACAAGAAGGAAACCTATGACCCCCACGGCCAACCAAGACAACATCAACTGGTACCTCCATCACCAAGGCGACAACAAATCACCGAGGGCTCACCAAGGTTTATCATCAATCGGCGAGTAGCACCGAAACTGTTGCATCATCCTCCACGTAGACAATAATCAAGAAAGTTCACCACGGCAAACCCTCGATGTATTTAGAACTAGCACTGCTATGTAACCCCCATCAAAGAAAATAAAGTCAAACCCAGCGTCCTTCTCTAATTCTATTTTCACCCAATCGCTCAGGTTTCAAAACAGCGAGCCTCGCCTAAAAGAAAAGGGGGCGTCGCTACGCATCAAGTTTTAGAAAACAAAAAACAACGACCCTCGCCTAAAAGAAAAGGGGGCATCACAGCGTGTCAAGTTTTAGAAAACAAAAAATAGTGAGCCTCGCCTAAAAGAAAAGGGGGTGTCACTGCACGTCAAGAGAACAAAAAGAACGAGCCTCGCCTAAAAGAAAAGGGGGCGTCACTGTGCGTCAAGTTTTAGAAAACAGAAAACAGCGACCCTCGCCTAAAAGAAAAGGGGGCATCGCTGCACATCAAGTTTTAGAAAATAAAAATCAGCGAGCATCGTTTAAAAGAAAAGGGGGCGTCGTTGCGCGTCAAGTTTTTGAGAACAAAAACAGCGAGCCTTGCCTAAAAGAAAAGGGGGCGTCGCTGCGTGTCAAGTTTTAGAAAACGAAAAACAACGAGACTCACCAGAAAAGGGGGCGTCACTGCACATCAAGTTTTAGAAAATGAAAAACAGCGAGACTCGCCTAATAGAAAAGAGGGCATCACCGCGTCTCAAGTTTTAGAGAACAAAAATAGCGAGCCTCGCCTAAAAGAAAAGGGGGCATCGCTGCGTGTCAAGTTTTGGAAAACAAAAAACAGCGAGCCTCGCCTAAAAGAAAAGGGGGTGTCACCGCGCATCAAGTTTTAGAAAACAAAAAACAGCGACCCTCATCTAAAAGAAAAGGGGGCGTCGCTGTGCGTCAAGTTTTGGAAAATGAAAAACAGCGAGCCTCGCCTAAAAGAAAAGGGGGCGTCGCTGCGCGTCAAGTTTGAGAAAACGAAAAATAGTGAGACTCGCCTAAAAGAAAAGGGGGCGTCACTACGCGTCAAGTTTTAGAAAACAAAAAAATGGTAATCCTCGCTGAAAAGAAAAGGGGGCGTCGCTGCGCGTCAAGTTTTAGAAAATGAAAATAGCGAGCCTCGCCTAAAAGAGAAGGGGGCGTCACTACGCGCCAAGTTTTGGAAAACGAAAGACAACGAGCCTCGCCTAAAAATAAAACGTATCCTGACTCGTTAGTTAAGCAGCACCAAATAATGTTTACAACAACTAGAACCCTAGACGGGGCTCCCAGCAACACGTCAAAATTACAAACAAGTACAACAACAATTGTTACATCGATAAAAAACAGACTTCAAGTCGACCCTCGACGCCGGAACTCCTAGACATCGGGAGCATCCTCTTCAAAACACACCTCACATGCCACCTCCCTCACCATCTCCATAACTGTATTCTCAAGCACACTCTCAACCAGTTCATCTGCTACACTCTCCACAAACTCAACAACATCATCGATAACCACCTGCAAACCCTCACCCCTGCTTGACCCCTCAACCTCCACAATTGGCTCCCAAAGAATGGGTGCCGCAGGAACCAAAGGCAAATCACCTTCCAAAACCCTCACGTGATACATACACCGACGGTCTCACTCATCAAGATCTAACAACTCTAGCTTTGGCACCTTCAACTCCCCCTCGGCATCCAGACTCAGGCGCCCTCGCCCAAAAATAAAGTCTATAGCATCCTCATCATCAGCATCATCCAAAACCCCCAAAGTAGACCCCGAACCAAAAGGCAAGCGCTCGGACTAACGATTCATAAGATCTACATTCCACCAAAACCTACTCGCCTCCTGATTCTTCTTATTATATAAACCAAGCTTCGCCCACCAAAAATGATTGAATGACAATGAGGGAAACTTAGACTTAGCACGCGCCCATGACACGCCATAAATAAATGTATCCTAACAATTTAACACCAGGGGCAAAACATCCAACACTTCACACGCAGGCCCCGCAGGAACCTGCGCAATGAAGGCAATAATTAATCACCAACCAAGAGTAGACCCCCGTAGGGGAGGCACTCCAATTGTTTTTCAAAAGACACCGCCATCCTAACTATGACGCACACGCGCGTCAAGCCTGACTTGTATTATCGACATCCATGGCTTCTATGGCTGGCGCTCCATCAACTCATGCTTCCTCGGTCCCAACACCTGCTTCAACACCTTCACGACCAGCCCTAGCAGCGATCTCGCTAGCAGACGCCTCGCCAACAGCAAACGCCGCGACCCTTGTGCTTGTCGAAGAAGTCCCTACCTCGCCTATTCCGGCAGCAGAGGTTAGAGCGTCCTAGGGCTATGTTAGCTAACAAAATAAACAAAATCATAAGCAACATAAAAAAAGGGGGGAAAAGGAAGAAAAAACAACAAGACTAAAGCCCCAACATACCTTGTGAGTGCCAACCGCCGCCTCGTTAAAGGCCAGAGCCCGACCCACGCCCTCTATCCAAAACTTTGTCAAGAAGTGCACGACAACATTCTTGCAAAGCCAGTCATTAGTAGTACCCCGCACATCCTCTAGACTAGGAAAGTTATGGTTAACCCTCTCAAGCCTCTTCAAATGATTGCATCCAGCGGCCTAAAAAGACCGCGCAATGGCGAGGGTAGCCCCATAAGCCCCAAAATCAGCAACACTATCCAACAGTTGAGAAAACTGGCCAAGCTCCGCATGATGCCACACCAAAAAGGCAGCAACATTAGCTTTGGGTAACACCCCGCTTGACTCCATGTCGCCTTTAACAAAAGTGGCATCGATGGCAACCTTCGCCTCCTGCATATAGGCAAGCAAAGCGGCACGCGAGTCTTCCAAGTTTTTAGCATTCTCCTCTGCCAACTCCTCAGCCTTCTTGCGAGAGTCCTTAGCCTTCCTTAGACCCTCATCCTTTCTTTTAGCTCCATGTTAAGGTCAACATTACGACTCAAACACGCCTCCGCATCTTCAACCAAAGCTTTATTTCTCGCAATCGAGGCCTCAAGCGACCCTACTTGCCCAGACAACTCCTTGTTTCTAACCTTCAGGTCAACCTTCTCCTTCTCTAATGACGCTACTCGCTCCTTCAGCTCAGTCTCAACATGACCATGGTGCTGACGCACAGCTCAAGCAAGCATAATGGCTCTAACCCCAGCCACCTCGACATCCTCAGTCAAATGATCCACTGACTCATGGGGCATCAAAAACTCCACCTCTGGCATGCAAATCCAGCAATAGGTCCCCGCTAGGAACCGATGCTCCACTTCAGTCCTAATAAGATGGCAGTCGCGGAGGTTAGGGCTGGTGAAAAGGTCAATCTTAGGCTCATTAGCACCACAGGAGATAGCGAAATGCCTCAAACCACTACGGCTAGCCTCGCCATGAGCATGCTTGCATGTACCAGCTCTAGGCTCATCTTCATCGGTAGCAACCTCATGTCCCTCCCACTTGATATGCATGCAGCGACGACGAGGCATTAACCTAGATCTGGTCGGGCTAGACTCAACTTACCTTCCCTCATCAGCTCTGCCACCTTGAAACCCAAGCTCCTTAGAACCAATAGGCCGAGGGTTACCCGATTCATTGTGCCCTTCATCGTCTTCATCATCATCATCACCGCTCATGCTAGACTCACTGCTGCTGCTAGAGGAACTAGACCCATCAACCTTCACCTCCTCAGAGCCCTCGTCCCCTCTTTGTCCTTACCATCATCACCATCGTCATCCGAGATCACTTGCAAAATAGGCATACATGAAATACTTGGCATCACCATAGATGAGGCAACAGATGAAGTAGCAACCTTCGCCACGACAACACGATCAACCTTAGATCCCCCAGCGCGCCCATGACCATGCCCACCTCGCTTAGACGTACTCATAAGCGTGTCACCGGCCTCATCTCGCTTTCTTTTCTTGCCCACCTTGGCATCTTTCAGCTCTACAGACGGCCAATCCGGGTAAATCAACCTAAGCAAGTCGAAGCACTGATTAACACGATGACGATCGGCCAAGGTAATCTTTATCGCCTTATTCTCAGCAGTCCCAAGAGCCCTGATGAGTTCCTCCACAGCCTTCGCAACCTTCTTATACATGACCTTAACCCCAGCAGCTAGGGTGTCACTCTTCCACAGCACCTTCGACCAAGCCTGCTTGACATCCATGCCAAGACCCTTCAAACCACGCGCCCGATACTTCCCATCATTCTTTACCATAAACCACAATTGATTAGCCCTCAAAGGTAATACCTTCGCGCAAACAAATTACTCAACCAAGTCGTGCGCTCACTGATGACGCGATAAAGTCCTGAGCGCATCCATAGCGGTGGCACAACCATCAGTCATGATACCCTCCGTAGTCACACTACCAAGCCTCAATAGCTTCCCGCAAAGACTAGGCTTGCCTTCCAACCTAATATAGAACCAGTTTTTGGTCCAAGGCGAAGCCCACTTGTTTTTTCTAAGCTTGAACATGAACCTCCGGACCATGATAATACACAAAGGTATAAACCCCAAACTACAAATGCATAGGCTTACCATCAACAGTCACCTTCCAAGGCTGAGGATGGACCCGGTGAAGTCAGACAAAGCCCTCGAGATCAGGCTCAACACCTTGGGACTTACAACCCCAAACATAGATACTAAGCTTCACAAAACTAGAGGGGTTGAGCTGATGAAACTTAAGGTTAAACCTTTTCAACACGCCAACAACAAGAGGGTGCGACGAAAACCTCAAGCCGGCCAAGAACAATTCCTTATAAACAACAACCTCATCATCATGAGGATCGAGAACAACATCTCCCTCAGACGGCCTCGCAAGATCTCAAGCGAACCAACTAGCCTTCGCGAACTCATCCAAGTCGCTTGAAGTAACCCTCAACAAACCAAACTCGAAGCTCACTGTAACATCCAAAGCAGAGTCAACGACCTCTAAACTATCAACAGGCTTCACAATTTTCTTCACGTGAGCCATCAATCTACAAAACACGCCAACAGACTCTTCAGTACAAACAAAACTCAAAAGACAACAAGTAGAAGTGACCAAGCAAGTACCTCAATAAGCGCGATGAGGCAGATGAAGCCAACAAAAGCACGAACCCTCAAAAATAAGCAACCCTTGCAACAATCGAACCCTCGCTTAACAAGCTCAATAGCAGCAACTAGCCAGCAAACAGAAGGCGCAACAATGAAAAACCCTAACCCACCGCAACTATTTATAGGCACCAAGCACCCGCACCTAAGGAAAGAAGCCAGCACACTTCCTGAAGATTCATGAACCACTCACCGAGAAAAACACGAACAGAAAACACCCAACAGTCCCGCGTCCCATCCAACTCCACACTGGGTCCATTCACCCAAATCAATCAAAGGCCCAGCTCCGGTCGAGCATGATAGGGGCGTTGTTGGATCGGGGTCGCAAGCTAGGTACCCACGCGTGCCTCCCTCCCCAAATTTTAACATTGCTCTGACCCATCATGCTAGGCCCGACCCTCGAGGGGCTGCTGTTGGGGGGAGGTACCCCTGGCACCACTCCTCCCCTAACCCTTGACCTGGCGCTGGCTCAACTAACCCGCCCTTGTCCTAGGCATCACCCCCACGACGAGGGTGCCCTTGATCGGTTTATTTCATCTGTGTTTAGGTGGCACGCTCGAAGGTCAGCTGTGTCGGAGGAGTGTGGTGAGAAGGTCATGAGATGGTGATGGTGAACAAACCCTCACTGGGGGCACACGAAGGTCACTGCCTGCCATGAGAGTGGACCATCCCATCAGCAATTGGACCCAGGAGTGGTTGGCTGAGGAAAGGAGATTACCGTTGTACCCCTGGCTCTTGTATACGTTTATCGGCTAGGGTCTAACCCTAATGTAATTCCACCACATCTCCGGGTATGGCCTATAAATGCCCGGAGCACTCATGTAAGAAGGAGGTCGAACTTTTCTGAACAAATTAATGGGCATTTAGTCTGCACTTTTCCGTCTTCTTATCTTCCTGTACCCTCGCTCGTCCCTTCATGATAGTTTAGTCACTCACCTGTGGGAAACCCTCGGCCTCTCCCCCTGTGTCCTTCAGCGAGGACGAGAGGCTAGGAATGACCCCACATAAGTTTAGCTTTAGTCCTCCTGAGTAGTGCTTCTGAATTTTCAACGTAGTTTGTCGAAAGGTCAAAACCGGTCATACATTACCCTGCATAAGATATAAAAGTAGATAGAACAAGGGTAAGCCTGTTTGAGCAGAGGTTAATGGTTTTCCTCGATCACATCAATAAGTACAAGTTTATCAATATTCCTTTTTGCCTAGTTGCCTTCCCCAGCAACGGTGCCGGAAATGCTTGTTGACATTCATTAGCGTCGCTACTAAGAACAGAGTTTTAAATCTAGTCCCCGGCAACGGCGCTAGAAATGCTTGTTGGTATTTATTAACTTTTCACTTGTTTAAGTAGCCACCTAATGTTGTTGACATTTCTTAACATCACTTTTCCTAAGTTGTCATCCCTAGCTATGATGCTAGAAATGCTTGTTGGTACTACCTAGCATCACTATTAGAACGATACTAAAAAGTACTTAAGTATTTTATTGTGACTAGAAAGAATAAAAAAATATATATGAAGGGAATCTGCAAGTGCACAGATAATATATCATTGTAGCATTTCACCTGGGAGTATTCTAGGTATCGTTATTTATATTTTTACCACAAGGAAGGACGGGTAGTTGGAATATATTGATAACTTATACGTATGATGGAGAAGTAAACCATAACTAAATTTCTACTCACAACAGGGGTAAGTCAAGAGATAAATATGATAAGTAATGATAAATGATAAATGATCACTCAGAGTACTCCTTTCTATGGCATTAGCATTGCTAAGTAGAAATTAGAGGAATAATTCCTAAGTCATTCTTAATTACAAGCCAAAGCATATGTTGATTAGTGCAATTACACTTAGTAGTCATGGCTAAGATCAACTTCATATCTACGCATAAGGGATATTGCTAAAGAAGATCAAGAATAGAGCATGTCTTCCTTCATAACTAGATCTTACTTGTTCTATATTTTGGGAGTGGACTACCAAGGACTCAATGGGAGTGTCACATCCATGATCTACCACATGACCAAGAATATAAGGTGCATTCGTAGGTAAACAACGTATAAGCACCATGCTTATACAATATCGACCACTCACCCCATGTACATTAGAGCGAGCGCTATATGAACTTATGCTTGAATATAATAATAATCTAGCTATACTAAGCATATAATCAGGTAAACGATGAACATGATAACTAGGAACATAAATAATATTAAGAATAATGGTAAAATCAATTGTAGCAAACATATGAAATATGAAAGATACAAAAGATGATACAAGGGGCTATACCAAGCCACGCTCTTGACATGATCAGGAATCCAAGCGAAGCTTGCCTCCCTCTAGATCTAGCCTAGCTAGCTATGCCCTAGAATATGGTGAAGCTCTGAGGATGATCAGGGTTTCTTGATCTCTTGAATGATTAGGGTTGATGCCCTGGGGGTGGTAGGGACTGGTATATATAGGGGGTAGCGTCAATCCTGAGACCTCGAATCAAACAGACTTGAAAGAATGGCGTAGATGCAAACCCTAAGGCAGTGGAGAGCCAACATTTGAAGGAGGGGGCTGACAGGTGGACCCTAGGGACCGGCCGGCCTGCAGGCTGCCTCTCGCCCTCTGCTTTGGTGGTTTGCCTCCTGGAGTCCTCTGGAACCTTCTGGAGTTATTTTCATTGTAGATAAGTGCGATTAAATCTAACGTTTGGGTCCACCATGACGGTTTTATGAATAAACCCTGCTGAAAACACAGATTCACCAAAACTCATGGAATTTGTTAGTTTAAACCCCTAAACCTATGTTGGTGATTATTGTCATGCCATTATACAAGTTATATTGACGGTTTATAATGGTTGCTAACTACCGTCAACAACAGGTTGAGTTTTAGAGAAGGTGAAAACATGTTGGAGATTGGTGAAAGGCACCGGTAGTAACTTGTGTGAGCACCGGTCTCAGCAACTGTGCTCCAACGATCGGGTCTGACAGCAGAACGGCTAGTAGATGTGGCAACGCACTGGCCATGTCCAGTGCAAGCATTGTAGCATCGGTGCTCACATAGAAGGATGAGTTCAGCCTACAACGGCTAGTTTCATCTTGAGGGCAATAAATACTTGCCCCAATTGGCCATTTGACATAGGAGAGAGCCGAGGGAAGGTAGTAGTGTGCTTGTGCACCACTTTGGAGCTCTCCATTTGCATAGGGCACAAAGATTACTTGGTGATTAGCGTAGGTGCTTTGTGAAGTGCTTAGGTTAGTTAGACCATGCAAATATGCGCTTGCTCTAGGCTTAGGCTTAGTTGCTAGTGAGGTTTGCATACCTCTTGATCAAAGGTGCTTGCGTGCACCGCATTCATACACGATGGGGCTTGTAGTCTTGCGAGACCACACCAACTTCATTTTTGGTGTGCCCGTCACCTTGTACCGGAGGGAACAACGCCCATGGCGCTTCGACCGAAAGCTTGATAGTGAAGACGGCGGGGAGCGAACATTGAGAGGCTTGCCGAAAGGCACATCGGAGACCCACTTGCGTGTGGATAAGGCCCGAGGCTATCCATGGAGTTACCTGACCGGGAGCTTGGCCCTTGCGAGGGATTCCTTTTGTGGGGTTTCAATGAGGACTAGGGGGAAGCTTGAGTGCTTCTCGATATACCAGAGTCATCGATGGGAGTTTGCATCTATATCTTATCTTTAGCTTACACATTTATATTGCTTTCTTAGTTATGTGCTTTGCTTTCCTAGCTTAGTTGATAGGCTAGTTGATAGGTTTAAAACCTAGATTGCATAACTCCTTTTTGCGATAGAGATAGCAACACACCTAGCAGAACATAGTTGCACAATTAGATAGTTTACTTTGTTGCATAGGTTTTGCTAAGGTTGGAATTAAAGGCCATAGTTAGAAATAGAGTTTTAAGTTGCCTAATTGACCCCCCTCTTTGGTGTCATGGTCATTTCATCAATATATGTGATCAAAAGAAATGGATTTTTGATAAATGCTTAATGTTGATCTCAAGATATGATGTGACTTGAGGGTGGCTCGATAGGGTGAAGATAGAAGGAAAGGGCTTCAAGGACCAAGCAAGAGAGAAGGGCAAGGAAGGTGTTGGGTTCATAAACCCGGGGTCCCTCGGGGACCGGCTTCCACGCCAGGGCTCGGCCTAGGAAAATAGCATGTAGTTCATGGGCCGGCCCAAGAGTCTAAAAACACAATGGGCCGGAAGGACATTCCGGTCCCCGACCGGAAGGTCTACCCGAAAGAACAAACGCTCGCTCATCAACTTCTTCGGCCCACCTCTCCGACCGGAGCACTCGCTTCGGGCACCAGCCGCCTCCGGGCGATCTCTTCGATCAGAAGGCCTGGCCCAAAACACTGCTTCCTGCTCCGACCCCGTGTTTCCGACCGGGGGTCCGTAGGAAGCCTACTTGCCACTCTTCTCCGACTGGCGTGACTACGACCGACTGGGGCCATCCGACCGGGGACGCCCGCTCGGAAGGAACCAGGGGCGAACGGAAAAGGCAGCGCACAAGTCAAACCACGATACCAGGGACCATACCCTGTACGCCTACGGGAACAGTGCTCCACAACCGCCCTGACATAAACAGTATTGCAGGCGCCGACATTTGTGTCTATAGTATTATAGACGCCGTTGGACTACCGTACGGCAAAAAGCCCCCCACATGCCTCTAGGCATCGATAGTGGACACTAGGGTTCACCATACCTGGTACACGTGGTAGGGCTCCTCACATACCGATATTATTTTGCAGGTACCGACATCTACCCTTCCTGAAGAAGACAACGCAAACTCCCCTATACACCTGACATTCTACAGTGACATCAACAGTATTGTGGGCGCCTACCATCATCACTGTCCTCATCGGCGTGGGCAACAAGACTTAGTAACATCCGTACTCTCTCCCTCTCACCTGTAAAGCCATCCCCTTCATCTATAAAAGGGGATGCGCTCCCTCCAACAAAGGAGGTCGACTTCTTCGAGCTCAGTTCCTTTAGATTCATTAGTCCAATAGCTCACAACCACAGAACCGCCAGGTTCGGACCTCAAGCACATGCTTGAACACCTAGCTCATAGCGGAGTTCCGGTCGCCCTCGGCCCTTCCAGTCGGACCCGACCGGGCCTCTCGTACACCCCACCTTTCTCCTTCTCGTTTGTAACCCCACTACAAACTTCGAGCACCTGGGCTCAGGAATAAAGTCACCGACCGACCCAAACTGGACATAGGGCACGTTGCCTGAACCAGTATAAATCCTGTGTCATTGAGTGCTAGGCCACCTCGGATCACAACATACAGCAAAACTACAAATATTCACTAGTTGGTCACTTTCTGTACCGACAGAAGGCTTGGGAGTTGATGGACCATGACTATGGTGAAGAAGAGAGTATTTGCATTGAATCAAAGTACTACTCGAGCTATGAGGAGTCATATTATGTGGAGGATCAAGTCATTGTTGGATCATAAGTGGAAGTGACTTGGGGCCATGAATGGAACTTTATTGTGTTGAAATGGTTCAAGTGACAAGCTCAAGGTGGACTTGCTTAAACAATTAAGACAAAGATGGTTGCAACCCTTGTGAAAAGATATTGAGAAGATATGGTATATGAAGACATTGAAGACTCAAGTAGTTAAAATAGATGTACCTTTTGTTCTTGAGTATATGTATGTCGTACTATCAAAGAGGATGCAACACGAATAGTGAGACAAGTCTAAAGTTCTCAAACTAACCGAACCTGAGTGCTAACATGAGAGAAACAATTACACAACACTTACACTGGTTGATCTTAGGGCTTGATCTTGGTTGGGTTGGAAGGCCCTTGGAATAAGCTTTTTAAAAAGTCCAAGATCATTGAAAACATAATCCAGAGCTAAGAGTTATGGTGTTTTTCATGAGGTGACCTATGCTATTCTTGAGACCTATAGAAGTTCCTCATATTTGTGCGGAAGTTTCGTGCTCCGAGGATCATAACAGGTAGTTTTAGAGCTCCAAGCCTCCAGCGGCTAGTTTCGGGAATGGGGGTATATATACCCATCCCACGGCCTTAGGGCAAGCTACTAGTGCCCTAGTCATCCTAGAAACATTCCAAGCCATGTGAGGCTCTCCCCAACCCTCTCTTTATGAGAGTGAGTGATTACAATGTGATCTAAGTGTTGGGTTGAGAGATTAAGAGTTAGAGTGCATTTGAGAGCAAGGTAAATAAACCTTGAGCTCTTGTCGGCCTTCGTCCATTCCACAAAGCATTTGTTACTCTTGGAGGAGAAGCCTCCTATACGGGTAGACGTCGCCTGGTGAACTCCCAAGCTTTGTGGCAAGTCGCGGAAAGTTTGTGAGGGTTGCGATGTTAACCCTAAAAGGGAAAATATCATCTAGTAGAGATGAGGATAGTGATCGAGAGGGACCTGATACGAGCACGAGTTTTGTAAGTTGCTCACCGCCACCTCAACAGAGACGTAAGTTTCAAGTGGGAACCCGAACTTTGGTGAAACAAAACGCTTATCTCTCTTGTATTTTGATTTGCTATATTTGTTTTCCACTCGATCTACTTAGTTGTATGTGTTTGTAAGGACAGGTACTTTGTAGACTTGCCACCAGATATCTCCAAACACATCTACAAGTTTGGTTTGAACTAGAACTCTAGGCATATTTATTATTTGAGCTTCCCTGTGTTCTACGGAGGTTCCACATCTTTGTGCGAAAGTTCCACACTTTGCTAATCTGCTGTGAAGCTTTGTTTGTTGTTAAAATTTTAGAAACGCCTATTCACTCCCTCTCTAGGTGACATCAAAGTTCTTCCACGTGTGGAGGATGACATTCTTGCCACTTCTCTTGCCCAGATGGATTGTCAGGCTAATATCTCATGCCTCAGATTTTCGTTTGAGCTAATGATGTTCAGTGCTTAAGAAAACTGTGTTGCGGACTCCAACAGATAGCAGGGTTGAAAAACAAGCCCCAGCACCTGGTAGCCGCAATGAATCCAATTTGTGGCCAAATATATTGGACAATGCTTAATGTGTTGTTGTCCAGTTATGTTGGATTAACGGTGGTAACCTTGGTATACATAATACATAAGCTGTTGTCCAGTTATGTTGGATTAACGGTGGTAACCTTGGTATACATAATACATAATGTCTCTGTTTGGCACACTTCATTAGTGAAGTTATTTTTTATTTTCAGCTCAATAAGTAGCTTTTATAGGTAAAGTTAAGCTGTTTTATTCACACCGTTTGGTAATAAAATAGCTCCTTAAGAGAGGAAAAAAGAATAAAGTACCAAAATACCCCTAGCCTTTTCCTTTTCTCCCCTATTGCCATCTTCTTCCCACCGAAGATGCCTGACGCCCGAGCGGGTCACGGCTGGAGGAGCCCAGCCGGAGGTCGTACCACCGGTTCGCCTGCGGCGCTGTGCTTGGCTCCCCGTTGCTACTGCCGCTCTCCATCCCGTGCTGTGCGCTGAGCCCATCGCCGGCAGCGGCGCTCGATGGAGGCGGAACCGATCTCGGATGGCCGACGCCCGAGCCCCGGGCGGCCACGTCCCCATCTCGGCGGCCGCGCCCTAGTCCGGCGGCCACGACCCCTAGCCCCGCGCATCCTGGCGCCCCAGTGAGTCCCCAGCGCGCCGGCAACGTCCGCGCATCCCTGCGGCCGCGCGTGGCCCGCAACCGCGTCTGCGCACCCCGGCGGCGACGCGAGCTTCTTGGCGCGTTCTTTCCCCGGCGGCCGGTGCGCCTCCATCCATCTGCGGTGCTCGAGCCTCGGTGGCCGCACCGCTCGAGCCAGCACTCCCGACGAGGGCCGCGTTCGTGACTGGCAAGGGTCGTGCTCACGGCCGGAAACGACGGAGCTCGCGCTCCCGGCGTCGGCCGCTCCCGCCTGTGGCCGGAGATGACGAAGCCCGCGCTTTCGGCAGGGGCCGCGCCCGCCCGCGGCCGGCGACGATGGAGCCCGCCATCCCGATGCCCGGTGACGACAGAACCCACGCTCCTGGAATGGGTCGCGCCCGCCCGCGGCCGGCGACGACGGAGCCCGCCCTCCACGGCGGCGCCTCCCGGTCACGCGCCCCCGACGGCGGCCCTCTCGCCCACGAGGTTCTCGCGATGGCACAGGCAGTCTTTTCCGCCTTCTGGGGCCCACTTGTGGGAAAGAAAGATGAGATAAGGTATTTTTTTTCAGCTTCACCTAACCTATCTTTTTGACGGAGGACCGGAAAAACAGCTTCATCATTAAAGTTTCATGAAACTGTTTGATCTGTGTTAAATAGGCCCAATATAAACTCGTGGCATTGAGATGTGCCATGTGGTCCCACCCAAAAGCCTACTTCTCCTCACACATATAACAACAGGCATCGGAAGGCGTGCACCATAGTTATAGATGAGCATCCATTGGCGCCTTGCGAAGCGCATTCGTTTTCGTTTGTATGCATTTGTCAGAAGCGATCGTAAATTTTCGATCGGAATAAAGATTTTTCTCTCACACAAACCAAATGGCAAGATCTTCTTCACGAACCAAAGAACAAAATGAACTCAGCGAACCGAGCAGTTGTTGGATCGAGAATCGAATGGTTGCAGAAGCTCCAAATGGACCGCACCATTCTTCCTAGTAGGGGCCTGTTTTAGAGAGCTCCAAATCTAAAAAATAGATATGGAGCACCAACTCTACCTAAATCCACCGTAGAGCAACTCCATCATGCAATTGAGCTCCCTCTTATCTATTTGGGAGAGCTTCACAGTAGATCTAGGTTGACACTACTGGGCTGGGCTGGCCCAGCAGGAAACCCATCTGTGGGAGCTCTTCCTCTCCTTTCTCTCACTGTCTTCCTAGGCCCATGCATTTGTCTCTTCCCCTGCTCCCTTGCGTTCGTGCGACCGATGGACGGGCTGTGGCGATCGATGGTGAGGTAGCGTCCGCGACGGTGGGGTATCGCATGCAACAGATGGCGGGCCTAGGCGCGCGTGGCAGCGGAGCTAGCCCCCGCCAGTGCCTTGGTCTAGAGCATGTGCAGCCAGGCCAAGAACGATCCGCTCGGGCCTAGGCATGGTGGTCGGGCGTGGGCGTGCAGTGGAGTTCCAAGTGCGGCCACAATGCAGGTACACTGGCGCGCTTCTCCCTGCTCTAAGCACATGATGAGGAACCTGGAGCGCTCGGCCTCAAGGCTCCAGCTGGTTGCTGTGTGTTTCGGGACGAGCGTGGAAACGTGGGGGCGCTCGATGAGGAGCACGCCGGCCACCATGGCTGGGCACGGGTGCGGTGGAGGTCCGGCCACGACCAGGCGTGGCGGAGGTACGGCCGCAACGGCACGCGGTGGTGGAGCTCGGGTGAGGGGAGAAGAAGAAAATTGAAATAGATTAGTATCATGTGTAATTAGTGGCAATGGTATGTAATTTACCCCAACTCCACTAAACTTGAGTTGAGTTTTCACAGCACTTATTGTGGTGCTCCATGGAATCTATGGATAAATCCGTGGATTTTATGGAGCTGCTCTACGGTGGAACTGCATGGAATTAGAAACTGTTGGCTCGAAAAAGTGAATGGAATTATTTTTGGTGGATTTGAGCTCTTCTAAACAGACCCTACACCGTTGAAATATAACAACGTACTACTAGTGTACATGATTGAAAAAATACCAATGCCATATGGAATTCTTCCAAATGCTAACCACTGGGCTACAATCTCTTATCTACAACTTAAAAATGTCATGAAAAAGGCTAGAAAGTTTGTGCTCGTGTCCAGCGAGATTGGACATGATCGCCCACTCTACAACTGTTCCTTCTCTCGTGATGCATCAATGCTCTCCACAAAGTACTTACTTTTAATCATACGGAATCATATGTGGTTTGTTCGTGTATGTCTCGGACAAATGCTATGACTGTGATGCAAGGATGCAGAAAACTGTTATTACCTATTAATTCTCGGTCTGGCAATGTAATCATTTTGATTAAGCATATTGTATCTCTACAACTAGAATCACACATCCCCAATTGTGTCCTTCAACTTTCCTTTTACCCATCATGATGATTCTGCACGTGATCTTTCCGTTCATACACGCCGCAAATTCCTGCATATAACGCAAACAATGATGATGAAGCCGCCGCCGTTCCGCACCACCACACCCAAACTCCCATAGCGAGATGAAGCCACGTGGCTAGGGTAATGACGTCGATGGAGAGGACGTGTTCGGGGTTGTGCCGCGGAGGGAGCCGTAGCCGGGGACAAAGACACATGATGTGGAGCAAGCGTTCATGGAGGCGGCGCAGACTATGACTCTGCCACATCTGATGGAGGACGTGCAGTGAATTTTGTGCGATTCCTGATATTTTTTCCCAGTGTGTTTGTGCATGCAAATTGAGTTTGAGCCAGAGAAACCGAACGTGGTTCCAGTTCTGAAGCTGGAAAACGTATCTGCAAACTTGCCGTTGTTGGGTTTGTTACATCGCCCTTAAACTTAACACTTGGAGCTACTTGTTCTGTGAGTCAAATAATTACAACTAGGCAGGAGTCTAATGTTGCAATGTGGAGCTTGTACATCTTTGATGTCCTATAATGATCTGGCATCGGTAGGGCAATGTTAATATTTTATTTCCTGTATGTCAATTAGATGCAATAAAGAAAATATCATAAACGGGATATTTTATTTTATTATTGACCACCCATTTTCTTAAAATTAATTATGTTTCTCGTTATGCATCATCTCTTCAAGCATAATTTATTTTATGAAAAGAAGCAACCCAGATTTCTTAGTTGTATAGCTTTTTCACTTTCATGGATACTATTAGTTGCTCGTACCTAATACATTTTCAATTTTGAAACAGAAATATTCATCTGATGGTTCAGGTCATTCTAAAGGGAGGAGCATGCTTGTGGTTGGACTTATGGATATCATCACTTCTAACTGCTATAATGCAGAGTTGCAGACTTCTCAATGTTTAAGCCTTTGTTGCATATTCATGCTGATACAGGAGAATAGGAGATATTGCAACAGCAACTGGATTCATATTGAGGAATGGGGATGTATTTGGATGAACATGAGGATAATAGCAGTAATGATGGTGATACTGGATTAAAGGGGATAAGGACTAAAGTGCTTGATGGAACCACAATATTGGGATTCTCTAGAGGCTATAGCTCCTTGGAGTTGGGCAGCTCATATAGTGATATTATGGATGCCAACTTAAAACATTGCTCTCGCACATTATTTATTTCAGTCCTCTAAGAAATCTGAAATTTTTATTCTGCTTTTACATACCATATTTTGCTAAGGAGTATTTTACCCAATTTTTGCTGCTCAAAAGTGTTGGTTTCCAGAAAAACTCCAATGCCAGCTTTAACATGATGGTCTGCCTCCACTCTCACTTTTTCTTCTTATATCTATCTTTGGCTAATGGCTATGGCAGTTATAGATTAGGAGTTTTAGGATTCATTGATTGCAGCAAAATGTGTTTGATTCAACAAGTTTTATATGTGATAGATGGGTTCACTGATTTGGGGACATCAATAGGACTAAATAGTAGATCAGTTCATCAGTGACAGATGATATCATTTTTTATAACAGTTGGTGTAGGATCGGAATTTTTCGCGCAGTCATTGAAACTATAACATTAATCTGTTATTACTCTATTAAAAACCAATCCTTTTATATGCACGTGCATGTTGCACATGGTTATATTGGCCCATCAGATACAAGTCTACAAATTCCATATCTTACAAGGTAAATGTGTTTGAAGAACAAAAGGTTGGTTTATCGTTTTCAATATTAAAATAATTATTAAATAGTGGGTTGTAGTGAGCACGATAATTATGGTCCAAACTAGGACACTTTGATTTCAAAGGCAAGCCTGAAATATGTGCTTATGTGATAATTGTTCATGATCCATTAACACTTATGTAAATGTCCAGGTCTACCCAGGTAGGACCAAAGATCGCCCGAGACCATCACGCTCTAGCTCTACGAACAGGTTTTTGTGTACTTTTCAAATCACAATCACCACACGAGGAGAGAAAGAAAATTGCCATCGCCCCATCCCCCACCTCCCGCACAGAAGGCAATTAAAGTATTAAACGCTGTCATCACCGCACGGGAAAAGAAAAGGAAGTTGTCGTCACCCCCTCCCCTCCCCCACCATGCCACCATCATCATTGAGTTCAAGTCGGCCATTGCCCCCTCCACGCATCCCACCACGCCGGCATCATTGGGATCTATGTTCACACTGCGCATGAATTGGGTCACACACCAGCAAAGACTAACACACCTAAGGTTGCAGCATGCAGTAAGAACACGATGAAACCGGCAAGACTGACCAGTAAGTCGTTCATGTCGATTTGGGATCCGTTCTTCGCCTGGTAGACTCCTGAACATCTCCCGAGAAAACCCGTCTAGGAGGGGCACATTGAGGTTGCTCTAGGATTGGCACAGCCACCTAGAACATCACCAAATCACGCCAAGAGATGCGACGAAGAGCAGGGGTTGGAAGAGTTAGGGTACAAGTAGTAGATATGTTTTTTTTTAACGATTTGAAGTTGGATTCCTCAGTTGGATGTGATCCTCTCATTTATATAGAGGGGGTGATCTTATCCTATTAGAAAACATCTCCAAGATGCAATATTTATGTTTCTCACGACTAAAAAATAGGTCTAGACAGAGTTGGACTTAACCCGATCCTAAATCAGGAAACTGGCATGGTTGGTTTTTTCGAGGCTTGGGAGGCTTACTAGACAAGTAAGAAAACTGGTTTGGCCGGTTTGAGAACCCAAATAGGCCCGTTTTAGCAGATTCGGCCCAAAAGTGTCTTCTCTTCATTTGATATCCAATTTTGATGTTCCAAATATATATTTCTTCAATGTCTTGACGTGAGGAACTTGTTGATGGAGTCCATTATTCTTGTTGGCACATTTTTGTTGTCAACAGTTTTGTTAGGCATTTTGTTTCGCAAGGAATGATTTTGTGTTTAGTATAATAGCCAAACCGTAACTTTCTTAAGTATTATTCAGGGATACTGGCTTCGTTTCTAGGCTCTATTGTAGCACAAGTGTGTTAAGGGAGGGCCAGCTACCTTCATATTGGTCAATACTGTTGAGTGCCTTTTGCTCTGAACGCAAGTTATGTTTATAATAATCTTTGACGACAGTGCTATTCTACACCTAGTAGCCAAAACTAATCAAATAAATACTGAGCATTAGTGAACCGCACGTGTTCAGTATCAGTCAGTACTACACACCAGTCTATAAAATACTAAATAATACTGAAAGGCAACAACTGAATAGTACTGAATTTTGTTCATAGCACGTGTAAATCTTTGATTGATTTAGTTTCTTTTTATCATAGAGGTCTAAAGCCAGAACCTATCCATTATCTAAAGAAAAAAATCATGGATACACGAAAGGCTCTAGCCATGCACATTCAACTCACTAGACCCCTTTTTTTGTCTATTCCCGAAAAAAAACCTTTTCTTGTCATGCTTTATGACTTGAGAGGTACTCTCTGTGTCTGAAAAAATGCAATTTTAGCTCACTATAAAGTTCAGGTATATTAAGTTTGACCAATTATATATAAAAAAGGTATAAATAGTATGACATTAAATAAGTATCATTAGATTTGTCATGAGATACATTTTCATATATAATATACTTATTTGCTGTCAAAACATTAATATTTTTTACCTATATATCTTTCAGTTTCCTTTCATTAACTGCAACTCTATAAATAATAGGTTCAGAGAAGCTATCATCTGGAATTGTTCTTGATGAGACCTCAACATGCATATATGCTTTGCCAATTGTCCCGTCTATGAATGTTAGGCCACCCAAGTGTCGACGTGTCGTCCCCTAGCTCTTTATTCAGTCTAAGGATACAGGCCTAGAATAGATGCCTAGCCATATATAGCCTATATACATGGATAGTTGGATACAAAGAGGAGGAGATCGGATAATATATCAGTGGGAATCTTGCAATAAAATATTTTAGATCAAAAAAATGACCACTCAAAAGGTTTACATTTTGTGCTTTTACTTGATCAATTCGAAGTGTCCACTTGAACAATTTGTTGTGATGCCCTATAGACAGGAGTAATGACTTTGTCCGCAGCAGTTGACCATTTAAGCTATCAGCAGCTGACATTCCAAGGTTCATCAACTGTGAATGTCATATATCAAGTTAAAGATTGGATGCAACCTGAGAATCTGGTAAAAAACAACCAGTAGGCTTTTGGGATTCCCACCGAGAGAACGCCTGTTGATGCCATGGAGGGACCATGGATTGCAATGCAAATATGGATTGTACAAACGTGGCATCTTTCTCAGGGATGTAGAGAAAACAGATTTGACAGATAAGAGACACAAAGGTTCAGACGCAGGCATTGCGACATTGTTCCATAACATCTAAAAGCACTATTTTTTTTACAATGATGGGACAAATTTTGTAGCCTCATGTACCACCTTTTTAACAAGAACTTCTACTAACCAGATTGTCGGGACATGGATATGTGAGTAGCGGAGGTTAGATCCCACTATGGTCTACAGAAACTTACACCGACACATTGTGCAGTTGATGTGCTGGAACCCCCAAAGGAACCTCCGCTCCTGATCGACGGTACGGCGAAGGCCCCCGGGCGTGGCGGAGAAGGCGGCGAAGGCCCCTAGGTGCGGTCCGTGGTGGAGGCTCGATAAATATAGGCGAAGGCCCTAGAACAAGGCGGACAACAAGGCGGCTCGAGCGAAGGCCGGGTGATCTGCACCTATCGAAGGAAACCCCCATGACGTTTTGGTCCTAAACCAAAAATGGGCTCCCCATGGGCCAAAAGCTAAGGCCCAAGAAGCAGAGGCGGCGCAAGAAGAGAAAGCCTAGATTGCCCTTGGCGGTTAGTATAGGTGCGAGGATATTCCTGGAATATACCTAAGCTGGCGCGGGGTAAAGAAGTAAGAAGGGATGGTAGTAAACTATAAAAGGGGAACCAAACCCTATGTACAGGGGTGGGGGAATGCATTTATGAAACCCTAATTGTGCTTGGGCCCACCTACTACTTTTTTAGCCTTTGCCTAGGGCCTCCGCCCAGGCAAAGAATTCACCGCTCCATACCTGCTGGAAACCCAGTTTTCCAACATTGGTGCCCACCGCGTGCAGGCCAAGCAAAACCCACAATGGCAAGAAAAAGAGCAACCCCCACCAAGGCACCTTTGGAGCCTACCAGAAGAGGAAGGCCCAGGTGTAACGCCCGTAGCACCTATGCTACTGCTACTGAAGAGCCAGACATAGAAGAAGATGCTGCGGAGGATCAACCCGTGGTGACCGAGGAGTAGCCGGTGCCAGAACCAACCCCAGAGCAAGTGCTTCAACAGCTCTAAGCCCAGTTGCAGAGTACGCAGCAGAAAAGAGATAGGTTGGCAGCAACCTTCACTGCTAACCAGAGGGCAGTTCAAGCATCACTTCAGGCAGTGAAGATCAGGCAACAGCTGGCGGTCTTGTAGGCAGAGATACAAAGCATGCAGCCTAGCCAGCCTCTTTCCAACACTCCTAACCAGCACCACTCAACAAATCAAAGCCAACCTAACCCCTCCCCAGGAATGACCGCCCAACCAACCTTCGGCACATCTTATATCTCACCACTAGTCAGAACCGTAGACTCCAAATCTCCACTGTCCGAAGGAATCCAAAGCTCACTTTGGCCTTCTTCCTATAAACCCATTACCCTACCCAAATTCAACGGGAGATCAGACCCACTCTAGTTCATCATGAGCTTTGAGGTAGCTGTAGCCTCTGCAGGTGGGAACGACACTATTCTAGCCAAGTTATTCGTTATTGCAGCCGAGAGCGATGCATTGGCATGGTATTTAATGTTGAGGCCAAGTTCAATATATTCTTGGGAAGACCTCCGCGACAAAATCATAGCCAACTTCAAAGGGTTTACCATTGAATCCATGACCTCGATGGACCTGTTCTAGTGCAAACAAAATCAAGGAGAGGCTCTAAGGGACTATTTTTAGAGATTTGTGCAGCTAAAAGCGAAGGCACCAAATATCCTAGAAGATGTGGCAATTGAAGCCTCAATGAAAGGTCTCCGCATCGGGGCCTTCGTAGCTCATCTAGCTCGGGAAAAGCCAAGCACAATAAAGGAGCTATACAACGAGTTTGGAAAATATTGCATGTCAGACAACGACCTTCATAGAGATTAAAAGAGCAAAATCAGAACAAAAAGTACTAAGGGAGTAGTAGGAATGCTTAAAGAGGCAGCAGAAACCAAGGCCAATCATAGCCTCAGCAAGCACCAGATCAACAAGTTTTCAATATAGAGAAGTAAGAGAACAACCAGCAAGGGCACCACTTGCCAGGGCAGCCCCAAACAAAGCACCTCAAAAGTAATATGATGGCAAGAAATACAATTAAAGAAAGAACTCAAACCAGAACCAGGAACCAAGACAGCGAAGGCAGTATTGTTTTTTCCATAGAGAGAACAAAGGGCACATCACCAGAAATTGCCCAGACGCGAGGGAAACTCAAGAGAGGATAAAGAACAGGGCAAACACTCAGCCTCTGCCACAACAACCCGCAAGAGAAGTCAACCATACCTTCGTCGCACCCCCTCAACAACCATACTGCCCAATCTATCCAAGCCTCAACTCCAATCAAATCCATCCATCCACCTTACACTACTATAGAATAGGTATTCACCGTCGGCTCTAGAACCCCCATCAACGCTGGTTTTGGCCCTTGGCAGTGTAAGTCAGTGGTGATGCCCATTTTCATCACCGCCGGTTATGAAACCGGCGGTGATGAAATCTTATCACCACCAGTTCGTGTTACCAGCCGGTGGTGATAAAGATTCTTAGAAATTCCAAAATCAAATAAAAATAGCATTTTTTTTAAATCCCGGGAAGGCCCCACCAGCTAGCCGCACGGTCGCACGTCGCAAGTCACATGATTTTTCACGCAAAAATCCACATGGTGCTGGGGTTCGAACCTATGACCTGTGCCCTCACGCGTAGCTGCTCTAACCACTCCGCCCCTAATCACTTGTGTCCATACAACATGTATATTCCTTTAGTACTAACTTCTTGTTATTTTAAAATGAATATTTAGAACCCCAAACCACTTTAGATAAAAAGTCATCAACTACAAAGTTGTTGTTCTAATTGAGATCTACAACTTTGATGTTGATGGTTTTGCCATCCGAGACCGTTTGACAAATTTGAATTTCAAATCATCAAAACTTTAGCCATACTATTGGAACATCAAATGATTTCAAATGAAAAAGTCATCAACTACAAAGTTATAGTTCTCATCGAGATCTACAACTTTGGTTTTGGTTGATTTTCCATCTGAGGTCATTTGCAAAATTTGAATTTCAAAATTTTTGAACTTCAAATACAAATTTAAGACCCTAAATGATTTCTAATGAAAAAGTTATCAACTACAAAGTTGTAGGACATAGCGAGATCTGTAACTTTGCTTTTGATCATCTTTTCATCTGAGGTTGTTTGTATAATTCAAAAAAAATTGAATTTTAAAATTTAAAAGCTTCAAACAGAATTATGGGATGGGAAACAATTTCAAATAAAAAAGTTGATATAAAGTTTATTTTCATCCGACTTTGAAAAAGTTATGAATTTTATTATGCTGCAGCATAAATCATCACCGCCGGTTCGTATTACAAACCGTTAGTAAAAAGATTTTCACCAGCGGTTGGTACCACAAACCGGTGGTACAAATGAGTCTACCATTACTATCGGTTGGTAACACAAACCGGCTGTAATGATAGGTTTATCACTGCCAGTTCATGTTACCAGCCGGCGGCGATAACCGCCCAAATTTTCACCAACGGTTCATAACATGAACCGGCGGTGAAAATCATTTCACCAATGATTTGTAATACGAACCGGATGTGATGAGTATCACTGCCGTTTTTTAGCAAATCGGCGGTGAAAGTGGCTGCGGTAATTACCCATTATGTAGTAATGTTAGCACCTGCATACTACCCCAACATACCCTCATGGCGGCCAAGCACCCAGCAACATGGGTAGGTCAGTAACTAGCGAGCAGAAGCCAACCTCACCTATATAAACCCAAGGCCTCCGCATATAACATTCATAGAGACAAACCAATTAGCTCAAGTTCACAATAGACAACTTGAAACACTACCTCCGCCACCCCCCCACCACAACTAGCCGTACCCAAGAATGAGCCCAACCTAGAAAACCCAGCTTAACCCACATACACCGCTGCCCACCATTGGCATGATACTGCTAATAGCCAGATGCTCTATAATGGAGTTCTAGACAAAGAAGTGGAAGAAAGATCATCTTAGGCTTGTTAACAACATAGTAGTTCAAGGTCCAGTACGCTGCATAGATTGGTTGAAGACACCCATTACGTTTTCTCAAAACAAGACCTCCAATTGGAAAGCTACCCCCACGCTGATGGCATGGTGATCAAAGCCAATATAGCAGGTTGAGAAATTAACAGGGTTCTCATAGACTCCGGAAGCTCTGCAGACATCATTTTGTTAATGCCTTCGATTAGATGAAATTAAGTAGAAGTCAGTTGTAACCTTCGGACTCATCACTAATCAGTTTTGGAGGAAAGAAGATCGATACATTGGGAAAAATATCTCTACAAGTTTCCTTCGGAGGCCAAGAAAATGCAAGAACAAAATACGCGACCTTCGACATAGTAGATCTCTGCTACCCATATAATGCCATCTTTGGCAGAGGGTTTGCAAACAAGTTCAATGTAGCCATCCATATGGGCTACTTGTGTATGAAAATGCCAGCTTTGCATGGCACCATCACAGTCCACGATAGTCAGAAAGAGGCAAGAAACATAGGGAGAGCCATCTACAAGTCACAACGCAACATTAACTATGTCGAGTCAACCAAGAGCAACGAACCAGAGCGTCCGGACATGCCGAAGGGGAAAACAGATCTCAAAGATCAAGAAGAAACAAAATCAGTCCCATTGGAGAATGCAGTGCTAGATAGAAATGTCACTATCAGAGGCAACCTTTCAAAGGAAGAACAAGCAAAGCTTATAGAAACCTTAGCAAAAAACAAAGACGTCTTCGCCTGGTCCGCCTCTGACTTGAAAGGAGTCAGCAGAGATATCATACAACACTCTCTTGACATCAACCCCAAAATGAAGTCAAGAAAGCAGCGAGAAAGGAAAATGTTAGAAGATAGAATCTTAGCAGTGAAGGCCAAGGTGTAGAGACTATTAGATGCAAATGTCATCAAAGAAAAATGGGAAGATGAGGATATGCATAGATTTCATAGACCTAAACAAGGCTTGCAAGAAAGATCCATTCCCACTACCAAGGATAGATACCTCCGTTGATAAGGTGGCATGCTACAAATGTTTTTCACTCCTGGATTGTTTCTCAGGATACCACCAGATCTGGCTCAACAAGGAAGACAAGGAAAAAACAAGTTTCACTACTCCTTTTGGAACATACTGTTACATCAGAATGCCATCGGGTCTTTCGAGCCAATGCAGGGCGCCAAGAAGGTCCTCATTGACCCCAACGGCTCCAAGGGCGAAGTGGTGCGCATTGGCACCACGCTTTCCTTCGAATAGGAAAGCGCGCTCGTCGGCTTCCTCCGCGCCAATAGAGACATCTTTGCATGAAAACCCTCGGACATGCCGGGCATTCCGAGAGAAGTCACCAAGCATGCCTTGAAGATCAGGCTAGGCTCCAAGCTGGTGAAGCAGCGCCTGCGGCGCTTCGATGCGGTGAAACTTAGGGCCATCGGTGAGGAGATCGTGAAGCTGTTGGCGGTAGGGTTCATCCAGGAAGTGTATCACCTAGAGTGGTTAGCCAATCCTATCGTTGTACGAAAGAAGAACGGGAAATGGAGAATGTGTGTTGACTACACGGGTCTCAACAAAGCGTGTCTAAAGGATCCGTTTCCTTTGCCACACATAAACCAAGTAGTTGACTCTACCTCAGGGTGCGAAACCCTTTGCTTCCTTGATGCGTACTTTGGGTACCATCAAATCACGATGAAAGAGTCAGACCAGCTCATGACATCTTTCATCACCCCAGATCGTTCAACTACATCACAATGCTGTTCGGTCTGAAGAATGTAGGGGCTACATACCAGCGTTGTATGCTCAAGTGTTTTAGAGACCTCATCGAGTGAACCATTAAGGCTTACATGGACGACATCGTGGTCAAGTCCAAATAGGCTAACCAGCTCGTAGCCGACCTTGAGCAGACCTTCACAAAACTTCGAGCGAACGACATTAAGCTCAACCCCGAGAAGTGCATTTTCGGGGTCCTGAGGGGTTTGCTGCTTGGTTTCGTCGTTTCTGAGCATGGCATCAAAACTAACCCGGAGAAGATCTCAGCCATCACAAGGATGTGTCCGATTCAGAACATGAAGGGGGTACAACAAGTTATAGGGTGGCTCACCACGCTTAGCCGCTTCATCTCGCCCCTCGACGAACAAGGTCTCCCCATCTATCGGCTTATGAAGAAGGCCGACCATTTTGAATGGATGCCCAAGGCCTAGGAGGTGTTTGACATGATCAAATAGCTCCTGATGAAGGCCCCGATCCTGGTTCCTCCGATCGACGAGAGAACCACTTCTGCTCTACATTGCGGCCACCATGCAAGTGGTCAGCGCCGCCCTGGTGGTGGAGCGAGAAGAAGAGGGACACGCCCTCAAAGTACAGTGCCCCGTGTACTTTGTTAGCGAGGTCCTCTCTGATTCCAAGACCCGCTACCCCCAAATCCAGAAGCTCCTGTGCGCCATCCTTATCGCCAAGAGGAAGCTACGCCACTACTTTGAGTCACATCCAGTGATGGTCATGACGTCCTACCCCCTCGGTGAGGTTGTCCAAAACTAGGACGCCACGGGAAGAATCGTGAAGTGGGCACTCAAGCTGATGGGACAAGGCATCTCATATGCCTCTCGGATGGCCATGAAGTCCTAAGTGCTAGCTGATTTCGTTGCAGAGTGGACCGAGGTCCAAATGCCGCCAGCAGTCATCGACCAGGAGTATTGGACGATGTCTTCGATGGATCGCTGATGAAGAAACATGTTGGTGCAGGGCTGGTCTTCATTTTGCCCCTTGGGGTACGCATGAGGTACATGGTTCGCATCCATTTCCCCTCCTCCAATAATGTGGCCGAATATGAAGTGCTCATCAACGGCCTGCGTATCGCCATCGAGTTGGGTATCCGACGCCTCGATGTCCGGGGTGACTCCTAGCTGGTCATCGACCAAGTCATGAATGAGTCGAGTTACCATGACACCAAGATGGCTGCATACTACCGAGAAGTCCGCCAGGGCTAGAGGACAAGTTTGATGGCCTCGAGCTCAATCACATCCCGAGGTGTCTCAATGAGGCGGTCGATGCACTGTTAAAGGTGGTGTCCGGCCAAGAGCTAGTGTCGATGGGCGTCTTCGCCAGCGATTAGCACAAACCCTTGGTCCACTACGAGGAGCCATATCAAGCCAGTGATGGGTTGCCTACCCTAGGCTCAGGGGCTAACTAGCCGTCGGCTCCATCTGACCCCGAGATCATGGAGCTTGACAAGGATCCAGTGACAGAGCCTGACCCTCTGGCTGACTGGAGGAGACCTTACCTCAACTACCTTCTCCATGAGGCGCTACCGACGGACAAGATGGAGGCTCGATGGCTCGCGCGTTGCGCCAAGTCTTTTGTCCTTATTGAGGGCAAACTCTACAAGCGCTGCGTCCCCATCGAACAAGGGAAGTGGTTGTTGAGCGATATCCATGGTGGGATCTGCGGTCACCATGCCGTGCTTAGAATCTTGGTCAGAAATGCATTTCGTCAAGGCTTCTACTGGCCAACCGCAGTAGCCGACGCTGAACTGATTTTGTGCACCTACGAAAGGTGTCAGTACTACGCTCGGCAGACCCATCTGCTGGCCCAAGCACTCCAGATGATCCCCATCACGTGGTCGTTTGTGGTCTTGGGGCTCGATCTGGTCGAACCTCTCAAAAGAGCGCCCGGGGGCTATACCCACTTGCTTGTAACCGTAGACAAGTTTACAAAGTGGATAGAGGCCCGACCGATCTCCGCGATCAAGTTCGAGCAAGCCGTGTTGTTCTTCCTTGATATCATCCATCACTTTGGAGTACCAAACTCCATTATCATGGACAATGGCATACAGTTCATCGGGTAAAAGTTCCTCCAATTCTATGATGAATATCACATCCGCATCGATTGGGCCACCGTAGCGCACCTCTGCATGAATGGGCAGGTCAAGCATGCAAATGACATGGTCCTACAGGGCCTCAAGCCTAGGATCTTCAATCGGTTGAACAAGTTTGGCGGACGATGGGTCACAGATCTTCCCGCGGTGCTCTAGAGCCTGAGGATGACCCCTAGCCAGGCCACCGGCTACACACCATTCTTCATGGTCTATGGTTCTGAGGCTATCCTCCCGACCAACCTCGACTATGGAGCACCAAGGGTTAGGGCGTATGATGAACAGGGAGCCAAGGCATCCCTCGAGGATGCCACGGACCAGCTAGATGAAGCGCGTGACGTTGCCCTCCTCCACTCATCCAAGTACCAGTAAGTGTTGCGCCGGTACCATAGCTGTCGAGTATGGGGTCGGGCCTTCAACATCGGAGACCTAGTGCTCTACCTCGTCTAGAGCAGTAAGGACTGCCACAAGCTCTCCCTACCATGGGAGGGACCGTACGTCATCGTGGAGGTGCTACGACCGGGTGCCTACAAGCTCAAGACGATCGACGGCGGAGTCTTCATCAACGTCTAGAACATCGAGTAGCTATGTCGCTTTTACCCTTAATAAACATGTACTTTCTCTTACCAGTTTTGCTATCAAACTCCCCGACCTTTAGTGACACCCGACCCCAGCAACGGTGGGGGGTCAGGCCTCACTTGGGGGCTAATAAGAGCGTACCTATCTGGTAGACATTCTCTACGCCCGACCCTCTCTCATGTTAAGGCCTAGAAGTGAGGTTTGTGGAATAAAATGCTAAGTAAAACTGGTCGAACTACGAGAGACCTACGCCTTAGAGGCTACAGCGCCTTTGCTCACCAGCGATGATCAGAGTTTTTTCCACACCCTAGGTTTTTGGGCCTTAGTCAAGAGAAGTGACGGTACGCGTCTAAGAGTTTATCCACCTAGCCAACTTTCTTTGTTCCTGACCCCCTATCATGTTAAGACCTAGGAGCTAGGGTTGCGGGAACAAGCTCTGAGTATAACTGGTTGGATTGCGAGAAACCTATGCCCCAGCGGCTATGGCGCCTTTGCTCACCAGCATGATCAGAATTTGCTCACCTGCACCCCGAGCTTTACGACCTTAATGACGGAAAGGGTCGGAATGCACTAACCTTTTTATACAAAAAGGGGAGAAGGGCTAAAAGGCTGTTTGGCTATAACAAAATTTAAGAGCTTGTCCATTTATTACAAGTTCGCCATCTAGCTTATCTGCCTAACTAAATTCTTGCACGGGATGTTCTCATCCTCTATCTCCACAGGTAAGTCCTGTCTTAGCGGGGCAATACAAGTTGACCGGATGGGTTAGCCGCTATCGAGGGATGGGGAGGGAGCAGCAGGATGCCCCATGTAGGTTATGCCGACCCTATTATGAACAACGGTCCTAGATTCCACTCGAACATATTCGGTAAGAGCTCCCTGAACCCGTCACTCGTGCCATCGAGGTAAGTCCTATGCCAGCAGGTCACCCAAGTTGATCGAATGATTTGGGCCGCTACTCTAGAGAGCAAGGTCGCATTCTCATACATTCATTCATACATTCATCCATACATTCATCTCATGCATCCAAGCATTGCATGCGATTATTTGAGCTGGCGATCGACCAGAGGCCCCGGCCCGTGAAGGCCCGAGGCCACCTTGCGGCCAAGCAATGACAATGGGGTCAGGTCTCACTTAGAAGGGGGGGCAAGAGATTCTAACCTCGAGGCATTCTCGATGAGAGGCCCCGGTTTCTCAAGCTAAAACCTCAAGGTTAAGGTGTGTGGAAACAAATGAGGGCTATGCCGGGTCGAATGAACCCAATTGATCGGACATGCGTTAGTGAAGAAACCTACGCCGTGGCTGACCTTAATGCGGAAAGGTGGAATGCACTAACCTTTTTATGCAAAAAGGGGAGAAGGGCTAAAAGGCTGCTTGGCTATAACAAAATTTAAGGGCTTGTCCATTTATTACAAGTTCACCGCCTAGCTTATCTACCTAATTAAATTCTTACGCAGGATGTTCTCATCCTCTATATCCGTGGGTAAGTCCTATCTCAGCTGGGAAATACAAGTCAACCGGATGGCTTAGCCACTGCCGAGGGATGGGGAGGGAGCAGCAGGATGCCCCATGCAGGTTATGTTGACCCCGTTACGAACAACAGACCTAGATTCCACCTGAACATATCTAGTAAGAGCTCCCTAAACACGTCACTCGTGCCATCAAGGTAAGTCATATGCCAGCGGGTCACCCAAGTCGATCGAACGATTCGGGCCGCTACAGAGAGACGGGTCACCCTTACTTTACGCACATTAATTTCGCTATTGCACCCCCAACCCCAGCAATGGCAAGGGGTTGGGTCTCACTCGGGGGCTGGCAAGAGTGTCTATTTGGTAGACATTCTCGATGCCCGACCCCTTTCTCGCTCTAAAACCTAAAGGCAAGGTGTGTGGAAACAAATGCTGGGTCAAATTGATCGGACTGCAAGAAACCTATATGGCCCCCGGAAACGACATGCCCTTTTTCTCACCAGGGAGATGATCAAAGTTTTGTCCTATACCCGAGCTTTAGCTTTCGCCTTCTCGGAAGGGTTTGGAGGGCCTACCTATGGAATCTCCATTGAGGAGAGGCCGATGGGTCACCCAAAGTCGTGGGAGATTCAAGGACTGGCGGCATTGCCTTAGAGAGATGGGTAGGGAGCAGTGGGATGTCCCATGCAGGTCACACCAACTCTATCATGAACAATGGACTCGGACCCCACAAGGACATATCTGGTTAGAGCTCCCTAAACCCATCACTCGAGCCATCAAGGTAACTTTACCAACCCCCACTTTACTTTTCTAGTATATGAGCATTCATTCATCCATTCTCATACATTCATTCTTACATTCATCCACACATTCATCTCATGCATCCAAGCATTGCATACCCGATTATTGCAAGGGTTGGCAACAGCGTCGCGTCATGAAGTAGTAGTCATCTCATACGACATGATGCGGCGATCGACCATCGCTTCTAAAACCCGGCCCATGGTGAAGTGCTCGAGGCCGCCTTGCATCAAATAGAGGTAGGGGAAAAAATGTAGATGAGCCCCAACGGCCTTGCCCGACCACCTTTCGAGCGGGGCGGGGACATCTAGACATTTCCGTTCGATCCTAACCTCGAGCCAAGCCCATAGAATCTCCATCGAGGAGAGGCCACGGTCCACCAAAGTCACTCTCGGAGTGACATGGGCAACTCTGGGAGATGGTTAAGGAGTAGTGGAATGCCCACATGAGGTCACACCAACTCTATCCCGTCATCGAATGGACTCGGATTCCACTCGGACATGCCCGTTAGTGAGCTCACCAAACATGATCGAGAATTTGCTCATCACTCGAGCTTCTGACCTTAATGACGAAAAGGGTGGAATGCACTAACCTTTTTATACTAAAAAAAGGGTAGAAGGGCTAAAAGGCTGTTTGGCTATAACAAAATTTAAGAGCTTGTCTATTTATTACATGTTCGCCATCTAGCTTATCTGCCTAACTAAATTCTTGCACGGGATGTTCTCATCCTCTATCTCCACAGGTAAGTCCTGTCTTAGCGGGCAATACAAGTTGACCGGATGGCTTAGCGTCTCACCGAGGATGGGGAGGGAGTAGCAGGATGCCCCATGTAGGTTATGCCGTCAAGCCAAAGCATTAGGGAACAACGGACCTAGATTCCACTCGAACATATCCGGTAAGAGCTCCCTGAACCCGTCACTCGTGCCATCGAGGTAAGTCCTATGCCACCAGGTCAACCAAGTCGATCGAATGATTTGGGCGCTCTGAGAGAGAGGTCACCCTCCACCTACTGCAAGCATTAATTTAGAGTATCGAGGCCCCGACCCCAAGCAATGACAAGGGGTCGGGTCTCACTGGAATGTGGCAAGAGTGTCTATTCAGTGAGACATTCTCGATACCGACCCTTTTCTCACGCTTAAAACCTAAAGGCAAGTGTGTGGAAACAAATGCGGGGTCAAATTGATCGGAACAAGAAGAAACCTCGCCCGGCCTTAATGAGTAAAGGGTCGGAATGCACTAACCTTTTTATACAAAAGGGGAGAAGGGCTAAAAGGCTGTTTGGCTATAACAAAATTTAAGGGCTTGTCCATTTATTACAAGTTCGCTGCCTAGCTTATCTACCTAATTAAATTCTTGCGCAGGATGTTCTCATCCTCTATATCCGTGGGTAAGTCCTATCTCAGCGGGGAAATACAAGTTGATCGGATGGCTTAGCCGCTGCCGAGGGATGGGGAGGGAGCAGCAGGATGCCCCATGCAGGTTATGTCGACCCCGTTATGAACAACAGACCTGGATTCCACTTGAAAATATCTAGTAAGAGCTCCCTAAACATGTCACTCGTGCCATCAAGGTAAGTCATATGCCAGTGGGTCACCCAAGTCGATCGAACGATTTGGGCCGCTACCGAGAGACAGGTCACCCTTACTTTACGCACACTAATTTCGCTATCGCACCCCAACCCCAGCAATGGCAAGGGGTTAGATCTCACTCGGGGGCTGGCAAGAGTGTCAATTCGGTAGACATTCTCGATGCCCGACCCCTTTATCGCTCTAAAACCTAAAGGCAAGGTGTGTGGAAACAAATGCTGGTTCAAATTGATTGGACTGCAAGAAACCTATGCCCCGGCGGCTATGACATTTTTTTCTCACCAGCATGATCAAAGTTTTTGTCCCTGTACCCCGAGCTTTAGCCTTTGCCTTTTCGGGAAGGGTTTGGAGGGGCCCACCTATGGAATCTCCATTGAGGAGAGGCCAGCAGGTCACCCAAAGTCGATCGGACGGCTTCGGCCGCTGTCGAGAGATGGGTAGGGAGCAGCGGGATGTCCCATGCAGGTCACACCAACTCTATCATGAACAATGGACTCGGACCCCACAAGGACATATCTGGTTAGAGCTCCCTAAACCCATCACTCGAGCCATCAAGGTAACTTTACCAACCCCCACTTTACTTTTCTAGTATATGAGCATTCATTCATCCATTCTCATACATTCATTCATACATTCATCCATACATTCATCTCATGCATCCAAGCATTGCATATGCGATTATTGCATCACAACGCTTCGCGTCGCGTCATGAAGCAGTAGTCATCTCATACGACATGAGCGGCGATCGACCAAGGTTCGAAGGCCGGCCCGTGAAGGGCTCGAGGCCGCCTTGCGTCAAATAGAGGTAGGGGAAAAATGTAGATGAGCCCCAACGGCCTTGCCCGACCCTGCTCAGAAGCGGACAGGGACATCTAGACCTTTCCCGTTCGATCCTAACCTCGAGCCAAGCCCACAGAATCTCCATCGAGGAGAGGCCACCGGTCCACCTGAGTCGCTCTCTGGAGTGACATGGGCAACTACCGGGAGGCGGTTAAGGAGTAGTGGAATGCCACATGAGGGCTATGCCGACCCCGTCATCGAATGACGGACCCGAATTCCACTCGGACATGCCCGTTAGTGAGCTCGCCAGCATGATCAGAATTTGCTCACCTGCACCCCGAGCTTTACGACCTTAATGACAGAAAGGGTCGGAATGCACTAACCTTTTTATACAAAAAGGGGAGAAGGGCTAAAAGGCTGTTTGGCTATAACAAAATTTAAGAGCTTGTCCATTTATTACAAGTTCGCCATCTAGCTTATCTGCCTAACTAAATTCTTGCACGGGATGCTCTCATCCTCTATCTCCATAGGTAAGTCCTGTCTTAGCGGGGCAATACAAGTTGACCGAATGGCTTAGTCGCTACCGAGGGATGGGGAGGGAGCAGCAGGATGCCCCATGCAGGTTATGCCGACCCTGTTACGAACAACGGACCTAGACTCCACTCGAACATATCCGGTAAGAGCTCCCTGAACCCGTCACTCGTGCCATCTAGGTAAGTCCTATGCCAGCAGGTCACCCAAGTCGATCGAATGATTTGGGCCGCTACCGAGAGATGGGTTACCCTTACTTTATGCGCTTTAATTTCGCTATCGAGCCCCCGACCCCAGCAATGACAAGGGGTCGGGTCTCAATTGGGGGCTGGCAAGAGTGTCTATTTAGTAGACATTCTCGATGCCCGACCCATTTCTCATGCTAAAACCTAAAGGCAAGGTGTGTGGAAACAAATGCGGGGTCAAATTGATCGGACTACAAGAAACCTACGCCCCGGCGGCTACGGAAAGGGTCGGAATGCACTAACCTTTTTATACAAAAAGGGGAGAAGGGCTAAAAGGCTGTTTGGCTATAACAAAATAAAAGGGCTTGTCCATTTATTACAAGTTCGCCGCCTAGCTTATCTACCTAATTAAATTCTTGCGCAGGATGTTCTCATCCTCTATATCCGTGGGTAAGTCCTATCTCAGCGTGGAAATACAAGTCGACCGGATGGCTTAGCCACTACCGAGGGATGGGGAGGGAGCAGTAGGATGCCCCATGCAGGTTATGTTGACCCCGTTATGAACAACAGACCTAGATTCCACTTGAACATATCTAGTAAGAGCTCCCTAAACACGTCACTCGTGCCATCAAGGTAAGTCATATGCCAGCGGGTCACACAAGTCGATCGAACGATTCGGGCCGCTACAGAGAGACGGGTCACCCTTACTTTACGCACATTAATTTCGCTATCGCGCCCCGACCCCAGCAATGGCAAGGGGTTGGGTCTCACTCGGAGGCTGGCAAGAGTGTCTATTCGGTAGACATTCTCGATGCCCGACCCCTTTCTCGCTCTAAAACCTAAAGGCAAGGTGTGTGGAAACAAATGCTTGGTCAAATTGATCGGACTGCAAGAAACATACGCCCCGGCGGCTACGACATTTTTTGCTCACCAGCATGAGCAAAGTTTTTGTCCCTGTACCCCGAGCTTTAGCCTTCGCCTTCTCGAGAAGGGTTTGGAGGGGCCCACCTATGGAATCTCCATTGAGGAAAGGCCAGCAGGTCACCCAAAGTCGATCGGACGGCTCCGGCCGCTGTCGAGAGATGGGTAGGGAGCAACAGGATGTCCCATGCAGGTCACACCAACTCTATCACGAACAATGGACTCGGACCCCACAAGGACATATCTGGTTAGAGCTCCCTAAACCCATCACTCGAGCCATCAAGGTAACTTTACCAACCCCCACTTTACTTTTCTAGTATATGAGCATTCATTCATCCATTCTCATACATTCATTCATACATTCATCCATACATTCATCTCATGCATCCAAGCATTGCATATGCGATTATTGCATCACAACGCTTCGCGTCGCGTCATGAAGCAGTAGTCATCTCATACGACATGAGCGGCGATCGACCAAGGTTCGAAGGCCGGACCGTGAAGGGCTCAAGGCCGCCTTGCGTCAAATAGAGCTAGGGGAAAAATGTAGATGAGCCCCAATGGCCTTGCCCGACCCTTCTCAAAAGCGAACAGGGACATCTAGACCTTTCCCGTTCGATCCTAACATCGAGCCAAGCCCACAGAATCTCCATCGAGGAGAGGCCATCGGTCCACCTGAGTCGCTCTCTGGAGTGACATGGGAAACTACCGGGAGGCGGTTAAGGAGTAGTGGAATGCCACATGAGGGCTATGCCAACCCCGTCATCGAATGACGGACCCAAATTCCACTCGGACATGCCCATTAGTGAGCTCGCCAGCATGATCAGAATTTGCTCACCTGGACCCCGAGCTTTACGACTTTAATGATGGAAACGGTCGAATGCACTAACCTTTTTATACAAAAAGGGGAGAAGGGCTAAAAGGATGTTTGGCTATAACAAAATTTAAGAGCTTGTCCATTTATTACAAGTTCGCCATCTAGCTTATCCGCCTAACTAAATTCTTGCACGGGATGTTCTCATCCTCTATCTCCACAGGTAAGTCCTATCTTAGCGGGGCAATACAAGTTGACCAGATGGCTTAGCCGCTACCGAGGGATGGGGAGGGAGCAGCAGGATGCCCCATGCAGGTTATGTCGACCCCGTTACGAACAACAGACCTGGATTCCACTTGAACATATCTAGTAAGAGCTCCCTAAACACGTCACTCGTGCCATCAAGGTAAGTCATATGCCAGCGGGTCACCCAAGTCAATCGAACGATTCGGGCCGCTTCCGAGAGATGGGTCACCCTTACTTTACGCACAATAATTTCGCTATCGCGCCCCAACCCCAGCAATGGCAAGGGGTTGGGTCTCACTCGGGGGCTGGCAAGAGTGTCTATTCGGTAGACATTCTCGATGCCCGACCCCTTTCTCGCTCTAAAACCTAAAGGCAAGGTGTGTGGAAACAAATGCTGGGTCAAATTGATTGGACTACAAGAATCCTACGCCCCGGCGGCTACGACATTTTTTGCTCACCAGCATGATCAAAGTTTTTGTCCTTGTACCCCGAGCTTTAGCCTTCGCCTTCTTGGGAAGGGTTTGGAGGGGCCCACCTATGGAATATCCATTGAGGAGAGGCCAGCAGGTCACCCAAAGTCGATCGGACGGCTCTGGCCGCTGCCGAGAGATGGGTAGGGAGCAGCAGGATGTCCCATGCAGGTCACACTAACTCTATCACGAACAATGGACTCGGACCCCACAACGACATATCTAGTTAGAGCTCCCTAAACCCATCACTCGAGCCATCAAGGTAACTTTACCAACCCCCACTTTACTTTTCTAGTATATGAGCATTCATTCATCCATTCTCATACATTCATTCATACATTCATCCATACATTCATCTCATGCATCCAAGCATTGCATATGCGATTATTACATCACAACACTTCGCGTCGTGTCATGAAGCAGTAGTCATCTCATACGACATGAGCGGCGATCGATCAAGGTTCGAAGGCCGGCCCGTGAAGGGCTTGAGGCCGCCTTGCGTCAAATAGAGCTAGGGAAAAATGTAGATGAGCCCCAACGGCCTTGCTCGACCCTGCTCAGAAGCGGATAGGGACATCTAGACCTTTCCCATTCGATCCTAACCTCGAGCCAAGCCCACAGAATCTCCATCGAGGAGAGGCCACCGGTCCACCTGAGTCGCTCTCTGGAGTGACATGGGCAACTATCGGGAGGCGGTTAAGGAGTAGTGGATGCCACATGAGGGCTATGCCGACCCCGTCATCGAATGACGGACCTAGATTCCACTCGGACATGCCCGTTAGTGAGCTCACCGAGCGCGACAGTCGAGCCATTAAGGCAAGTATCATTAGTTTAGCCCCTCTGGTTGCGAAAACCATGGATAGGGTGACGCCTGAAACATGGCCCACCCCTACTGTGCCCCACGGGGCTCGGGGGCTCGAGCCACCTGACCTGAACTCGTTAATCCGACTAACCAGGGTGTAACACCTCTGTGTTAAGCATTGCAATTTGCACTTGCATTTCATGAGCACAAGCATCATCTAGGCATTCATGAACATGAGCATATGAAATTTCATCTCATTCTTATACTTTGTCACATGAAATGTTGATTCATATATATATGCTAATGCTCACATATGCTAGGATTTACATGTGACCAATGTATAAAATGTTTGTGGGACCTTAGGAGTACCTTAAACATGTTTAGAATGTCACATGGAACAACTTTGGTATTCATGACTTAGACCCATTTGGCCTCTAAGTCATGGTTATAGTGTAGGCTTTCATTTTCAAGTTGTATGTTTGACCTAAGTTGAACTATAGCATAGAGTATTTGCATGGTAGTACACCCTTAAGCAAAGTTGTAGTACTTGACTAGGGTAACAACTTTTATTTTTGGGTCAAGGTCTAATTCAGTGCATAGCATGCTCAAAAATAGCTCACAAGTAGCAAGAAAATGCTATTTTGGACTTGCAAAATTTTTCTAAGTCTAAAACGAGGATTTCAGTTTAAAGTGCAGCACTTTAGGGCTTTGTAGATCTCAAACTATTGAGAATTTGGGGAATCTTCCTAAAGCAAATTTGTAGATCACATGTAGCTCTACAACTTTTACTAATATGGTTTTCACTAACTCACCACGGATTAGGAGTAACGATCGCTCGAAGTTGCTCCATCAGTCGCATTCATCAGGGCCTGATGTCGATTTGAACTGGTGTTAGTGGCTAACCTAGGGCAGGCCAAGCATTCTACGAGGCGGCCATACGCCAGCACCGGCCTGGCCAGTCAGGCTAGGATGGGGAGATAAGGCGCGCGACGCCGATGCTCACCTCATTTCTCTCTTGCACCTCGCCCTCTCTCGCGCATGCTAGAGCAAAGTGGAGCGCCGCGCCACCGTTGCCATTGTCGAGCAGCGCTGCATTCTCTCGTGATCCACCACCGCACCTTCGGCCACTACCGCTTGCCCACCGCTCCGCCATCATCTTCTCCACCTCCCTGACCCACTCGTACCAGCATTTGAGCCGTGGTAAGCTTTGTGGCGTGTTTGCCGTCGCCGCGACCATCATCGGAACGCCGCCATGTTTGCGCTCACCGTGGCTGTGCTCCACCGAGCCATATCGCTCGCTCCTTTCTCACATTAAGGCTAGCCTTGAGTCACATCTAGCTCACATCAATGACCGCTGGCCAATGTCGATGTGCCGGCGCCGGTACGCAACCTTCCGCTGTCGTGCTCTCGCCGCCGTGGCGCCATGACCGCGGTCAAGCTCACCGGTGCCACCCTGAACCCCAACCTACATCCTTTAGCTTTGCTAGGTTACCGCATAGATGTAGCGAGTCTCGCCTGAGCTTACCGTGGCTGGAGCTCGTCAGAGCGCTGCTGCGTAGCTCCGCCATCCGCCATGGCCGCCGTCGAGCCTACTCTAGCGAGCCTCCGAGCCTACCAAGTGCACCCATCGATGAGGGACGTCGAGGCGAAGCCGTCGGTGGTGACCTCACCGGTGGTGACCTCACCGGCGATGAGCTATGGCCGGTCAACCACCGTGCTCTGTTTTGTGCGACTGACGGGTGGGTCCCCGTTGACCGTGGGCCTCGGCTGTCAATCTATGTAGTGTTTGATTTTCTGATTTATTTTCCAGATTTGAATGCATGTTTTAAAAATTCATATCTCAAGCTAGGAGTGTCCAATTTTGGTGAAACAAATTTTGTTAGTTTCATCTTGAAGTGTAGTATTTGATAAAAATATGAGATGCACTGTTTCTAGTATTTTTCTGAGAGAATAAAATGTAGCTAGATAAATGCTTTTTAAATGGTTTCTATCTTGTAAAATGCATAACTTGAGCTACAAAAGTGATAAAATTATGATTCCAATTTTTCTGGTCTTGTGTTGACATTCTCTAGCTAGGAAAAATATTAAACCTACAGTAAACATACGTTTAACATGGTCTTCATATTTAATCCTAATTAATTGCTAGTTTCTAGTGAAATTAATTGAGGTAAAAATACGTAACATATGATCATGCAAATTTTTTACACAGTATTCTTATGCTTGGAGGAAAGTAAAAAAAATATTAAATCTGTTGTTTGACACTTTTCACTGTGCTATACTATTTTTGCTAAAATCAGCCTATGTAACTTGTTATTTTTGTAGAGGTAGTTGTACTTATCCAAATGGCATGAAATTTATAAAGTGGACTATTGAGGTCATTTATAGGCCACTGTAATTTTTTTAGAATTTATTAAGCACTGGAATTATTTATCCTTTAAATCACCCTATTATTTAAGGAAAATAATAAATGGACATAAATAAGTTAGTTATATTTGACCATGATGTTTTCTATGGTACTTGTGATACATATGATATGTTGATTTTATTAGTAAGGCTTAAAAGCAATTGGTTGTATGCAACTAATTAATTATTGCTTTATAATTCAACTAGATGGCTGCATGTATAGTTTCGGTTGAGTTGATAATTTCATGATGATAATGGTCTTTTCTATAAAACTTATTAATAACAAAATTGTAGATAACTTACTAACCTACCTTGTGTTAAATTTTCATAATCATAGACCTTATGATTTAAGAATTATGGTTGTTAGAAGTCCGCTGTTAGAAATGCTTGCTCTCTGGATAGATTTGAATAATTGAATTGTTTGACCTAGATAACTGCTGAATCACATTAATATGATTGAAAGAAAGTTGTAGATAATTTCATAAGACTTCCAGAATGTCCACAACCATATTATTTTGATGTATATAACTCCAGTTATGGTCAAAACAAGTGGCTGCTGTATTGTGGTCTAGAAAATGATTTATATAAGTATTTGCTTAGTTATTAAAGAAGAGATAGGCACCTACTCAGTAAAATAAGATGCACTCGTTATTAATTTAATACCTTGCTTTTGAAATCACTTATGAGGATGCATTCATCACATTATATCATATTATACATGTCATCGATATGCATTCGTGATATCTTATTTCATGCTCATGCATATAGGATCGTCCGAAGAGATAACGCTGTTGGAGTTCAACGAAGAAGAGGAGGAGGATCAGCAGGAGACGCCTTAGGCCACAGCTCTAGGAGAAGAGGAGCATACTCTTAAAGATCTCCCTGAGTGCTTGAATCACTGACCAACGTCTTTCCTCAAAGGCAATCCCCGGAGCATTCTAAGTCTCCCATATTTTATAAAATATTACTTGAGTCCTTTATGTTTGATGCATTAGGTTATAAGAGTTGATAGGAAGCACTTGATGCATGGAACTACCTTGTCCAGATATATATACCTTTAACCCTGTGTAGGTCCAGGATCGAATATATGCTTAGTCATGCTTAGATCGGTAGAAGTCGGGTGATTTCCTGTCACTTGCGAGATATAGGTGGATACCGAAGCATGGTTGTCTATATTTGCTATCATGGAAAAAGAACCTTGGGGTAATGTAAAAATGGGCAAAATCTATGTGTAGGTTGACTCATGTGATTCCATCTGTGTTGATTAAGGACCGTACCGTAGTTGGGCGCTTCTGACAAGATTGAACGCATGCCTATCACTTAGCTGGCCGGATAACTCATTCCGACCACGAAGACGAGTAGCTCAACTTAGGTCGGGCCCCATTTTGTAAAAGTGTGCACTCTAGATGGTAGTAAGGATGTGCGGGGAGCCAGACGTGAGCCCAAGGGTAGGCTGGGCCTAAATGTCCTGACAACGGTTGTCCCTGATTGTGCGGCGCTGGGCAAACCCACGGAATGTGGACTTGAGTTGTACCAAAGGTGACCGTTAATCTGGTCTACCTGGGTTTGTGTTAGGAATAAATTCCTAGCTGGTTGAAATCGATTCGAATCACCGTCTCTCCCGGATAGTGAGAAACTTGGCTAGTACCAACATCGTAGTACTGTGATATGGAACATGATGGTTCGGATGGACATGGAATTACTACACCGGCTATGGTTACTATTGTATGCTACTAAATGATATACCATATGTTTGGCACATGTTAGTTGCTAATCTAGAGATGAATAGCTATAATTAATTTGATGACCGAAGTATAATTATACAACTGATTTAGTCGCTTTTTATGCAAAATGTTGTCAAGCCACCTCCACTTATAAAGCCTTGCGTAATCCTTGGAGTCACTTTATTTTTGGTTTATGACAGGTAAGTCTAGCTGAGTACCTTCTCGTACTCAGGGTTTTATTTTCATTGTTGCAGATGGTACAGTTTATCATGGCTATTGCAAGAACTACTTCTGTCCCACCGTGGATGAGGAGTGAGCCTTGGGCAAGCATCTATTATTAATCCTTCTTACATGCTTTTTTGGGAGTGTGATCACGAGTTGGCACTATATCTAAACTATGATGGCAAATGTTAGCTTCAAACTTTAATTGGCTTCGACTACTATTTACTGAACTTGGTTTATAATAACCTTAATTCGTACTCTGATGGATGAACGGTATTTGTGAACTTTATGTAACGTGTGACATGTATGTTGAATCATGTACAATCTTGGTTGTATGTTGATGGTTAATCGAGACCCGTTGTGGTTCTCGACGGACTACCGGGTTTATATGGGCTCAAGTATGATAGTGCGACCGCTTACAGGCTGCCATTATACTTGTGGTCTTATAAATTGATCGGTTCTATTACATGGGGTTCGAAGGCCAGCCCACGAAGGGCTCAAGGCTGCCTCATGTCGAATAGAGCCAGGGGAGAAAATGCAGATGAGCCCTAGCGGCCTTTGCCTAACCCGCTCAGAAGCGGACATGGTGATCTCGACCTTCTCGTTTGATCCTAACCTCGAGTTGAGCCCATAGAGTCTCCATCGAGGAGAGATCAGTAGGCCACCTGAGTCGCTCTCCAGAGCAACATGAGCATCTGTCAGGAGGTGAGTTATGGAGCAGTGGAATGCCACATGAGGGACCCGGATTTCACTCGAACATACCCGATAGCGAGCTCACTGAGCGCTTCACTTGAGCCATTGATGCGAGTGACATTAGCTCAACCCCTCTAGTTGTGGAAACCGAGGATGGGGGCGATGATCACAAAGACGAGCCGACCCTCGACTAGACCCCTGCTATGCATGGGGGTTTGAGGAAAGTTGGACTCGTAAGGAGACTGAACACGCGGTCGCAAAACGATGGCTTAAATCCTAGGGAGGGGGTACGCACGAAAACAAGAGACGCTTTCTCCTACTAGTTTCGCTATCCTCTCCTCGATCTTTAGTGACACCCAACGCCAGCAACGGCAAGGGGCCGGGTCTCACTCAGGGGCTGATGAGGGTATACATACACCCTTTCTAAAATAGTCGCCACGCCCGACACCCTTCCTCACGTTAAACCTAGTAGCAAGGTTTGTGGAAATGAACGACTGAGCAAGGCTGGTCGGCTACGAGAAACCTACGCTCCAGTGGCTATGGTACTCTTGCTTACCAGCATGATTAGAGTTTCCCTTCTACACCTCAGGCTCTACGGTCTTAACAAACAGAAGGGTCAAAATGCATGAACCCCTTTTCACACATAGAAAGGGAGGAAAAACAAATCCGTTCGCACCAAAATAAAAGAACATACTTGGTCAAATGAAACAAAATAACAAGTTTATTTAAGTGATACATAAGGGTTGACACTTGTCCACTGATTACAAGAATGATCAACCAACCTATTGAACTAACTAACCCCTCTGAGAGAGAACTATGCCTTCAATCTTGTTCGCTAGGTCCTACGAAAGGGGACCCACCACCGCTTCCATCTCCTCCAGCTCGTGGACTTCATAGCTAGGTGCAAAGCCATGGCTCATCATCTCTAGATCGATGTTGTCCCCATAGCGAGAATGAGTAATTGTGAAGGATTGATTGACCCCAGTGCGAAGGGCATTCCTCTCAAGCTAGCGCACCCACGCTGTGATCTCGACGGCATGGGCCATGAGCGAACTGGTCCCCTCTGATCGCACCACCTCAAGGTCATTGCAGACCACTCCGAGGGCAGTGCTTAGGATACCGAGCTCATCGCTCTCCACCTGAAGATTCCTCCTCACCTCGGCAAGGTCCATGGCCAGCCTGGTAGAAACGCTTTCGGCCTCCAGCTTCTAGGTCGTCGCATTTCCAAGCTCGGCCTAGAGGGAGCTGACCTTCTGCTACACGTTGTCGCACTCTAGGTAGGCCTGGTCATGCTCTCGGAAGGCCTGGTCGTGCTCCTCGTTAGCCACACCATGTTCCGAGCGGAGCTTCTCCATGGTTTGGAGCAGCTCATCCTACTCCTTGCACAATCGAGCGATCACCGTGGCATCTAGGCTCGCCCTCCTCTCTAGGGCCACGAGCTTCTCCTCGGCCCCCAGCTTTAGCTCTCTTTCTTTCTCAACCTTGGCCAGAAGGTCAAGGATCCACTGGCAGGTCTCAGCATCCTTCTAGAGTAGCTCATCCTGCTCCTTCTTGACTCGGATAGCCTCCTCGTCGTCCCTCCACGACCTCCCCGATAGGGCCTCGAACGCCTTCTTGGCCTCGTCAACGTCCCGATGGGCCTCGGCCACCCACAACCGAAGACTATCTGCTTCCTTGGTATGGGGAGTCAGCTCAGCCACCCTCTGCTAGGTGGCAACAAGTTAAGTGGTCACCTCCCTGTGTAGCCATGCCTCCTCAATGAGGCGGTCCTAGGTCTCCTTCTGTTGACGAAGGAACCGAGACTTCCCTTGGCTACGAGCTATGAGGGACTACAGTGAAACGATGGTCAGAATACATAAAGTATATAGAGAAAGAAAAGGACAAGAAGCAGGATCAGGCGAATACCCGCCCAGAGGGAACAACAACGTCATGCAAGGCACCCCTGGCACGGTCCAAGGCTTCCAGCACGGACACGATCCCCATATCGAGGCTCTCCTGCTCCATGCTCTCAGCGGCGGCGTCGAGAGTGAAGAGCGTTGACACCGGATCCTACGGATTTGTCCACCAGAGTAGGGGCTCACCCCCCGTGAGCGAGTTGCTGCCTATTGACAATAGTGCTAGGGATGACTCCCCACCGGTCCCAAGCGCCAAAGACCTATCTGCCACCACCATGACTCCCGGGGACCCCTCGGCTGCGTCCCCTTCCGTCCGGCCCAAGCCAGGCGTAGTCGCTTGGGTTGTCGATGGCGCAGGTCGCATCGGTGCCTCGGGCGCCGCTGCGGTTCCGCCCGGTCGTGACCCATCTACCACGACCGCTGGCACCTCCACCTATGTTAGAGGTGTCACGACCGGCAGTGTCGCGCCCACCACGGTTGGTGCCATGAGCGCAGTCGGTAGCCCCATCCGCCCCGTCATCGGCAGCGGTATCGTGGGCATGGCCGGCTACTGCATGACCTCCAAAGGTACCCTTTTAGCCCCCGTGTTTGCCCTTCCTACCAAGGGCACATGCACCACCGTGGGAAGCGTCCGATCGGCCAACAACGTGGTCACACTGGTGCCGCTCCCACCCAAAACAGGCACGACACCAGCCAATGGTTGCCACCTCAATTGGAGGGTGAGGCTCCTCTTTAGCACCAGCGCCAAAGGATTGCGCTGCTTGCTGACGCTACAAGGGACGAAAAGCATAAGTCACAATGAAATATGACTAAAATAAGAAACAAATAGAGGAACTGACAACTCGCCTCAGCGCCATCGGTTGGCAGATGTGTTTGGGGGGTGGACCCCTGACCTCTGCTCTGCCTCATTGGGGCGAGGACATTTCAAGCCTACCCCCTACTCCTAGGCAGAGGGGCTTGCTCCCCTTGACTCTTGGGGTGCGACGGTAGAGCCACCCACCTCCGCCGACATCACAGACGTGGCAGAAGAGCCGCCCGCCCCCGTTGACTCCTAAGGGAGGCCAACGGTACGTGCTACCTCTGTAGGCTCCCCGGATGTACCCTCCCCTCTATGGAATGGGAAGGGTCCTAACTCCTACAAGGATGAACCAATACCTATCAGCACATCCTCGTTCTCTAGGATGTCCCACTCGACATCGTCGACTACCTTATTGTCATCGCCATCATCATCATCTTTGCTATCGGTGTCCTTGCCCCGTTCCTGCACCTACATCTTCCACTACCTCTTCTTCTTCTGTGTCCTCCTTCGCCTTCCTTAGCCACTCACCCTTGGAGTGATTCGCCACCCTCATAGACGAATCCCTCGGCAATGGCGTCGGGTGATCCGTGAAGATGGGGTCCCTCGGCTGGTCTCGCCCCTCTTGTGGTAAACATATGAAGATGACATGGCCTAGTTCTGGCTGCATTGGAGGATGTCCCGGCACCGGGTAGATGAAATCGAGGGGGGCTGCCGCATCATCCCGCGAGAGTTCCATTGCCTCCTTAATGCATTGCACGATCTCAGAGTTGGGGAGTGCCCCCTCGGCGAGCGCCGTTCCATTGAGCGATGCCTCAGGTGCCATCGCGTATAGTGGGAGCGCACGTGTCATCAATGGTGCCACCCTTCTTGCATGGTAGGCCCCAATGACGCCCAATGCCTTTAAGCCATTCTCCTTGAGGATGTGGATGGCGGCGATGTGGTCCCAGATCTTCTTCTTGCCCTTCTTCGAGATGCCCCACTTCCTCCATGACTCTGGGGCCTCTTCGATCAGGCACCCGATGAACTCTGGCATAGGGACAACAATGTCGTTCTTGAGGTAGAACCACTATGAGTGACACCCCTTGTTGGATGTTGATAGCCGCATCGACGGGTACTCGCCGACCCGATTGTTCTAGAGCTAGATGCTGGCGGACCCCTTCGGCATGTGTAGCTCCTGCCTGTCGCTCTTCTCCCTCTTCTTCTAGAGGGTGACGGCGAAGAAGTACCTCCACAAATCGAAGTGGGGGCTGATCCCTAGGAACCCCTCGCACAGGGCGAGGAACGCCGCTATGTGCTGGATCCCGTTGGGATTGAGATGCTGCACTTCGATCTTGTAGTAGTGTAGCAGCCCCCGAAGAAATCTATGGGTGGGGGTCGCAAACCCACTCTCATGGAAGTGGGCAAACGACACCACATAGCCATTGGGCAGCGACGGCACGTCCTCCTCGTCGGGTAGTAGCCACTCCTCGGCCGTGGTCCACATGCGGAGAAGACCACGATGGACGAGGTCCTCCATGCGCTAGTAGGTGATGTCAGAGCAGCACCAGGTATCCATTGGAGATGGGAGCGGCTGGATGAGAGCTCGATGGCAGCGGGGATGCGAAGACAGGAAATCTGAGCGATTAGCGGCAGTGGTCATGGCTATGGAGGCAAGGATGCAAGGTATGGAATCCGGGGGTCGAACCCATTGGTTTTATAGGGGTGATGGAAGCGAGGAAACTAACTACCTGCCTAGATCTCCACACCTGCCACAATCTACCGCAACATCCCACCGCGGGACGTGCGCACGCAATCTCTATTTGTTCCCTTGGGAAACTCGCTAGATATTTCACCTCTCTAGACGGGCCATGACTCATCATGAGTAAGAGGGATAGGGATCTAAAAGCACCTCTACGGCCCAACTAGGCCCAAGAGTTCATAGGTCGGCCCATCGATGGGTTCGACAACCGCTCTAGGCACCTTTAGGGTGAGAGGAGGAAAGGGATGGGCCCGCTAGCGGCCAGTACCTAGGCGCACGAGCACCACGGGCATCCCGGCCCACGTTCGAGTCTCGGCCAGTTACAATCCATTGTTTTTTTGAAGAAAGGTACTTAGCCCTCAGGACCGGTCAAACAGACCTAAGAACTATATGGATTGACCGTTGAGAATCTGGGTTAGTCACCAAACTAACCCAAGCCGGATCCCCACAAATGGGATGCCAGGGACCACACTTAGACTAGCCTTTTAACAGCTCATCGGGTGTTGTGATTCGTCCTTAGAGGAAAATTGTGGCATGGCTCGGCCCCTCCATTTTTATCAGAAAAAATGCTTGAGGGAAGACAATCGCAAAGACAAACCAATCCTCGACCGGGCCGCTACTACAGGAGGGGCTTGAGGAAAGGAAATCAGCACCCCCAAGTCACGCTGTGAGCAACAAAAGAAGGCCGAGGCCTTTGGAGTCCTCCTGTTCGGAAAAGCCTCTGAAGGAGTGTTGTACTCCTCCGTAGGCTCGGGGGCTTCTGTCGGGAACCAATACTAGGGTACCCAAAGAGGAGGAGCTAATAACCATCAACATTGATTCATCTGAGTAGTCAAGAGTGTGACTATAGCTCTAACCGACCCCCAGGTGCGCAAGCTCTGCCTCGCCCAGCCTTTGGGGGTGGGCTTCGCCTCGCCCAACACCGAGGTCGTGGGCTCCACCTCGCCTGACCTCTGAGGGCTAGCTACACCTCGCCCTACACCGAGGCCATGGGCTTCACCTCGCCTAACCTCTAAGGGTTAGCTCTGCCTCGCTCGGCCTCTAAGGATGGGCCCCACCTCACCCGACCTCTAGGGGCAGGCTCCGCCTCACCCAACCTCTGAGAACGGGCTCTACCTTGCCCAACACTAAGGCCGCGGGCTCTGCCTCACCTGACCTCTAAGGGCTAGCTCTACCTTGCCCTACCTCTGGGGGTAGGCTCTGCCTCGCCCGGCCTCTGAGGGCTGGTTCTGCCTCGCTCAACCTTTGAGGGCGGACTTCGCCTTGCCCGATACTAAGGCTATGGGGTCCGCCTCATCTAACCTTTGAGGGTGAGCTCCGCCTCACTCAACCTCTGAGGGCTGGCTCCGCCTCGCCCAACCTTTGAGGGTGGGCTCCACCTCGCCCCACACTAAGGACGCGGGCTCTACCTCGCTTGACCTCTAAGGGCTGGCTCCACCTCACCCAACCTCTAAGGGTAGGCTCCACCTCGCCTGGCCTCTAGGGGTGAGCTCCGCCTCGCCTAACACCGAGGCCGTGGGCTCTGCCTTGCCTGACCTCTGAGGTTGGGCTCCTCCTCACCCAACACCGAGGCCGTGGGCTCCACGTCACTAGACCTTTGAGGGCTAGCTCTGCCTCGCTCGGCCTCTTAGAGCGGGCTTCGCCTCACCCAGCCTTTGGGGGAGACTCTGCCTCAACCAACATCAAGGCTGGGGGATCCGTCTCGCCCAACGAAGACCCATACTGCCGCCAACCACTCTAGGTCCAAGCGAATGGGCCTAGGTCAAAGCTCTGACACCAGGGAGGTGACCAGCATGCCTCGATATAAACCATGGCCGTGATGGGGCATACCTAGGGATTCACATTAGGAACAACATCGGACGTACTGGTGCTGTTCTGCCTAACCCTTGTATGAGGACTGACAGGCGCGTCAGTTCACCACGACGTTCGCTAGGACAGAGTGGAACGCCACGACCGAGAGACGATGCCTACGCATGGGGCCTGTGACTGACAGGGCCGTGACATGGAGCTATCCCTGTTGACATCTATAGGGTCGGCGGAATCTGCGTGAAGGAAAAGAAGGACCCGACGATCCTGGAGGACTTCTTCTCCTTCACATTCTCCTCTTTTCCCTCCATTGTAACCTGTGCTTTCCCTTGGCCTATAAAGGGAAAGCAGGATGTCCCATAAGGGGCATCACAACACATCGCATCCATTTGGACTGGAACCCATCGAACCCCAAACCGATCAGAACACACAAGCACACAGCTAGGAAGCGACCGAGATCTCGGCACCTATTCGCTCCTCTCATCAGAGACTTGGGACCTGTCCCTCTCTCAACCGTTTGTAACCCCTACTATGAACTTTCAGTGCTAGTAACATGAGCAACAGCAATGAACTAGACGTAGGGACATTTTGTCTGAACTAGTATAAACCTCGTGTCCTCTTAGCGCACCATCCGAGCCAGACGTGTAATATTAGAAATTTACTAGTCGGTGGCAACTCGAAACACTGACACATGGAATGCTTCGGCGCAATCGAGAGGGGCTTCATGTTTGTCTCTCCCCACTAGGCCTCCCTTTGGGGGAGTGGTTGTCATGGACCCAGGTGGAGTGGCGCCAATATGTCGTTCAAGTGTGCACCGAGGCACCCGACATTCTCGAGCGGGTCATGCTCCTTGGGGCCTCAGGGAGTTTTCGATGGTTTTGTTTGGCTGGATGATGTGCCGGCCATAGTCATTCGGGCAAGCGCGAGTGCTCCATAGGTGAGTCACTCGTGTTGACTCAACCCTCATTGAGATCGTCGTTCGAGATTTGTTCTTGCCAAGGTCATTCGCTCAGCCTTCATCTCTCGAAAGTGCGGGGTCGGCTACGAATGATTGTTTGCTTCTAGCTCAAGCAGGTTGACTTACTTGAGAGTCATGCATGCTGAGGGCTGCTTGGTTGTCATGGAGCTTGCTGCTCCCACATGCGGTGTTGCTAGTGTGTGATCCCATCTCATCACGTTACCGCCTGTGTTCCTCTTGTTTAGGTTGGAATGTGCTCCTTCTCCATCAGCCTTGTGAGCGAGGGTGCATGTTCTGGCCTTGGGGCTGGCCCATAGAGCTAAACATGACGTGGCCCAACGCTGCAGTCAAGGTATCGGGGTCAGGTCACCGATCTAGTTTGAAGCAAGGGGTAAAAGCGACTAGAGGGCGTAGACTTTGATTTTCCCTATTCCACCCGCTCGGGTAGAGCGGCGCTTCATTTCCTTTCGCTCCCTATCCACATGGGTGCCTGACTTTGCCCTATCCAGGAGGCTTGGTATGAGAGGCGTCTTGTTGTGGTAAGGAGTTTGGGAAATAGTTCACCATTATGTCCCACCATGGGTACACGTGGAGAAGCTCGAAGCAGGTCCCTCATTCTACGATGGATGGTGCTTGGGGTCTTTGCACCTAGAGTGCGATTGGCGTATTTGCTTGTCATTATGTGGTTCTTTTACTTACTTTCCATTCAAATTAGAATGTGCCTCATCCCCAAGGTCTGTGCCTGCGAATGCATATCTTAGCCTAAGGGCTGGCCTATGGGGCTAAAATGTGCATGATCCGTTGGATCGATAGGACAGTGGAGGATGATCGCAGATCTAGCATAATGCGAGAAGAAAGTGAGAGAATGACATGAGCCCCCCTTCCTTTCGCTCCCCTAGTCCTGAGTGAACGGGTTTCCTGTTTTCTCTCAGGCTCGTCCACGGGTGCCTGGACTTGCCGAGGAGCTGGTCCGTTGGGTCGGCCAGGACATCTCGAGCAAGAGGTCAGGACAAGGGTTACCAGTGTTGTAGAATCGACCAATTTATAAGAGTACAAGTACAATGGCGTCCCGCAAGCGGTCGCATTGTCATACTTGAACCCATATAAACCCGGTAGTCCGTCGAGTACCGTGAAGGGTCTCGATAAATGATTTACAACAACCAAGATCGTACATGATTCAACATACATGCCACATATTACATAAAGTTCATAGATACATTTCATCATCAGAGTATGAAATCAGTTATTACAAACCGAGTTTGATAGATAATGCGGAAGCAATTAAGTTCGAAAGTAAAGTGTCCAACATAGTTTGATACAGGGCCAAGATACGATCACGGTCCACAAAAGCATGTAGAAGGATTAATAAGAAGCCTTCCCAAGGCTTACTCCTCATCCATAGCGGGATAGAAGCAACTCTTGCAATAACCATGATACACAGTGCCATCTACAACATGGGAAATAAAACCCTGAGTACGTGAAGGTACTCAGCTAGACTTACCCATCATAAACCAGAAATAAAATGACTCCAAGGATTATGCGAGGCTATATAGGTGGAGATAGCTTGACAACATTTTGCATAAAAGCAATTGACTTATTGTACAATTAAGATTCCTTTATCAATTACTTATAACTATCCTGTTCTAGATTAGCAACTATCCTGTGCCAAACATGTGGTATATCATTTTAAAAGCATACAATAGTAACCATAGCAGGTATTGCAATTCCATATTCATCCGAACCATCATGTTCCATAACACAGTTACTATGATATTGGGACTAGCCAAGTTTCTCACTATCCGGGAGAGACGGCGATTCTAATCGATTTCAACCAGCTGGGAATTTATTCCTAACACAAACCCAGGCATACCGCGCGAAGGCAGCCTTAGGTCACCTTTGGTACAACTCAGGTACACATTTCGCGGGTCCATACCGCGCCGCACAATCTGGGACACCAGATGCCAGGACGTTCAGGCCTAGCCTGCCCTTGGTCTTAGTCTGATCGCCCCCCGCAAGGAGCGCACAACAAAATGGGTCCCGGCCTGAGTTGAGCTACTCGGCTTCGCGGTCGGAACGAGTTATCCGGCCAGCTAAGTGATAGGCATGCGTTCAATCTTGTTAGAAGCACCAACAACGATACGGTCCTTAATTGACACAGACGGGGATAGATCCACACCCAAGACCTCCATGTCTTGTTGCTTCTCTATCGACATCCCGCCCGGTCTCCATTTACATTACCCATGGTTCTTTTCCACGATAGCAAATATAGCCAACCTCCAGTATCCACCTATATCTCGCAGGTGACAGGAAATCACCCGACTTCTACCGGTCTAAGCATGGCTAAGCATATATTCGATCCTAGACCTATACCGGTTAAAGGTGTAATAGCTGGACAAGGAATTTATATGCATCAAGTGGTTCCATTCAACTCTTATAACCTAATGCATCAATCATAAGTACTTAAGTAATCATTTGTAAAATACTGAGAGACTTAGAATGCTCCGGGGCTTGCCTCGCAGAAAGGAAGTGGGGCGGTGATCAGGACACTCCGGAAGCTCTTCAGGATTCTGCTCCTCGCCTTTGGGAGCTGTGACTTGAGGATTCTCCTGCTGGTCCCCTTCCTCTACTTCGTTGAATTCCAGCAACGTTATTTCTTCCTCCGATCCTAGATGCATGAATATGGCATAAGATATTGCGAATGCATACATGCGTACAAGTATCAATTGATGACACATGATGAATGCATTCGTATAAGTATTCTTAACAGCATGGTGTTAACAAATGCATCATATTTTACCGAGTAGGTGCATATCTCTCTTAATTACTTAATCAAACACATTTACAATTCATTCACTACACACAAAACAGCAGCTGCTTGGTTTACTCATAACTGAAGTTATACTTATCCAAATGCTATGATATTAGACTTTCTGGAAATCTTATAAAATTGTCTACAACTCTTATTTAATTACCAAAAGCTAATTCCTAATTTATCTTAACCAAAACAGACAATCAATCCAGCGCTGTCCAGAAATCCCCGAGAATAAGCAATTTCGGAAAGGCTAACTTTAAACAGCTGTAACTACTAAACCGTTTGACCTATGGTCCTAAAATTTTAACGCAAGACATAGAATGAAGTTATCTACAACTTTTTTATTAACTATTTTTACAGCAAACATCATTTTTATCATGCAACTTATCAAACTCCAGAATATGTCCGGAAACTATTCTAATTCGCATTACAATGTAACAATACTTCTACTTCATATAAGTATTCAAATTTTTACAACCTAAAGTCTACCAACAGTTTAAGCATACCAAATACATCCAATAAAATATAATGGTGAAGCCCAAACTATTTATTTATATGCATTTATTATTTTATTTAGATACATAGGTTAAATAATAAACATATACCAAATGTGCATCATAATTTCTCAGAAAATTATAGTGGCTTACTAGTGCTACCAATAGACTACTGTAAAAGTTTTATGCCATTTTACCAAGTAAAACATCCTATACAAAAATGACAAGGTAGCAAGGCTTGAATTAGCATAAATAGAAAACCCTATTAAAAAGTGTCAAGCAACAGATTTCCAATTTTTCTTAGCATCCATATACTACTAGGATAACCTCCAACAAATTTCATGAATATTGGATTCCGAAATAATTTATAAAAATTCACACAAGGATCTCCTAATTATAAAAGAAAAATCTATAACTACAAATCTATGCATGCACTGATCCTCAAATTTTTACCAGAGCTCACACATGTCAATAATAACTTACCACGAAAATTTCATAATTTTTGGAGCACAGGAACTCTAGATATAAAATAAACAAATTTGCATGCATTCAAAAACACATTTCAAATCTCTATTTAAATCTTCCAAAAATTCTACTGTAAATGTCAAGAATATATTTTTCCTAAATACTACACTTCCTGAGGAACACTACAAAATTTATTCCACACTTTTTGAATCTACATAGCTCAACTTATCAAATTTTCAAAGTGGCACATGAAACAGGAACAAATGAACTATCTTCTGTACTGCTGTCACTGATGACTGGGACCCACTGGACAGTCGGCCCCATTAGTCAGCGAGACAAAACAGAGCACGACGACGCTGCTCGACGCTGCGCGGCCGGAGCTCGTCGGCGGCGAGTTTCACCGGTGATGGCATCTACACATCATGGTCCCCACTACCTCCTGGACCTATTGACCTACTTGACCGAGCCTATCGTCGGAGCTAAGCACGGTGGCGGCATTCATGGTGGCACGGCGGAGCTGGGCAACGGCGCTACGCTGGCGGAGACCACGGTGAAGCACTATAAGGCGTGGAAGAGCTTCCACGGGCTCAGGCGAACCTAGCGCGCAAGGTTGCACGGCCGATGGTGGAGGGAGGTGCCCCAGCCACGGTGACGGGCGCAGTGGGGATGCTCCAGCGAGCTCACGCGCGGTGTTGGAGCTTACCGAGCACAGTCAGCGGGCACGGGGGAAGGAGGCGAGTCATGGGGGTGCTGGTGGAGTAGCTGTGGTGGTGGAGAAGCGGCGAGGGCAAGCTAGCGTCGATAATGGCTACGACGGCGCTCGGTGCGGAGGCAGCGGCTGCTGTAGGCGAGGAAGGAAGCCGAGGCGAGGTGAATGGCGTGCGCGGCTGAGTGTGGGCGGTAGCTGGGAGTGAAGTAGCGTGCGTCTGCCTGCCTTGGCCACGCTGGGCAGGGCGCCGGTGACGCGTGGCTGCTGCAGACCTCCACGCGGCGCGCGATGCCTGAAGTCGGTCGGCCATCGAGCTTGGCGATTCAGTTGGTTCAGAGTCCATGAAGAAGCCTGACAGCGCGTTTTTGCAAAGCTCGATCTTCCAATACGTGAAGAATTAGCGCGCACAATCTAAACCAAAATTGTAGACCTATGTTCCAGCTAAAATTTCTATTCAAGGACCCCGTGCTAATTTGCGACCAGTGGCGAGAAAAATCCGTCCAAAATCGAGCTTGTCAGTTGTCAACCGAAAAGACTTGGTGAAATTTGCTAAGTGTTGAAATCAGTGCTTTGATGATTTTTGTGATCCAAATTCAATCATGTTAGAAGCTAAATCAGTCAATGACCTAAAAATAAAAGTTGTTCCCCATGCCAAACACTACAACTTTGCTTTAGTGATCTCCTCCATGCAAGGTCTCTAACACCTAATTCAAATTTGGTCAAACGTGTCACATTTAAATGATGATACACTTCAAGGCATGGCTTAATGACTTAATTACCCCTAACCATGAATATCAAAGTTCTTCATAATGATACTCTAAACATGTTTAAGCAATTTGCAAGGTCATTCAATCATTTCATGTAGTAGTCACTCATAGAGCTATTTAAAGTAATCACATGAAACATGACTTAAGGGCTTGATCATGGAAAGTGACATTCATGAACCATGTTCCATTTGCTAACCTAAGTATAGCTAAGGTGTTTTAGTGACTAACACTACCCATTTGCATTCATTTACACATGATCCTATGCATATATTCCAAGAAACACGAGATAACAAGCAATGTTTCATATGTTTTGATCAAATGTTTCAATTGTAAATGATGGTTTATGAATGCTTGATGCTCATGCTCATGTTATGCAAGTCAAGTTATGCAAGGCTAACACCCGAGGTGTTACAGCCCCTCCCCCTTATAAAAATCTCGTCCTGAGATTTGCAAGACCTACCATCCTTGGAAAAAGGCGGGATAAACTTCTCGTAAATAATCTTCTCTTTCCCACGTAGCATCTTGTTCACTATAATTGTTCCACACCACCTTATAGAACTTAATAATCTTACTCCGTGTTACTCTCTCCATCTCCTCTAATACTCGAATTGGCTTTTCTTCATAGGTCAAATCCGATTAAAGCTGCACGTTGGTGGGTGCAATAGCTTCTTCAGGTACTCTAAGACATTTCTTCAACTGAGAAACATGGAACACATCAAATATTGCACTCATCTCTGGTGGAAGTTGTAACTTATATGCAACATTTCCTTTTCGTTCCAAAATTTTGTATGGCCCTACATATCTTGGTGAAAGCTTCTTTTTCATCCCAAATCTCTTCACCCCTTTCATGGGTGATACTTTCAAGTACACATAGTCACCTACTTCAAAAGTCAGTGGTCTTCTTCTTTTATCAGCATAACTCTTTTGTCTCGATTGAGCTACTTTCATATGCTGTTGGATCACACGTACTTGCTCTTCAGCTTCATTGACAAAGTCAATACCAAAGTATCTCCTTTCACCGGGCTCAATCCAATTCAACGGAGTTCTACATTTTCGGCCATATAAGGCTTCAAATGGAGCCATCTTGATACTTGCTTGATAACTGTTGTTATAGGAGAACTCAGCTAAAGGTAACCATTTCTCCCATGAACCTTTTGAAGATATAACACAAGCTCTAAGCAAATCCTCTAGGATCTGGTTTACTCGCTCTGTCTGTCCTGAAGTTTCTGGATGATATGCAGAACTTCTGATTAGCTTGGTTCCCAAAGCCTGGTGTAAGTGCTCCCAGAAACGAGCTATGAACTGTGGTCCTCGATCTGAGATTATAGTCCTGGGTACTCCATGTAGTCTCACAATCTGGGAAACATATATCTCAGCGTATTTCCCAACTATATACCGTGTGTTCACGGGTATAAAGTGTGCTGACTTGGTGAGACGATCAACAATAACCCATATTGAATCATGACCTTGTGGTGTCATTGGAAGGCCTGTGATAAAGTCCATACTAATTTCTTCCCATTTCCAACTTGGATAGGCAATGGCTGAAGTAATCCGGTAGATTTCATATGAACAACTTTTACTCTACTGGAGTTATCACACCTAGCAACATAGGCTACGATCTCTTTCTTCATCTTAGTCCACCAAAAATGGGTTTTCAAATCTTGGTACATCTTACTACTACCCGGATGGATAGACAATTTGGACGAGTGAGCTTCATCTAAAATTTGGTTCCTCAGCTCACGGTCTTTTGGTACCACAAGTCGGTCCTCAAACCATAACACACCTCTTTCATCCAATCTGAAATGCTTGGTCTCTTGCTCTTGCATTTTTCTCTTGATGTGACTTATTCCTACATCTGTCTGCTACAACTCTATGATTTTGCTCTCAAGTGAACAACTGATTGTGATATTGTGTAGTACAGCAGGATGTAACAAGTTGAATCCATCTTCCAATAATGCTTCCATAGTGTTGCAATGAGACTTTCGACTGAGTGCATCTGCTACTACATTAGCTTTTCCTAGATGGTAGTGCACTTCCAAATTGTAATCCTTAATTAGCTCTAACCATCTTTGTTGTCTCATGTTCAGCTCTGGTTGGGTAAAGATATACTTGAGACTTTTGTGGTCAGTATATATATGACATACATTGCCCAACAAATAATGTCTCCATATCTTTAATGCGTGAACCATCGCCGCAAGTTCTAAATCATGCGTAGGGTAGTTGACTTCATTCTTTCTCGATTTTAGAAGCATATGCAATAACTCTTCCTTCTTGCATAAGCACACACCCCAAACCTATTCCCGATGCATCACAAAATACATCAAAAGGCTTTTCAATGTCCGGGTTGTGCTAGCACAGTCTTTTTGTAGTCAATGAGTTTTAAGGGTGTGAAAAGCTGCTTCACATTCTGGTGTCCATTTGTACTTCTCATCTTTCTAAAGTAGTCTGGTCATGGGCTTAGCTATCTTGGAGAAATCTGGAATGAAACGGTGATAATATCCTGCTAACCCTAGAAAACTCCAAACTTCATGAACCAAAGTTGGTGCTTTCCAATCCATGACCTCTTGTACTTTTGATGGGTCTACAGAGATTCCATCCCTTGATAAGATGTGACCTAAGAAAGGTACCTTGCTCAACCAAAATTCACACTTACTAAACTTTGCATATAACTTATGCTCCCTCAATCTGGATAGGACAATCCTCAGATGCTCTTCATGATCTGACTCATTTTCCGAATAAATCAATATATCATCGATAAACACGACCATGAACTTGTCGAGTTCAGGCATGAATACCGAATTCATCAGGTACATGAAGTAGGCTGGAGCATTTGTTAGTCCGAAAGACAACCAAATACTCATATAAGCCATACCTAGTGGAAAAAGCAGTTTTAGGTATGCCCTTTGGCCTAATCTTTATTTGATGGTAGCCTGATCTCAAGTCAATTTTTGAGAATACCTTTGCTTTTGCCAACTGATCGAACAAGATGTCGATGCGAGGCAACGGGTATTTGTTCTTGATGGTCACAGCATTGAGTGGTCTGTAATCTACACACATTCTCAATGACTTGTCCTTCTTTTTCACAAACAAGGCTGGACATCCCCACGGAGATGAGCTAGGTTGGATAAGACCCTTGTCCAATAGATCTTGTAATTGAACCTTAAGTTCTGCTAACTCATTGGGTGGCATTCTATAAGGCCTTCTTGATATGGGTGCTGTACCTGGCACTAACTCAATCTTAAATTCCACCTCCCTATCAGGTGGTAAGCCTGGTAATTCCTCTAGAAATATATATTGAAACTCACAAACCACTAGGATATCACCAAGTGTGGTGGTTTGGATAGCACAGGCTAAATGTTGGAGTTCAAAATTGTGGGAGAGTGGTACTAGAAAAGCATTCCCTCCTGTGGGTTCTCTCAACATAATAGTATGGGTGCTGGTGTCAATGAGAACACCATGATCCTTCATCCAATTCATGCCTAAGATTACACTTATCGATAACCCCGGCAATATTATCAAATCTGCTGTATACTCCCTCCCTTGTATAGAGATGAGCACGTTTTTGACTATCTTTTTGGTAGAAATAGTACCCCCTGCTGAACTTATATTATAACCCCCTTTGCTTACTTCAATTATTTTCTGATCATGCCTAGATGCGAATGCTTGACTCATAAAGGAATGAGAAGCTCCTGAATCAAATAAAACAACAGCGGGATGCTTGTTGACGAGAAACATATCAGCCGTGACAACTTCTCCAGCGGGCACTTCCTTAACAGCGGTATAATGCACGTATCCTAGACGTGCTCTTGAGTTTGCCTGTCTCTGATTGTTCTGATTGGGGTTGCCATTCTTCTTGGGGTGGGGACATTCCTTGGCCCAATGACCCATTTGGTTGCAGTTGAAACATGGCTGATTATTCCTCGGTCCGGTGGAGCTTCCCTGACTGCCAGTCCCTTTTGGTAAGGCAATAGTGAATGCCTTACGGAATGGTTTCTGTGGCCTGTTATTCTGAGCTTTAGGTGGTGGAGGCCTAAACTTGGATGCAGGTGGATGGAATTGTGGCCTAGCTGTGATAGGCGCTCTTGCATATGAAGATCCGGAGGCACCTGCCTCGAATGCCCTCTTGCGACTCTTAGCAGTTGCATGCATATTATTGTGGTTTTCCTGGGTCAGAGCATCACTAATAAACTCGTTGTAAGTGGCACACCTAGAATTGGCCATGGTCTTCATCAGTTTGGTACCCAGGCCCCGCTTGAAACTCTCTATCTTTTTCTCCTCGGTATCCACAAAACCTGGAGCATATCTGGACAGGTTGTTGAATGCGTGCATGTATTCTGTGAGAGTCTTCATTCCCTGAGTGAGCCTCATAAATTCAGTGGCTTTCATGCGCATTAGGCCCGGGGGAATATGATGTCCCCTAAATGCCAGCTTGAACTGTTCCCAGGTCACTCGCGCATTAGCAGGCAAAGACGATAGGAAATGTGTCCACCAGATCCCTGCTGGTCCTTGCAGCTGATGAGAAGCATACTCAGCTTTCAGATGCTCGGTGACTCTTAGCAAGCGAAACTTCTGCTCAATGGTGTTGAGCCACTCGTCAGCCTGTAGTGGTTCCTCAGCCACCTTGAAGATAGGAGGCTTTGTATCCAGAAATTCCTTGAATGTACTGTGCTGATTTGACTCGGCCCCTGGTTGCTGTGGGTGGCCACGAGCGGTGTTCTGCGCAATGAGGCGCAGAGCTTCTTCCATTGTCCTTTGGCTCCCCAAGAACTGAGCAAAGAACTCCTGAGTAGACGGCGGCGGCGGTGGTGGTAAGTCATCACCATTGCCATCATGACTGCTACTAGCTCCTGCTCGGGTGCACGTCATCTGCGAAGTTGGAACAATAAGCGATTATTGGTTGATGCCACAAGATTGCAGATGAATTTATAATCATGCCAAACTGAAATTACTGGAGAAAATTCTCAAATTCACACTAAAAACAGAGGCATAACAATTCATTCTCGCAACATGACATCCCCAATTTGACCACTTATCGCGCTCATTACGCATGCAAATTTAAATCGTGATCACCAACAAGGACTGGAATTGCATTGATGTTCAACCAAATGTGCGATAGTCGTGCGATTAACAATATTACATGATAGTCGGATTACCAATACTAAATTCGAACTACAGGTCCATTACATGAATAAAGGTGATACATTAGCCCTTACCCTAAGTGCTAAGCGATCTAATCCTCATCATGATCACTATCGAGGTCAGAGGTAGGATCCTCTCCTCCCTCAGGCTCCACTTCTTCCTCAGGCTCCACTTCTTCTTCCTCGTCCTCCTCTAGATCCATCTCTATGGCTCCAGGCGGAATGTAAGGGTGGAGCTGGTTATTCAGCTGATGAACCTCCTCATGTAGGTTGTCATTGTATTCTTCCGCATTGGCCAGCTGCTACTCCAGCTCAAACTGTCGAGCTCTCAGAACATCTTCCCTAGACCAGGCTTCATTCCTCTAGTGAGTTAACTGAGCCATCTCTACATTGAGCCTCTCAATCTCGGTGTCGTGCTCCCTCTGAAGCTGACGTTGGTCCTCGCGGGCATGACCAAGAGCACCTGACACATGTCTTAGGCTACCTTCTACTCCATCTAAAACCTTCATCACTGCAAACATGGCGCTCATGGCAGGGTTATCACTGTTCTGCCCTTCTGCTGCACCAATCTCCAAAGATCTTCCTCTTGCCTGCTGCCATGAGTCAGTGGAGGGGTTGCCCCTTAGAAAGACTCCAACCAAAGCGGCTGCTAGCTCCTAAGGAAAACGATCCATGATATCCCTCAGTATCCCAAAGGCTGCCCTGCCAGCTGCTTCTTCAGCAGTCCTGCCAGTTGACTCATAACACCAACCTGTCCACTCAGAATCATCACCTCGGGGATGAACAACGACCTCCATAGTAACTAAAAGACCTTCCCCCAATTGCTCATTCGCCCAGAAGTAGCGGGGCTCCATTCCATCGGGATAGCCTACATAGCTGAGCACTCTCCACAAGAGTGTAGGCATCCCAAACTCTCCAAGAAATGTGTGACATTGACGGGTATGTGGAGCAAGCTGACGGCTGGGAGCTCTGCCTTCGGTGGACTTGCGAGCGGTCTGCTTTGTGCGTGCCATCTGCACCATTAACATGTACCACTTGGTGAGACAATGCCATAATGGATAAGAGTTACATAACCGAGTAAGAATTTTTATAAGGGAAGGAACAATTTAATTATGTGAATGATAATTATCATGATGCATGCTCGTTCCATACGTCCTCACAAACTTAGGAAAAAATTTGTTTCTAGCGGTAGACACGGTGGCATACATACGTTCTCTCATATATAGCGTAACTAGTCGAGCTACACGTCTCGTTGTTAGTGTACCTGCATAAGAATTTCATTTCAGCCCAAACCCATAATGAAATATGTAGAATGTAATTCTAAATACTTTCATATATGTATACCCATACACATACTTCCATATCAAACTAGCCGATAACAATTTAAACCCACAATTAAATACACACCATATACACATGCAAGCATGCATACATAGCCGTACCAAAGCTAACTCTCCCCGACCGCACGCTCACATCTTGCGGTCATGTCACTCATCATCTTACCTTGGCGTAGAGGCATTTGATCCATTCATTATCATTCAAGTGAATGACATCCATACAATAGCACGCCGTATGGACGACGAAGTAAAAACCCCCGTGTTAGTACTTAAATAGCCACCTAATAGTCCTTAATTTGGGCATAAGGAAAGTGATCATTGGCACACTTTAGATTTCAAATACCTATTATATAGCTATCAATTGCTAGAGAAGGGTTTTTGGAAAAACAAAAACTTTTGTTTTAAATACACATGTGACAATTAACGTTGAATCTTGCTCTGATACCAGCTGTCGCAGAATCGACCAATTTATAAGAGTACAAGTACAATGGCGTCCCGCAAGCGGTCGCACTGTCATACTTGAACCCATATAAACCCAGTAGTCCGTCGAGTACCACGAAGGGTCTCGATAAATGATTTACAACAACCAAGATCGTACATGATTCAACATACATGCCACATATTACATAAAGTTCACAGATATATTTCATCATCAGAGTATGAAATCAGTTATTACAAACCGAGTTTGATAGATAAAGCGGAAGCAATTAAGTTCGAAAGTAAAGTTTCCAACATAGTTTGATACAGGGCCAAGATACGATCACGGTCCACAAAAGCATGTAGAAGGATTAATAAGAAGCCTGCCCAAGGCTTACTCCTCATCCACAGCGGGATAGAAGCAACTATTGCAATAACCATGATACACAGTGCCATCTGCAACATGGGAAATAAAACCCTGAGTACGAGAAGGTACTCAGCTAGACTTACCCGTCATAAACCAGAAATAAAATAACTCCAAGGATTATGCGAGGCTGTATAGGTGGAGATAGCTTGACAATATTTTGCATAAAAGCAATTGACTTATTGTACAATTAAGATTTCTTTATCAATTACTTATAACTATCCATCTCTAGATTAGCAACTATCCTGTGCCAAACATGTGGTATATCAATTTAAAAGCATACAATAGTAACCATAGCAGGTATTGCAATTCCATATTCATCCGAACCATCATGTTCCATAACACAGTTATTACGATGTTGGGACTAGCCAAGTTTCTCACTATCCGGGAGAGACGGCGATTCGAATCGATTTCAACCAGCTGGAAATTTATTCCTAACACAAACCCAGGCATACCGCGCGAAGGCAGCCTTAGGTCACCTTTGGTACAACTCAGGTACACATTTTGTGGGTCCGTAGCACGCTGCACAATCTGGGACACCAGATGCCAAGACGTTTAGGCCTAGCCTGCCCTTGGTCTCAGTCTGATCGCCCCCCGCAAGGAGCACACAACAGAATGGGTCCTGGCCTAAGTTGAGCTACTCTGCTTCGCGGTCGAAACGAGTTATCCGGCTAGCTAAGTGATAGGCATGCGTTCAATCTTGTTAGAAGCACCAACAACAGTACGGTCCTTAATCGACACAGACGGGGATAGATCCACACCCAAGACCTCCATGTCTTGTTGCTTCTCTATCGACATCCCGCCCTGTATCCATTTACATTACCCATAGTTCTTTTCCACGATAGCAAATATAGCCAACCGTGCTCCGGTATCCACCTATATCTCGCAGGTGACAGGAAATCACCCGACTTCTACCGGTCTAAGCATGGCTAAGCATATATTCGATCCTGGACCTATATCGGTTAAAGGTGTAATAGCTGGACAAGGAATTTATATGCATCAAGTGGTTCCATTCAACTCTTATAACCTAATGCATCAATCATAAGTACTTAAGTAATCATTTGTAAAATACTGGGAGACTTAGAATGCTCCGGGGCTTGCCTCGCAGAAAGGAAGTGGGGCGTTGATCAGGACACTCCGGAAGCTCTTTAGGATTCTGCTCCTCGCCTTCGGGAGCTACGACTTGAGGATTCTCCTGCTGGTCCCCTTCCTCTACTTCGTCGAATTCCAGCAACGTTATTTCTTCCTCCGATCCTAGATGCATGAATATGGCATAAGATATTGCGAATGCATACATACGTACAAGTATCAATTGATGACACAGGATGAATGCATTCGTATAAGTATTCTTAACAGCATGGTGTTAACAAATGCATCATATTTTACCGAGTAGGTGCATATCTCTCTTAATTACTTAATCAAACACATTTACAATTCATTCACTACACACAAAACAGCAGCTGCTTGGTTTACTCATAACTGAAGTTCTACTTATCCAAATGCTGTGATGTTAGACTTTCTGGAAAGCTTATAAAATTGTCTACAACTCTTATTTAATCACCAAAAGCTAATTCCTACTTTATCTTAACCAAAACAGACAATCAATCCAGCGCTGTCCAGAAATCCCCGAGAACAAGCAATTTCGTAAAGGCTAACTTTAAACAGCTGTAACTCCTAAACCGTTTGACCTATGGTCGTGAAATTTTAACTCAAGACATATAATGAAGTTATCTACAACTTTGTTATTAACTATTTTTACAGCAAACATCATTTTTATCATGCAACTTATCAAACTCCAGAATCTGTCCGGAAACTATTCTAATTCGCATTACAATGTAACAATACTTCTACTTCATATAAGTATTCAAATTTTTACAACCCAAAGTCTACCAACAGTTTAAGCATACCAAATACATCTAAGAAAATATAATGGTGAAGCCCAAACTATTTATTTATATGCCTTTATTATTTTATTTAGATACATAGGTTAAATAATAAACATATACCAAATGTGCATCATAATTTCTCAGAAAATTACAGTGGCTTACTAGTACTATCAATAGACTACTATAAAACTTTCATGCCATTTTACCAAGTAAAACATCCTATACAAAAATGACAAGGCAGCAAGGCTTGAATTAGCATAAATAGAAAACCCTATTAAAAAGTGTCAAGCAACAGATTTCCTATTTTTCTTAGCATCCATATACTACTAGGATAACCTCCAACAAATTTCATGAATATTGGATTCCTAAATAATTTATAAAAATTCACACAAGGATCTCCTAATTATAAAAGAAAAATCTATAACTACAAATCTATGCATGCACTGATCCTCAAATTTTTACCAGAGCTCATACATGTTAAGAATAGCTTATCACAAAAATTTCATAATTTTTGGAGCACAGGAACTCTAGATATAAAATAAACAAATTTGCATACATTCAAAAACACATTTCAAATCTCTATTTAAATCTTCCAAAAATTCTACTGTAAATGTCAAGAATATATTTTTCCTAAATACTACACTTCCTGAGGAACACTACAAAATTTATTCCACACTTTTTGAATCTACATAGCTCAACTTATCAAATTTTCAAAGTGGCACATGAAACAGGAACAAATGAACTATCTTCTGTACTGCTGTCACTGATGACTGGGACCCACTGGACAGTCGGCCCCATCAGTCAGCGAGACAAAACAGAGCACGATGGCGCTGCTCGACGCTGCGCGGCCGGAGCTCATCGACGTCGAGCTTCACCGGCGATGGCATCTACACATCATGGTCCCCACTACCTCCCGGACCTATTGACCTACTTGACCGAGCCTATCGTCGGAGCTAAGCACGGGGGCGGCATTCATGGCGGCACGGCGGAGCTGGGCAATGGCGCTATGCCGGTGGAGACCATGGTGAAGCACTATAAGGTGCGGAAGAGCTTCCATGGGCTCAGGCGAACCTAGCGCGCAAGGTTGCACGGCCGATGGTGGAGGGAGGTGCCCCAGCCACGATGACGGGCGCGGCGAGGATGCTCCGGCGAGCTCACGCGCGGTGCTAGAGCTTACCGAGCACAGTCAGCGGGCACAGGGGAAGGAGGCGAGTCACGGGGGTGCTGGTGGAGCAGCTGTGGTGGTGGAGAAGCAGCGAGGGCAAGCTGGCGTCGATAATGGCTACGACGGCGCTCGGTGCGGAGGCGGCGGCTGCTGTAGGCGAGGAAGGAAGCCGAGGCGAGGTGAATGGCGTGCGCGGCTGAGTGCGGGCGGTAGCTGGGAGTGAAGTAGCGTGCGTCTGCCTGCCTTGGCCGCGCTGGGCAGGGCACTGGTGATGCACGGCCGCTGCGGACCTCCACGCGGCGTGCGATGCCTGAAGCTGGTCGGCCATCGAGCTGGGCGATTCAGTTGGTTCAGAGTCCGCGACGAAGCCTGACAGCGCGTTTTTGCAAAGCTCGATCTTCCAATACGTGAAGAATTAGCGCGCACAATCTAAACCGAAATTGTAGACCTATGTTCCAGCTCAAATTTCTATTCAAGGACCCAGTGCTAATTCGCGACCAGTGCCGAGAAAAATCCATCCAAAATCGAGCTTGTCAGCTGTCAACTGAAAAGACTTGGTGAAATTTGCTAAGTGTTGAAATCAGTGCTTTGATGATTTTTGTGATCCAAATTCAATCATGTTAGAAGCTAAATCAGTCAATGTCCTAAAAATAAAAGTTGTTCCCCATGCCAAACACTACAACTTTGCTTTAGTGATCTCCTCCATGCAAGGTCTCTAACACCTAGTTCAAATTTGGTCAAACATGTCACATTTAAATGATGATACACTTCAAGGCATGGCTTAATGACTTAATTACCCCTAACCATGAATATCAAAGTTCTTCATAATGATACTCTAAACATGTTTAAGCAATTTGCAAGGTCATTCAATCATTTCATGTAGTAGTCACTCATAGAGCTATTTAAAGTAATCACATGAAACATGACTTAAGGGCTTGATCATGGAAAGTGACATTCATGAACCATGTTCCATTTGCTAACCTAAGTATAGCTAAGGTGTTTTAGTGACTAACACTACCCACTTGCATTCATTTACACATGATCCTATGCATATATTCCAAGAAACATGAGATAACAAGCAATGTTTCATATGTTTCGATCAAATGTTTCAATTGTAAATGATGGTTTATGAATGCTTGATGCTCATGCTCATGTTATGCAAGTCAAGTTATGCAAGGCTAACACCCGAGGTGTTACAACCAGCTCATCGTGACGTGGGAAGCGATCAGAAGATGTTCAGGAAAGGGGTCACTAGGACGGTGACAAGCAGTGCTACGTCGTGGGACATATATATGTGTCCTCTCGTGCATCCTCCGTGGGTGACTCGTGTTCGGCTGTGGCGTGAGCCAGAGCAGGTCACTCAGGAATGTAAGTGGTTTCAAGGCAAGGTGTGTGGGCACATCGTTCTATAGCTCACTACATGGGTTGATCACGGTGTTATTGAGCTTAGGGTGCGCCTATACGTGTAAGTGGACATGTTTGGGTAGAGTAGCTAGATCCAAAGATAACGTTACTGCCCGATGTGTCAAAAGCCATTACAGATCTGGTTGTCATAACTCGGGGCATGTTGAGCCCCCGAGCATCTATTCATGGTAGAGTTGCTGCATGAGGCGCTATGAGCCCCCGAGCACTTGCTTCCGCTAGAGGTATCGTGGTACCTAGGCCACAAGCTGATGAGGTTGCTTCTTCACCACTCTAAGTGGTTGCAGCTGGCGCGGATCGACCCCTCGGACAGCCTTGGGCCTGTAACGTCCCGCCTCCTCGAGGCCAGGCCCGTTTACATCTGGTAGCTTTCCTAGGATATAGACTGTCCTCACAGACCAACACCAGTCTTTTCTGCGCACTTTGTCCTCACTCATGCACCCCCGGGAAGAACTTCCCGGTTGGTCACCCATCGCTCCAAGCCAAGCACGCTTAACCTTGGAGTTCTTAAGAGATGGGCTTTCAGAAAAGAAGTTGCAACTTATTGGTATGAGTATCCTATTAATCCTATTAAGCCCTGGGCCGGGGTGTTACAGGGTCGTTCGTTGCTGGCTCGATATCCCCGATGGGCCCGTGAGCCTCCGAGGATGGCGTCTTCGCATCCGACTTGTTGGAGCTTCCGACCAGGAGCGCTTGTGCGTTCTTGAGCTTGAATCCTTCTAGTGCGATGATGTCATTGCCGCCGCATCTCTACCTCTGGGTGTAGTTTCCGCTTTTGACGGGGAGCCATCATGGCCTGTCGCTGTGGGAGCTGGCTTTGAGTGCATCACGGTTCGATTCGCTTGTTGTGGCCTGCTTCCTCAGGTGCACATGCATCCGAGCGATGGTTGACAGTTTGCGGAAATGTTTCATGTGACTTGTCCATTACATAGGATCAGATCTAGGCTTTGGGCCTGGCCTTGTGTGGTGTGGTGCCGGCCAGCCTCCCAATCGCTTATGACGCTACCGTGTGGCGGTGGTTGATTCTACTGCTCATGCGCGCCCTAGCTCGTTGCGTCCTACCCAGGGATGAAAACGGATCGGATACGAACGGATATCACTCATATTATATTTGTTTTCATATTTTTGTTTGGATTCGGATTCGGACACGGATAGCGTTCGGATACATATACGAATACGGATTGACTCGGTTACGGATACGAATAATGAGTATCGAATACGGTATGAATCGGATTCGGAGAAGGTCGGATACAAATATCTATTCGGATATTGAGTAAAAGCAGCATATATATATATATATATATATATATATATATATATCATACGTGCGCAAACCATTACACCACTCTATGAGTCCATAATCCATCTAGATTAAGCCGAAAGACTAAAGAGTAAAGCAACAAATAAGATAAAGATATAGATACATCATACATCAAACATCATACAAGCACCAATCTTCGTGGCATGAGTAGAAATAGTCAAGCTCATGGCTTCATGGGTCTCATGGAGTCATGGTCATGGATTCAAGATCTACAATCCTTATATAGGCCATTTTTTCATTTGAAAAAGTTTGAACAAAATATAGTTCAAATTTCACAAGTGTGTAACATAGTTTTAGAAAGTCTATATGAGATTCAAGAATTTGTGACTAGTGTTTGATAAAACTTTCTCAAATGAGAAAATGAGCTATGTAACAATTGTAGATCTTGCTGAGATGATCAAACTTGGTATTCAGAGTTTTTTCATCTGAGGTCATTTAGTGTCTCATTTGAGCAAGTTTGACCAAGTCAAATTTGGTCAAATGAAAAAACAACACTTTGACTCTAGTATTATGAACTCTAAATGACTTCAAATTGAAAAGTTTTGAATACCAAGTTTGTTCAACTCATCAAGATCTACAATTGTTGTTTTGGTCAACTTTCCATTTGAGATAGTTTGGACGGTTCAAATTTGTGATTTTTAAATTTCGATGCTTACAAACTAGTTTTCGGAACCCTAGATTGTCTCAAATTGAAACGTTTTGAATACCAAGTTTGTTCAGCTCATCAAGATCTACAATCCTTATATAGGCTATTTTTTCATTTGAGAAAGTTTGAACAAAATATAGTTTAAATTTCACAAGTGTGTGACATAGTTTCAGAAAGTCTATATGAGATTTAAGAATTTGTGACTAGTGTTTGATAAAACTTTCTCAAATGGGAAAATGAGCTATGTAACAATTGTATATCTTGCTGAGATGATCAAACTTGGTATTCAGAGTTTTTTCATCTGAGGTCATTTAGTGTCTCATTTGAGCAAGTTTGACCAAGTCAAATTTGGTCAAATGAAAAAACAACACTTTGACTCTAGTATTATGAACTTTAAATGACTTCAAATTGAAAAGTTTTGAATACCAAGTTTGTTCAACTCATCAAGATATACAATTTTTGTTTTGGTCAACTTTCCATTTGAGATAGTTTGGACGGTTCAAATTTATGATTTTTAAATTTCGACGTTTACAAACTAGTTTTCGGAACCCTAGATTGTCTCAAATTGAAAAGTTTTGAATACCAAGTTTGTTCATCTCATCAAGATCTACAATCCTTATATAGGCCATTTTTTCATTTGAGAAAGTTTGAACAAAATATAGTTCAAATTTCACAAGTGTGTTACATAGTTTCAGAAAGTCTATATGAGATTTAAGAATTTGTGACTAGTGTTTGATAAAACTTTCTCAAATGGGAAAATGAGCTATGTAACAATTGTAGATCTTGCTGAGATGATCAAACTTGGTATTCAGAGTTTTTTCATCTGAGGTCATTTAGTGTCTCATTTGAGCAAGTTTGACCAAGTCAAATTTGGTCAAATGAAAAAACAGCACTTTGACTCTAGTATTATGAACTCTAAATGACTTCAAATTGAAAAGTTTTGAATACCAAGTTTGTTCAACTCATCAAGATCTACAATTGTTGTTTTGGTCAACTTTCCATTTGAGATAGTTTGGATGGTTCAAATTTGTGATTTTTAAATTTTGACTTATAAACTAGTTTTCCATTTGAGAAAGTTTGACGGTTTAAATTTTGAAGCACTAAATGATTTCAAACGAAAAAGTTGTAAACCACAAAGTTTCATAACTTTTTGAGTTCTACAATTTTTATTTTGATCATTTCTCCATCCAAGGTCGTTTGAATAATATCCGGATAATATCCGTTTTTAAATATCCGGATATATCTGATACTTATCCGGATTATCCGATATCCGCCGGATATCGATGATATTACATCCGTATTTGATATCCGCCTAAGATATTCGTTTTAGTATCCGTATCCGAAAAAAATTACGGATATCCGAGTAACTATCCAGATAAGTGTTCATATTTGTTCGGTCGAACGGACGGTCGAATAAATAGCCGTACCGTTTTCATCCATAGTCCTACCGCTGGTGGAGGCATTGTCTACGGCATGGTTCGACGATCGAGTCTAGTTTCCCCACATGGTGAGTATGAACTTGGTAGTAGCCGAAGATGGGCATAGACCCGCTGGTTTAAGCGATCTCATGATTCCCTAGAAGGATGTAGCCACCGCGGTCCATTCCTCGGGCGAGCTCACCATGAGCCATGGGCCTCAGGCTTCCTGGGTGGAAGTCTTGGCTGTGGCCAGTGATGAGAGAGGGTGCTAGTCCCCCTACATAGGTGAACTCTTGGATGCAACCCCCATAGGGAGTTCCAAGAGTATGTTTGCCATGGGTCATGGGACCTAGACTTCCAAGGCGAGGGTCTAGGGCACAACCGAAGGCGGAAGTGGGCGCTGGCCCTCAAAGGTGGTCAATCATGTGGTTTCCCAAAGGGATGTGGCCATACAAGGCCATTCCTCAGGTGAGTTTGTTGCGAGCCGTGGACCTTTGGTTTCTTAGACAGGAGATCTAGCCACAGGCGGTGATGAGTGAGGATACTGGCCCCTCTAGATAGGTGAACTCTAGGATGCAGCCACCGAAGGCAGTTCGAAGAGGGTCTCCACTACGGGCTACGCGTCCCAGATCTCCATGGTAGAGGCTTTGGTCGTAGCAGCGGGTGGGTGCATGTGCTGGCCCTTTGATGCACATGAACTTGTAGTTTTTGCAGCGGATGTGATCGCTGTGGGCCATTCCACCAGCGAGTTCACCAGTGGTGCGAGGGGCCATCGCTTCCTTCTCAACAGACAAGAGTGCCAACTGTCACCTATCTAGCGAGCCAACTATCGGTGTTTTGTAAACCGAACTAATAAACTTATATGATTGCCATGCTGCTCTAGGAAGACGATGGTACCATCCAATAGACATGAGGATTTATACTGGTTCAGGCCAGAGCCCTACGTCCATTCTTAGAGATGATCGAGTGCGTGTTCCATGCTTGAATGCTCTGAAGTTCTTATAATGGAGGGTGCAAAAATGGTGGAAGGTCCTATGCTAGGCGAAGGGCTACCCGAAGAGAAGCTTAAGAAGCCCTACTACAATGGTGAATGAATGGAATGGTAGAGGATTCAGACTATCTGGAGAGGGTGCCCTGGCTGCCCTTATATAGAGTCAGGGCCAGGACACATACAAAGCAGGAGGTTCTCTTGACTGAAGGGTCGAGAGCCTAAGGGAGGTCCTAGCTAACTTGTCTTGCAAGCTACACCATCTTCTGGTGCATGTCTGGTCATGGCGATCGTCATTGTCACAGAACCGACCAATTTATAAGAGCACAATTACAAAAACAATCGCCGAAACGATCAAATTCTCGCACTTGAGCCCATATAAACCCGGTAGTCAACTAAAACCATGAAGGATTTCAAACCAACTTACATACAACCAAGATCACAGTAATTCAACATAACATCTCACACATTACAACATTTCATAAACAATTTGCAGATAGATTACAACCCATCAGAGTCATTGTTATTACAAACCAAGTCTTGTAAAGTAGCGGAAGCAAATAGTTTAACTCACACACATGAGTTCAAATACCAGTACCAGTTTGCCGATCACATCCAACAAAAGCATTCAGATGAGACAACAAGAGATCATGCCCATGATCTAGTCTTCGTCACCCGCCGGGTGGAGACAATACTCACAAAAGCCCTGATATAGAAGGTCATCTGCAACAAGAGGGAATAAACCCTGAGTACGGGAATGTACTCAGCTAGACTTACCCGTCGGAAACCAAAATAAATGACACCAAGGATCATGCAAAGCTTTATTTAGAGGATTAGGCTGACACTTCCTTTTTGCGGAAAAGCATAAGTAATAATGATTAACTTGTAACCTGAGCTAGCAGTGACTTTAAGCCATTAACCTATCATCTATATTAGCACCTGTACTAAGCAACCACTTGATTAATATGCAAACATTAATAACCATAACAGGTATAAATCATGGCAACATTATCCATCATCATCATCTTCCATTTAACCATATCGTTGAATTAAGTGAATCTACGTTGCCGCTGCTCAAGTCAAGTTCTCACTATCCGGGAGAGACGGCGATTCGAATCGATTCCTATCCAGCTAGAGGGGTATTCCTAACACAAACCCTGCTTCCCCCGTCAGGGTCGCAAACAAGTCACCTTTGGTACAACTCAGGAGAAAAATAAAAGAAAAGACATGGGTCCAGGCCGCCCTGCATTCTCAGAGAACCACTATGCCAGGAAGTGTAGGATTTTAAGCCCTGACTCCCCTTGGACTTATGCCAATGGCTCTCCGCACATCCTTACTACCACCAGAATGCATCCAACCCCCACGGTTCCTGGCCTGAGTTCAGCTACTCGGCTTCGCGGTCGAAACGACTTATCCGACCAGCTAAGTGTTAGGCTGTGTTCAACATGACCTGAGGACGTACAATGTATCGGTCCTTAAATGACACAGACGGAGTCACTATGTCCAACCCTACACAGGACTCCGCTCGGTCTTCATTCATAATTAACATGGTTCTTTTCTATGATAGCAAATATAGCCAACCGTGATCCACCTCATCCTAAAGCTCGCGGGTGACAGGAAATCACTCGACTTCTACCGCACTAAGCATGGCTAAGCATTTAACCCGTTCCTGAACTTAAATAGGATTCAAGTACGATATCTGGACAAGGATAGATATATAATGCAGCAATTGGTTCCAACCAATTTCTATACTTAATGCAGCATCAACAATAAAAGATACTCAATATATTTGTAAAGACATGGGAGATTTATAATGCTCTGGGGCTTACCTTTCAGGAAAGAGGATGGACGGTGGTCAGGGCACTCGGGCAACTCCTCCTCGGCGACTGCTTTTTCGATTGCCTGAACCTTGGGCTCCTCCTCCTGGCTCGCTCCCTCGAACTCCAGAAGCGTCACTCCCTCCGGCACACCTATTGCATGAATGCACAAGATAAATATCATGGATGCACATGAACGAAGTTAGGGATGCTCGGGGAATGCACATGCTTACTGCAGTCCGCATATTCCAACTTAAGCTCTATTCAAATCACTTTAACTTACCAAGTTTATACAACCTAATGTATAATTGCTCATCTTCAATTAAAGACCTAGCACCTGCACCTAAGCATGTTCTCAAGTTAGGCTAGCACCTAAAAAATCAACAAGAACATTGCAACAAAGCATACACACAAACACTCATGTTTCAGCAAAACAGGGACTATACAGTGGTACAGTAAACTGATCATAACTGGAGATTTACAAATGCAAATGACATGCAACAAGACAATTTGGAAAGCTTATGAAATTGGCTACAATGCATTTTCAGACCTCAAGGCATGATTCGAACTTTTACCAGGTCAAATTCTTTAATCAACAGAAATCTGTCTTTCCAAGACAGAGAGCAAGCAAAACTGTGATCCAAATTTAAACGACTGTAACTCCTAAACTACTAGGACAAATACCACCAAATTTTAACAGGAGCTAGATACATAAGTTCTCTACAACTTTTGTATTCACCAATTTCCCAGCAAACCAAATTATCATGGAGAACTTTGCAAAGTCCCCAGAACTGTCCAGAAGAACATAATGCAAGCAAAATAATTATTAACTTATGTTGCAAACACATAAATGGACAAAACCAACTTTACTACCTCATCACACATATCACCAGAACACCATAAAGTAAGGTGTTCATCACCAATTTATTTCTTTTAATACCTTTCTTAATTTAATTCATTATTTAAGAGGAATAATAAACCTATATGAAAACTGCACCATTAAATCTACAAAAATTACAGTAGGTATTACATGCACCAAGTAGGCTACTATAAAAAATTCACATCATTTGAAGAAGTATAACATCCTACACAAAAATAACAAGGCTGAAAGGCTAAAAATAGCATAAATAGGAAACCCTAGTGAAAAGTATCAAGCAATAGATTTTATATTTTTCTTAGCATACTTAAGGTACTAGGACATTCTCCAACAAATTTCAAGGTCATTGGATTCATAGATAAATTACTAAAATTTACACAAGGATCATTCAATGATAAAAGGAAAATCTATAACTCAAAAACCCTATATGCAATGACTCTCAAATTTTTACTAGAGCTTCTACTCATCAAGAATAGATAACCATCCAAATTTCACAATTTTTGGAGCACAAGAACTCAAGATATAATTTAAACAAGGTTGCATGCATTTAAAAACACATTTCCAGTTTCAATTTAATTCTTCCAGATACTCTAAAATATGTGCTCATATTATATTTTTCCTAAATACTACACTTCACTATGATCCTAACAAAATTGGAACCACTCAATTTGGATCTACCAAACTCTAGATATGGATTTTACAAAACAGCCTCAAAATGAGCATAAATGAGCTATCCTATTTTCTAACAGTCACTGGCAAGCGGGGCCCTCGGGTCAGATGACCCCACCGGTCAGTGACAGGAAACAGGGGACACGGCTGCGATGGCGTGAAAATGGCGTAGCTCGCCGGCGGTGAGGACTCCGGTGAAATGGCCGGCACCTACATGATCTACGTGACGAGCCGCGTCGAGTGATGCTACTAGTAGGACCTAGGGTTAACCGGAGGTAGCTCGTCGCCGGCCATGGCAGCCCGGCGGAGCTTCGGTGGCGGTGTGCTAGCGACGGCGAGCCCCCATTGCCTCATCTGAGCTCAGTACGAGCTTCACGAGGTCACAACGGAGCTAGCCATGAAGGAAAAGAAGGATGCGAGGGACCCTAGCTATCCCGACCACAGCAGCCTTGAACTCCGGCGAGGTCGCGTTCATGGCGGTGGCGGCGGATTTGCCAAATGTGACCTCACCTCGACTCAATAGGCTCAACTAAGAGGTGTAGGAGGTAGAGGAGGACACGGCGGAGCTATGGGCGGGAGCTTGCTGGTGGTGGTGCCATGGCGGCGGCAAGGCGCGAGCACTGAGAGCTGCTGGCATTGTTGCTTTGGCGCTGTGGGCGAGCGGAGGAGGCAAAAAGAGGAGGCGGAGAGCAGCGTGCGAGGCGGCGGATAAGCGGTGAGGCGTGGGCTTTTGTAGTGGACAGCGGGCAGCGGCGCCAGGCCGGCCACGGCGTGTGGCTTGTGTGGTCGTCGGCGGCGGCGACCTTGGCGCCACGCTGCCATCAAGTTACGAACCGCCGCCGATTAATTGTAGCTCGCCATTCAGTTAACCTTCGACGCTTAGCGGCGATACTTGATGATCATGAAGCTCCAAATCCGTTGGTCATCAGCGAAAACAGTCAAGATGAAAGTTGTAGCCCGTACTCCCATCTTCAATTTCTATTTAAGTACCAAGGACTAATTCTCAACAGATATAGAGTAAAATCACGCCAAACTTGAGTTCATGAAGCTGAAACTTAGTTATCACACTTAGAAAATTTCTAAGTGTTGAATCTGATCCACATTCTGACTTGTGGGCCATTTTAAGCAGGTTGTGCACATTTTCATGAGTTGGTCATAAAATAACTTTTGTTCCTTATAAAATTTGCTACAACTTTGCTTTAGGTTGCTCAGGCATGCATAGACTCTAAGTTGTACTTTTTAAACAGTCAAACCAAAGAGTCCTAGGGTCAACACAAGTCAAACCATGACTTGGAAACTTAATTAGGCAAAATGATCAACATGAACATTGTTCCTAATGACATTCTAAGTATAACTAAGTTGTTTTTAAAAATATATTTAGCCATACCACACATTGATCACACCAAAATCAAGCATCACAGGCATTGAAACAAGGAAGAACAAGTGAAGTGTTACTTTTGTTTCAAAGCCATGTTTCATATGTTTCATGAGTGTGTTGCATAGTACAAACTAACCATGTTTCACTAAAGTGAGTTACACATGTTGCACTTGAGTGTTGCACACTATTCATTTCATAAAACAAACACACATGGAATATAAACATATGTTGTAATGTTTCATATAATCTAAGCTCATGAATGGATGAATGATGCTCATGTTTATGAAATGCAAGTGCAAATGTGGAAGCCAAACACCTAGGGTATTCTGGTCATGGTCTTCGGGCCATGTTGTGACAGGGTGTGGTGTGGTGCTACTATGCCAACCATGGCGACACTTGTGGCCTCAATGATGATTAAATCGTCACCATCCTATGCAATGCGTGTGTCTATCGTGCCCTCCGTCATCGCCTCACGGTCCCTAGGGGCACCATACCCAAACTAGGTAACCATCCCTAGGCCATCGTTCGCCTAGTAGCTTTATGGGGCCGAGAGCCATGACCACGATCGTCAAGTGCGGGTGCTCTGCCAGTCTAGATGGCCTCTTCATTGAGTCCCATATCATGGATCCCATCCCATAGTGGATGGGATCGTACAGCAATCTAGTCGGTCCGTATTTGCATGGTGGGTGTTGTACCTGTTGCCACCATGGTGTGGTGTTATCTCATCGGTGTGGCAAGGCACAGGGATGGCGTCTAACTGGACCAAGGTGACTGTTGTCTCCTCAGTCCTTGCGGGGTTAGTGCGGCATGCTCGCTCTTATCAGAGCCGGTGCGCCTAGCTATGCTCGGCCTCCCCCGTCCCTTCTAGGGGTCATGACGGGGAGAGGTCATGCATCTTGTGAGTGCCGTGTGACTAATGCGGGAGGAAGGGGTCGGGGATGACCACGGCCTTGGCGCCTTGCCCGCTCCACTCAGCTTTCGCTAGGCCTCGGTCATTCGAGCCTTTGTTATCTATTGTGTTGCTGGCCGCACGGCTTGCTAACTAATCGGTGCCTTGAGACACCTTGAGGTTACAACCCTGACATATTGTATGTTGTAGTCTCCGACCACACAGTCAGAGGAGTACTCGTCCAAGAGAAAGAAGAAGAATCCAAGGCCATTCAGCAGCTAGTTGACTACATCTCAGAAGCATTATTAGGAGCAAAGCTCAACTATATAGAAATAAAAAAGATAGCATATGCTGTCTTGATCTCATAAAAATGTTGAAGCATTACTTCCAAGCGCACGAGATCATAGTGCCATCATCATTGCCACTCGGAGATATATTCAGCAACAAAGAGGCCTCCGGAAGTCTAGGGAAATGGGCAACAAAGCTGTCCTAGTTTGACCTCAACTATGTGCCAAGAACAACGATAAAATCACAAGCCTTAGCAGATTTCATGGCAGATTGGACACCTTTGGTGCATCAAAGTCAACCAACTCAAGCTCAAGTCTGGACACTTTATACAGATGGGGCTTGGGGACACTAGGGAGCAAGAGCCTCCACCGTGCTGATAGCACCATCAGGCCTCCGATCCAAGTATGCAGCTAGACTAGAATTTAAAGCAATAGACAACATTATAGAGTACAAAGGCCTCATACTGGGACTCAACAAAGCAAAGGCACTAGGCGCAAAAACAATATTAGCAAAAATAGACTCTTAGGTTGTGGTCGGGCAAGTCGAAAAAGAGTACATGGCATAAGAGCCAGAATTGGTCAAATATTTGGCAACATTAAGGGCACTAGAGCGAAGGTTCCAAGGGTTCACCTTGAAATACATACCAAGGGCAGAGAACTTAGAGGTCGATGAGCTAGCGAAGGCAGCAGTAAATTTGCAGTCATAGCGATTGAGTACTTCACAAGATGAATTGAAGCAAAACCACTAGCAACCATCATGTCAGAATCTATAAAAATATTCTTTTGGCAAAACATCATTTGTAGATTCGGAGTACCAAGAACCCTCATGGTAGATAATGGAATGCAGTTTAATTCAGATAAATTCAAAGAGTTTTATAAAAGTGTGGGGACAACACTAGCCTTCGCCTTAGTCTACCACCCTGAATCAAACAGAGCAGTAGAAAGAGCTAATAGAATAAATATTCTCAGCGATATCCAAAACATTGTTCAACCTCCGCAAGGTAAAGTGGGTCGAGGAACTACCAAAAGTGGTGTGGTCTCATAACACCACAGCATCCAGAGCAATGGGTTTCACACCATTTAAACTACTATATGGAGAAGAGGCAATGCTACCCGAAGAGGTCAGGCACCAGAGCCTCTGAGTGTTAAAGCAAGCTTTGGAAGCAGATGAAGAATATTCTAAGGAAACAATCAAAGGCACAAGATTGGAAGCAGGACAAAACATCACCAAATACCAAGAGCAGACCAAAAAATGGAGAGATACCCATATAGTTAGAAAGCATATACAAAATTTAGACCTAGTCCTAAGAAGGAAGCTGAATGCGGCGAGTGCAGGGAAACTCAAACCAAAGTGGGAAGGTCCATACACGGTGAAGGCCGCCAGAAGGCCAGGCTCATTCTACCTAACAGATGGCAAAGGAAGAACAACTACTCACACCTGGAACATCGACAATTTGCATAGGTTTTACATATAGTAGTAAGTGGATGGCCGTCACCGAACTATAAGCGAAGGTCACCTAAGGTCTTCTTCTGTATCTTCCATTTTCTTTACATTTCACATAAAAGGGCATGTACTCTTTTCCTCACAAAACGGGGACTCCTAGCGGAGGTGAGGTTTTTAACGAGGCAGGACCCATGTAAAACCCTCTAAAATATAAAGAGGAATTCCCCCAGGAGTACTATGAAAAGCGATGGTCAAAAGTGGCTAGCAACGGAGCCACAACATTCGACAAACAACATCACGACAAATAGGACCTTCCATAGCATATAGCCGAAGGCTACAAAGCATGGAATGACCTCCATAGCTAAAATAGCCTGCAACCTTGACAAAGTCCTGTCCACCATCAGGCATTAAGGAATTATCAAAATCACCCAAAAGGCCACAAAACCCGATGAAGACCTACCTCCACCGTAGGCATCGGGCAAAAAACTAACAAAGACTTGTCTCTATCAGACACTAGGTGACAGTCAGGAATTAATGACCAAAGTACAACTGAATTAAACAACCAAAGATACACTGAGTACAAAGAAATCCGTCAACCTTATCATGACAATAAAATGTATCTAAGCAATAAACCTTGGTCAACTGCCAAAATTTATTAAACCATACAAGACACAACTATAAAACACAGCGCCCCTCCCCTGCACTAGCCCTAGTCAGTGCATCACCATATCACTAGCCCTAGAGAGCGCTAGGGGGAGATTAAGGCAAAGAACACCCACCACATTATAGAGCAAGACAAGAAAGCAATAGAGGCGAGGGTTTCCTTAAAACTAAGAGAGTCGCAGGATACCGTGCGAAGACTCGTAATCACAACAACTCATGCTGTCTGGCAAAGACCATGGAGAGGTAGTATGCATCTACCACTAGGTGAGGTACAACCTTCGATGGGTGTTGTGCAGCTACACCTTGCCTAAAACCAGCCAGTATCAGAGGTTGTGGAAGGGTATCCCACGAAGACTCATAATATCCCCCCGCAACCAAAGATACCGACAGGCTTAGCTTGGCATCAACCATGTTCGATGGGAGCACAGCTGCTCTAGCTTGGCCGAAGGCAACAAGGAACTCATCTAAGCGCAAGTGAAGATAACGCTCAAGCATGAGTTCAACAACCTCCGTTGCTTGCTCAAATTGCACTGTGGCCTCTGGAGAAGCACCAAGATCGAAGACTATCACCTCCGATGAGAGCTCAAATTGTGCCAAAGCCTTCACAACAACTACAAGATCAAATACGACACCTTAGCTCTTCCACTACGACGTGCTAGAGCCCCCTGGCAACAGCAAGAGACCAAAAAAAGAGGAGGCTGCAACAAGAAAGCAAGCCCTAAAGTCTCCGCACAAGACACAAGGTCAAAGACTAGTGCCCCACCTTTTCTACGTGGATGCCCGAGCTCATCCCCAATGGCAACCAGAGAAGAGAGAAGTGAAGGTAAGAGCAGGTAAATAAGCACCATCAGCTAGAACTCTTCGGCCCAAATTGTAATCAAAATAAGATTCTGCAATCAAACAAGTGCCCATCTAATGTACAAACAACTTTATTCAAAGGAAACAAACATATAACAACAAAGCACCTTACAAGCGTAATCATTGAAACGAAAGTAAAAAGTATACAAAAGCTCGAAGGTAGCTACAGAGCAGAACAACAGAAGCGTTAAGACCTTCTATCATAAGTTACAAAGGCACGGAGGCCAATAAAATAGCATAACTCAAACACAAAAACTAAATAGGTGGGCGGGGCCCTTGCCAAGCAAGAGATCTAACAAACTCTGCATGTTCGTCATCAATATCATACGATACGAAGGCAAACATTTCAAAAATAGAAGGTCTTGGGAAACTTTGACGCCAATATTCCCATAGTTCACCGCTAACATAAATTCCATCTTGATACATAGTTAAGGGTAGCACATCCTGCATAGGCCCCAAGAAGGCAACCTGTGCAGGACAAATTTACAACTAAGACTTAATCGGCGAAGGCACCAAATTAGCAAAAGCTATACACCACCTTTGCTTAAACCTAAAACTAGCAACTAAAAGCCTAAAAACTACACCTTTGGATTAACAGGAGTAGAGGTAGCCCCCCACATCTTCTCGGCCTCAGCACCACCAGATGGAGCCTTCGAGGTCGCTGCCTCAGCCTTGGAAGTTTATGCCTCTGAAGCAGTATGTGTAGCCTCCGTCTTCTGCAGCTCCTGCAAATAGCAAGGCTCATGAGCAAAGTGTTGACATTTCTTAGCATCACCTTAATACTAAGTTGTCATCCCTAGCAATGATGCTAGAAATGTGTTGTTGGTAATTGTTGAGAACACTTGTAAATTTATATATATTAAGTAATCCGCAAGCGCACAGATAATATACCATTGTAGCATTTCACCTGGGAGTATACCAGGTATCGTTATTTATATTTGATCCATAGGAAGGAGCGATGGGGTTAGCACAGAGATATTGTCAAATATGTATACTTATGACAAAATCATTAACTCTCATGCTATAGCAGGTGTCGACGAAATATGGTCGGCAGTCCACCGAGGGGGGTGCCCATGGTGGTAGATTATCGGTAGGATGAGCGTAATCAGGAACTAGATGGTTATAGAGACACAAGACACAAGATTTATACAGGTTCAGGCCGCCAGTGTGGCGTAAAACCCTACGTCCTGTGCTCAGTTATTTGTATTGATCTGGGGTGAGATCTGTTATGATCTGTATGATCTTCCCTCTAGGGGACCCCTGCCCCTCCTTATATACTACGAAGGGACAAGGTTACAAGTAAAGTATCCAATTTGGTACAATTACAATATAGCGTCGTGCTTCGCATGTCTTCATCTTGCGGGCTGGGCCACTTCCGGTGGTGCGGCCCATGTATACCCATGAGGGTATAGGGGGTCTATTCCCCTACAGCTAGTCCCCGAACGCCTTGTATCCTTCGAGTAACATCGTCTTGAGCTTGCCAGAACTCCTTTGAAAAATATTTCCCTCGAAGTGTGCCCACTTTGACTCTGAGTCAAAAAGAGACAATGTCGTCCTTGTAGAATCGGAGGTGTTTGAACCATTAGAGCGAGCACATTCACCACAAGGTGAACTGTGCCCACTTAGTCCCCGAGCCTGGTAGTAGGTGACGTAGGCACGTAGTGCCAGGGTCTAAAAAGAATTCCTAGTTAAGTTGAGAATCCAATCGTCGTACAGGCGATACAAGATGTACCGGCAGGTGCATCGTACCGATGTAGTCCCTAAGCTTGCTGGAAGGTGAGGTATGAGCCTTGTAGCAAGGTCTAAACAAGAAAGGATATCCCAACTATATGCGAGTCGCCAGTCGCATGTAGTTGAGACGCAAAGTCCCTGAGCTGTGATCGGAGAGTGGTCGAGGCAGTCCCCGAACATAGGTCGAGGAGCGAGCGGCAGAGTCCATGAGCTGTGGTCAGAGAGTTGTCGAGGTAGTCTCCGAGCATAGGTTGAGGGGCGAGCGGCAAAGTCCCCGAGCTGTGGTCGGAGAGTCATCAAGGTAGTCCCCGAGCACAGGTTGAGGGGCGAGCAACGAAGTCCCCGAGCTGTGGTCGGAGAGTGGACGAGGCAGTCCCCGAGCACAGGTCGAGGAGCGAGCGATGAAGTTCCCATGCGTAGCTTGAAATTCCTGCAATATAAATATGTAGAATGGTAGTACATGATGTACAAAGTAATAAATTATGGAGAAAAAATCAGCGGTGAAGAAATAGCGTATGACCTTTCAGTGATCATTTGCAAATGAGCATGATGTGATAAAGCAGTTGGTGCTTTGTAAACATTAGTGTTAATGTGAAGTTTGTGTTTATACTTAATATAAACTGCCCGACCAGTTAGTGTGTAGCTGAGTCTCCAGCCCTAGCTAGCCCATAGTCCATAACATCAAGCGTAGAGCCCGTGCACATGTAGGAGGAACAAGCGTCCCTAAGGAGCCACTGCCGACCACCCATAACGCAGAGGGCAGATGCTCGTGCACGTGTAGGGAGGAGCCAGAGACAGGGCCGTCTCTGGAGGCACCGAGCGTCAACATGACTGGTCGAGGATTTACATTAAGTATAGCTGTATGTTATATTTAAGATGGTATACATGGACAAGCGTTATTTGAAGAATAATCATGATGAGGACGTTGTGGAGAAACATCGTAATGAAAATTGTGTTAAATATAAATATTAGAAGTGTACTTATCTTTGGATAGAAATCTGGTTGGTGGCGATGAAGTTGTCCGGTCCTCGAGCTTTCCGACTTGTCGTCACGACGATGGTCGCAGTTGTCGTAGCGCCGTTCTTCGCGGCGATCATCATTGCGACAGGGTCTGGTGGTCGACGTGGTCGGAGCTCGGTAGAGCCGCTCGGGACGTGGTTGATGTGGTCCGTAGTTGAAGTGGTCGGAGCTCGGCAGAGCCGCTCGGGACATGGTTGATGTGGTCGGAGCTCGGCGGAGCCGCTCGGGACGTGGTCGACGTGGTCGTAGTCGGTGTGAGCTCAGTGGAGCTGCTTAGGATGTGGTCGACGTGGTCTCGGACGGCTTGTTCATGGTTCGATGTGGCTCGCTTAGCGGCTCGACATGGCTCAACGTGGCTCGCTAGATGGTTTGCTTGATGGATCGACAACAGTCCAGACGGCTTGCTTCTGGCTTGCTTGGTGACTTGACTTCATGCTGGCATGTACGTCATGGACTCGAGGACTCGCTTGGCTCAACGTGGCTCGCTCGGCGACTTGGCGTGGCTCGCCGCTGGTTGAGACCGCTCGCTGTTGGAGTCATCGTATTTGGCTCCATGATGATGGATACGTGCAAGTAGACCTCACATGTAGTTGCTTTGCTTCCTTCCGTGCAGATGTATATACGTATATACATGCTACATATCTTGTTATCTTTGGATGGCTTGGGTAGATCGCGCGTCCTTGCTGCATGCAAAGCCGGAATTAACTAGAGCTTTTCAGATCTTGCATGCTATCGATGGTTGACTCCGATCTGGTGCATGGTTGTGATGCCTGGGCCCATCACGCGGCCAGAGCATGACTCTGTAGATTGAACCCATGTCGGGCCTCCTTGATTGGTCAATGATAAGTGTCGTCGGTGCAGATCCATGATCGATCATGGTCGAGTGCGACATGCCAGCTCGTCGAGTTGATCTGCTCACACCTGTGAGATGCGTTGCGACATCAAGTCCTTGTTGTAGGTCGTTGTGGTTGTTGAAGGACACCGCCGCAATCAGTCGAGTTGTTATTAACATGTTGAAGAAGAAAATCCCATCCGATTCATCGAAAGATCAGCGCGCACAACCCCTAAAGGGCCCCCTACCTGGCGCGCCACTGTCGACGAAATATGGTCGGCAGTCCACCGAGGGGGGTGCCCATGGTGGTAGATTATCGGTAGGATGTGCGTAATCAGGAACCAGATGGTTATAAAGACACAAGATTTATACAGGTTCACGCCGCCAGTGTGGCGTAAAACCCTACGTCCTATGCTCTGTTATTTGTATTGATCTGGGGTGAGATCTGTTATGATCTATATGATCTTCCCTCTAGGGGACCCCTGCCCCTCCTTATATACTACGAAGGGACAAGGTTACAAGTAAAGTATCTAATTTGGTACAATTACAATATAGCATCGTGCTCCGCACGTCTTCATCTTGTGGGCTGGGCCACTTCCGGTGGTGCGGCCCATGTATACCCATGAGGGTATAGGGGGTCTATTCCCCCACAGCAGGGGTAAGTCAAATGATAAATAAATGATAAATATAAGGCATTGATAGTAATCAAGAGATAGGAATAGATACTCATAAATGTTGTATGACTAGGTACGAGATTAGTTAAGTGCAAAAGATTCCTAAGTCATTCTCTATTTACTATCTTTTGTACACCCAAGTATATACACTCTCATCTATAGCATAACTAGCTCTACATCTATGCAAAAGGAACATTACTAAGGAAGATCAAGAACAGAGCTTAACTTCCTTCGCAATCGGGTTCTACTTGCTCTACAAATGGGGAGTGGACTACAAAGGACTCAACAGGAGTGTCACATCCATGATCTACCACATGACCCAGAGTGTAGAATGCATCCATAGGTAAACAATATTTAAGCACCATGCTTACATAGTGTTGACCACTTAACCCACTCGATTCATCGTCGAGAGGGAAACAGCCCGGATCACCAGCTAAGGCCCCTAAATGACCGCTCAATGATAAAGGAGGTGGGGGTGCAAAGACAACTAGGAGGTTTGCCTAAAAGTAGCCACCCTTTAAAGAGTGTGTAATAGCTCACTGATCAAGCGCCCTTGTGCTGAAGATTAATGGGTCTAAGCGATTTGCCGAAGCTATGGGATGTTAGGGGGAATCCAATTGATAGCCTCGACTCGTATCCTAGCTCATCTGAGAGCTAGCTTCGCTTCAACCAATTCTTTCATACCCTCAGCTTTAAGTGCTTTGCGAACAAATGTATATATTCATAATCAATCAAGACTATATCAAGCATATAACTAGAGCAAACTAGGAAAATAATAAATAGCAACATATTATTGAAGTAGCATAAAGTCATAAATAAGGAGGGATATAATGGATATACCGGCCATAGAGTGCAAATCCAAAATCTTGAGCAATAGCCCAAACTCTACTTGAACCTTGCTAGCTAGCCTATATTAGAACTTTGAAGAATTGGGGCTCTATTAGAACTTATGGCAGATGCCAAGGGAGGGGGCAGAGGCTGGTATATATAGGCTGGAGCATCAATCCTGAGCCCTCGGATCAAACCGACTTGAATAAATGGCGTAGATGCAATCCTTAAGGTGGTGGAGAACCGACATACGAAGCGGAGGCTGCCAAGTGGGCCCTAGTGGCCGGCCGGCCCCACCTATCATCCACTGCAGGTCTGCTTCGGTGGTGTGGCTTCTGGTGTCCTCTGGAACCTTCTGGAGTTAATTTCACTGTGGATAAGCGTGGTTTTATTTGATGTTTTGATCGAACTTGACGATTTTCTGGATAAACCATGTTGAAAACACAGATTCACCAAAACTTGTGAAAATTATCAGTTTAAACCCCTAAGTCTATGTTGGTGATCATTTTCATGCATGATTTCAAGTTATGTTGGTGGTTTATGTCGGATGGTAACTACCGTCAATAAACTCCCCCAAGCTTAACCTTTGCTCGCCCCTGAGCAATGCCAAACTTAGCAATGGATAAGGAGTTTTAGGATTTTTGAAAATATTGAAACAACTCCTCAAATGGACACATGCATTCAAACAAGAATTCTCCTCCAGATTAGAACAAACTGATCTGACTTTCAAACTTACTCGTCTTACGTTCAACCATGGGGCTTGTAGCCTTCTCTTGGCTTTTGAGTAATTGAAAGACAGAATGATCAAGTCATGCACTATGTCTCAAGTTCTTTGTTCAACCATTATTCTGGAGTTTTTTATAAGTTTTTAAAATAAAACTTAGAGATTCCATTGTATGACACTCTCAAGTCTCTCAAATATGTGGTATTTGTGGATCCTCACCAAGGCAAAAATGATGTTATGCCCTTCTCTTCCTTCAACTAAGGCTTATCTGGAGCTCATAGGAATGGGGATAACATGAAAGAGCATACTTGCAATACATATATTGTAAAGTCAAACAAGGGATCCAAAGAGAGTTGAGTCATACAATCAAATCAAGATGTGCATGTGTTTGGAATATAGTGGATATTTATGGTGGCTTACTTAATTGTACTATACTCCTTGAAAACTTATCTCTCTTTTGGAATTTGGAAATATCTGCAAGAAAACAGGGGCTATCTTATTCATCTTTCTCTCTTTTTTTCAGGCGGTCATCTAAGTACCCATTGTTTTGATAATTCGGACACTTATCCATTTTTTCTCATCTATTTCTGTCTCTTTTTTATGAATAACTTTTGCATAGCCCACGCTTCTTTTCTATGACAAACTTTTGAGAGATAGAAACAAGAACTTGAAGCGTTTATTTGGTGGATGGAACCTATCAAGAATATTTTGGTGTTTTCTCCCGGTGTAGGAGTAAAACATTTTGGGTGGATCTAGATGGAAAGCATGTTTTTTGCGCCTACCCCCAGTGTAGGAGTAGTGCATATGTGGGTGGTGTGTACGTGATCTTGATTTTAATAGCATGACAAACCTCTCATAAGGATCAACAAAGCTTGACAAAACTCAATGAAAAACAAGTAGCATATGTAAGTGGAAGTTTTCCTACCCTAAATATAAACATGTTTGGCTCTAGTAGGAATTCAAGCTCATCATCTGAGGAACTCATCATGTTGCATTTTTTGTTTTTTCAAAAGAAATCTCCGAACTTTTAGTATCACTTGGAACAAGATAAATAGCAGCTTAGACCTTCTCATATCAAATCCGTTAATTACCTAGACTTAGATCAAGCATTGCTACCCACGAGTTTCAAGTTTAGAGCAAATTCTCATGTTAGAACAACCATATCCAAAACTACGGAGAATTCAAGGCTGAAAACTAGGTACTTGAAAGGAATTATAATAGAGCAACTATTCATCATTTCCATTGTGAATCATCATCTTCAAGCTTTTTTATTTATTGGCTCTTAAAACAAAAAGCAAAGCTAAATTTATACACTCTTTTTATTTGGTTTTCATCATTTTTTAGATCACACCTCGCTAATATATATAAAAGACAAAGACAAAAAAAATTATTTTGTTTTTGAGTTATGCATCTTTTTTAATAATTATAAGAGAAACTCAAAAATAAATAAATAAAAGGAAAAGAAAACAAAATACTAGAAAAGAAAACTTTCCTTAGATAATGGGGGATCCTCCTCCCCCAAGCTGGGTGTTGCTGTGGTCGATCAGAATGGTGGGTCAATGTTGAGACCTTGGAATAGGTAGTGCCAATACTCGTTCTCCTGCTGATGGTGTTGTTGGATGTTGGTGAGGCGGTCTCCCACTTCTGCTTGCCACTAGGAGTGCTAGTAAAGCGTATTCTAGATGTCGTGCTGCATCTCTTCTATGATCATCAATCCAGTGTCGAGGCGAGAATGCCACATCTGCTAGTCATGGTAGCCCATGGGCTGATCATGGTAGCCACGAGTAGAGAAGAACATACGTCCTCCCAGGTAGTGGCTTGAAACTTCTTCATATTGCTGCTGCTGATAGTAGTTGAAGTTGCCATCCTGCCATTGCTCACTTGCACCCTGCTGCCAGGAGCTCTTAGAGTGCTGAGGAGTGGGCTGCTCCCAACCAGCATGCTCGGGTTGGTACATGCGGGAGGATCCTGGCTGATCCTAGCCTACATAGCTGGTGAAAGTCGGTCCCCCTAGGATCGGATCATCTCCATGATACCTGGGCTATGGGTTGCGAGTCAATCTTGCAGAGGCACTCCTATGAGGGGCTGCCTCCTTAACCTATAAATCAAAGACAAAAGAATCCACCGCATACAAACCGAGGTTCCAATCTACTAACAGGATCTCGGTTGTATAATCCATGTACATCATGACAAGTTTCCCATCCTTATTCTTTTTTAACATGTGTGCTTGGACAAAATATTCATAGTCGATATACCAATGGGGAATGTCATCCATGTAAGCAATGAAGCATTTTCCAAAAGATCCAAATTTTTGGCTATCACGGGTGACCAGAGAAGTACACCCAACATCTCTCTTAAGTTCAAGAATTCTTGCCCATTGTTTCATCATAAATTTGACTAGTGAAACCTTTCTTCTCTTAACCATGGCATCTGACAACTTAAGTTTATCATTCCTTATAGTGCGAAAATCATTTCTAGGGAATAAAGAAAATCCTAGCCATTTATGCATAAAAGCATACGGTAGGGTGATGAATTTCATTTGTATGAGGACGGTAACAAGTAAGTTCTTTAGATATTTCTCTCTAAAATTTTGTCTGTCAAAATCTTGTATAGTGGTGTCTACATCAACTACACACTAAGCATGAAATCCTAGAAGCTCACTAAAATTCTTCTTGGGAGCAGAAAAGTCTTTCCCAAAAAGTCTAAATATGACTTGAGAATCGGTGGTTTGTAAGGTGTATAGACATTCAAATAGATTAAAAGCTTCAACCCGGCCCATTAATTTCCCAAACATTCTCCCACCCAACTGTTTTAAAGATGATTTGAAACTTAGTATTCATACACATTTGATTTGCAGGAGGGCTATATCATAAGCGAGAGTGAGAATAAACCTCAGAAGTTTTTTTTTGCATGTTGGCGTCTTTCTCCATCTTGTTACGAAATTTCAGGTGCTTCTCTTCTAGGAGAATGTTCTTCTCGGCGGATGATGACTGGATGGCGCTCCGACGGTGGGAGATGGAGTGTCGATCTACATGTCAGCGTTGGCTTGTGAAGATGTACTCCTAGTGGAGCAGGATGAAGATGAGCGGGTGAACGTGCCCTTCAACTTGCGCATCATCATGCAAAAACTGACAGTACAACAAAACTTGTGGAACAGGTTAGGAAAATGAAAAGTCAGCGGTTAGCCATATAGGAGTTAGTCATTTGAGGGTAAGTCGTTCGAGGTTTCCTAATGAATTTTTCTAATCAAGATTTTGGCAAAACTTTCCCCTTAATTCTACTGATTTTTCCTCTCAATTTTAACAACACTTTCACTCTTAAACCTTCTTACTTCTACTCTTAATTTCTCTCACCCTTGCTCAAATTTCAGCAACACTTTCACTGTAGAACTTCCTCTTCTTCCCTAATTCAAAAATCAATTCTACTAAGTCAATTTTCAAACTACGAAATTGGGAACTGGAATTTTGAACTTAGAATGCTTGATTGTAGTTGTGGTTGTGGCTAAGAGCAAGCAGGAGGGGTGGTACTTATAGGCGGGAGAGTAGCAGGCAGGCTGACCAAGTGGTGTGGCCGGCCGGCCCACATTGTGGTCTAATGGCCTCCCCTTCTTCCTGATGCTTCTTTACTTCATGGTTAAGCAAGGTGAGTGCTCCTTTCAGTGGAAATGCGCTCTGGACGATGCAGAGTGGAGATGGAGGTGGAAATGGAGGTGATGGTGGAGATAGAAGTGATGGGTGGTGGTTGAGTGGGTCCCATGTGTCTATATTTCTACCATATACATACGTATATATGCAATACAAAAATATTTTATAATACTATGAAATATAAGAAGATGAATGGTATTTTTTTTTAAAAATTATGCCTCCACGGTAAATATTTATTACGGGTTTTTATGCTCCATAAAAATTATTTACATTGGGCTTGGATTTATATAATGCCATGATGAGAATTTTATTTTCTAAAGCAGATATTGAAAAGTAAATATGCTAAGATAAAATAATTAATGCAATGTAAAAAGTAAATATGGATAACTACCGATTTACCTCCCGGTGAGGTCGGGATTTTAAGTCCACGAACGAGACTTCTCCGGTTGTATTTATTGCTCGGGTGCATCGGATGGAGACCACGATGGTTGTCTTGGCTTCTCATGCCACTCCAAATTAGAGCATTGTTCGATCTTGGCTTGAAAGTTTAATTGCTCTTCCTTGCCATTGATATGGAATTTAATTTCTCTAGCTTTGACATCAATGTATGCATTTGTAGTGCTCAAAAAAGGTCTCCCAAGGATGAGGGGTGTCTTCATGTCTTCCTACAAGTCATGTACTACAAAATCCACTGGAACAAAGAAGTTTCTTAATTTTACCGGAATATTTTTAGTGATTCCTGTAGGGTAGCGAACCGATTGGTCGGCTAGTTGAGACACATTGATGTTGGCGTGAGTGTTGAAAAGTTGAGCTTGTCAAAAACCTTCTTGGGCATGACACTGACACTTGCTCCAAGATCGCATAGAGCATTTTCAAAGTTTTGGTTTTCGATCAAACAATCGATAGTGGGACATCCTAGATCCTTCTTCTTGATAGGTGATGTGTTTAGGATGGCCGCACTACACTCCTTCATTAGCTTAATTACATTAGTGGTGAGCAGTGGTCTCTTGTTGTTTAGAATGTCTCTGAGGTACTTTGCATTGGTAGGTACCTCCATAGCATCTAGCAGAGGAATATTGATATATATAACTTTTGCATTACCTCTACAAACTTACCAAACTGCTCATCCATTTTGGCTTTTCGATTTCTACATGGAAATGGTAGGAAGGTGGTGTCATAAAAATGTTGCATCATTTCTTATGCTTGTGGCTCCACTTCAACTTCTTCGTCCTTCTCCTCCTATGCTACTACTAGTGTCTTACCTATCCTTGTCGGATATGGTGGATCACAAGTAGACTTGCCACCTCTTATAGTTATGGCGTTTATCTTTTCAAGGTTAGTGGCAACAGGCAAAGCAGCAGCCCACTGCGATAATTGTGATTCTATCTTTTTATTATACCTAAGTTGGTCTTTTATAGTAGAAGAGAAACTATCCATTTTAGTGTTTATGTTTTCCAAGACCTTATCATTAAAAGCAAGCTTCTTTGAAATATTCTCTTTAATCCTAGCTTGTTCTAAGATCAAGTCTCTCAAGGATGGTTGCTTAGGATTAGAGGAATAATTACCTAGGTACTTACCTTGGTAATTTGACCGTTGTTGTTGTTGATTCCATCCTTGTCTCTGTTGTTGTGGAGCAGAGTTATTGATGATAATGTTTGCATCCTCTTGCAATTCAGGGAAATCAACCCCCAAATATTCTCCACATATGTTTTGGGAATTAAAAGCATCTTGTATGGCCTGACGATGTTTCTTGTAATTGGCTCGCTATTCAAGCTAATTCAACAAGGTGTCCATCATGGTTGATAGTGCATACACCTCTTCTGGTACTTCTTCGCTCTTATTGCATTCTTGAATATTGCATTGAGATCCGCCTTGATTAGGGGCTATCTTTTCCATAAGAGTTTCAGCTTTCCTAAGGGTGACTGACATAAATGATCCTCTAGTAGTTGGATCAAGTTGTTCATGAGCTTTCTGAGTTAATCCATGGTAAAAGCTTTGCATGAGCAACCAATCTTCCATCCCATGATGAGGACAATTTGAAATGTATTCTTGAAAATGTTCCCATGCTTCTAGAATAGTTTCTCCTTTTTGCTATTGAAAGTTGGAAATCTTTCCTCTTAAGGCATTGGTCTTGCCTACAGGGAAAAACTTTGCTAGAACGGCCTTCGAACACTTTGGCCATGTATTGATGTTATCTTTGTTGGTGTAGAACCACTACTTCACCCTTCCCACTAAGGAGAATGGAAAGAGGTGGAGTAGTATGATGTCTTGAGCAACGTCCTTGATGGTGATTGTGCTGCTTATCTCCAAGAAATTCTAGAGATGAGCACTAGCATCTTCATGTGCCTTTTCGCCGAATGGAGTAGCTTGCACCATGTTGATGAGGCTTGTCTTGAGTTCAAACTCAAGGTTGTTGGTTTTGAGTGTTGGTCCAATGTGAATGTTCTCTCTGTGCTTGGAGCATAGAATTCACATAGAGTCTTATCGACCATAGCCCGAGAAACTAGTGTTGAGCTTACTTTTGATTGGTTTGATTGTGATTGATGGAACTTGTTGATGAATCAGAACCAATCCTGCAATACCCTGTATAAGATATGAACAAAGACAAACAAGGGTAAGCCTGCTAAAGCAGAGGTGCTAGTTATGATTTTGTCAATAAGTATTTATTTGATCAATTCTCTTTTGCCATGTGCCCCTCCTAGGCAACGGCGCCAGAAATGCTTGTTGACATTTCTTAGCATCACCTTATTACTAACTTGTCATCCCTAGCAATGATGCTTGAAATGCGTTGTTGGTAATTATTGAGAACACTTGTAAATTTATATATATATTAAGTAATCCGCAAGCGCACAGATAATATATCATTATAGCATTTCACCCGAGAGTATACCAGGTATCGTTATTTATATTTTATCCACAAGGAGGAGTGAAGGGGTTGGCACAGAGATATTGTCAAATATGTATACTTATAACAAGATCATTAACTCTCAAGCTATAGCAGGGGTAAGTTAAATGATAAATAAATAATAAATGTAAGGCATTGATAGTAATCTAGAGATAGGAATAGATACTCATAAATATAGTATGGCTAGGCGGGATATTAGTTAAGAGCAAAAGATTCCTAAGTCATTCCTTATTTACTAAGTCTTACGTACACCCAAGTATATACACTCTCATCCATAGCATAACTAACTCGGTATCTATGCATAAGAAACATTACTAAGGAAGATAAAGAACAGAGCTTGACTCCCTCAGCCATGGTAGGTTCTACTTGCTCTACAAGCGGGAGTAGACTACAAAGGACTCAACGGGAGTGTCACATCCATGATCTACCACATGACCCAGTGTAGAATGCATCCGTGAGTAAACAATATTTAAACACCATGCTTACATAGTGTTGACCTTAACACTCGATTCATCATCGAGAGGGAAATAGCCGAGATCTCCAGCTAAGGCCCCTAAATTACCGCTTAGTGATAAAGGAAGTGGGGGTGCAAAGACAACCAGGAGGTTTGCCTAGAAGCAGACACCCTTTAAAGAGTGTGTAATCGCTCCTCGATCGAGTGCCCTTTGCGCTGAAGATGAAGCGGGGCTAAGCGATCTGCCAAAGCTATTGGATGTCGGGGAATCAATTGATAGCGGCGACTCATATCCTAGCTCGTCTAAGAGCTAGCTTCGCTTCAACCAATTCTTTCATACCCTCAGCTTTAAGCGCTTTACGAACATATGTATATATTCATAATCAATCATGACTATATCAAGCATATAACTAGAGCAAACTAGGAACATAATAAATAGCAACATATTATTGAAGTAGCATAAGGTCATAAATAAGGAGGGATATAATGGATATACGGCCTCGGATGGCGAATCCAAAATCCTGAGCAATAGTCCAAACTCTACTTGAACCTTGCTAGCTAGCCTATACTAGAACTTGAAGAATTGGAGCTCTATTCTCTTCTATCGGAAAACCCTAATTTCTAATTTGATCTTGAGTTATGGCAGATCCCATGGGAGAGGGCAGGGGCTGGTATATATAGGCTGAAGCATCAATCTTGAGCCCTCGAATCAAACCAACTTGAATAAACGGCGTAGACACAATCCTTAAGGTGGTGGAGAACCGACATACGAAGCGGAGGCTACCAGGTGGGCCCTTGGGGCTGGCTGACCCCACCTATCATCTGTTGCTTGTCTACTTTGGTGGCATGACTTTTGGTGTCCTCGGGAACCTTCTGAAGTTAATTTCTCTATGGATAAGCATGATTTTATTTAACATTTTGATCCCCCTTGATAGTTTTCTAGATAAACCCTGCTGAAAACATAGATTCACCAAAACTCATGGAAATTGTTAGGTTAAACCCCTAAGTCTATGGTGATCATTTTCATGCATGATTTCAAGTTATGTTGGTGGTTTATGATGGATGGTAACTACCGTCAACACATAGAAAACAAAAAACACAAAAAAGGGTAACATGAAACTAGAAGACAATACTAGCCAAAGAAAAAGGAGCTAACAACTTGTATGAGCGCGCCGAGCCTCTGCCATCAAGCGTGTATCCACACGACCAAATTTCACCCAGAAGGACTTTGTGAAATTCCGAACCAATCTTGCAAGGGCCCAGGAAGTTTTCCCCAGCACGACCGGGCTCTCAATATCTCTCTTCTCTAAACCTCTAGTGTGCTTACAACCTGCCTAGGCCAATGTTGGTATTTATTAACACACACAGATAAATCCATAAGTGCTGCGGATACGCTGTAGCTTTCACCCAGAGGTATTCCAAGTATCGTATCCACAGGGAAATGGGTGAGACTAACTATGATCTAACTTAACTAGGGGTAGCAACAACGTTAGGATAAATAGGAGCATAGAGAGGATAACTCAGGTTCTCTAGTTACGACTTGGGTAAGCTTATGTCTTCTACTATTCAACTAGGGACATTACTAGGGAAAGACACGATGAGAGGATGCTTTCCTTCGCAACCATGTCCTACATAAACACAAGCGGTAGGTGGACTACAAAGGATCAATGAAGCTATATAGTATAGGCTATATAGAACTTATGTCACTCATGCGATCTACCATCTTCTGGAATGCAGGGTGCATCCACGATGAACCCAAGTCTGAACACCACGTTTACACTTACGATTAATACTTTACTCCCTATTTAGATAATAATGCACTCAAAATAGTTGCAAACCTGATGAACAATATAAACAAGATGCTTACTTGAATTAGAAGTTGATTACCAGAGAAATCTCAGAAGCAAGCTCAGGTAGAACTTGAATCCGCTAAGGTACAAGCCATAGAGAGAGCACCGATAGGCTAGCACTTCCTCCAAACTCTTCCCTCACTCTCTATCCCACTATTTCTATTTATCAGACTAGATCCTATGGAGGACTAATCTTCTCTTGATAGCTGGCTCTGATCCTCATGATATGAATTAGGGTTCTAGGGATCTACTGAGGGAGGGGGTAAGGGCTGATATATATAGGCAGAGCATCCATCATGAGCCCTTGGATGAAACCAACTTAAAGGACGGCATAGATGCAACCTAAGAGGCGATGGGGAACCGACTTAGCGAGGGGCTGTTGGTGGACCCTAGGGGGCAGGCGGCATAAATGTCGGTGTCTCGGGCTCCGCTTTGGTGGAGAGCCTCCTAGAGTCTTCTAGAGTCTTCCGGCGTCAGTTTCACTATGGAATTACGTGATTTCCTTTGACGAATAGGTCCCCCTTTGTGGTTTTCTGGATAAACCCTATTGAAAACACTGATTCACCAAAACTCATGGAATTTATTAGTTTAAACCCCGATACCTATGTTTGGTGATGGAATTTGTGATAGAACCGCCCAATTTATACAAGATCAAGTACGGCTGTCCCTGTTAAACATGTTGACATGCGCATACTTCACTTATATAAACCCGGTAGTCCACCAAGTGTCACGAAGGACCTTGCTAAATCAACATCACAACCAAGATTGCATGATTAAGCAAATACATATCATATACACAGAGTTGCACAGTGAAATAATGTTTACAATGAGTTCACAAATAATAATACAAGTTTGGTTTTCAGAACCAATTAGTGAAAACAACATAGCTTTCAAATGATTACAATAATATAAGTTCCAAATACATTGCTAGCATAAGTGGCATCCTCTGATAAAAGAATATAGATGAGAAATAAATATAGAGTCATCGAGCCCACGGATGATTAGCCATCATCTTCAGTAGGCCGAGAACTTCACCTGCAACATGGTGGGATAAACCCTGAGTATTCGAATGTACTCAGCTAGACTTACCCGTCATAAACCAGAAATAAAGTGACTCCAAGGATCATACAAGGCTTTATAGGTGGAGCTAGCTTGACAACATTTTGCATAAAAGCCACTAGTTGAGCTATACATTTTATAATTGGGTAACCAAGTTAATTATAGCTATTCATCTCTAGATTAGCAACTAACATGTGCCAAACATGTGGAATATCATTTAGTAACATGCAATAGTAACCATAGCTGGTGTAGCATTTCCATATTCATCATAACCATCAAATTCCATCAATTAATGCTACGTTGTCATTTGCTCGGTCAAGTTCTCACTATCTAGGAGAGATGGCAACTCGAAATGATTCCAACCGGTGAGGAGTTATTCCTAACACAAACCTAGACATACTTGCGCTAAGGTAGTCTTAGGTCACCTTTAGTACGACTTAGAATACAGTCGTGGGTCCGATCAGCGTTGCACCCTCGGGGATACTAACGGTTTGCTAGGAAGTTTAGGCTGGCACTGCCCTTGGACTCATGCCAGCTGGCTCCCGCACATCCTTACTTCCTACGATTATGCGCACTTTCACTTATCGGGTCCTGGTGCGAGTTGAGCTACTCGGCTTTGTGGTCGGAACAAGTTATCCGGCTAGCTAAATGCTAGGCATGCATTCAACATGATATGAGGAGGTACAGCGAATCGGTCCTTCACCAACATAGACGGGGATAAATAGGCACCAAGACCTCCATGCCTTGTTGCTTCTCTATCATAATCCCGTCCGGTCTCCTTTTATTCATCAACACATGGTTATTTTTACGATAGCAAATATAGCCAACCGTGCTTTGGTATCCACCTATATCTCATAGGTGATAGGAATCACCTAACTTCTACCGGTCTAAGCATTGCTAAGCATACATTCGATCCTGGACCTACATAGGGTTCAAGGTATATTTTGGACAAGGTAGTTCTATGCATTAAGTGGTTCCAATGAACTCTTATAACCTAATGCATCAAACATAAATGACTCAAGTGATATTGGTTAAAACATAGAAGGCTTAGAATACTTTGGGGCTTGCACAGGATCCGACACAAGTCGATTCAGGTTAGCTACGCACCGTCTGTGACATCTCCGGTCCTAGCACTTGCTTAGTCCTTCCACCTTTTGGGATAGGTCCACCATACACCATCTTTGGGTTTGGCTCCAACATCACATCCTTCAGCTCTCATGTGGTTCATCTAGCGTACCTAAATGAGATGCAACAATTTAAGTGCATGAATGCAAAGAATGGTAATCTGAATGCATCACATAAAAGCATTCAAAACAAGCACAAGATTATGCACTACCGAGGCACCTAGAGTTATTTAACTAAACACTATTCTAGCACAATAGGTGGATATGGTAAGCATATCGAGCATGACATACCTGTTAACTTAAGTTCAGCTATTGCAAGCATTTATCAATCATGAACTAACAAGTTTAGACAAATAAGAGCACACATGTACGAGAAATCTAGACAATGACATAACAGTCACTTGTTTTAACAATAACTAGAGTTATAAGCATCCAACAAGGATGATACTAGACTTTATGGAAAGGTAATGAAATTATCAAAAACTTTGTTATTAACAACAAAAGCTTATTCAATAAATAACAAGGTCAAAATACATCATGAAGCAGAGCTTATACAACTAAGGATTGGCTGATATTAACTTTAGCAATGCATATCTCAAGTTATATTCATCCAACAAGCATGATCCTTAACTTTATATAAAGCTTATTAAGTTATCTATAACTTTTTATTATCATCTTAAGATGATTCTATAGCTAACAAGGTTAAACAACACCAAGAAGGCATCTCTATCCAGATTTGAACATAACCTGCCATTTCATTTTGAATAGCAATAACTAGAGTTTTAGACCACCAAATGTAGTGATCTTAGACATTTTGGAAAGCTTAGGAAAAGCACTACAACTCTCCTATTATCACTAATACATGATTCCATGTTTAAATGAGCCAAACAATACAATCATTCAGATCTGTCTAGAGGACATGCAAAACCTGACGAAGAAACTTCTAAAATCTATAACGCCTAAACCATCCGTCCTAAAATCATAAAAGTTTAGTACAAGAAAGATAAGGAAATTATATACAACTTTGGTATTCACCATATTTATAGAAAACATCATTTGGTCCACGAAGTTATCATCACAACAGAAAATGCACATGCAGCCATTTCAGAATATAAAATTTGATGTTTCACTTGTTTTGCTAACAAAGAGCATACACACATGAGTTATTCAAGAAGTTTAACCACCACTAACATACTTAGTAATGCTTTATTGAACAGCAATCACTCAAAGCATCACCAAATACAATTACAAGCTTTATCTACTATTATGCTTTTATTAATCCTTTCTCCTAATAAACATATATATTATTTTAGTGATATATGAGAATAACTAGTTTGGAGCTGAGACTTTTATGAGTGGTATATGTTATCAAAACATGGCTACTGCACAAATTTCACATGCTCAAGTTTTATAATTTAATTACTATGAAAAAGACAAATTGCGATTGCAAGAAAACACGTAAAAGCAAGATAAATCTAAAGATCATCATTTTCTATAAATATATAGCCATATTATGGTTTCTTAGGTCACAATATCACCATGCCAAGGCAAAGGAACCACATTTCATATTTTGCATATATAAATTATTTATAAACCATTTAAAACCATTTATCAAGCTTTATTAAAGTTAAATTCATAACTCGCCATCAATGCACCAAAAATTATGGCATTTTAACCAGAGTTCACACATGCCACAAGTATACTAGAATAAAATTTTTAGGTCATTTGGAGTAGTAAAATAGTAGATATAATAATAGCAAGCAGAGTAAGCAAAAATTCACCATTTATCATGATTAAATCAAAACATCATAGAAATAGTGTACAAACAACAGGTTTAATATTTTTCTTAGCTAGCACATGCCAAAATAAGACTAACAAAACTAGAATTACATTTTTAGGACATTCCTACTTCAAGATATGCATCCGACAACTTAAAAGGATTTTTAAAAGCACTTTGGAAGAATAACTAAAAATAGTAGAAACTTTCGACTAACACATATCACATTATGACTCTACTATGTAGATATACTCATAAGGATTCCAAAAAGTCTTCATTTGCTATTTTACGATTTTTTTATGATTTATTATGATTTTCCAAAGTTTTAGCCGATTAAATGCAATAAACAGAAAAGATAAAAGAAAAACACATTTGCATCGGGAACCCTGGACTTTCCTCCAATTAACCAAGCCCATACATGAAAAATCCTTCTCTCTACGCATTTTGCATCTAGACCCAATAAAAAGTTTCTATCTACATTTGACTCCCTTTTCTTCTTCCTCGTCGTGGCTGGGAACAGAGGACGGAGGGGACGACTGGCTTGTGGCTCATTGACGGCAACGAGGGGCCACGCTAGGGCTTGGTGGCAGCCAGCCGTGGCTGCATCTGGCTCAGGCTTGGCTAGCTACAGACAACAGTGGCTCGACCGTGGCAGCCAGCGGTAGGAAGCGGCGGTGGCCTCAGGCTCCTGGCCTGGTTTGGCCCGGCGGGGAGGCACGCGAGAGCGAGGAGATGGTGGCGGAGTAGGTTGTGGTGGTGGTGCTGTAGTGGCTGGGTGGGTGGAGGACAGGGAAGGGAGTGGCAATGATGAGTGCAGCTTTGCTCGGCCGGCAATGGCGGGTGTGAGAGGGAGAACGAGACAGAGCAAAAGGGAGGGAGAGCGAGTGAATGGGAGAGACCAAGGGAGCAGTGTTCGGCCTCCATTTTCTCGAACACTGGTGTGACGTGGCGAGCAGCGAGTGCACTAGAGGGCCATGCGGCACTTGGCTCCTGCCTGTGGTCGACCACGAGGAAAATCTAGCTCCAATCAGTTAGATTCAAAAGACCACAAAAATACATCTAAAACTCCAAACTTTTCCCTCCGTAACTCCTAATCCGTTTAGTTTTGCACAAGCTGTAGTAACCAAAGTTGTAGAGCTACATGAGTACTCCAACTTAAAGGAGTTTGGTCCAAATCAAAATGGTTTGCGAGATATAAATTCCCAAAGAGGTCAACTTGAAAACTAAAAACGAAATTCAGATATTCAGTCCAAGTTTCACGAATTCAGCGAAACTAGCGGTTTTGGGAATTGAATTTGGCGGTCCAAACATGCTTCAAAAGTGATGAGACTTATTTTGTTGCTTCCTCCACATAGTGTACTTCAACTCATAATAAGGAATCTAGTTGAGTTACCATATGAATTTGGAAGATAAAAATGTCATAACATGTCAACCTGCTGTTACTAATCAGGGACAAAAATCCTGGAGACCAAAACAACACTGTATTCAAATTTGAGACCACTATATGAGACACTTAGAAGTTGAATCAGGTCTTGGTCCAAAAGTAAAGTTTGTTCTACTTAAGCAGAACTGCAATGTTTATTTAAGGTCCAACTCCATTCAAGCACTCCAAATAGTTGGTCAACACAGGTCAAAACCATATCATGAAAAAGACAATTTTAGCTATTCCCACACTTAGAAGCATTTTCTTGACATTTTCTCAACATGAACCCTTCATGACTTTTGTTGTAGAGTTCAATTAGAATCATTTGGGCAAGGTAGCAAGGTTTGGTCGACATCCCATGTTCCCATTCACCTGATGAAGCAATTCAAGAAAGATTATAACTTATTATTTCATGTGACTTCTTGATTCCAAACTTCATGAAACTTTTCCACTAGTTAAGATGGATGCATGTTGATGTAATGTACATGAAACAAGTATGTTTAACATTACTCTTGTGAAATCTTAAAAAGGGTCCACATGTAAGCAAAGGTGTGTTGTCCAAATTCAAGTTGGGACTCAATTTCATAGATTGCACCACAACACCTTCATCAAAACTTCAAAATTATGAACTAGAGATCATGATCATTGCTTGACATATCCTACTTAAGTCCAAATCCACTACTTAACTTGTGACTAACACCTGCGGTGTTCTGAGAATTAAAATATAAATACAAGTTATGTTGATGGTTTATAATTGATGTTTGGTGACCGCCAACAAGTTTTCCCAAGCTTAACCTTTGTGGGTCCACTGAGCAAAGCTAAACTTAGTAATGGATCAGGAGTTGCTATAATATTTTCATGCCTCAAAAGAAACGCATGCGTTCAATCAAAAAATCTTCTTTGGATTAGAATAAACTGATCGACTTTCAAACTTACCCATATTACCTTCAACCATGAGGCTTCTTAACCTTCACTTGGGTCTTGAGCAATTGAAAGACAGAACGATCAAGTCAAGCACTATGTCTCAAGTTCATTGTTCCACCATTGTTCTGGAGTTTTTATAAATTTTCAAAATAAAACTCAGAGATTTCTTTGTATGACACTCTCAAGTCTCTCAATATATGTGGTATTTGTGGATCCTCACCAAGGCAATGAAGATGTTATGCCTTTTTCTCTTCCTACCACTAAGGTTTATGTGGAGTTCATAGGTAGGGAGAAAGCTAGAGCATACTTGCAATGCATATATTGTAAAGTCAAACCTCAGATCCAAAGAGAGTTAAGTCATACAATCAAATCAAGACGTGCATGTGGATGGATATATATGGTGGCAAACCTAATTCTACTTTGCTCCTTGAAAACATATCTCTTCTTGAAACTTGGAAACATATTTGTGAGAGAGCAGGGGCTATCTTATTCATCTCTCTTTTTTTCAGGCAGGCATCTAAGTACCCATTGTTTTAAATATCTCGGATACTTTTGTGTCCATTTTTTTCAATTCTTTTTTCTCTCTCTTTTTTTATGAATAACTTTTGCATAGCCCCATGCCTCTTTTCTGCAACAAAAGTTTTGAGAGATAGTAACAAGAACTTGGCATATTTATTTGGTGAATGGAAAACCTAACAAGCATGTTTTTGTGTTCACCCCCAGTGTAGGAGAAGAATATTTTTTGGTGGATCTAGATGGAAGACATGTTTTTGCGCCTACCCCTAGTATAGGAGTAGTGCATATGTGGGTGGTGTGTATGTGATCTTGATTTTAAGAGCATGACAAACCTCTTATAAGGGTCCTTGACAAAACTCAATACAAAAGCAAGCAGCATATATGTGGAAGTTTTTCTAGCCTAAATAATATGTATGACTTTGGTGGGAATTCAAGCTATGTCATACTGAGGAACTCATCATGTAATATTTTTGTGTTTTCAAAAGATAAATCTCTAGAACTTTAGTGTCACTTGGAACAAGATAAGCAAGCAGACTTAGACCTTCTCATATCATATCCATCAATTACCTAGACTAAGATCAAGCATATGCTACCCACAAGTTTCAAGTTCAGAGTAAATCCTTGTGTCAAAACAATCTTATCCAAAACTCGAGAGAATTTGAGGCTAAAAGCTAGGTACTTGAAAGGAATTACAATGGAGCAACTATTTATCATTTCCATTTAAGAGTTTATTCTAAGTCCTCTTTATTTTATTCAGCTCTTAAAAATAAATTAAAGCAAACTAGACACACCTTTTATTTTGTTTTAAATTTCGCTAGATCACACATCATTATTATAGCTATATATTCATTATAAAGATAACTTTTATTTTGTTTCATTCATCATTTTTTTATTAAAAAGAAACTAGAATTAAAACAAAAGGAAAAGAATACTTACCTAGATACACGGGAGTGCTTCTCCCTAAGCTAGCTCTTTCGGTGAGGGTTCGGTATTTTAAGTCCTTTGAACCGGACTTCTCTTTGTGAAGTTCATTGATCGAGTTCCTCGGTTTGCTCTGAGATGAGAATTCTTGTGCCTCCAATGGTAATGTCACCTTTTTCCACCAAACCTATCTTGATTTTGAGTTTTGATTTTGGTTTGATAGGCTTAGAACATTTACTTGTAGAAATTGGGGAATTAATTAACTCCTCCACACTTTGCTAGAAGCGTGTCCTGCTCATAAAGATAAGGTAGAGATCAAGTGCATGGGCTCTGCTGGTGGGAAAACACCAACAAAACCAAAACTTTACTTGTTCCTCTCTAACCCTTAGGCACATTGAACAAGATGAAGTTGATGTTATGTGCTATGTTAAATTATATCATAGGTGGTAAGATCGGAAGATTAAGCATGAATATAGCATTTAAGTACATTTGGTTTAGGCTATGCGATCAAAAAAAAAAATGGTGCTAGTAATAAGCTTAAAGAACTAAACATGTTGAGTTAATCATGTTAGATCAAGTAAGTTATAACTCAAACATGTTTGTTTCTTATTTGTGTGCCTACGAGAATCAAGGAAAAACTTTTAAATAATGACGATTTACCTTAGGATGTTACATTTGTCATTGGAGCATGATGACACCATATGACGAAGGAAGATGACTTGTGATGGTCTTTTCCCTTTGCTTGAAGTTTTCCTTGTTCGGCTAGTCTCGAAGTACAAGTTGTTCATGAGCTTCTTGTCTCCTAAATTGCACCCTTTATTTCTCATCATTTTGCCATGCTATTTCTGCTCTTCGATCTTTTGACACCTTGTTAGACATTCTGCCTCACTCACTATTTTATGCAATTCTTTGATCCATGTTGAATGAGGTGTAGTTCTTACATCTATGATGAATGAGCTGTGTCTTCTTATGCAAGTTATTGAGGTTAAATCATGTGCCTGCTTCATTTCCGATTTGAATTCATCTTGTGACTTACCAATATTGAATTAAGAGTTTCCTGCATGGGGTTAGTCCAACAAAACAACCAGTATCTACTATAGCATATTCTTGGTTTAAAAATCAAACTAGACACCTTGTCTAATTTAATCTAGGAAAGCATTTTAACCTAAGCACCATGCTTAATTTAAAAAGTCTTTGAAAGTAAGATCAACACTCATAAACTAAGCACCATGATCAATTTATGAGATGTATGAACATACTCCAAACCTTGAACATACTATAGTAAACAAAGGTGGCATAAAAACATTATAGAGATTTATTCAAATAGAGACGAAAGAACATGATTGTTGTTTAGCAAATTCAGCATGGCTTGAAAGTAGAGACAACCAAAATTAGCAACATGGCATAAGATTTTTTAGAGAAGTTTATCCCCCACACTTGAATTTTGCAAGGCAAAGTCAAGTTTAAATGGTTGCGATTTAATGTTGCATGATGATTGGTTGGACGTACCTTGGATAAATCATCGTTCATCCTTTTTGCTTCAAACCTAGAATGGTGGGTGACAAAAATACCCAAAGGAATATTTTCACAACTATATTTCTATGCTCACTTCACAAGGGCATTATAACAAAAGGTGAAAGCTCATGTTGTCTCCCAAAAGTGCTTGCTTTAGGACAAAAGCTCGTCCTTGCTTTAGGTTGGTGAGGTGGTTTCCCCTTCAATACCAACCTTTGGGTGCCTATCTCAAGATTCATGCCAATGAGATTTGCAATATTTATGATAAACATATGCATTGACAACCACCCTTTCAAAGTATTTATGAATAGGAAGCACGAGGGGGTTGAAGATCTCGTGTGTTCCAATGTTACAGAGACCAATTGATTCAAGAGATTTCTCATGCGAGCATGGATTTGATGAGGTGTTAATGAAGTAGCTTCCATGCTTGCTGATGTAATCTTCCTTTTAGCAATGGCATATGAGTTCTTCATACATTCTAGCCATTGTCGTTTCTCTTATTGGTCATCCTTGTGGTCTTCATGACTCCTATACTTTGGTTCTCTTAGTGGATTTCTAGGGTCATCATGAGACTTAGTAGAAAGAGCATAAGAGGGATTATCGGGATCAAGAATGTCTTTGAGATGGGTTCAGATAAGACATCTAATGTGGGCATAGAAGGGCGAGAGGATAGGAGTGGCTTTTAAATGGCTTGGCTCTCCTTCAATGGCATTACTAGTCATGCCATCCTTGGATTCTTCCCAATGTCCTACATGAGAATAAGGGCGCTTTCTAAGAGATCCCTTCTTGAGAGGATTTGAATTATATTCACTCGAAGGTCTCTTATGAAGATGAGAATTTAATGTTCTCCAAAATCAACACCAAAGAGGTCATCCTTGATTTCAATAGGGGTTTCAAAGGTGGAATTCCTTCTTCTCTTGGAGGATTTTGGGGTATTGGTGGTTCGGGATTGATAGCTAAATCTTAGGATTAGAGTGGTTGTGATTTGGCTATCAAAACTTCCTCTACTTGATCGGGAGATGATTTCTTCTCTTCCTCGGGGAGTTCATTGTGAATGCTAGTGCAGGAGTCTTTCCACTAATTCTATCAAGCATAGACCTTGCTTCACTAGTAGATAGATGAAGGAAAGCTCCTCTAGAGGCTGCATCAAGGAATTCCTTGGAGTCCTTGCTAAGACCCATGTAAAACTGTTGAAGAAATGCAAGGGTCTTGAATGGCAAGGTCCAGGCCAGTGATGATGAGTTCGTTAAAAATGATCCCATGATGTACCAAGAGATTCTTTTTCTAGTTGTCTAAAATTTAAAACCTCTTTCCAAAGGCGAACCACTTTAGAGATGGAAAGAAACATAAACAAAATTTAGAGCATAGAGTTTTTCAATCTCCTTGCATACTTCCCTACGGTTTGACTATACCAATGTTTAGCTCTTCTTCCTGTCAAAGAGAACGGAAACAACTTCCATCTTAAGGTCTCGTTAGACATGCCAAAGTGATACGTAAGCATGCATAGGTCTGTTCAAACTCTTCTAGGTGTGAGTATGGGTACTCATTGCCTTCTCCCGAGAAGGATTGATCCCAAATCAGTTTTAAAAACATGGGCACCGCTCATAGCTGTGTGTTATGATAGACTCTAAAGATTCTAGTGGCTTTAGGCTTTTGCTCATGGGTTTAGCACATTGATAGATAGGAGTGGAATCCATGCTAAAGAAAAATTAAATAAAAGAAAGAATAAAAGATAAAGGTTAAGCTTGGCTTGTAGTCAATTCAAAAGAACTGTTTCCCGGCAATAGCATGAAAGCTTGTTGGTATTTATTAACGCACATAGATAAATCCGTAAGCGCACGGATATCGCTATAGCTTTCACCCGAAGGTATTCCAAATATCGTATCCATAGGAAAGCGTGTGAGACTAACTATGATCTAACTTAACAAGGGGTAGCAACAAGGTTAGGATAAATAGGAGAGTAGAGAAGATAACTTAGGTTCTCTAGTTCTCGACTTGGGTAACCTTATGTCTTCTACTATTCAACCGGGGACATTACTAGGGAAAGACACAAGTTGATGATGCTTTCCTTCATAACCGCATCCTATGTAGCTGCCTATAGGCGGGAGGTGGGTTACAAAGGATCAACGAAGTTATATAGTAGAGGCTATATAGAACTTATGTCACTCACCACGATCTACCACCTTTTGAATGCGGGGTGCATCCACGATTAACCCAAGTCTAAGCACCACGCTTACACTTATGATTAATACTTTACTCCTCCTATGTAGAGAATAAAGCACTCAAAAGAGTCGTAAACCTGATGAACAATGTAAACAAGATGCTTACTTGAATCAGAAGTTGATTACCAGAGAAATCTCTGAAGCAAGCTTAGGTAGAACTTGAATCCGCCAAGGTACAAGCCATAGAGAGAGCACCGATAGGCCGACACTTCCTCCAAACTCTTTCCTCACTCTCTATCTCACTATTTCTATTTATAAGACTAGATCCTATGGAGGACTAACTTCTCCTGATAGCTGGCTCTGATCCTTATGATATGAATTAGGGTTTTAGGGATCTACTGAGGAAAGGGGGTAGGAGCTGATATATATAGGCTGGAGCATCCATCGTGAGCCCTTGGATCAAACCAACTTAAATTATGGCATAGATGCAACCTAAGAGGCGGTGGGGAACCGACTTAGCAACGAGGGGCGGATTGGTGGACCTCATGGGCCGGGTGGCCTATATGTTAGCGTGTCAGACTCTGCTTCGGTGGAGAGCCTCTGAGAGTCTTCTAGAGTCTTCCACATTGGTTTCATTTGTGGAATTACATGATTTCCTTTGATGAATAGGTCCCCTTAGCGTTTTCTAGATAAACCCTGCTAAAAACAGATTCACCAAAACTCATGGAATTTATTAGTTTAAACTTCTATACCTATGTTTGGTGATGGAATTGATTATAAATACATGTTATGTTCATGGTTTATAATTGATGTTTAGTGACCGTTGTCAATAGAATATCGTCGGCCGATCCTCAGAGGGTATCCCATGAAGGTAGATTGATTTGCAAAGATGTGTGTGTCGAGAACAAGAAGGCAAGCGAGAGACACACGAAGTTAGGACAGTTTAGGCCGTCGATGTATGATGTAATACCTACTTACATGTGGTCTATTGGATTGTATTGGCTATCGTATGATATTGCATGAGTTTAGAGAGGGGTCGCTACCGCCTTATATATAGTACAGGCGGGGGTTACAAGTCGGTTAGATCTAGAAGATAACGGAAAGTAATAATAGATTCTGAGGAATCATGGGATGATACGTATCCTAATAGATCTCGTAGTATCTTCAGGATATCTTTCCGGTGTCTTGGGAGACACCAAGCAGCGTTGTGCCCCACAAGGCTTCGTCTTGTGGGCTGGGCCACCCTAGGGGGCAGCCCATGTGGTCTGTTGTGGGTATCTGGGGTTGTACCCCAACGGCTAGTCCCTAAGCGCCTTGCATCCATTGTGCAATCTTTGTCTTGAGCTTGTCGAGCAGGTGTGAACAAAAGCCGAAGCGGAGTCAAACTTATGGTCCGACCATTGTGATGAGTTCTTTGAGCGAGTTTTGAGCCATCGCCGGCGGCGTGAACCATCGCCGAGCAGCGTGAACCATAGCCGAAACAAGCGTGAACTATCGCCAAAGCAGTGTGAACCATCATCGAGCGGTGTGAACCGTCATCGAGCAATGTACCCCAAGTATGGCTTGCCATAAAGGGTGTCGAGAGCTTAAGTTTAAAATCGAAAATTTCCTCGCGATGGACCAAGTGTGCCCACTTAGAGTCCAACCACAAGAAAGGGAGATAGTCTTCTTCAACTTTAGGAGGCGTGGAGTCTTCCAAATTAAAGCAAACACACTCATCATAAGGTGAAGTGTGCCCATGAATCCTCGAGCCTCAGCGAGAGGTGGCCGATCCACGTGGTGCCGAGGTCCAAAGTAGAAGAAAAGTAGAAGACCGGTCGAGCAACAGCTTTTGTCCCTAGGCGTAGCCACGAGATGAGAAAAACACATTCACCGCAAGGTGAAGTGTGCCCACTTAATCCCGAGCACCCGGTGGGTGATGTGGTCACATAGTGTCAGGTCGAAAACATAGTCAGTCAGAAGAAAGTCCCAGTGCGGTGAGGCACCAAGTCATTATTCTTGATGTAGTCCTCGAGCCACAAGTGGAAATCTTGGAGAAAACAAACCATGGAGAAAAAAATAGGAGTAATGGTTTATGCAGTAGTAATTCTTGAGTCGTAATAGATGGCGGAGAAGTCGGTGAATATTCGGTGAGTAGTAACAAATTGTGGCGATAAATGAGGCGTCTGGCTGCGATTAAGCAAAAGCCTGAGTAACAGCCCACCATGCTATTGCGAGAGATTTTAGAGAGGCGCAAATCGTGGGCGATTTCCCAAAAACCCTTGAATGCTAAACATGAGGGGAGTGCTTTATAAGCTGCACAGCCCACGCTCTGCGCTCCCACCTTTGCCACTTTGCTACCTCATCTTCCTCCTCAACCCTCGTGCTTCCGATTCACATCCACACGTTAGCCGCCACTTGATCCCAATCTAGATCTTAGAGATGGTGCGAAGAGAGGAGTTGTGAAACCGAAGAAGGCGGCCACCGAATCAAATTGTGACAAGGAATGGGTGTCATCGCACATGGGGAGGTGGAGCTCAACGGATGGTGGAGGTGGGAGTTCTCTCTCGACCGTGTCACCGTGGGATGGTGGCCAGCCAATGGTGAGCCCTTCCCAATGCCTCATCTAGAGTGAAGTCATAGTGTTTGAGGATTATTTCTGGCGTGGGTCAGGATTTCCTGTTCACCCTTTCTTGAGGTATCTATTGGAGTTCTAGAGAGTTAGTACATGCAATCTCCACCCAAACACCATCTTGCACATCTCTATATTTATTCATTTCTATGAGGCGTATCTAGGGATTCTTCCACACTTCAACCTCTTCGACACTTGTTACGGGTTTGAAGAAGAAGGGTATGGTGGTTCAAGGTGGTGTTGGCGTATATCTTCAACTCCATGATGGAATGGCTAGCAAGTACATCAACTGCCACTTGAACACCTTCTTTGAAGGGGTGGGCAGCTAGGTGGTTCTACATGAAGCGAGCCACCACGCCATCCCTTCGACGTCGACCACATCTGGAGAGAGCTAGAAAGAGGCTGGTTGGAGAAAGTCGACCCGGTCAGAGATATGGAAGCGGTGAGGGAGCTCCTCAACTTTGATAAAAGGCGTGAAGATGAGCATGGTGGGTGGTGGCTGGGCGAGCTTCAAAGTGCGCCGCATCCAGCCTCTGCAAGGAGAGGACCATGTGAGCCGACTTCAAGGGGGGACACCGATGGCACCAGGAGAGGACGGAGAGGATGACGAGGAATGATGTGCTCGAGCGGGCCATAGAACTATTCACTCAAATGCCTTATTCAAGCGTATATGGGCAGACGGGGCCTTCAACTGTCTGAACCGCCTCCTCGATTAAACATCCCAATTGTTTGTTCTGATGCTTTTTTTATCCTTTTACAGATTGCCAAGTAGTGAACTGATTCACTTATGGAAAGATCTATTGGTAGAAGCGAGCGATATACTTCTCGGGTGTGCCGAGGGGCCATTGGCCATAGGCGGTGATGCCTAGCCACCCAGCTCGACCGAGGAAGGTGCCGTCGGTGCCCTGTTGGGGTCCGGGAGAGGTGCGAGCCATTTGGTCAGACGGAGAGTCCCCCTAGTGTCGAATAAAGTCCGGGAAGAGGGGTGGCGGCAGACGAGCCAGCCTAGAAGAAGAGGAAGATGGTGGGTGCCATCCCCACAAACCAGTGGCATCTCGCTTGGTGGTGACCGAGACCACTCGGACGCAGCAAAATCTGGCGATGTCTCGAGTGGTTGGATGGCACAGGCTCCAGTAGCTCCTTCTCCGAGCCCTAAAGCGTCTTTCTTGGTGTCGCGCGTGGAGGAGCAACCGAAGGAGGAGGAGTCCCGAGCAGCGAGGAAAAAGGAGTCCTCGAGCAGCGAAAGAAGGGAGTCCTAGGCGATGGCAGCGAGAGAGAGGCCGAAGGTGGAGACCATGAGACCTCCACCCCGGCAGCGTGCACGTAGACCCTAGGGAGCGGCCTTTGTGGGGCTCGGGTAAGCGGTGGCCTGGTTCGAGAAAAAGTGTCTCACCGGAGGCCGACATGTAAGTATCCTTGCCTTGGAGTTATTTTGTTGTCTTATCTTTATCTCTTTTGGTGATTAACGAACTAATCTGATGCGAGTGTGAGGCGTCACGGAGGATTTGAATTCGTCCGTCGTCCGGACAATGGCGGCGAGGCTGTCTGGCGTAGAGGTGACACCCCATCCGGAGTCCCTAGGTACTCGGTGACCTCTGAAGGAGTCGACCGCCACTGGCGATGAACTTAGCAGCGGAGAAGCGGTTGGCATCGTGGTTGGACAAAGGCAAGGCAGCGGTGGTGCAGGGCAATGGTGGGAACCGCCGTGTGTCTTGAGGTGACGCTGGGTTGCCGACTCTACATGCCGGAGTCCGGGACATGTGGTGCAGGAAGGCGAGGCGGCACTCCTTGCGGCACATCGGAGGTGGTCGGACATGCTATCGCGGCCACGGAGCCCTGGTGGTGCCGCCATGGCGGAGGAGGGCGAGGTGGAAGAGATCGAGCGTGAGAATCACGACCCCAAGCTATCCGAATCCTCCATAAGCGGGCGATGAAGTGGTGTTTGTTGAGGAGGAGGACACCACCGGGGGGCTTCGAGGCTAGAGTCCACCCTATCGGCTGACGATGAAGCGAGATCAAGGTTAGCATTGCGTCATCAATGTTTAGTTTTGGTGGTTGCTGAGGGGATAGCTCGGATGCCAAACAACGGCGTAAGCCCGATCAAGAGGATGGAGCCCCTCACCAAAAAACACAAAGCTAAAGGCGACAATGAAACTTATGGAGAAAAATGTCGAGAGGGCCTAACACAAGCGGGATCTTGTTGAGTCTCAAGCGCGGGATCTAGAATACCAAATGGGGGCTCTGTCCAGAAGCGGTTGGCGACCGTGTCCTAGCGATTAAGAGCGAGGTCCGAAACAACTGGCTACAATCTCGGCATTGACAGTGTTTTGAGCAGTGGGGCGGAAGTTTGAGCAGCTCAAAAACGTCTTCAAGCGAGAGAAAAGGTATGGCGTATCGGTGATTTTGCTTTGCATTGTTGAACAATCATATTATTATTTGATATTTATTGTGCTTGTAGAGCAAGATGTGGAGCTCGACAGTCTTCGCCAAACCATCGAAACAACTCTAGGAAAGGAGAAAAGAAAGCGGGCAGGAAAGCGGAGAAAAGCTGGCGAGGAGCTAAAAGGTGAGTATACTGTGGTCGTGAGTTCTGCTGGAGTAATTTCTTTTGTTTGATGGATCCTTGTGATGCCCTCTGGGACTATCATCGAAGGACCAAGGCATAGTTTGATGTGCTAGAGTAGGAGGCTAGAACCTAGAGGAGCAAGCTCGATGCCATAGTTGCTAGGAGTCAAGTTGGTGCTTGATTGCATCGACTGGAGGTGGCTCCTCGGCCCGACAGCCAAGCCACATGCGGCGTCAGACACCATCATCGATAGGTGCAAGGTGGCATGGGAGAACTAAAGCTTCAACCACGCGCCACCATCACCACCGTTACACACCCTAGCGGTGGTCCGATCCACTACCGAGCCATTGACCTTCAGCGATAGGGGCTAGATTCACTAGAGGGATGGGTGCGATGGAGCATCGGTAGTTGGAAGATGAGGTGGAAGATCGCAAAGAAAGCGGCCGCAGCGTCGACGTGACCGATGAGATGGGGCGGCGATGGCGAAGCCCAATGATCTGCTCGGAGAATATTCTATAATAACTAGAGAGGGTAGTTAAAGCGTGCAAGAGCACACAGACGGACATTTATGTATATGTATAAATGTTGTAAAGTGACATGTGCATGTTTGTGCAGATTTGTCGATATTTTGGTGAAAAAATCGTTGTAGTATTAACCCTAATGCAATTATACATAGTATAAGTAAGCGTTCGAGTAATTAGTTCGTTCTTAAACTCTTGGCCTTGACTAGCCCATAGTCCATAACGTTGAGCGCGAACTGTGCACATGTAGGAGGAGAGAGCAGGTGTGACCAGGAACCATGACCGACCACCATAATCTGAGCATGGAGCACTGTAGCATGTGTAGGGGAGAGATGAGACTGGTCTTCTCCAAAGAACAGGAAAGAGAACATCTTTGCTCAATGGTTGGTGAAAAATCTTGGAGATATACACATAGCATAAGTGGCGTCTAAGTAGTTGGTTCTTTAGTGGACTCTTGGCCCTAGCTAGCCCATAGTCCATAACATGAGGCGTGGAGCTTGTGCACATGTGGGAGGAATAGGCATGACCAGGAACCTCACCCTACCACCCATAACATAGGCGTGGAGCCCGTGGCACATGTAGGGAGAGATCAGAGACTGGATCTTCTCCATAGAGCACCAGCAGAACATGTGTTGCTTGGCGGTTGGCAAAATATCTTGGAGAATATGGAGAAAGCGTGGCGGAGGCGTTTATGGAGATCATGTATTGGAGTTTGTTAAGTAGTAGCTTACCATTGGCGACCGCAAATGGAGATTAAACCATAATGGAGATATAATGGAGGCAAATTATGGCGACCAAAACTTCATTCATTATGGAGTGGAGAATACATATCTGGAGCATTTCAAGGATAGAAGCGTATAAGGTGCTCGATGTGCCATGAATTGGGGACATCGAGTCGATCCAAATCGCATAGCTGATAAGACCACGGTGGGTAACCTCTTTGACTACGTAGAGCCCTTTCTAGGTGGAGGGCTGCTTGTGCATCCATCGGTTTTCTATTTTCTCTGAGGAGAGCGAGGTTTTGTGACGAGCAAATGAACGACCTTTGATGTTGTGGTTGTAGTATCTCCATAAGCCTTCTAGATATTTGGGTTTATATGGGCCTTGGTGATCGGCGTTCTTCTTTAGCCCTATCGGCGTCCTCTGTCCGAGCAGTGTGGCTTCTTCATTCATCATAATATTCCACCAAAAGGTGCTTTCAGGAAGGCAATGTCCTTTGGTAGTATGGCTTGAGCCATAGACCAAGAAATATGGAGACACACACGGTGTTGTGACTAGCTTGAGTCGCGGTCCCTAGACCATAGCTGGTAGCTCTTTGAGCCATCTGCTGGGATGCTTTTCCTCTTTTCTGATATAGCCTCTTCTTGAGGGCATCAAGAATCGAGGCCGTTCACCTATTCGACACTGGTCGTTGGCTCTAGGATGAGCAGCGGAGATGTATTTGATGGAGATGCATCAATCTTCGCGAAGTCCCAAAAATGATGACGATAAATGTAGTTCGAGGTTGGTGATAATGCTATTCGGAGACCCGAATCGTGGATGATATGTTGAATAGCTCAACTGCCTTCTTTGCGATGCGCTGAAACAAGCGGTTTGTATTCGATCCACTTGAGAACTTGTCGATGGCGATGTACGTGTCTGGGAAACCACTAAGCGCTGGCTTGAAAGGCCCGATCATGTCTAGTCCCCAACATGCAAAAGGCTAGGAACCTAGGATGATACTGCGGTTCTTGTGCGGCCGATGGTTGCTTGGTGAAAAATTGACATCCTTCACAACATCGGACGAGGTCTTACGCCGAAGATGGCCATGGGCGATAAAACCAACTTCGAAAAGCTTTGCCAAATAGGTTCTCGAGGCCCGTGGTTGTCCTTGGGAACGGAGTTAATTTGAAGTAGCTTCCTCTTCTTGGGTGATGCATTTACGTAGTATCCTCATGGCACTTTTCCTCATCAAGTTCCTATCCACTGAAATGCGTAATGCTTGCTTCGATGGATTAGGCATTCAATTTTAGTCTTGTCGATGGAGTGCGTCGACGCTGATGAGAACTTGATGAACTGCTCCCTCAATCGGTGACCCCGGCGAAATGCTTGTAAGTACCGGTTTGCTTTCGGTGATTGAAATTTCTTGCACTTCCTTCTCTTTCTTAATGAGCAGCGTAAAGAGGTCTTGAACAAAACCCGGGCAAAATCATGGCATGAGAAGAGCCTATCTTAGATAGGTGGTCGGTGACTGCGATTTGATCTCGTACTGCGTGGTGGTACTTGATACCGTAAATTTCCTTCAAGTTTCACGATTTTGGCGCGATGTCGTCCATCTTCTCACTAAGTAGGACCGATTTGTTGAAATTTGGTTGATGACGGTGATGAGTCTCTGTAAACCATGAGGCGTTTGTGATTTGAGCTCGACGGCTATCTGAAGTCCATGGAGTCCCGCTTCATATTCGATTGGCGTTGTTGGAGGCTAGAAAATGTATTGGGAGAACATATCGAAGCTTATCCTTGGTCGGCGTAATGAGCAGAATGCCGAGCTACGGCTGGCCCTGATGTTGAGGCGCCATCGAAGTACATCACCCAGTTCTCGAGGCGCGAGTAGCGAGGATGGGCTCTTGGATCTCAGTCCACTCGCAACTGAAAGTCGGTGGCGCCTATGACTTGATGGTAGGCCTACTTACGAATTCAATGGAGTAAGTCTTTGAGCTCAATAGCCCACTTGATGATGTGGCCATTGGCCTCTTTATTGTGGAGAATGTCCCTAGGGGAACTCGATGACCACTACGATCTTGTAATACTCAAAGTAATGGCAGACTTCGCGTGACATGATCGAATAAGCGTATATGGCAGTTTACGAACTTGAGGATAACAAAGTTTTGGGCTCGTAAGGACATCAGCTGATGAAGTAGACTAAGTAACTTTTGTACCTTATAGGCGTGCACGGCTTCCCTCGCATTCGATGACAATAACTATGCTAACGGCGTGAGAAGTGGCGTGATGTAGATCGATGGGGAGTTTAAATGCAGTTGAGGCGCCATCATGATCGGAGAGCTTTGTTAGAAACAACAAGCTGCTCGAAAGCTATGTTTTGCCTCATCCGACCGGAGAAGCACTTGGAGCCTTGAGGAGTTTGAAGAGCGGTGATCCCTTTTCACCGGCGCAATATAAAGCTGGCTAAGAGCAGCCATGCTGACTATAACCTATATGTCCTTTCTGTGAGTTGGTCATTTCATGTTGGTGATGGCGAGAGACCTTGTCGGGAGTTGGGCTCAATGCCACAATGATGATGTGAGACCGGGTATCGGATGGAACTCAACGATGCACTTTGAAGGGGTTCGTCTTCCGCCGGTGCCTTTCGGGTTAATGACGTTTCTTTGAGGTCGGCGATGAGATTATCGGCGGTCTTGGACTTGGCGACCACATCGTCGATGTAAACTTCGACGTCTGCGGCTGATCGCGTTGATCGAGGGCATATCTGGATGGCTATTTGGTAGGTCGCCCCAATGTTCTTGAGTCAAGAAGGACATGGTGGTGTAATATCTTGATGCGCACGAAAGGAGTGATGAATGATGTCTTGATCTTGGTGCGTCTTCTTCCTTGAGGATGTCGATGATAGCAGGAGTAATAGTCGAGGAAGGAGAGTAGTTAGCGGTGGCGATGGAGTCTACAACCTTGTCTATTCGAAGAAGCGGACGAAGGGGTCTTTAGGCGGTGTTTGTTAAGATCGGTGTATCAACGCACATTCTCCATTCTTTATTCTTTTTTTGAGCGAGAATAGGGTTTGCTAACCACTTAGGATGATACACTTTTTTATGAATCCGATAGCTAAGGAGCCATTTTATTTCTACCCTAATAGCCTCCTTCTTTATGCAGCGTGAATAAATGGGTTTACCTTGATCGGTTTGGCCTTTCGGCAAGACATTCAAGGAGTGCTCGATCTTCTCAAGTGGTACCCCGGCATGTCTATAGATTTCCAAGCAAACACATGGTGTTGGCACATAGGAAGGAGACAAGAGTGCGCTTCCCTATTTAGAGGTCGAGTGAGCCCCAATCTTCCATGATCTTGGAGAGGGTCATCGAAGGTTGACCGACCTCCTTGGACTCCTTGGACTTGGCGGAGCACGAGGAGGCTCGACAATGGGATCTCGAGGTCATCGGTGGGCCTTGTCTTGGCGTCCCGGTGACCACGCTTCGCCATTGGATGGATAGTCGGTGCTTGCGGTGAGGTGAGACTTTCTATCATGTAGGCGTAGGCAATGGAGAGTTGGCCAAGAGGGCGAGGACTCCTGCCGAGCCAAAGGCATCTTGACGCAAATAGGCATAGTCTTGGTATGGCCATGAACTTGGCGAGCTAGCCCGACCAAGTATGGCGTGGTAGGCGGTGTTGAAATTGGCGACATAAAGAAGTTGATGTGACTTGGCGTGGTAGTTCTTGGCTGTGCGAACTATACTAGGAGGTGATCTCTCAAGCGGTTTGGATGCCCTACGGTACCACACCCCTGAAAGGAGGAGTCAAAGGGTGTGAGGTCTCCTATCCCAAGGCCCAGCTCTTTTAGGGCTACTGGCGAAGAGAGGAGGTTCAGCGCTCCACGCCGTCGATGAGCACTTTCTCAAAAAGCACTTTCTAGATGGTTACGTCCCGAGGGCAGGGGAAACTCCCTATGTAAGGATATCTACCTAATCGATCAACCCTATTGAGGTGATGGGAACCTTAGACCGGGGCGATAGGCGGGGTTGGTGACAACGTCTTACCTGCGTTGGCGGCGAGCACCGATGTGCGGTGAGCATCCGTTCTCTTCTACTCTTGGCGGCCGAGGCCCCAAAGATGGTGGCGACCACTTTGTCATGATGATCATCGGAAGGCGTTGTTGTTGCCTCCGGTGGTCGGTGGCCTCGGCTCCATCATTGTTGTGTCGTCCGGCTTTTTTAAATTTGAACTCCTTAGCCAAGCCGAGTGTCGTCCTTCATCTTTGTGCTTGGTGTTTTTATGGAAGGGCATGGGCCTTCAAGGATCTTCTTATCTTTTCGTTGTAGTTAACGGCTTTAGCGAGGTTCATCAATGGTGGTGATAATGTGAATACCAATAGTGGCGGTGATGACCTGACCCGGTTGGATTCTTCCAGCCGATCATGGCCTGTCCCGATGGTGGCTGCCCGGTGCGTCGTAGCAGCGGTCGCTCTATGGCATCGATCTCCAGATTCCCTTTCGTTGACTGCGTTGAGATTTAGGCGATGAGTGCCAGCGTCTTTATTGAAATATGCCCGGCTTCTTGAGCGTGGCTTGTCTTGGTTGGTGATCATAATCATCTGCCAATCCCCATGAAAAAGGCTTCTTGGTCGAACTTGGAGTGGAGATCCGCAGTGATAGGTCCTCGAGCGAAAGCCGGTGATAACCTCGGCTTACGTGATGTTGGGAATAGGGGTCCTCATCTCGAAAAAGCTTGTCGATATTGTAGCTATGGAGGAGCAAACGGTTTCTAGTAGATGAGGTTCGAGATCAT